>OZ035964.1:890000-1490000 GCA_964034945.1 Chrysopilus asiliformis
CAAACCATTAATGATATCGGCAAACGGACAACGGATTTTTCATCAGAGACCTAAAAAACCCCCCTATATCAAATTTCAGCGAAATCGGAGACGTGTCAAAAATTTGAAAAAATCGCAAGGGGGACCCCTTTACTTTTTTTAAGGACGAAAAATTCAAGTCCTTCGATCGGGCTGAAATTTAGAATTTATAGGTTATCGGGGACGGAGAGTCAATATCCGGTGTCCTTTTCGAGGAGGGGGGTACGGTTCGGGCGATACAAGGACGAGGTCCTTGAAAAATCCCTTTTTCGCCAAAAAGGACACCGGATATCGATTCCTCGTCCCCGAAAACTATAAGATTCAAAATTTCATAAAAATCCTTTTAGCCGTTTCCGAGATAAAAGGATTCAATTTTTAGGAATTTAACATTTGAATAATCCTTTGTCACGCCCGTAATTTTTGGCCTATCGACTCACGGAAAACGGTTTTTGATAGATAAAAGGATCCTACAGAATGTGTGATTTTTGGTTTTCCTGAAACCGAAGTACTTTTTTAAAAAAAACCATTTTTTCTTGAGACTTGAAATTTTGTTGAGATTTTTTGTCAAAAATTTCAAATATTTACAAAATGAAATTTTGAAAAAAAAAATACTACAAAATGTTGGGAAATGGTCACAAAATACAAAATTCCAATTAATTTTGCCATATCTACCAGAATAAATACATAAAATTATTATTTATTCAATTTTGGTTTTTCCATTGGATATGAAAAGGAATCGGTGAAAAAGACACCGGAAGTGAATCATTCTTCGTTGCACGAGGGGAGGGGGTAAAGTGAGTCCGAAGCTTGGTTGTTACTTTTTCGCGGGAAAACTGCCAAACCCATTGAACTGAAAGTTGGCATAAATGTTCGCTGTAGGCCTGGTTCCAACATAGACCTATTGGAAAGTGACCCGAGAGATGAGGACTAAGAAGAGTGATAAAGTAAACCCGAATCCGAATGCTGGAATTTATTGTCTTTTTGTTATTTTGAAAAACTTCTTCCGAAGAAAACAAAACTTTAAAGAAAAGCATGGACCGCCCTACTCTTTTATAACCAACTGAATTTTGTTTTCCTATACGTTTTGTTCTACTCACACTTTTAGCCGGGCGAAGCCGGGTCCAAATACTAGTAAATTTATCAAAAGGGTATGGAAAGGCGAAAATTTTTCTTACCCGCAGCGATAACTTTTAATAAAAGGCTCAGATAAAATGCGGTAATAGTACTACAGATAGCCCTAAAATACAGTAGCCCCTACTTTTAAGTTCATAAGTTGTTCCCCGAAAAAAACATTAAATGTCATTCGCTTTAGTGAATATTCACCGAAGAAGTATAGAAATTCATAGTATTTTTATATTTGTTTACAATACGTTGCAACTTTTTTTCAAATTTTTTTTGCCGCCATTTTATTTTTCAGATTTTGCGTACCCCCAGTCGATTTTCCTCTAGGGGTTTGGAAATACTGCTCTAGATTATAGGCTATCGAAGCTCGAGTAAATCATATCCGTTTGACTTGGTCTGTTGGGCTATAGCTAACGGATTCAAACACTCATTTGCGATGCACTGTGTTGCAATTGCATAAAGCCCTTTGCATGCTCTCTCCCTTCCCCGCCACCATCAACCCCACCCCTCTCTCCACACTTACACATTTAAACATAAGTGGGAGGTGTGCGTAATGCCTCAAAAAAAATGCCAGATAAATGTGATATGCGTGTATAAGTTGCACTGTGCGCCACCACGGATCCATTTTTAGTTTGGACTCATATTATTTTTTTTCTTCTCCACTGCACCGTAATTATCGCTTTTGAAGTAAACACAAACACACACATTGAGAATTTGGGCACACAGATAAAAATGTGTGGATTTCGTATATAAAAACGAACTCCTTATGGCTCCTCATTTTCTAAGGAAAAATCGACCAACGATGATATGCAGCCCTAAAGAGGGCAAGAGTTTAACCAAGAGTGAAACAAAAAAAAACACGTTTCTTAGGCTTCAGTTATTTTTATATGCATTTTAGTTGTTAATTCTTTGTGTTTTTTTCCCTATGCAGCTTCTGTTGACGTAATTTTCGCACGTTAAGTAAAACAGAAACTTGAATGAAAAAAAAACGCAGCAAAAAAAGACATTTGCAAGAAAAAAAAGTGAAAAAATGTAGGAAAATAGGGGGAAATGAAAAACTCGCCCCAAATCAAGTATTGAGGCGTGCAAATTATTTTCAACGCGCTCTTGTGGGAATTGCAAAAAAAAAAAACAGAAAAAATAGTGAACACGAGTAAAGGTTGAAAAAGATGTATAGGGTGGGGAGGGACTGAAGGTGGCTAAAAATATGGGGTAAAAACATTTTGTTGTTTACGCACAATGCATTTATTAAAAGATTTCAAGGAGTTGCTGTCTTTTGTCTTTCCTCGTACTCTTTGAATTCCCTGTTAACGACGAGAAAAATTCATACGAATTTAGTTCTTTTTTCTTGTTTCGTCCGTTTTTAGCCAATTGGCAATACGCACATGTCGGAAGATCAATTCTACAATTTTTTTTAAACTGAAAGAGGGTTAGAAAAAAACACACATTCTTACATATACGCATGCAATTTTGTATGTGTGTGTAAGAATTGAAAAGAAGTCCGGTTTGCAGATGTGAACCCATAATAGTTGAATAGAAAAATCTGGACCATTCAGGCTTTATCGGGATTAGGGTTGCCATCCCGTTCTTTTCCCACCGGACACCGCAGTGCTTTTTTGAAGCGCATCCGGGATCTCCGGGGAGTATTTTCAAATTTTAAGCGTGTCTGGTGATTTTCGAACTGATTAAGAAGTTTATTTCATTCAAGGATATTTTTATGCTTTTATCTCGCTTTCCTTTCTGATACCCAGCGGTAAAAAAATTTGTTTTTTATCCTTTTTGTGCATTTTTTCTAAATAAAAGCTTTTTTCAATTTTTTCTTAATTTTTTTTATATGATTTCTTTTAGTTATTTGGTATTTGATTAGTTTTACTTAAAATCCAAAATGACGCCCGCCTTTCACCACGCTTGTTTATAATACTTTTTAGTCTTCGAATAAATATCCTTGCCTTTGAGATATGATTAAAGACTTCTTAATGCCAGAATCCTTACAGACCATTTAATGCCAGAATCGGATTCAACCACCCAAAAAACCCCAAGATGGGATTTTTTTTCGGGAAATTTTAAGAAAAAGACAATCACGTTATCCTTACAGGACCTTCCGTTATCCTTGCAAGGTCGAAGTAGTCAAAATATTATATTGTCGTCAGACTTACGTATGGAGCACGCATTTTTATACCCGTATGGTGAAACCAAAGGGTATATTAACTTTGCTTTACCGTTTGTAACGCCAAGATCCCGTCATCACACACAAAAATGAATTACACCAGTGTGTTTAGAATGATGAAAAAAGTTGAATTTAGCATGTCCGTCCGTCTGTCTGTCCGTCTGTCCGTCTCTCCGTCCGTCTGTGGCGTTATTGGGGGCGCACGGATTGATCTAGAAATTTGAAATTTTGCACAGATCCATTTTTCGTGAAATGCGAGGCTAAGTTCGTTAATGGGCAAAAATAGACTACTAGGGAGGGTACCCCCCATACGAACGAAAACGTTTTTTGCGAATACCTCAAAAACGGTGCATCTTATCAAAAAAGTCCAAGAACAAAAGTTATTTAGGATATGATTCTACATAAAACTTCCATACATCAAAATCCAATTGGAATAAATTTTAAAAAATCTAATTGGAAAGTTTGACTTCAAAGTGGAATTTTGGTACAACTGCTCAAATTATGATACGAATATCACCATACGGGTTTTCAATAATTGCCAGATTGGCAATTATAGCTTTTGTTATGTTTTTTTAAAGCCCACTCGATGCGTTACAAACGGTATACTAAATCTAACATACTCCTATATGACAGTCATATAGAGTACAAAAATGGAAATTCTTATGGCTTATCGGTCAACTCATTTAAAATTTTCACAGTAAAAATTTCTGCGGTAAAAAAAATTCAATAAACATTTAAAAATTCATTCAATTTTCTAACTTGTATTTTCACTTAAATGCTGCCTGATTTACTACCTGAAATATGAGTTAGATTTCCAATATTTAACTTCCATATAAGCGTCCATAATCGAATTTAAGATTTTATCCTTACCCCGGCAAAGAACAACAAATGGACGTAAAAAGTCCACAAAAGGATGAAAACATAAAAAAAATAAAAAAGTTTTCCGATAAAAAAATACGAAAGAATAAAACGTTTGAATTTGTCTGATGGAAAGGGTACCAACACTCAAACCCCCCTCCATTCACCCCTCCTCCTAGAAGCGAAATGAAAACAACATTTTGGTGACACTGCAATGTTGTGAAAATTATTCGATGGCATCCTCTTATCCCAATAAAGTGGCCTTCAATCGTTTAAGGATCCGTTGGCCCGGGTTCACTTAATCTCTTATATCAAGTACTTTCCATTAGGACCCTCTTGATTGATCCTGTCAACTCCTTTTTCCTGGCACAAATCATGCAAAGTACCTCATGGATAGATGGAAAAAATACAAGCTTTTTTTTATAAAATTCCAAGTAAATTTCATACTCCAATATTTAAAAAAAAACATCATCAAAAGAAATTTTTAAAGCCTTTGGTAAGGTGACGAGTGATAGTGACAGTCCCTTATCAATTCTTCCGACTCCAACAAAATGTCAAATTAACAAAAACAAAAAAAATGGCCAAAATTTTCTAACTCTAAAATTTACTTGTGATTCCATTTTAATGAAAATTTGTAAAACTTCTAAACTATCGAGCTTTAAAAATGAATGACAAGTAATAGTTCTTTCATTTGTCACCGTACCAAAAATAGAGCCGCAGGCGGAATTTTTATTTAAAATGAATAGCACATGACTTTCTTATACAAAATCTACGTCTCAAATATCTCGATAACAGTAAAAGATATCCATTTACGGCGAAAAGTAAAAATGTAGAACATTTCAGAGTCTTTAATTTTTCCTTTATTTTGTTCAAAAAAATTGTTAGTTTGCAAGCAATTCGGAAAAATCTTTGTTTTATATTTTAATAAAAACTAACTTATATAATTGTCTTGATAGATATATCCTTAAAGCCCAATTCAAACTAACGATTGCGATTCCTCGACCAATAAGATCAAAGCTTTCAACGATAGGGACATCAAAAAAAAAATTGCGCCGCAGGCAAAATTTTTATTAAAGAAATGCGTTACCGGCAAATATTGAAAAAAAAGGACGCCACAGGCTATGGGCCTGAAATGGCCGTCACTCACGTAAGTCTATGTTGATAGCTTTACATAACGGAACGGATTCTACCTGGTTGGGTTTTAATACTTCTTAGATAGGAGATCTCCAAAAAATTAACCCCTTTTTACACATAACCCCTGAGAATTGCATTTTACCAACATGAAAAAAAGTAAAAAAAAATGACACTATGCTTGGGATATGAAAATCCTGACTATGCTTAGCAAATGAAAGGATATGTGTCTGCTAAATGAAAACAGTTGAAAATTTTTCTACACGTTTTATCACTTTTTAACGGGCACAACTTGCGTCCCTTCGCACGCACACACATCGCCCACCTTACCTTTTCAGATGCTTTTCTTTACGCTGAGTTTTTGCATTGCTCCTTTGTTTTTCCTTCCTTTTTCTCAAGCGACTTTTTTCACATTTCCTGTGTGTGTGCAGCATAGGACTACCCCAACAAATAATGGCTGCACTCTTCCATCATCACTCCCGTCTAATACAACCACATCGCCATATTTCATATGTTTGTGTGTTTTTTTCTACTCACTTTTGTTCGGTTTCCTCGTTTAAAAAAAAATCTTCGTTTTTTTTTAAACTTTTCCGATGCAAAATATTCGGTGCAAGCAATTACAGCGACACTGAAAATAAAATGTGCGTACAAGCTTTTCCCGAATATTTCATCCAAGGTTTTCACAGAATTTTTCAATCGGTGAATTTTTCTACGAACATCGGGGAGCTGGATGATTCCGCAAGCGGTGAACTTGAAATTCATATGATGTAAAATATCCTGGATAGATTACCGGTGACTGGTAACCTGGATGGGGAGGGGGGGGGGTATCGTTTTAAGCTTTGAAATGAATCGTAAAAATTTTAAAAGCACGATCAGAGGGAAGAAGGTTTGTTTCAATTCTTTCTTGTGGTTACATAAAAACTGTTGTTGGTGTTTTAAAAACAATGTGTTTTAAAAACACAAAAACAAAAAATTGCGCTGTAGTCAAAACTTTGATAAACCACCATTCGACTATACAAGATATGTGATGAAATCCGCCGCAGGCGAACTTTTTCAAGACAAATGCACTAAAGCCCAATTCAGACTAACGATTGCGATTACTTTCATGCCACTATCGTTGAAAGCTTTGATTGTTGGTCTGAATTGAGCTTAAAGGCTGAAATTTCCACAAAAAGATGAAAAAATAAATTCTAAAAGTTTTCTGTTAAAAAAACATGTCTCACAATTCCAGGCAAAAGTTTAGTTTCCGGGATGCGTTGAAGTCGGGGACTAAACCGGCCATTACGGGACGCATGGTCACACTAATTATGTGGAAACTTTATGCATATCAAAACTGGGGCCAGTAGCCTCCTGGTTTTTTTTTGTTTATAAAGATGTGTTCCTAAAATACGTCACGGTAATTTCCGGCTTTTCGAACCTCCGCCCCGCCTCCCTTTGTCCATCTTTTCGAGATTTTTTATATGGAGTGTAGTCATACTACTACGGACTACTTCACCCCCCCCCCACCCTTCGTTTCCAAAAAATGTTACGTATTTTTTTCAAATAGAAGAAAACGTTTTGGACAAAAACTTAACGGAAAAACTCGTAATGGCAAGCATAAAGCGGCAGATAGGAGTATGGGCGACTAATTTCATTCTCACACCACCGTCGTGTAACGGTAATTGTGATTTTTACCTGAAGATTGAGTTTGATTTGTCGACTTTTAGTGGGCGCCCGCATCAAGACAGGAAATAAAACTCACGCGTAGTGTTTTTGACGGGACCCTTGTCTGCAGATTGATTGAGGAGCAGCCACGAGTCATTTATCTTTCCTTTTCTGGATGAGTTCGCCGTGATCTTCTTTTTCCTTTTATTTTTTTTTGTTTACTGGTGACCATTTTAGCCACCTATGTTATCTGATGGTTTTTTGGGGGGACTGCCTTTTCTCGTTCTTGCCCAGAAATCTGAGGATGGTGTCTTCCTGGATTTGCCGATTTCAATACCCAATCCACCCCCACCCACCCTTCCTCAACCGGGAAAATTCAAAAACCTCACACGATATTTTTATCCATTTTTTTTTATTGTATCTCCCTTTACTCGCACACCGCGTTCTGAGTTTGTTCTAAATGATGCTATCTGGGACTGGACTTGATATCCTTTTGGTTCTGGGATTCTGTGATAGATGAGTCCCGGAAAAATAAAACAAATCAGCCATAACTGTACCGCCGTCGATGTTTTTAGATTGGTCCGGAAATGTCCCATTCCTTCGTATTGGTTGTCACCAGCTTTTTCGTCTATCCAGAATTCGAGTGGAAGGACTTTTCTCGGATGATCGAAAAAACTAATACCGGGCAAGATTAACATCTCAACGGTTTTTTTTATTATTAAAAGCTTTTATTTAGCTTGCCTTCATATCTGTCTGTTAGTCTGTGAGAGTCAAATCTTGCAATCCAACTTTGACTCACCCGATTGACTTGAAATTTTGCACACATACGTCGACAATACAATATTTTCACTGCATCGTCCTTTTAAGGCTAACGTAAGGTCTTGTAAGGATAACGAGATTATCTTCTTCCTCAAATTTTCCGGAAATAAGTCTCTGTCAGTCTGTCAGTCTGTATGTCACTTCGTATTTTATATAAGAAAAAATAACTTGTTCGTTAAAGTGAGGTTTAATGTAAAAAAAACGCATGCGTTCGTTAAAACGAAGAAAGGGTGTTATTATTTTTTATTCTGCCTGAGATTCAAATTGAAAACTTGAAAGAGTTCCCCGGTATTGATTTATAATTTCTAGCCCCGTTTATTATCCTGATTACGACTGGTAGGTCGGTTTTTGTCCCCTGTGTGGCCATGATGGATTTTCCCTCAATCCATAAAAATGCAATTGCCATAAGTACAAGTAGGTGTCATTTGACTATCAGTAAAGTATCATAATTAAAAAAAAACACAAAAAAAAAACAACCCCCAGAAAGGAAAAAAAAAGTTGAACCCGAAACAAAGCATTTCGCACTGTCAGAGGAGTTGAACACTTGGGCAGTGGAATATACGCGTACGAACGTACTTTCCCGTTATCCTGTTTGTGTTTTTCCTTTCGTCTATCCTGGTCTTAGGCAACTGCTGCTCCTTAAGCTCTCTTCACTTGCATTACTTGCACACTTTGTCCCGTTCGTTCAATTGCAATTATGAAATATGCTATGAGGGGGGAAACAAAAAACACTGAATTTAAATAAATACGAAACAAATAAAAAAAAATGAAAAAAAAAGAATCTTACAATCTTTTGTGAATTATTTATGGCCTACCCTAACGTGAATAAGTGCCGAATGATACCATAGTTTATACTAGTTAGGAAACGTAGGGCTTTTTACGTGTACCTACGTTGGAGTAAAGATAACCGATATACTCTGGACGCGGTTTTTCTTTCTTTCCTATGCGTAAATTACCAACAAAACACAACACATGTAAAACCTAGCCATATTTTCATACACCACCAACACATGCAATTTTCCGACAGCGGGAGATTGCATGTGTTGGTGGTGTATGAAAACATGGCTAGGTTTTACATGTGTTGTGTTTTGTTGGTAATTTACGCATAGGAAAGAAAGAAAAACCGCGTCCAGAGTATATCGGTTATCTTTACTCCAACGTAGGTACACGGAAAAAGCCCTACGATTCCTATCTAGGTAATCTATGATGATACTTGATCCCATATGCGATGTCCTCCAGAGAGGCGCACGCATGCATTTTTACCGCTCCACATCAAGATACGCAGTAATTACACTCAAAGATAGAGACAGAGAGAGGCAGAGAAAGAGAAAGGAAGAGAGATAGACGAGGTCTTTGTCCGTCCTCCTATCATCAGGCGGTCGTCCTTGATGACATTTTACTCGATACCCATTCTTCCTGCCAAATTCTTTTCATTTAAAATTTCGCATCTTTTACTATTCCTTACAATATCGCTGGATTTTAATTTTTGTGGATGCACTAGAATTGCAGCGCCATGCCTATGATAAGATTCTCAACTACAAAAAGTCACGAAGGAAGTGCAAAAACTAACTAAAAAATGGCTAAAAACTAGGGTGACGATACGTCCCGGAATGGCCGATGGACAGTCCCGAATTTAAACATCCCGGAAACTAAATATTTGTCTCAGATTATGTAATCGAATATTGTGATTTCAAAAAAATTTACCCCGAAACCCAAAACTTTTCCTCTTGCAGTTTCCTTGAATATTTCAGCCAGTAGCCCACTTTTATAAAATTTATTCGCCTGCGGCGAATGCAATTAAGAAAAATTTCGTTTTTTTACTTGATGCCCTTTCGTCACCCCCGCCTTCTCCCCTCCCTCACCTCCCTCCTTTCCTTACCCTTGCCACCACATCGAAAAACGTCTAATTCGCGGTAGTATTTGTGTATATTTTCAATTCCATCAGCCAGTAACCTAAAAAGACAGTGGGAGTGAGGCTTAAATGGATAGCGCTAAATGAGAAGTTAACAATAAAGTCTTACAAGTAATTAAGCTGACCGCAAAACAAAAAGTTTCAACTCGATATCTCGAACTATGTAGAATCTAGCAGGCAAGCGGGTTTAACGGGGGGAGCTATATAAAACGTCTTCTCTGGTAACAGAACACAATACAAAAACTTTCAACTGCATATTTTTAACGGTTCACGGCAAACACGCGAACATACATATATCCATGTTGAATACATAACCTCATTCTTGTTCCAAGTCGGTTAAAAATCAGAAAACAAAACATTTCCATCCAGAAAAATTCTTGGTAAAAAGCAGATTTTTTTTTGTTTTCGCGAAAAAGCAATCCCTTTTTACATTGCGAAGATATAAAAATATGAGTTTTATGCAAAATGCTCGTATATGAAAGAGGGGAGAAAATACCTCACACGAAATGTGATTCAAATTGAAAAACAAAAAAAGTGCGTAACGCACTCTTACCGAGTTTTTTTTTTGCAGAATATGGAGTACCTACTCCTGTGTGTCCTGTGCTGTATGGCTTGAGCCGTGTTTCTTTTTTTCATTTTTTTTCATGACTGCTGCTGTCACTGAACGGCCTTCATTCTCCCTTTTTTCCTATAATGTGTCATCGCCCTGGCGAGTCCCGGACCAACCAACAGGCAGGCAGGGTGTAAAATGTCTACGCCGCCATGATGTCAAGAGATCGATAGCTTTGTGTGTGCAATTTTCAATGCAGCATAAAATCCAATGGGAAAAATAATTTGGTTTATTAAAACAGAGAAGAAATTATGTAAGAAAAAGATAATTCTTTTTTTTATACTCGTTTTAAATCATCAAAATTGCATAAAAGCGCATCGGGCAATGCAGGGATGATGATTTTATAATGCACATTATTTCAATTTTCGCGGACTTTTCGTCAAAAACAATTATAAAATCTTATTATATGCGAAAATAAGTCTATATTACCCCTAAATTAATATCATGGGTGAAATTTTAACCACGCAGTATGTTTTTTTTCAATAAAATTACATTTAACAGAATTAAAAAAAAATGAAAAAAAAGCTTTTATTTAAAAAAAATGCCCTGAAAAGTAGAAAAATTTTTTTGGGCGCTGTAATAAAATTTAATTTTTTATGCTTTTATATCGTTTTTATTTCTGATCCACAGCACCTAATAATTTTTTTCTTTTTAGTGAATTTTTTAAAATAAAAGCTTTTTTTATTTGATATTTTTTAGTCATTTAGTGTATGATTAGTATTATTTAAAATCCGAATTCAACAAGATAATCACTTTATTCTTACAACACCTTCCCTTATCCTTGCAGACTTCTTAATGCCAGAATCGAAGTCAGCGACCCCAAAAACTCCCAATAGATTTAAAAACATTTAAAAGAAACTCAAAGTACAATCACGAAATGGCTGCCTACCGGTTTCCAATTATTATATAATTTAAAAACGAAAAATCAAAAAAAAAAGTTAAATACGGCCACACTTATTTTTTGGGATATTGTTCAATGGGATAAGAAGATGGCGCGCGCAGAGAAGCATTCGGCTTAATAAAAGAGAAGATGGCGGCCAGCGCAACGGAAGTCAAATGAGAAGGGAAAACTAAATGGATGGAATTTAGTGGACAACGAGAAGCTTAAATCAGGGCAAAAGTGAAGTGAAATAAATCAAATTAAAGGAAAAACCGGAAAATGCAAGGAATGCAAGTAAAGGAAAGGAAAAATCGCAGAAGAGGTCAGAAATATGCATAGATTTGTGTGCTTTATTTATTTTTTTGTTTTTTTTTTCGTTTTATTTTAGTTTGCGATAATTCGCCCATAATTTTAGTAAATGATTTAATTTTTTACTTTCAACATTAACGGTTTTTGGTTCCTAAGTAAGAGCGCATGTGGCGAAGTTGAAAATCCATCCTCACGGCCAATTTTGAGCCTGTACGGCCATTTTGTCGGATAAACTAACAATCGCTGTATTCGGCCGAACATTTCTATATAATTTTGCCGATTTTCCCCATATTTTTCCATTTCCAGGACAATAAAAAAATCGCCGTTTTAAACAGGATCCTAGAACTACATTAAATTGTATAAATATTAGATTAATTTTGTCACTAATCTCGGATACCTTGTATGCGGCAGCCATTCTACTTTGGGATTTAAAAGAAAATTTATATTCTTTTTTACTAAAAATCTAACCATTTCTTTAGCTTGAATTAAACTAGGATTTAGATTTTAAAAAAGCATTAATTAAAATATTTGTTTAGCCTTAGTCGTAGGTATTTCTGGTGTCTTTTAGTCAGAAAAGGATTTCTCCTTGCAATAACCTAATTTTCCTTGATTGCGTAAATTACCCGAATTGAGATTTTCCCGTATTTAATGGGTTTTTCAAATGTTTCAAAATTTAAATATAAGAACTTTTTTAATACTGTTGGTGGAAAGTTGTGTTGAATTTTTACGCCCGACACTTTTTTTGTTCATCGAAATTCCAGTCAATGCCGCGTCGTTGCCAGCCAACGTCGAATTTCAAAACTTTTATCTGAAAAAAAAAAATCAAACAAAATTCAAAATTAAGTTTAATTTTCACTTTTCCATAGTTTTCCGCATTTTGTTTGATTTTCTTTTCGCACTTGAAATTTTCACTTAACTTGAATTTTCGTAGTGCATCAGGATTTGACTTTGATGTGTGCTGAGCCCAATCAAATAATGGCCTCCCCGAAAATGTCTGCCTTTTAAAAGCATTTTCCACAAATTTTCCCATAGGCGAAGGAGGTTAGCTAACCACCCACCCCCCGTACCACCTACCACAACCGTAATTGTGGTGGCGGCGAGGACAATCAATCATTTTTGTGTCCATACATTTTACTTGTTTTAAGCAGCAGGCCTTCAACTCCATCTCGAAATTTGGTCAAAAATTTTGTAGCCCCCCCGGTTGTCGGCCTCTGAGCCTTCTTATCGCCACCTCACACACACACGACCATTCATCCTTTTTCCACATATGCCCAGCAGGAAATATTCACAAAAGCTTTTCAAACTATCTTTATTTCAATTTAAGTGTTCCGAATTTTTCTTTCTAGAATTTTCCAAAAGTTTACTACAATGAGGCGGTCGTGGTAGAGTATGAGTGGTGGCACGGTAAGGAGACGGAAATTGATGAAATTCAATTAAGTGGGAAAATTTTTACTGTTTGCCTTTGTGTTGTCTGAAAATTAAATTGGAAAATGCTTTCTGAAAACTGCAAAAAAGTTTTTTTTTTGTTTTAATTGAATTTTTTATGCAATTTCCTGCTAATGGCGTTAAAATATTTGATACCGGATTTCATATTCATTTTTATTTAAAAATAGAATAAAACATTATTGCGAAAAAAAAATGATCTGAAATGCACAAAGAATTGACAGAATGTCAAAACAAATAAATGGAAAATCGTGGTTTTTCCTTGATACGATTTTTAAATGAGATCAAAGGGCGGTTACTTCCACACTCACCTGAGGATGCTGCAATTTAGTAGAATTCTTTTGAACATTCATGGATAAGCGGTGAAAACTCAATCTTGGCTAAAAAAAAAAACACCCCGTCGGTTATGCGTAAGGTGACCATATTTATTTTGGATCAATTCGGGACACGGAACATCATCGAAACTCCTGACAACAACAAATTTTGAAAAATTCTGGAATCAACAAATTTTATATAGAAAAAAAATTTATGTCACGGAAAAAGAACTATATTTAATTTTCTGAACGGAATGCGGCACAAAAAGTTAAATCAAGATCTGCACAGTCTAAGCGATTTTTTCGGCCCTTTACATTCTATAAATAGTGGCAACGGAAATTGCAAAAAAAACACTACAAAAGAGAAACGCGCCACAGGCGAAATCTATTAAAACACACTCGCCTTTTTTATCCGGAAATATTTTTTTCGATTTTTTAGAGGCTGGTTCTAAGCAGGAAAAATATTTCTGAGACCTTTTCCGGGACCTTTGCTATCTGGAAAATATATTTCTCGAAGGCAGGAAAATTAATTCTGAGGTTTTTTTAGGATGGAAAATTAATTTCGATGTCTTTTCGAGCTAAAAAATTATTCTGAGGCAGAAATCTTTTTTCGAAAATTAGTGAAAGAAAAACTGTGGCCCTGAAATCCCCTTGGAAAATCAGGAAAAATATACTGACTCAGAAATCGGCGAAAGAAATTCCAGCACAGTAAAATCTTTGAAAAAACCCTCTATAGAAAACTCAATTGGAAATCAGAAAGAAAATCCTGACTCAGAAAACTTCCATAAAAAATTTGAAAACAAAAATTTTCAGCTCAGAAATACCTTAGAGATTTTTTTTCCCCTATACCAAACCCCTCGGGGAAATCGGAAAAAAATTCCCTTTGATAAAATATCCTTTGAAATAAATAATTTCCATCATAAAAAATCGGGGAAAATTTGAGGAAATTCCACTCAGACAATTTTTTGATTTTTTTTTCCAAAAAGAAAATTTATATAAATAAAATCCCGGACAGACAGGAAAAAAAATTCTCGAAACAGAAATTATATTTTCCGAACCCTGAACACTAATGCCATCTAATTCCGTCAGTGTCGCTACAGTCGTCGAATACGGTCCTTTTTAATGGCTTCCGATATCAGAAATTTCGCTATCAGGGAATTGCGCATGATTAATTTAATGCCCTTAAACCGCGAAAAAGTCTCTTGGCGCATCTGAAATTTTTTATTTTAATAATCGATAATTACTTTTTTGGTGTTTGTGATTGAAAATTGTGCAGTGAAACAAAAAAAGGTAGGAAAAAATTTTCTGAGTGAATTAAATTGCAAAAAATATGGGATTCAATATTAAATCCACCGTTATTTGTGTTTTAAATATTTACAAGAGTGCAGGTCATAATTTAATTATAGTTTGAATATTAAAATTTTGAGGAAAAATCTTAGTCCAATGAAATGAAATTTTTCTTTACATCATCAAAAATTCTTTTGAATTATTTCTTTTGGGGGAAAGAGGGAGGCGCTTTCTGGAGTCCTTGATTTTTATTGTCCTTTTTTTGTAATATCCTGTAAGCAGAATTGACTGTGGAAATGTTTTTTTGGACATTTTTTTTGGACATTGGTTTTGAATTCCCTACAAGTAATTTCTAAGAAGGAAAAATATTTCCGAGACCTTTTCTAAACAGGATTTTTTTTTGAATTTTCTAGAAGCAATATCTTTAGGATTTTTTTAAGTAATGAATAAAATGTTGACAATTTTTTCAGATTTGACGTTTTCCCTTTGAGACGTAAATTAGTATGAGAGGAATTCCATGACCATAAAGTAAAAAATAGCAGGTGAGTTTTTTTTATCTTCGTCCCTTAATTTTAATTTAAAAATTCTATTCCTGTGAAAGATTCGATTCCACACCCTGTCGGTGGGTGGGAGGGTGGATCGGTTGTGGGGGCACATGCTGCATGAGCGACAGGTGACCACCAGTTGTGCGGTGGAGATCTTGGTGTGTGGGTGCGTGTGTGGCTAAGCGAATGACGTCATGTACATCATTGTTATGAGTAGGAAAAATACTTTCGAGACCTTTTTCATTCGCTAAATATTTTTTCGGATTTTTAAAGGCTTGTTCTTAGTAGGAAAAATATTTCCGAGATCTTTTTCATTCGCTAAATATTTTTTTCGGATTTTTAAAGGCTTGTTCTTAGTCGGAAAAATACTTTCGAAACCTTTTCTATCCGGGAAATATTTTTTTCGAATTTTTAGAGGCTTGTTCTTAGTCGGAAAAATACTTTCGAGACCTTTCCTATCCGGGAAATATTTTTCTCGATTTTTTAGAGGCTTGTTCTTAGTCGGAAAAATACTTTCGAGACCTTTTCTATACGGGAAATATTTTTTTCGAATTTTTAGAGGCTTGTTCTGAGTAGGAAAAATACTTTCGAGACCTATTCTATCCGAGAAATATTTTTTTCGAATTTTTGGAGGCTTGTTCTTAGTCGGAAAAATACTTTCGAGACCTTTTCTATCCGGGAAATATTTTTTTTCGAATTTTTAGAGGCTTGTTCTTATTCGGAAAAATACTTTCGAGACCTTTTCTATACGGGAAATATTTTTCTCGAATTTTTAGAGGCTTGTTCTGAGTGGGAAAAATACTTTCGAGACCTTTTCTATCCGAGAAATATTTTTTCCGAATTTTTAGAGGCTTGTTCTGAGTAGGAAAAATACTTTCGAAACCTTTTCTATACTGGAAATATTTTTCTCGAATTTTTAGAGGCTTGTTCTTAGTAGGAAAAATATTTCCGAGATCTTTTTCATTCGCTAAATATTTTTTTCGAATTTTTAGAGGCTTGTTCTTAGTAGGAAAAATACTTTCGAGACCTTTTCTATCCGGGAAATATTTTTCTCGAATTTTTAGAGGCTTGTTCTTAGTCGAAAAAATACTTTCGAGACCTTTTCTATCCGGGAAATATTTTTTTTCGAATTTTTAGAGGCTTGTTCTTAGTCGGAAAAATACTTTCGAGACCTTTTCTTTACGGGAAATATTTTTCTCGAATTTTTAGAGGCTTGTTCTGAGTGGGAAAAATACTTTCGAGACCTATTCTATCCGAGAAATATTTTTTTCGAATTTTTAGAGGTTTGTTCTTAGTCGGAAAAATACTTTCGAGACCTTTTCTATCCGGGAAATATTTTTCTCGAATTTTTAGAGGCTTGTTCTTAGTCGGAAAAATACTTTCGAGACCTTTTCTATCCGGGAAATATTTTTTTCGAATTTTTAGAGTCTTGTTCTTAGTTGGAAAAATACTTTCGAGACCTTTTCTATCCGGGAAATATTTTTTTTCGAATTTTTAGAGGCTTGTTCTTAGTCGGAAAAATACTTTCGAGACCTTTTCTATACGGGAAATATTTTTCTCGAATTTTTAGAGGCTTGTTCTGAGTGGGAAAAATACTTTCGAGACTTATTCTATCCGAGAAATATTTTTTTTCGAATTTTTAGAGGCTTGTTCTTAGTCGGAAAAATACTTTCGAGACCTTTTCTATCCGGGAAATATTTTTCTCGAATTTTTAGAGGCTTGTTCTTAGTCGAAAAAATACTTTCGAGACCTTTTCTTTACGGGAAATATTTTTTTCGGATTTTTAAAGGCTTGTTCTTAGTCGGAAAAATACTTTCGAAACCTTTTCTTTACGGGAAATATTTTTCTCGAATTTTTAGAGGCTTGTTCTGAGTGGGAAAAATACTTTCGAGACCTATTCTATCCGAGAAATATTTTTTTCGAATTTTTAGAGCCTTGTTCTTAGTCGGAAAAATACTTTCGAAACCTTTTCTATACTGGAAATATTTTTCTCGATTTTTTAGAGGCTTGTTCTGAGTGGGAAAAATACTTTCGAAACCTATTCTATCCGAGAAATATTTTTTTCGAATTTTAAGAGGCTTGTTCTTAGTCGAAAAAATACTTTCGAGACCTTTTCTATCCGGGAAATATTTTTTTTCGAATTTTTAGAGGCTTGTTCTTAGTCGGAAAAATACTTTCGAGGCCTTTTCTATACGGGAAATATTTTTCTCGAATTTTTAGAGGCTTGTTCTGAGTGGGAAAAATACTTTCAAGACCTTTTCTATACGGGAAATATTTTTTTCGAATTTTAAGAGTCTTGTTCTTAGTCGGAAAAATACTTTCGAAACCTTTTCTTTACGGGAAATATTTTTCTCGAATTGTTAGAGGCTTGTTCTGAGTGGGAAAAATACTTTTGAGACCTATTCTATCCGAGAAATATTTTTTCGAATTTTTAGAGGCTTGTTCTGAGTGGGAAAAATACTTTCGAAACCTATTCTATCCGAGAAATATTTTTTTCGAATTTTAAGAGGCTTGTTCTTAGTCGAAAAAATACTTTCGAGACCTTTTCTATCCGGGAAATATTTTTTTTCGAATTTTTAGAGGCTTGTTCTTAGTCGGAAAAATACTTTCGAGGCCTTTTCTATACGGGAAATATTTTTCTCGAATTTTTAGAGGCTTGTTCTGAGTGGGAAAAATACTTTCAAGACCTTTTCTATACGGGAAATATTTTTTTCGAATTTTAAGAGTCTTGTTCTTAGTCGGAAAAATACTTTCGAAACCTTTTCTTTACGGGAAATATTTTTCTCGAATTGTTAGAGGCTTGTTCTGAGTGGGAAAAATACTTTTGAGACCTATTCTATCCGAGAAATATTTTTTCGAATTTTTAGAGGCTTGTTCTGAGTGGGAAAAATACTTTCGAGACTTATTCTATCCGAGAAATATTTTTTTTCGAATTTTTAGAGGCTTGTTTTTAGTCGGAAAAATACTTTCGAGACCTTTTCTATCCGGGAAATATTTTTTTTTCGAATTTTTAGAGGCTTGTTCTTAGTAGGAAAAATACTTTCGAGACCTTTTCTATACGGGAAATATTTTTCTCGAATTTTTAGAGCCTTGTTCTTGGTAGGAAAAATACTTTCGAGAACTTTTCTATCCGAGAAATATTTTTTTCGAATTTTTAGAGGCTTGTTCTTAGTCGGAAAAATACTTTCGAGACCTTTTCTATCCGGGAAATAATTTTTTCGGATTTTTAAAGGCTTGTTCTTAGTCGGAAAAATACTTTCGAGACCTTTTCTATACGGGAAATATTTTTCTCGAATTTTTAGAGGCTTGTTCTGAGTGGGAAAAATACTTTCGAGACCTATTCTATCCGGGAAATATTTTTTTCGAATTTTTAGAGGCTTGTTCTTAGTCGGAAAAATACTTTCGAGATTGTTTTTCGAATTTTTAGAGGCTTGTTCTTAGTCGGAAAAATACTTTCGAGACCTTTTCTTTACGGGAAATATTTTTTTCGAATTTTTAGAGGCTTGTTCTTGGTAGGAAAAATACTTTCGCGACCTTTTCTATACGGGAAATATTTTTCTCGATTTTTTAGAGGCTTGTTCTTAGTCGGAAAAATACTTTCGAGACCTTTTCTATACGGGAAATATTTTTTTCGAATTTTTAGAGGCTTGTTCTTAGTCGGAAAAATACTTTCGAGACCTTTTCTATACGGGAAATATTTTTCTCGATTTTTTAGAGGCTTGTTCTGAGTCGGAAAAATACTTTCGAGACCTTTTCTATCCGGGAAATATTTTTCTCGAATTTTTAGAGGCTTGTTCTTAGTCGGAAAAATACTGTCGAGACCTTTTCTATATGGAAAATATTTTTCTCGAATTTTTAGAGGCTTGTTCTTAGTCGGAAAAATACTTTCGAGACCTTTTCTATACAGGAAATATTTTTTTCGAATTTTTAGAGGCTTGTTCTGAGTCGGAAAAATACTTTCGAGTCCTTAAATTTCCATAAAAAGATATCTATTCTTTTGAAAAACTCGACTCCACAACCTGTCGGTGGGTGGGTGGGTGGGTGGGTGGGTGGTGGGCGCACATGCTGGATGAGCGACAGGTGACCACCGGTTGTGCGCTGGAAGCCTTGGTGTGTGGGTGCGTGTGTGCCTAAGCGAATGACGTCATGTACATCATTGTTCTGAGTAGGAAAAATACTTTCGAGACCTTTTTCATTCGCTAAATATTTTTTTCGGATTTTTAAAGGCTTGTTCTTAGTCGGAAAAATACTTTCGAGACCTTTTCTATCCGGGAAATATTTTTTTCGAATTTTTAGAGGCTTGTTCTTAGTCGGAAAAATACTTTCGAGACCTTTTCTATACGGGAAATATTTTTCTCGAATTTTTTGAGGCTTGTTCTTGGTAGGAAAAATACTTTCGAGACCTTTCCTATCCGGGAAATATTTTTTTTCGAATTTTTAGAGGCTTGTTCTTAGTCGGAAAAATACTTTCGAGACCTTTTCTATCCGGGAAATATTTTTTTTCGATATTTTAGAGGCTTGTTCTTAGTCGGAAAAATACTTTCGAGACCTTTTCTATACGGGAAATATTTTTTTCGAATTTTTAGAGGCTTGTTCTTAGTCGGAAAAATACTTTCGAGACCTTTTCTATCCGGGAAATAATTTTTTTCGATATTTTAGAGGCTTGTTCTTAGTCGGAAAAATACTTTCGAGACCTTTTCTATCCGGGAAATATTTTTTTCGAATTTTTAGAGGCTTGTTCTTAGTCGGAAAAATACTTTCGAGAACTTTTCTATACGGGAAGTATTTTTCTCGAATTTTTAGAGGCTTGTTCTTGGTAGGAAAAGTACTTTCGAGACCTTTTCTATCCGGGAAATAATTTTTTTCGATATTTTAGAGGCTTGTTCTTAGTCGGAAAAATACTTTCGAGACCTTTTCTATACGGGAAATATTTTTTTCGAATTTTTAGAGGCTTGTTCTTAGTCGAAAAAATACGTTCGAGACCTTTTCTATCCGGGAAATATATTTCTCGAATTTTTAGAGGCTTTTTCTTAGTCGGAAAAATACTTTCGAGACCTTTTCTATACGGGAAATATTTTTTTCGAATTTTTAGAGGCTTGTTTTTAGTCGGAAAAATACTTTCGAGACCTTTTCTATGCGGGAAATATTTTTCTCGAATTTTTAGAGGCTTGTTCTTAGTCGGAAAAATACTTTCGAGACCTTTTCTATCCGGGAAATATTTTTCTCGATTTTTTAGAGGCTTGTTCTTAGTCGGAAAAATACTTTCGAGACCTTTTCTATCCGGGAAATATTTTTCTCGATTTTTTAGACGCTTGTTCTTAGTCGGAAAAATACTTTCGAGACCTTTTCTATCCGGGAAATATTTTTTTTCGAATTTTTAGAGGCTTGTTCTTAGTCGGAAAAATACTTTCGAGACCTTTTCTATCCGGGAAATATTTTTTTCGAATTTTTAGAGGCTTGTTCTTAGTCGGAAAAATACTTTCGAGATCTTTTCTATAAGGGAAATATTTTTTTTCGAATTTTTAGAGGCTTGATCTTAGTCGGAAAAATACTTTCGAGACCTTTTCTATACGGGAAATATTTTTCTCGAATTTTTAGAGGCTTGTTCTGAGTGGGAAAAATACTTTCGAAACCTTTTCTATACGGGGAATATTTTTTTTCGAATTTTTAGAGGCTTGTTCTTAGTCGGAAAAATACTTTCGAGACCTTTTCTATCCGGGAAATATTTTTTTTTCGAATTTTTAGAGGCTTGTTCTTAGTCGGAAAAATACTTTCGAGACCTTTTCTATATGGAAAATATTTTTCTCGAATTTTTAGAGGCTTGTTCTGAGTGGGAAAAATACTTTCGAGACTTATTCTATCCGAGAAATATTTTTTTCGAATTTTTAGAGGCTTGTTCTGAGTCGGAAAAATACTTTCGAGACCTTTTCTATATGGAAAATATTTTTCTCGAATTTTTAGAGGCTTGTTCTTAGTCGGAAAAATACTTTCGAGACCTTTTCTATCCGGGAAATATTTTTCTCGAATTTTTAGAGGCTTGTTCTGAGTGGGAAAAATACTTTCGAGACCTATTCTATCCGAGAAATATTTTTTTCGAATTTTTAGAGGCTTGTTCTTAGTCGGAAAAATACTTTCGAGAACTTTTCTATCCGAGAAATATTTTTTTCGAATTTTTAGAGGCTTGTTCTTAGTCGGAAAAATACTTTCGAGACCTTTTCTATCCGGGAAATATTTTTTTCGAATTTTTAGAGGCTTGTTCTGAGTGGGAAAAATACTTTCAAGACCTTTTCTATACGGGAAATATTTTTTTTCGAATTTTTAGAGGCTTGTTCTTAGTCGGAAAAATGCTTTCGAAACCTTTTCTATACGGGGAATATTTTTTTCGAATTTTTAGAGGCTTGTTCTTGGTAGGAAAAATACTTTCGAGACCTTTTCTATACGGGAAATATTTTTCTCGATTTTTTAGAGGCTTGTTCTTAGTCGGAAAAATACTTTCGAGACCTTTTCTATACGGGAAATATTTTTTTCAAATTTTTAGAGGCTTGTTCTTAGTCGGAAAAATACGTTCGAGACCTTTTCTATACGGGAAATATTTTTTTCGAATTTTTAGAGGCTTGTTCTTGGTAGGAAAAATACTTTCGAGACCTTTTCTATACGGGAAATATTTTTCTCGAATTTTTAAAGGCTTGTTCTTAGTCGGAAAAATACTTTCGAGACCTTTTTTATCCGGGAAATATTTTTTTCGAATTTTTAGAGGCTTGTTCTTGGTAGGAAAAATACTTTCGAGACCTTTTCTATACGGGAAATATTTTTCTCGATTTTTTAGAGGCTTGTTCTTAGTCGGAAAAATACTTTCGAGACCTTTTCTATACGGGAAATATTTTTTTCAAATTTTTAGAGGCTTGTTCTTAGTCGGAAAAATACGTTCGAGACCTTTTCTATACGGGAAATATTTTTTTCGAATTTTTAGAGGCTTGTTCTTGGTAGGAAAAATACTTTCGAGACCTTTTCTATACGGGAAATATTTTTCTCGAATTTTTAAAGGCTTGTTCTTAGTCGGAAAAATACTTTCGAGACATTTTCTAAACGGGAAGTATTTTTCTCGAATTTTTAGAGGCTTGTTCTTGGTAGGAAAAATACTTTCGAGACCTTTTCTATCCGGGAAATATTTTTTTTTCGAATTTCTAGAGGCTTGTTCTTAGTCGGAAAAATACTTTCGAGACCTTTTTTATCCGGGAAATATTTTTCTCGATTTTTTAGAGGCTTGTTCTTAGTCGGAAAAATACTTTCGAGACCTCTTCTATCCGGGAAATATTTTTTTCGAATTTTTAGAGGCTTGTTCTTAGTCGGAAAAATACTTTCGAGACCTTTTCTATCCGGGAAATATTTTTCTCGAATTTTTAGAGGCTTGTTCTGAGTGGGAAAAATACTTTCGAGACCTATTCTATCCGAGAAATATTTTTTTCGAATTTTTAGAGGCTTGTTCTTAGTCGGAAAAATACTTTCGAGAACTTTTCTATCCGAGAAATATTTTTTTCGAATTTTTAGAGGCTTGTTCTTAGTCGGAAAAATACTTTCGAGACCTTTTCTATCCGGGAAATATTTTTTTCGAATTTTTAGAGGCTTGTTCTGAGTGGGAAAAATACTTTCAAGACCTTTTCTATACGGGAAATATTTTTTTTCGAATTTTTAGAGGCTTGTTCTTAGTCGGAAAAATGCTTTCGAAACCTTTTCTATACGGGGAATATTTTTTTCGAATTTTTAGAGGCTTGTTCTTGGTAGGAAAAATACTTTCGAGACCTTTTCTATACGGGAAATATTTTTCTCGATTTTTTAGAGGCTTGTTCTTAGTCGGAAAAATACTTTCGAGACCTTTTCTATACGGGAAATATTTTTTTCAAATTTTTAGAGGCTTGTTCTTAGTCGGAAAAATACGTTCGAGACCTTTTCTATACGGGAAATATTTTTTTCGAATTTTTAGAGGCTTGTTCTTGGTAGGAAAAATACTTTCGAGACCTTTTCTATACGGGAAATATTTTTCTCGAATTTTTAAAGGCTTGTTCTTAGTCGGAAAAATACTTTCGAGACCTTTTTTATCCGGGAAATATTTTTTTCGAATTTTTAGAGGCTTGTTCTTGGTAGGAAAAATACTTTCGAGACCTTTTCTATACGGGAAATATTTTTCTCGATTTTTTAGAGGCTTGTTCTTAGTCGGAAAAATACTTTCGAGACCTTTTCTATACGGGAAATATTTTTTTCAAATTTTTAGAGGCTTGTTCTTAGTCGGAAAAATACGTTCGAGACCTTTTCTATACGGGAAATATTTTTTTCGAATTTTTAGAGGCTTGTTCTTGGTAGGAAAAATACTTTCGAGACCTTTTCTATACGGGAAATATTTTTCTCGAATTTTTAAAGGCTTGTTCTTAGTCGGAAAAATACTTTCGAGACATTTTCTAAACGGGAAGTATTTTTCTCGAATTTTTAGAGGCTTGTTCTTGGTAGGAAAAATACTTTCGAGACCTTTTCTATCCGGGAAATATTTTTTTTTCGAATTTCTAGAGGCTTGTTCTTAGTCGGAAAAATACTTTCGAGACCTTTTTTATCCGGGAAATATTTTTCTCGATTTTTTAGAGGCTTGTTCTTAGTCGGAAAAATACTTTCGAGACCTCTTCTATCCGGGAAATATTTTTTTCGAATTTTTAGAGGCTTGTTCTTAGTCGGAAAAATACTTTCGAGACCTTTTCTATCCGGGAAATATTTTTCTCGAATTTTTAGAGGCTTGTTCTGAGTGGGAAAAATACTTTCGAGACCTATTCTATCCGAGAAATATTTTTTTCGAATTTTTAGAGGCTTGTTCTTAGTTGGAAAAATACTTTCGAGAACTTTTCTAACCGAGAAATATTTTTTTCGAATTTTTAGAGGCTTGTTCTTAGTCGGAAAAATACTTTCGAGACCTTTTCTATCCGGGAAATATTTTTTTCGAATTTTTAGAGGCTTGTTCTTAGTCGGAAAAATACTTTCGAGACCTTTTCTATCCGGGAAATATTTTTCTCGAATTTTTAGAGGCTTGTTCTGAGTGGGAAAAATACTTTCGAGACCTATTCTATCCGAGAAATATTTTTTTCGAATTTTTAGAGGCTTGTTCTTAGTCGGAAAAATACTTTCGAGAACTTTTCTATCCGAGAAATATTTTTTTCGAATTTTTAGAGGCTTGTTCTTAGTCGGAAAAATACTTTCGAGACCTTTTCTATCCAGGAAATATTTTTCTCGAATTTTTAGAGGCTTGTTCTTAGTCGGAAAAATACTTTCGAGACCTTTTCTATATGGAAAATATTTTTCTCGAATTTTTAGAGGCTTGTTCTGAGTGGGAAAAATACTTTCGAGACTTATTCTATCCGAGAAATATTTTTTTCGAATTTTTAGAGGCTTGTTCTGAGTCGGAAAAATACTTTCGAGACCTTTTCTATATGGAAAATATTTTTCTCGAATTTTTAGAGGCTTGTTCTGAGTGGGAAAAATACTTTCGAGACTTATTCTATCCGAGAAATATTTTTTTCGAATTTTTAGAGGCTTGTTCTTAGTCGGAAAAATACTTTCGAGACCTTTTCTATACAGGAAATATTTTTTTCCAATTTTTAGAGGCTTGTTCTGAGTCGGAAAAATACTTTCGAGTCCTTAAATTTCCATAAAAAGATATCTATTCCTTTGAAAAACTCGACTCCACAACCTGTCGGTGGGTGGGTGGGTAGGTGGTGGGCGCACATGCTGGATGAGCGACAGGTGACCACCGGTTGTGCGCTGGAAGCCTTGGTGTGTGGGTGCGTGTGTGCCTAAGCGAATGACGTCATGTACATCATTGTTCTGAGTAGGAAAAATACTTTCGAGACCTTTTTCATTCGCTAAATATTTTTTTCGGATTTTTAAAGGCTTGTTCTTAGTTGGAAAAATACTTTCGAGATCTTTTCTATCCGGGAAATATTTTTTTCGAATTTTTAGAGGCTTGTTCTTAGTCGGAAAAATACTTTCGAGACCTTTTCTATACGGGAAATATTTTTCTCGAATTTTTTGAGGCTTGTTCTTGGTAGGAAAAATACTTTCGAGACCTTTTCTATACGGGAAATATTTTTTTTCGAATTTTTAGAGGCTTGTTCTTAGTCGGAAAAATACTTTCGAGATTGTTTTTCGAATTTTTAGAGGCTTGTTCTTAGTCGGAAAAATACTTTCGAGACCTTTTCTATACGGGAAATATTTTTCTCGAATTTTTTGAGGCTTGTTCTTGGTAGGAAAAATACTTTCGAGACCTTTTCTATACGGGAAATATTTTTTTTAAAAGCTTTTATTTAGCTCGCTATCTTGTCTGTCTGTCTGTTTGTCGGGGTCAAATCTTGCAACCCAATTTTGACCCACTTCCGCTTGTCCGATTGACTTGAAATTTGGCACACTTATATAAGTCCGATGACAATACAATATTTTCACTACTTCGTCCTTGTAAGGATAACGGAAGGTCCTGTAAGGATAACGTGATTATCCTTTTCTCCAAATTTTCCGGAAAAAAATCTATTCTGGGGGTTTTTGGGGTCGCTGAATCCGAATCTGTCATTGAAAAGTCAGTAAGGATAACGGAAGGTCCTGTAAGGATAACGTGATTATCCTTTTCTCCAAATTTTCCGGAAAAAAATCTATTCTGGGGGTTTTTGGGGTCGCTGAATACGAATATGTCATTGAAAAGTCAGTAAGGATAACGGAAGGTCCTGTAAGGATAACGTGATTATCCTTTTCTCCAAATTTTCCGGAAAAAAATCTATTCTGGGGGTTTTTGGGGTCGCTGAATCCGAATCTGTCATTAAAAAGTCTGTAAGGATAACGGAAGGTCCTGTAAGGATAACGTGATTATCCTTTTCTCCAAATTTTCCGGAAAAAAATCTATTCTGGGGGTTTTTGAGGTCGCTGAATCCGAATCTGTCATTAAAAAGTCTGTAAGGATAACGGAAGGTCCTGTAAGGATAACGTGAGTATCCCTTTCTCCAAATTTTCCGGAAAAAAAATCTATTCTGGGGGTTTTTGGGGTCGCTGAATACGATTCTCAAGTTAAAAAATGTAAGGATATATATATTCGTAAGGATATAAGGATATATTCGAAGACTAAAAAGAACAAAATAAAAAAAATAAAAATTTTTTTTTAAAAAAAAGCTTTTATTAAAAAAGAATGCACTAAAAAGAAAAAAATAATTTTCTGGACGCTGTGTATCACAAATATAAAAGCTTTTAAAAAGCGAGATAAAGCATAAAACAATAAAATAAAAATTTATCTCGCTTTTAAAAAGCTTTTATATTTGTGATACACAGCGTCCAGAAAATTATTTTTTTCTTTTTAGTGCATTCTTTTTTAATAAAAGCTTTTTTTTAAAAAAAAATTTTTATTTTTTTTCGAATTTTTAGAGGCTTGTTCTTAGTCGGAAAAATACTTTCGAGACCTTTTCTATATGGAAAATATTTTTCTCGAATTTTTAGAGGCTTGTTCTGAGTGGGAAAAATACTTTCGAGACTTATTCTATCCGAGAAATATTTTTTTCGAATTTTTAGAGGCTTGTTCTTAGTCGGAAAAATACTTTCGAGACCTTTTCTATATGGAAAATATTTTTCTCGAATTTTTAGAGGCTTGTTCTGAGTGGGAAAAATACTTTCGAGACTTATTCTATCCGAGAAATATTTTTTTCG
Source organism: Chrysopilus asiliformis (assembly GCA_964034945.1). Classification (NCBI taxonomy): domain Eukaryota; kingdom Metazoa; phylum Arthropoda; class Insecta; order Diptera; family Rhagionidae; genus Chrysopilus; species Chrysopilus asiliformis. Next base: position 916,778 of record OZ035964.1, read on the forward strand.
AATTTTTAGAGGCTTGTTCTTAGTCGGAAAAATACTTTGGAGACCTTTTCTATACAGGAAATATTTTTTTCGAATTTTTAGAGGCTTGTTCTGAGTCGGAAAAATACTTTCGAGTCCTTAAATTTCCATAAAAAGATATCTATTCCTTTGAAAAACTCGACTCCACAACCTGTCGGTGGGTGGGTGGGTGGGTGGTGGGCGCACATGCTGGATGAGCGACAGGTGACCACCGGTTGTGCGCTGGAAGCCTTGGTGTGTGGGTGCGTGTGTGCCTAAGCGAATGACGTCATGTACATCATTGTTCTGAGTAGGAAAAATACTTTCGAGACCTTTTTCATTCGCTAAATATTTTTTTCGGATTTTTAAAGGCTTGTTCTTAGTCGGAAAAATACTTTCGAGACCTTTTCTATCCGGGAAATATTTTTTTCGAATTTTTAGAGGCTTGTTCTTACTCGGAAAAATACTTTCGAGACCTTTTCTATACGGGAAATATTTTTCTCGAATTTTTTGAGGCTTGTTCTTGGTAGGAAAAATACTTTCGAGACCTTTTCTATCCGGGAAATATTTTTTTTCGAATTTTTAGAGGCTTGTTCTTAGTCGGAAAAATACTTTCGAGACCTTTTCTATCCGGGAAATATTTTTTTTCGATATTTTAGAGGCTTGTTCTTAGTCGGAAAAATACTTTCGAGACCTTTTCTATACGGGAAATATTTTTTTCGAATTTTTAGAGGCTTGTTCTTAGTCGGAAAAATACTTTCGAGACCTTTTCTATCCGGGAAATAATTTTTTTCGATATTTTAGAGGCTTGTTCTTAGTCGGAAAAATACTTTCGAGACCTTTTCTATCCGGGAAATATTTTTTTCGAATTTTTAGAGGCTTGTTCTTAGTCGGAAAAATACTTTCGAGAACTTTTCTATACGGGAAGTATTTTTCTCGAATTTTTAGAGGCTTGTTCTTGGTAGGAAAAGTACTTTCGAGACCTTTTCTATCCGGGAAATATTTTTTTCGAATTTTTAGAGGCTTGTTCTTAGTCGGAAAAATACTTTCGAGACCTTTTTTATCCGGGAAATATTTTTCTCGATTTTTTAGAGGCTTGTTCTTACTCGGAAAAATACTTTCGAGACCTTTTCTATACGGGAAATATTTTTTTCGAATTTTTAGAGGCTTGTTCTTAGTCGGAAAAATACTTTCGAGACCTTTTCTATCCGGGAAATATTTTTTTCGAATTTTTAGAGGCTTGTTCTTAGTCGGAAAAATACTTTCGAGACCTTTTCTATCCGGGAAATATTTTTCTCGAATTTTTAGAGGCTTGTTCTGAGTGGGAAAAATACTTTCAAGACATTTTCTATACGGGAAATATTTTTTTTCGAATTTTTAGAGGCTTGTTCTTAGTCGGAAAAATACTTTCGAAACCTTTTCTATACGGGGAATATTTTTTTCGAATTTTTAGAGGCTTGTTCTTGGTAGGAAAAATACTTTCGAGACCTTTTCTATACGGGAAATATTTTTCTCGATTTTTCAGAGGCTTGTTCTTAGTCGGAAAAATACTTTCGAGACCTTTTCTATACGGGAAATATTTTTTTCGAATTTTTAGAGGCTTGTTCTTAGTCGGAAAAGAACGTTCGAGACCTTTTCTATACGGGAAATATTTTTTTCGAATTTTTAGAGGCTTGTTCTTGGTAGGAAAAATACTTTCGAGACCTTTTCTATACGGGAAATATTTTTCTCGAATTTTTAAAGGCTTGTTCTTAGTCGGAAAAATACTTTCGAGACCTTTTTTATCCGGGAAATATTTTTCTCGATTTTTTAGAGGCTTGTTCTTACTCGGAAAAATACTTTCGAGACCTTTTCTATACGGGAAATATTTTTTTCGAATTTTTAGAGGCTTGTTCTTAGTCGGAAAAATACTTTCGAGACCTCTTCTATCCGGGAAATATTTTTTTCGAATTTTTAGAGGCTTGTTCTTAGTCGGAAAAATACTTTCGAGACCTTTTCTATCCGGGAAATATTTTTCTCGAATTTTTAGAGGCTTGTTCTGAGTGGGAAAAATACTTTCGAGACCTCTTCTATCCGAGAAATATTTTTTTCGAATTTTTAGAGGCTTGTTCTTAGTTGGAAAAATACTTTCGAGAACTTTTCTAACCGAGAAATATTTTTTTCGAATTTTTAGAGGCTTGTTCTTAGTCGGAAAATACTTTCGAGACCTTTTCTATCCGGGAAATATTTTTTTCGAATTTTTAGGGGCTTGTTCTGAGTGGGAAAAATACTTTCAAGACCTTTTCTATACGGGAAATATTTTTTTCCAATTTTTAGAGGCTTGTTCTTAGTCGGAAAAATACTTTCGAAACCTTTTCTATACGGGGAATATTTTTTTTCGAATTTTTAGAGGCTTGTTCTTGGTAGGAAAAATACTTTCGAGACCTTTTCTATACGGGAAATATTTTTCTCGAATTTTCAGAGGCTTGTTCTTAGTCGGAAAAATACTTTCGAGACCTTTTCTATACGGGAAGTATTTTTCTCGAATTTTTAGAGGCTTGTTCTTAGTCGGAAAAATACTTTCGAGACCTTTTCTATCCGGGAAATATTTTTTTCGAATTTTTAGAGGCTTGTTCTTAGTCGGAAAAATACTTTCGAGACCTTTTCTATCCGGGAAATATTTTTCTCGAATTTTTAGAGGCTTGTTCTGAGTGGGAAAAATACTTTCGAGACCTATTCTATCCGAGAAATATTTTTTTCGAATTTTTAGAGGCTTGTTCTTAGTCGGAAAAATACTTTCGAGAACTTTTCTATCCGAGAAATATTTTTTTCGAATTTTTAGAGGCTTGTTCTTAGTCGGAAAAATACTTTCGAGACCTTTTCTATCCGGGAAATATTTTTCTCGAATTTTTAGAGGCTTGTTCTGAGTGGGAAAAATACTTTCAAGACCTTTTCTATACGGGAAATATTTTTTTCGGATTTTTAGAGGCTTGTTCTTAGTCGGAAAAATACTTTCGAAACCTTTTCTATACGGGGAATATTTTTTTCGAATTTTTAGAGGCTTGTTCTTAGTCGGAAAAATACTTTCGAGACCTTTTCTATCCGGGAAATTTTTTTTTTCGAATTTTTAGAGGCTTGTTCTTAGTCGGAAAAATACTTTCGAGACCTTTTCTATCCGGGAAATATTTTTTTTCGATATTTTAGAGGCTTGTTCTTCGTCGGAAAAATACTTTCGAGAACTTTTCTATACGGGAAATATTTTTTTCGAATTTTTAGAGGCTTGTTCTTAGTCGGAAAAATACTTTCGAGACCTTTTCTATACGGGAAGTATTTTTCTCGAATTTTTAGAGGCTTGTTCTTGGTAGGAAATATACTTTCGAGACCTTTTCTATCCGGGAAATATTTTTTTCGAATTTTTAGAGGCTTATTCTTAGTCGGAAAAATACTTTCGAGACCTTTTTTATCCGGGAAATATTTTTCTCGATTTTTTAGAGGCTTGTTCTTACTCGGAAAAATACTTTCGAGACCTTTCTATACGGGAAATATTTTTTTCGAATTTTTAGAGGCTTGTTCTTAGTCGGAAAAATACTTTCGAGACCTTTTCTATCCGAGAAAAATTTTTTTTCGAATTTTTAGAGGCTTGTTCTTAGTTGGAAAAATACTTTCGAGACCTTTTCTATCCGGGAAATATTTTTCTCGAATTTTTAGAGGCTTGTTCTGAGTGGGAAAAATACTTTCGAGACCTATTCTATCCGAGAAATATTTTTTTCGAATTTTTAGAGGCTTGTTCTTAGTCGGAAAAATACTTTCGAGAACTTTTCTATCCGAGAAATATTTTTTTAGAATTTTTAGAGGCTTGTTCTTAGTCGGAAAAATACTTTCGAGACCTTTTCTATCCGGGAAATATTTTTCTCGAATTTTTAGAGGCTTGTTCTGAGTGGGAAAAATACTTTCAAGACCTTTTCTATACGGGAAATATTTTTTTCGAATTTTTAGGGGCTTGTTCTTAGTCGGAAAAATACTTTCGAAACCTTTTCTATACGGGGAATATTTTTTTCGAATTTTTAGAGGCTTGTTCTTGGTAGGAAAAATACTTTCGAGACCTTTTCTATACGGGAAATATTTTTCTCGATTTTTTAGAGGCTTGTTCTTAGTCGGAAAAATACTTTCGAGACCTTTTCTATACGGGAAATATTTTTTTCGAATTTTTAGAGGCTTGTTCTTAGTCGAAAAAATACGTTCGAGACCTTTTCTATCCGGGAAATATATTTCTCGAATTTTTAGAGGCTTGTTCTTAGTCGGAAAAGTACTTTCGAGACCTTTTCTATACGGGAAATATTTTTTTCGAATTTTTAGAGGCTTGTTTTTAGTCGGAAAAATACTTTCGAGACCTTTTCTATACGGGAAATATTTTTCTCTAATTTTTAGAGGCTTGTTCTTAGTCGGAAAAATACTTTCGAGACCTTTTCTATCCGGGAAATATTTTTCTCGATTTTTTAGAGGTTTGTTCTTAGTCGGAAAAATACTTTCGAGACCTTTTCTATCCGGGAAATATTTTTCTCGATTTTTTAGACGCTTGTTCTTAGTCGGAAAAATACTTTCGAGACCTTTTCTATCCGGGAAATATTTTTTTTCGAATTTTTAGAGGCTTGTTCTTAGTCGGAAAAATACTTTCGAGACCTTTTCTATCCGGGAAATATTTTTTTCGAATTTTTAGAGGCTTGTTCTTAGTCGGAAAAATACTTTGGAGATCTTTTCTATAAGGGAAATATTTTTTTTCGAATTTGTAGAGGCTTGATCTTAGTCGGAAAAATACTTTCGAGACCTTTTCTATACGGGAAATATTTTTCTCGAATTTTTAGAGGCTTGTTCTGAGTGGGAAAAATACTTTCAAGACCTTTTCTATCCGAGAAATATTTTTTTCGAATTTTTAGAGGCTTGTTCTTAGTCGGAAAAATACTTTCGAGACCTTTTCTATCCGGGAAATAATTTTTTCGGATTTTTAAATTCTTGTTCTTAGTCGGAAAAATACTTTCGAGACCTTTTCTATCCGGGAAATATTTTTTTCGAATTTTTAGAGGCTTGTTCTTAGTCGGAAAAATACTTTCGAGACCTTTTTTATCCGGGAAATATTTTTCTCGATTTTTTAGAGGCTTGTTCTTACTCGGAAAAATACTTTCGAGACCTTTTCTATACGGGAAATATTTTTTTCGAATTTTTAGAGGCTTGTTCTTAGTCGAAAAAATACGTTCGAGACCTTTTCTATCCGGGAAATATATTTCTCGAATTTTTAGAGGCTTATTCTTAGTCGGAAAAATACTTTCGAGACCTTTTTTATCCGGGAAATATTTTTCTCGATTTTTTAGAGGCTTGTTCTTACTCGGAAAAATACTTTCGAGACCTTTTCTATACGGGAAATATTTTTTTCGAATTTTTAGAGGCTTGTTCTTAGTCGGAAAAATACTTTCGAGACCTTTTCTATCCGAGAAAAATTTTTTTTCGAATTTTTAGAGGCTTGTTCTTAGTTGGAAAAATACTTTCGAGACCTTTTCTATCCGGGAAATATTTTTCTCGAATTTTTAGAGGCTTGTTCTGAGTGGGAAAAATACTTTCGAGACCTATTCTATCCGAGAAATATTTTTTTCGAATTTTTAGAGGCTTGTTCTTAGTCGGAAAAATACTTTCGAGAACTTTTCTATCCGAGAAATATTTTTTTCGAATTTTTAGAGGCTTGTTCTTAGTCGGAAAAATACTTTCGAGACCTTTTCTATCCGGGAAATATTTTTCTCGAATTTTTAGAGGCTTGTTCTGAGTGGGAAAAATACTTTCAAGACCTTTTCTATACGGGAAATATTTTTTTCGAATTTTTAGAGGCTTGTTCTTGGTAGGAAAAATACTTTCGAGACCTTTTCTATACGGGAAATATTTTTCTCGATTTTTTAGAGGCTTGTTCTTAGTCGGAAAAATACTTTCGAGACCTTTTCTATACGGGAAATATTTTTTTCGAATTTTTAGAGGCTTGTTCTTAGTCGAAAAAATACGTTCGAGACCTTTTCTATCCGGGAAATATATTTCTCGAATTTTTAGAGGCTTGTTCTTAGTCGGAAAAATACTTTCGAGACCTTTTCTATACGGGAAATATTTTTTTCGAATTTTTAGAGGCTTGTTTTTAGTCGGAAAAATACTTTCGAGACCTTTTCTATACGGGAAATATTTTTCTCGAATTTTTAGAGGCTTGTTCTTAGTCGGAAAAATACTTTCGAGACCTTTTCTATCCGGGAAATTTTTTTTTTCGAATTTTTAGAGGCTTGTTCTTAGTCGGAAAAATACTTTCGAGACCTTTTCTATCCGGGAAATATTTTTTTTCGATATTTTAGAGGCTTGTTCTTCGTCGGAAAAATACTTTCGAGAACTTTTCTATCCGGGAAATATTTTTTTCGAATTTTTAGAGGCTTGTTCTTAGTCGGAAAAATACTTTCGAGACCTTTTCTATACGGGAAGTATTTTTCTCGAATTTTTAGAGGCTTGTTCTTGGTAGGAAATATACTTTCGAGACCTTTTCTATCCGGGAAATATTTTTTTCGAATTTTTAGAGGCTTATTCTTAGTCGGAAAAATACTTTCGAGACCTTTTTTATCCGGGAAATATTTTTCTCGATTTTTTAGAGGCTTGTTCTTACTCGGAAAAATACTTTCGAGACCTTTTCTATACGGGAAATATTTTTTTCGAATTTTTAGAGGCTTGTTCTTAGTCGGAAAAATACTTTCGAGACCTTTTCTATCCGAGAAAAATTTTTTTTCGAATTTTTAGAGGCTTGTTCTTAGTTGGAAAAATACTTTCGAGACCTTTTCTATCCGGGAAATATTTTTCTCGAATTTTTAGAGGCTTGTTCTTACTCGGAAAAATACTTTCGAGACCTTTTCTATACGGGAAATATTTTTTTCGAATTTTTAGAGGCTTGTTCTTAGTTGGAAAAATACTTTCGAGACCTTTTCTATCCGGGAAATATTTTTTTTCGAATTTTTAGAGGCTTGTTCTTAGTCGGAAAAATACTTTCGAGACCTTTTCTATCCGGGAAATATTTTTTTTCGATATTTTAGAGGCTTGTTCTTCGTCGGAAAAATACTTTCGAGAACTTTTCTATCCGGGAAATATTTTTTTCGAATTTTTAGAGGCTTGTTCTTAGTCGGAAAAATACTTTCGAGACCTTTTCTATACGGGAAGTATTTTTCTCGAATTTTTAGAGGCTTGTTCTTGGTAGGAAATATACTTTCGAGACCTTTTCTATCCGGAAAATATTTTTTTCGAATTTTTAGAGGCTTATTCTTAGTCGGAAAAATACTTTCGAGACCTTTTTTATCCGGGAAATATTTTTCTCGATTTTTTAGAGGCTTGTTCTTACTCGGAAAAATACTTTCGAGACCTTTTCTATACGGGAAATATTTTTTTCGAATTTTTAGAGGCTTGTTCTTAGTCGGAAAAATACTTTCGAGACCTTTTCTATCCGAGAAAAATTTTTTTTCGAATTTTTAGAGGCTTGTTCTTAGTTGGAAAAATACTTTCGAGACCTTTTCTATCCGGGAAATATTTTTCTCGAATTTTTAGAGGCTTGTTCTGAGTGGGAAAAATACTTTCGAGACCTATTCTATCCGAGAAATATTTTTTTCGAATTTTTAGAGGCTTGTTCTTAGTCGGAAAAATACTTTCGAGAACTTTTCTATCCGAGAAATATTTTTTTCGAATTTTTAGAGGCTTGTTCTTAGTCGGAAAAATACTTTCGAGACCTTTTCTATCCGGGAAATATTTTTCTCGAATTTTTAGAGGCTTGTTCTGAGTGGGAAAAATACTTTCAAGACCTTTTCTATACGGGAAATATTTTTTTCGAATTTTTAGGGGCTTGTTCTTAGTCGGAAAAATACTTTCGAAACCTTTTCTATACGGGGAATATTTTTTTCGAATTTTTAGAGGCTTGTTCTTGGTAGGAAAAATACTTTCGAGACCTTTTCTATACGGGAAATATTTTTCTCGATTTTTTAGAGGCTTGTTCTTAGTCGGAAAAATACTTTCGAGACCTTTTCTATACGGGAAATATTTTTTTCGAATTTTTAGAGGCTTGTTCTTAGTCGAAAAAATACGTTCGAGACCTTTTCTATCCGGGAAATATATTTCTCGAATTTTTAGAGGCTTGTTCTTAGTCGGAAAAATACTTTCGAGACCTTTTCTATACGGGAAATATTTTTTTCGAATTTTTAGAGGCTTGTTTTTAGTCGGAAAAATACTTTCGAGACCTTTTCTATACGGGAAATATTTTTCTCGAATTTTTAGAGGCTTGTTCTTAGTCGGAAAAATACTTTCGAGACCTTTTCTATCCGGGAAATATTTTTCTCGATTTTTTAGAGGTTTGTTCTTAGTCGGAAAAATACTTTCGAGACCTTTTCTATCCGGGAAATATTTTTCTCGATTTTTTAGACGCTTGTTCTTAGTCGGAAAAATACTTTCGAGATCTTTTCTATAAGGGAAATATTTTTCTCGAATTTTTAGAGGCTTGTTCTGAGTGGGAAAAATACTTTCAAGACCTTTTCTATCCGAGAAATATTTTTCTGGATTTTTTAGACGCTTGTTCTTAGTCGGAAAAATACTTTCGAGACCTTTTCTATCCGGGAAATATTTTTTTCGATTTTTTAGAGGCTTGTTCTTAGTCGGAAAAAATACTTTCGAGACCTTTTCTATCCGGGAAATAATTTTTTCGGATTTTTTAGACGCTTGTTCTTAGTCGGAAAAATACTTTCGAGACCTTTTCTATCCGGGAAATATTTTTCTCGATTTTTTAGACGCTTGTTCTTAGTCGGAAAAATACTTTCGAGACCTTTTCTATCCGGGAAATATTTTTTTCGATTTTTTAGAGGCTTGTTCTTAGTCGGAAAAAATACTTTCGAGACCTTTTCTATCCGGGAAATAATTTTTTCGGATTTTTAAATTCTTGTTCTTAGTCGGAAAAATACTTTCGAGACCTTTTCTATCCGGGAAATATTTTTTTCGAATTTTTAGAGGCTTGTTCTTAGTCGGAAAAATACTTTCGAGACCTTTTTTATCCGGGAAATATTTTTCTCGATTTTTTAGAGGCTTGTTCTTACTCGGAAAAATACTTTCGAGACCTTTTCTATACGGGAAATATTTTTTTCGAATTTTTAGAGGCTTGTTCTTAGTCGAAAAAATACGTTCGAGACCTTTTCTATCCGGGAAATATATTTCTCGAATTTTTAGAGGCTTATTCTTAGTCGGAAAAATACTTTCGAGACCTTTTTTATCCGGGAAATATTTTTCTCGATTTTTTAGAGGCTTGTTCTTACTCGGAAAAATACTTTCGAGACCTTTTCTATACGGGAAATATTTTTTTCGAATTTTTAGAGGCTTGTTCTTAGTCGGAAAAATACTTTCGAGACCTTTTCTATCCGAGAAAAATTTTTTTTCGAATTTTTAGAGGCTTGTTCTTAGTTGGAAAAATACTTTCGAGACCTTTTCTATCCGGGAAATATTTTTCTCGAATTTTTAGAGGCTTGTTCTGAGTGGGAAAAATACTTTCGAGACCTATTCTATCCGAGAAATATTTTTTTCGAATTTTTAGAGGCTTGTTCTTAGTCGGAAAAATACTTTCGAGAACTTTTCTATCCGAGAAATATTTTTTTCGAATTTTTAGAGGCTTGTTCTTAGTCGGAAAAATACTTTCGAGACCTTTTCTATCCGGGAAATATTTTTCTCGAATTTTTAGAGGCTTGTTCTGAGTGGGAAAAATACTTTCAAGACCTTTTCTATACGGGAAATATTTTTTTCGAATTTTTAGAGGCTTGTTCTTAGTCGAAAAAATACGTTCGAGGCCTTTTCTATCCGGGAAATATATTTCTCGAATTTTTAGAGGCTTGTTCTTAGTCGGAAAAATACTTTCGAGACCTTTTCTATACGGGAAATATTTTTTTCGAATTTTTAGAGGCTTGTTTTTAGTCGGAAAAATACTTTCGAGACCTTTTCTATACGGGAAATATTTTTCTCGAATTTTTAGAGGCTTGTTCTTAGTCGGAAAAATACTTTCGAGATCTTTTCTATAAGGGAAATATTTTTTTTCGAATTTTTAGAGGCTTGATCTTAGTCGGAAAAATACTTTCGAGACCTTTTCTATACGGGAAATATTTTTCTCGAATTTTTAGAGGCTTGTTCTGAGTGGGAAAAATACTTTCAAGACCTTTTCTATCCGAGAAATATTTTTTTCGAATTTTTAGAGGCTTGTTCTTAGTCGGAAAAATACTTTCGAGGCCTTTTCTATCCGGGAAATATTTTTTTCGATTTTTTAGAGGCTTGTTCTTAGTCGGAAAAAATACTTTCGAGACCTTTTCTATCCGGGAAATAATTTTTTCGGATTTTTAAATTCTTGTTCTTAGTCGGAAAAATACTTTCGAGACCTTTTCTATCCGGGAAATATTTTTCTCGATTTTTTAGAGGCTTGTTCTTACTCGGAAAAATACTTTCGAGACCTTTTCTATACGGGAAATATTTTTTTCGAATTTTTAGAGGCTTGTTCTTAGTTGGAAAAATACTTTCGAGACCTTTTCTATCCGGGAAATATTTTTCTCGAATTTTTAGAGGCTTGTTCTGAGTGGGAAAAATACTTTCGAGACCTATTCTATCCGAGAAATATTTTTTTCGAATTTTTAGAGGCTTGTTCTTAGTCGGAAAAATACTTTCGAGAACTTTTCTATCCGAGAAATATTTTTTTCGAATTTTTAGAGGCTTGTTCTTAGTCGGAAAAATACTTTCGAGACCTTTTCTAGCCGGGAAATATTTTTCTCGAATTTTTAGAGGCTTGTTCTGAGTGGGAAAAATACTTTCAAGATCTTTTCTATACGGGAAATATTGTTTTCGAATTTTTAGGGGCTTGTTCTTAGTCGGAAAAATACTTTCGAAACCTTTTCTATACGGGGAATATTTTTTTCGAATTTTTAGAGGCTTGTGCTTGGTAGGAAAAATACTTTCGAGACCTTTTCTATACGGGAAATATTTTTCTCGATTTTTTAGAGGCTTGTTCTTAGTCGGAAAAATACTTTCGAGACCTTTTCTATACGGGAAATATTTTTTTCGAATTTTTAGAGGCTTGTTCTTAGTCGAAAAAATACGTTCGAGACCTTTTCTATCCGGGAAATATATTTCTCGAATTTTTAGAGGCTTGTTCTTAGTCGGAAAAATACTTTCGAGACCTTTTCTATACGGGAAATATTTTTTTCGAATTTTTAGAGGCTTGTTTTTAGTCGGAAAAATACTTTCGAGACCTTTTCTATACGGGAAATATTTTTCTCGAATTTTTAGAGGCTTGTTCTTAGTCGGAAAAATACTTTCGAGACCTTTTCTATCCGGGAAATATTTTTCTCGATTTTTTAGAGGCTTGTTCTTAGTCGGAAAAATACTTTCGAGACCTTTTCTATCCGGGAAATATTTTTCTCGATTTTTAGACGCTTGTTCTTAGTCGGAAAAATACTTTCGAGACCTTTTCTATCCGGGAAATATTTTTTTTCGAATTTTTAGAGGCTTGTTCTTAGTCGGAAAAATACTTTCGAGACCTTTTCTATCCGGGAAATATTTTTTTCGAATTTTTAGAGGCTTGTTCTTAGTCGGAAAAATACTTTCGAGATCTTTTCTATAAGGGAAATATTTTTTTTCGAATTTTTAGAGGCTTGATCTTAGTCGGAAAAATACTTTCGAGACCTTTTCTATACGGGAAATATTTTTCTCGAATTTTTAGAGGCTTGTTCTGAGTGGGAAAAATACTTTCAAGACCTTTTCTATCCGAGAAATATTTTTTTCGAATTTTTAGAGGCTTGTTCTTAGTCGGAAAAATACTTTCGAGACCTTTTCTATCCGGGAAATATTTTTTTCGATTTTTTAGAGGCTTGTTCTTAGTCGGAAAAAATACTTTCGAGACCTTTTCTATCCGGGAAATAATTTTTTCGGATTTTTAAATTCTTGTTCTTAGTCGGAAAAATACTTTCGAGACCTTTTCTATCCGGGAAATATTTTTCTCGATTTTTTAGAGGCTTGTTCTTAGTCGGAAAAATACTTTCGAGACCTTTTCTATCCGGGAAATATTTTTCTCGATTTTTTAGACGCTTGTTCTTAGTCGGAAAAATACTTTCGAGACCTTTTCTATCCGGGAAATATTTTTTTTCGAATTTTTAGAGGCTTGTTCTTAGTCGGAAAAATACTTTCGAGACCTTTTCTATCCGGGAAATATTTTTTTCGAATTTTTAGAGGCTTGTTCTTAGTCGGAAAAATACTTTCGAGACCTTTTCTATCCGGGAAATATTTTTTTCGATTTTTTAGAGGCTTGTTCTTAGTCGGAAAAAATACTTTCGAGACCTTTTCTATCCGGGAAATAATTTTTTCGGATTTTTAAATTCTTGTTCTTAGTCGGAAAAATACTTTCGAGACCTTTTCTATCCGGGAAATAGTTTTCTCGATTTTTTAGAGGCTTGTTCTTAGTCGGAAAAATACTTTCGAGACCTTTTCTATACGGGAAATATTTTTTTCGAATTTTTAGAGGCTTGTTCTGAGTGGGAAAAATACTTTCAAGACCTATTCTATCCGAGAAATATTTTTTTCGAATTTTTAGAGGCTTGTTCTTAGTCGGAAAAATACTTTCGAGACCTTTTCTATCCGGGAAATAATTTTTTCGGATTTTTAAATTCTTGTTCTTAGTCGGAAAAATACTTTCGAGACCTTTTCTATCCGGGAAATATTTTTCTCGAATTTTTAGAGGCTTGTTCTGAGTGGGAAAAATACTTTCAAGACCTTTTCTATACGGGAAATATTTTTTTCGAATTTTTAGAGGCTTGTTCTTAGTAGGAAAAATACTTACGAGGCCTTTTCTATACAGGAAATATTTTTCTCGAATTTTTTGAGGCTTGTTCTTAGTCGGAAAAATACTTTCGAAACCTTTTCTTTACGGGAAATATTTTTCTCGAATTTTTAGAGGCTTGTTCTTAGTCGGAAAAATACTTTCGAGACCTTTTCTATTCGGGAAATATTTTTTTCGAATTTTTAGAGGCTTGTTCTTAGTCGGAAAAATACTTTCGAGACCTTTTCTATACGGGAAATATTTTTCCCGAATTTTTAGAGGCTTGTTCTGAGTGGGAAAAATACTTTCGAGACCTTTTCTATACGGGAAATATTTTTCTCGATTGTTTAGGGGCTTGTTCTTAGTCGGAAAAATACTTTCGAGACCTTTTCTATACGGGAAATATTTTTTTCGAATTTTTAGAGGCTTGTTCTTAGTCGGAAAAATACTTTCGAGACCTTTTCTATCCGGGAAATATTTTTCTCGATTTTTTAGAGGCTTGTTCTTAGTCGGAAAAATACTTTCGAGACCTTTTCTATTCGGGAAATATTTTTTTCGAATTTTTAGAGGCTTGTTCTTAGTCGGAAAAATACTTTCGAGACCTTTTCTATACGGGAAATATTTTTCCCGAATTTTTAGAGGCTTGTTCTGAGTGGGAAAAATACTTTCGAGACCTATTCTATCCGAGAAATATTTTTTTCGATTTTATAGAGGCTTGTTCTTAGTCGGAAAAATACTTTCGAGAACTTTTCTATCCGAGAAATATTTTTTTCGAATTTTTAGAGGCTTGTTCTTAGTCGGAAAAATACTTTCGAGACCTTTTCTATCCGGGAAATATTTTTCTCGATTTTTTAGAGGCTTGTTCTTAGTCGGAAAAATACTTTCGAGACCTTTTCTATACGGGAAATATTTTTCTCGATTTTTTAGGGGCTTGTTCTTAGTCGGAAAAATACTTTCGAGACCTTTTCTATACGGGAAATATTTTTTTCGAATTTTTAGAGGCTTGTTCTTAGTCGGAAAAATACTTTCGAGACCTTTTCTATCCGGGAAATATTTTTCTCGATTTTTTATAGGCTTGTTCTTAGTCGGAAAAATACTTTCGAGACCTTTTCTATACGGGAAATATTTTTTTCGAATTTTTAGAGGCTTGTTTTTAGTCGGAAAATACTTTCGAGACCTTTTCTATCCGGGAAATTTTTTTTTCAAATTTTTAGAGGCTTGTTCTTAGTCGGAAAAATACTTTCGAGACCTTTTCTATCCGGGAAATATTTTTCTCGATTTTTTAGAGGCTTGTTCTTAGTCGGAAAAATACTTTCGAGACCTTTTCTATCCGAGAAATATTTTTTTCGAATTTTTAGAGGCTTGTTCTTAGTCGGAAAAATACTTTCGAAACCTTTTCTATATTGGAAATATTTTTCTCGATTTTTTAGAGGCTTGTTCTGAGTGGGAAAAATACTTTCGAAACCTATTCTATCCGAGAAATATTTTTTTCGAATTTTTAGAGGCTTGTTCTTAGTCGGAAAAATACTTTCGAGACCTTTTCTATCCGGGAAATATTTTTTTTCGAATTTTTAGAGGCTTGTTCTTAGTCGGAAAAATACTTTCGAGATCTTTTCTTTACGGGAAATATTTTTCTCGATTTTTTAGAGGCTTGTTCTGAGTGGGAAAAATACTTTCGAGACCTTTTCTATAAGGAAAATATTTTTCTCGAATTTTTAGAGGCTTGTTCTTAGTCGGAAAAATACTTTCGAGACCTTTTCTATACGGGAAATATTTTTCTCGATTTTTTAGAGGCTTGTTCTGAGTGGGAAAAATACTTTCGAGACCTATTCTATCCGAGAAATATTTTTTTCGAATTTTTAGAGGCTTGTTCTTAGTCGGAAAAATACTTTCGAAACCTTTTCTATACTGGAAATATTTTTCTCGATTTTTTAGAGGCTTGTTCTGAGTGGGAAAAATACTTTCGAGACATATTCTATCCGAGAAATATTTTTTTTGAATTTTTAGAGGCTTGTTATTAGTCGGAAAAATACTGTCGAAACCTTTTCTTTACGGGAAATATTTTTCTCGAATTTTTAGAGGCTTCTTCTGAGTGGGAAAAATACTTTCGAGACCTATTCTATCCGAGAAATATTTTTTTCGAATTTTTAGAGGCTTGTTCTTAGTCGGAAAAATACTTTCGAAACCTTTTCTATATTGGAAATATTTTTCTCGATTTTTTAGAGGCTTGTTCTGAGTGGGAAAAATACTTTCGAAACCTATTCTATCCGAGAAATATTTTTTTCGAATTTTTAGAGGCTTGTTCTTAGTCGGAAAAATACTTTCGAGACCTTTTCTATCCGGGAAATATTTTTTTTCGAATTTTTAGAGGCTTGTTCTTAGTCGGAAAAATACTTTCGAGATCTTTTCTTTACGGGAAATATTTTTCTCGATTTTTTAGAGGCTTGTTCTGAGTGGGAAAAATACTTTCGAGACCTTTTCTATAAGGGAAATATTTTTCTCGAATTTTTAGAGGCTTGTTCTTAGTCGGAAAAATACTTTCGAGACCTTTTCTATCCGAGAAATATTTTTTTCGAATTTTTAGAGGCTTGTTCTTAGTCGGAAAAATACTTTCGAGAACTTTTCTATCCGAGAAATATTTTTTTCGAATTTTTAGAGGCTTATTCTGAGTAGGAAAAATATTTTCGAGGCCTTTTCTGTACGGGAAATATTTTCTTCGAATATTTAGAGGCTTGTTCTGAGTAGGAAAAATATTTTCGTGGTCTTTTCTATACGGGAAATATTTTTTTCGAATATTTAGAGGCTTGTTCTGAGTAGGAAAAATATTTTCGAGGCCTTTTTTATACCTGAAGTATTTTCTTCGAATATTTAGAGGCTTATTCTGAGTAGGAAAAATATTTTCGAGGCCTTTTCTATACGGGAAATATTTTCTTCGAATATTTAGAGGCTTGTTCTTAGTCGGAAAAATACTTTCGAGACCTTTTCTATACGGGTAATATTTTTCTCGAATTTTTAGAGGCTTGTTCTTGGTAGGAAAAATACTTTCGAGACCTTTTCTATACAGGGAATATTTTTTTCGAATTTTTTGAGGCTTGTTCTTGGTAGGAAAAATGCTTTCGAGACCTTAAATTTGCATAAAAAGACATCTATACCTTTGAAAAATTCGACTCCACAACCTGTTGGTGGGAGGGTGGATCGGTTGTGGGGGCACATGCTGCATGAGCGACAGGTGACCACCAGTTGTGCGGTGGATACCTTGGTGTGTGGGTGCGTGTGTGGCTCAGCGGATGACGTCATGTACATCATTATTCTAAGCAGGAAAAATATTTTCGAGACCTTTTCTAATCGTGAAATATCTTTTTCGATTTTTTAAAAGCTAAAAGAATGTAGTTTACAGCAACTTCTATTCGAAGTATAAATTTGTTTTCGTATATTTCGTGGTCGTTTTCACTAGCATTTGCGAAATTATGTCACATTAAATTGACAAATCTCGAACGTACATAAGTAGTTTCCGGAACGCCCTTCAGTTTCCCGGAGACTGTTTTGGTTAATCCAGAACGTAGGGTCACCCTAGTTATTATGGCAAAGGCTCGAAGCATGGGAAACTTGTTCTTCGCCAGGTGGGAACCGCGAAAAATAAAAAAGTTGCGTCGTCTTATTGTGAAGCGACGATAATAAAAACCTTTATTTGCCACCCGCAAGGAAAACTTCATCTGATTAACAACGGGGGTCGTGGCATCGTAAATAAATCAGAAAACCAGTGTTTTTTCACGTTCAAAGGTATTTTTATTGCTTAAAAATTGAAATGTCTGAAGAGCAGGGAAATGGTGGGAGGGGCAGCAGCATAAAAATAATAATAATAATGATAAAACGTCGTCAAAAGTACATCAGCTAATTGTGAGACTAATTTCGGTCAGGAGGTACCCATGGACAAATATCTGATGTGAACAGCATATGACTTTCTTATAGAATTTACATAAAAACTAAGATTTTTTTACAACATCTAAAATATCTCAGTAAAAGTAAAATATAGCAAATAACGGTGAAATATAAAATGTGTGGGAAATGTTATTCTTTGTAATTCACTTCATACATTTACCCACAAAAAATCGTTAGTTTTCGAGAGATAATCGCAAAAAAACTGATTTTTTCCTAAAAAAAACCATTAGTTTTCGAGATACTTCAAAAAAACTGAATTTTTTTTAAATGAATGTATATCTCGATAAAGGTTTAAGGTATCGAGTTCTAGTGAAACACAAATGTGTGGGAAATTTCTATTTCTGCAACTTTTATCCTTCTCAGTAGTACTGAAAAACACGTAGTTTCGAATCAAATGGTAAAAAATGAAATTGCAATTTTCAAAAAAAGCCGCCATTTTGGTAATTTCGAGGACTAAACATCCCTGTAAAATTGCATGCCTCTAACTCTAGTAGTTTTTGAGAAATTTTATACATTGACAAGAAATCTTGCTTGAGGAGTCAATTATAAAGTGATAATTGACTCCTCCTCTTACCCGTCGAAAAAATTATAAAGTGATGTTGCAGACCAAATGTTTTTATCCAATCGTAATTTTTCCCGGTTTCCCCACCCCTGCACATCGAATAGAATTGTTTTTTAGATTAATGCAAATTTATTTGTTTTTTCCTATATAGAATCATCGTTAACACAGTGGCGAATGTATGCCGCCGATAATGAAGCGAAAGGCGCCAATAATTGACTATTTGAAAAATAAACTTTGGGCAATAAAAAAAATGGAGCTCCATAAGTTTATATGCGAATCGAAGGACATGAAATTAACCCCAAAAATACACAACATATCCCCACAACATGATGCATAGTTGGCGAACGAGAGGGTAAGTGTTTTCTTTAATTTATAAAACATGCATAGAATTGTCAAGAAAAACGACTTACAAAGGGAAGGAGAGTGGATAAAGTGGGTGGAACTGAGTGAAACCAAATTGAAATTGAGGGACTGGACAGGGCCAGGGAAGAATTCTATCAAACATTATTGCGGAGATTTTCACTCGAATCGGGCGGTTCGATCATGTTGTATCACTTTTAATAAGAATTTAAATTTGCATAGAATCATTTCAACACCACATGCGAGATCTTAATCACTCCCTTCCAAAAAAATTATCCATCGCCTGTTCTATACCCGCCCCATTTCCAATCGTTGACAAGCGACATTTTCATAGCCACAGTGAAAGCCATTTGGATTGTTGAAATGGAAAGTGGAAGGGGGGGAGGGTGGTAATTTTGTGAAGCTTCTCACATAAATTCCTCCCATTTCCAAGGCATCTAGCGATATTAAACTAATGACAGCTGGGAATTTTTGAATCCCTTTCCCTCGTCTAAACTCTTTTTCGCTCAATTTTTTGCCACTGTGAAGAGGTTTTGCGGCATTTTTAGAGAATTATTAAAAACCACGGTTAAAATACAATAAAAAAAATACTAAACCACAAAACTTTATTGAAATGTAGTAGACATTTTTTTTAAACAATACATTCTTTCAATTTAATTCCTAGATAATGCTTAGTTAAAAAATGGATAAATTATTAGTAAAAAGGTATATAAAACATAGAAAAAAACTTAAAGTACAATCACGAAATGGCTGCTTCATACCGGTTTCCAATTATTATATAATTTAAAAACGAAAAATCAAAAAAAAAAAAGTTAAATATGGCCACACTTATTTTTTTGGGATATTGTTCAATAGGATAAGAAGATGGCGCGCGCAGAGAAGCATTCGGCTTAATAAAAGAGAAGATGGCGGCCAGTTCCGCGCAACGGAAGTCAAATGAGAAGGGAAAACTAAATGGATGGAATTTAGTGGACAACGAAAAGTTTCAATCAGGGCAAAAGTGAAATGAAACAAATTAAATTAAATGGGAAAAACCGGAAAATGCAAGTAAAGGAAAGGAAAAACAGGAGAAGAGGTCAGAAATATGCATTGTTTTGTGTGTTTTATTTATTTTTTTGTTTTTTTTTCGTTTTATTTTAGTTTGCGATAATTCGCCCATAATTTTAGTAAATGATTTAATTTTTTACTTTCAACATTAACGGTTTTTGGTTCCTAAGTAAGAGCGCATGTGGCGAAGTTGAAAATCCATCCTCACGGCCAATTTTGAGCCTGTACGGCCATTTTGTCGGATAAACTAACAATCGCTGTATTTGACCGAACATTTCTATATAATTTTGCCGATTTTCCCCACATTTCTCCATTTATAGGGCAATAAAAACATCGCCATTTTAGACAGGACTCTAGAATTACGTTAAATTGTATAAATATTAGATTAATTTTGTCACTAATCTCGTATACCTTGTATGAGGCAGCCATTTTGTTATTGTACTTTGCGTTTTTCTTTTAAATATTTAATATCCTTTTTTAGTAAAAATCTCTTAGATTAATCCAGGTATTTAAAAAATGTATTGTTTAAAATAATCGCAATCAACAATTGAGAAAAACTTTACTCTCTCGATTCGTATTTCAAAATTTACAAAAATGCGTTTTTATCAATTTTTTCTGTGGAAAGAAGGGGCCACCAAATACAGGTTTGGCCCGGGCGCCGCTTTGCCTTTGCACTGCCCTCGATAGTACTTAGAAGTAATTTTTACATGAGGTTGGAGTACCGCTATTATTCAAAATGTCCTTCGCATCAGTGAAAAAAGAAAATCCATTGGAAAATTTGTCACTATCGCCAAGTCAATTAATTATTAGTGAAAAATTTTGAAGCCTTTATAGAATTTTTCTACAAAAATATTTTTTTTCATTTTTCTTTTTCATAAATTCTACATTCATCTGGTGATCATTGCATGGAAACTTTTTACGCAATATTTGTTTTAATTGATACGAATTTTCATTGTAAATAATTTCAATTAATTTTTTATAAACGCTTGGAATTTCATAAAAACAGAAAAAAAAACATTCAGCAAATGTTGCTGAAATGAACGGGGACAAAAAAGCGAGAGGGTCGACAAATGAATTTTTGAATTTGAGTACTGCGAGAATAATAAATTTGAATATACATTCCCCCATTCCACCTAAATTGCTGTAATATTGCGGGGAAATAAAACTTGGAAGAGGAGGAAATTGGAGGAAAGCACAGATTGCCGGCCCACTTTTAAAATATTTAGTAGTGTAGGAAAACCCAGTGGAAGTTTTTATCAATCTCTTTTAGAAAGGAAGGGGACGTGAAATACAGCCAAAACAGCTATCGGAAGTCGCTACTACATGGCTGCGACTTAAATGGCAAAGAAAGATGTCAACCGGCAACGACGCGGATAAAATAATTCTTACTTGGGAGGTATTGCTTTCTTAGTAGTGTAGGAAAACTTTGCACACGGGTACAGTTACTTGCAGAATAAAGGATAGAATACTTTTTATTGACCTTTCCCCTTTCCCTCGATGCGCCTCCCTTGATAACATTTGAAGCGTTAAACTGATTGGCATGCGGTTTTTACAATTACAGAAGTTATCCCTAAGGAAAGATTTTCGCCCACTAATATCTACCCCCTTCCTTCTCTATGAACCCCCTAACTTGCTACATTCTGTAATTCTGAAGGGATTTGGGAGAGGCCATCCATCAGGGACATTTTTTGCGCACTAAAAAAATTTCGATAATTTTTTTACCCGCGAGGAAAGTTACTTGCAGAATAAAACATAGTATATTTTTCATTGATCTCCCCTGAAGGGATTGCGATCTGGTTTCCAATATTTGTGAGGCCAGTCCTCAGGACGCTCAGGAAAAACTTTCACCCAATAATATCTACCCCACTCCTTGAAAAGTCAGACCCGAGGCTTAAAGCCGAGTAACTACCTAAGTCGTAAGGCGTGATTGACCCAGAGGCGATGACTATTATTGTCTGATTTGAAATTGGCATGATTTTTCTATACTCAAAAAATTTTTATTATCCGAGCAACGCCGGGAACGTGCCAGCTAGTGTTTTAATATAAATAAAAAATAATAATAATAATTCCGGTATATATTAGCTCTACACTCGTTATTTTGGGGACGAAAAACTGTATTATAATAGCCATTTTTTGTATCATTGACCGTATTTGGAGCTACTTCGAAGTGAAAATAAATAGAGCTGAAACTTGGCTAGAGCTTAGTTGCCGATGTTGGATTTGGTTCAGATCCAAACTAAAAAGTGTTACCAGCATTTTATTGCAAACATTTTTTTTTTTGAAAATCACAAAAAAAAACAATTCGGTGGAAATTTACCAAAACCAGATAATCGGATTTCAAGGAACTTGATCGATGCAGTTTTAAAATCACAGAAAAATATAATATGAGCTGCGTTCCCGATCCATGTAAAAACTACTACGCAATAATTTTCGTCGAGAACAAAGCAAAAGCTTCGCACTGAAAATATATGTAGCTACCAACATTCCGCAGTACTGCGCAGTAATTATTACATGGATCGGGGACTTGCCCGTTACTTTAAACGTGTCTTCAAATGCCATTTTAAGCTTTTAACTGTCGAACAAAAGAGAAATTTTACCATGTCACATTTTTCTGAAATATCTTTAAATGCTGTTTTACCGTTTTGGAAACTTTCCACTGAATTGCACAAATGTTTCCATAATTTTGTAAAAAAAAATTTTCGAGTCTCACAGAAATATAGAGATCTGGCAACTCGAGAAGAAAACTTTTAAGAGCTTGTTTTCTAAGCTTAGACGAATTGAAAGTTTTCTCCCTGTTAAAAGTTTTCACCAATAGGGTAGAACTATGTTGTTCAGACCACAGAGAATCGAAGTCAGCACCTCCTGGAGCATCGCGAATAAGCTGATGTTGTGCGAAGAGTGAAGATGGGGAGGGGGGGGGGGGGGGGGGCGTGACGTATTTTGTGGACAGCCCTTAACTTTCGAAAGAATTTACCTAAAGAGTTGAAATTTCGCAAAGATAAGTTTCTCGTAAAAAGTGAGGATAAGTTCTGGAACGGACAAAAATGGACCAGTCCTTTCTCCCGTCCCCTTGTCTTACCCTCGTCTCCCATACAAAGGAAACAGTTTTTCGCATTTTGCGTTTGGAACATCATTTTACATAACTCTTCCTCACATCAAAATTCAATTGGATCATTCCTCTTTTTAAATAAAAGTTTTGCCTGCGGCGCAATAGATAATTTTTTTATCTAAAGAATTGCAAACAAAAATTAGGACAAACATCTTCTTTCGGACCCGTCTTTCGACATATTCAAGCATACACAAAAATGTGTTTATATCAATTTTTTTCTAGAAAGGGAAGGAGCGTTAAATACAGGTCTTTCTTCGGGCGCTCTTTTCCCTTGGCACAGCCCTGACTGTGACTTTGGTAAAAATTTATCAACTTCTTGTTGTGATGGTCTCCATGGACGGTGAATTTAAATTTCTGGGCTGTCATGACTGAATAAGTAGTATTTCAGAACTGATGTCTAAACGTCGCAGTGTGCGTCATTTTCCGCTAATGTAAAAATTTGATAGGCCATAAAATATTGTCGGAAATCACTTTTCACCCGTACTAATCATAAATAAAACTATAAATTTAATCTTTTTAACTTGTTTTTTTTTTTTAATGTGCATGAAAGCTTAAATCGTTGGTCTCTAGCACTACTATCCTGTACTCCATTGTACAACATTCATCCAACAAACCGGGCATCGGCAAATGGAATTGTCAGGCGGATCAAAAGGATTCAGTTAGCAGGGTCGGTCTCAGTTAAGGGTACAAAAGAGTTTTTACTTCGAATTTTCCCTTGACAAACGACCTGTCCAACAGCGAAAATCGTATAAAAATTCATTTAGTATTTTAGCAAATAGTAGGAAGGGGATTCTCATATTACGGGAAGGAGTGATTTGAGCGAGTGGAAATTTTTCTTCAGAGACAGGTCGTCACTGGAAACACTGGAAACTATATCGAAATTCACAGTTATTTTATAATGATAGGTTAAATACCGGTTACGCGACGGTAGTGCAACCTCCTGGGTTGGAAAATACATGAGGCTAAAAATTAGTTGCGGCGACATCACTGCAACGTTGCGACAACATTTATCAACCAGTTTTGCCCAGTTTTTTCGGAGCATTCGGTACGAAATAATTATTGCGCAACCTTTACCATGGAAAGTATTTTGTGACGAAGTATGACAAGGAGGGATGGTGGGGCGGCGGGAGGTGTGAGGGAAGCTCAAGTGTGAAGTCAATGTGAACTTGTATTATCAGAAAACGCTGTAAGAATGAATTCCTTGATCCAAAGCTGGTTATTTATAATCGTTTTTGTAAGTGAATTATTAACGAGCACAATACGAATAACAAAAAACAACAACAACTCTGGAATTGATTACAAAGTAACCGATTTGCAGCCGATTTTTCGGCGACCGGTCACAAAGTAACCGATTTCCAACAACTTTTTTGTAACCAGTCACAAACTAACCGATTTGTAACGGTTTCCAACCATTTTTTTACGACTGGTCAGAAAATGACCGATTCGTGACGGCTTTTCAACAAAGTTTCCAACAATTTTTTTGCGACTGGTCTCAAAGTAACCGATTTTCAACCGGTTTTTGCGACTTGTAAAAACTTTTAGAAGGCAACCGTCACATAAACTCGCCTTATTGTAACCTGAGTCGCAAATGGTTGCTTGGATAACCTTCTAAGCTACATTTCGTCGAACAACATACGTCACACAGCATATGACGATTAAGTTATCGGGCGACAATTTAGCAAAACAAAAAAACGCATTTAAATCGGTTGAGTGGTTTTCCAGCCAAATGTGGTGGTACATTCATTTTTATAGATTGTAAAAAAATTGATGTGGGTGGGCACTATTAAATGGGGAAGAATTTTCAAAAAAAAAAATCTCTTAGAAAATTTCAAAAAAAAATTCTGAACTGCCAAAATGACGAAAGATTTTGTACAAGTTTTTCGTCCACTCATGCGGCCCTGTTGAAATGAATTTATGCTCCCATTGAGCTCATAGTTATGCTGTTTGGTAGTATAATCATAATGTCATGTTTTTTTTAGTTGTTATTCGGAATTCGTTACGTTCGGAGTTGTAATGATTGTCCGTTATCGGAATTTTCATAAATTTTCGTATTTTTTACGATTTTCTTTTTAACGTTTCTTCGCTTGTACGTTTTTAATTTAATTAAATTTAATTTTTAATTAAGTTCGGAAAACTTTCGATTTGGTTTTTGTGTTGAAATTTTCCAATTATTATGTGTGAGTAGAGAGGAAAACACTTTCGAAATAAAAAAAAATAACCCTCACAAGAATAAACAGAAAAGAGAAATACCATTTGAAAATGAATTAAATTCTGTGTTTAGTAAATATAAATTAATTAATTCATTTATATGAAATGCGTATTATATGTATGTCAGTAGATACAAGTTGATAATTTCATCGGTGATAGTTTTTCTACTATTTTTCAAAAATACGAGGAAAATCATTACAAAGCGTAATTCTTGCAGTTACTTATGTGCTAAAAGATAAAAATGATAATAAAAAAATCGGTTTCGTGTGTGCAATAAAATTGACGTAAAAAATTTTTAGTCATGAAATATTTTAAAAAAATTGAAAAATAAAACTATAGTAAAAAATAGTCCCGATACGCTTAGCAAAATATTTGTTCAAAAGAAAGGAAAAAAAACTTGGTATTCATCGCAAAAAAAGTGTGAAACTGGCAGCACTTTCTTTTGTCAGCTCCGTCCTTTACTCAAAAACAGATCCTGCGCGCATCACAAGTGCACGTGAATTCGGCTCTCTCTAGCGCGTTGCCATCACAATCCTTGAACAAACAAGGATATGTCAATCGAAAACTGTTCCTACTTCCATAATAAACGACACGAAAAATCGAGTTGGTGGAGAAGAGGGGAGGGGGAGCCGGGGGGTGGCGGCGGGAGTTGGCTAAAACGGAACACCAACGAAACAGTAAAATTTTATAGAAAATAGATCTTTACTTAGACGAAAACCAAAGAAACAGAATTAAGAAATGTACGCCGCAGGCGAACTCTTCTGTAATACATGCCCCCTCTGCGCAAAACCGCTAAGAAAAGCGCTGCTGGCGAGAAAAATGTGATTTGCAGAAAGCCCCAGCCGAAATATAGTATTTAATGCTTATCTACTAGAACTAGGGTGACCATACGTCCCGGAATGGCCGCGACAACTCCAGATTTATGCATGTTGTTCCGGCGAAATACTGGAAACTAAACTTTTGTCCCGGATTTTTCAATTTTGTGCTGGATTTTTCCATCTTGTGCACTACATATTGCAAAGAAATACTCTATTTCGGCTGACATTTGCTCTAAATTGCATTGTTTTCGCCTGACGGATATTTTTTCGATTCACTTTACACAAAACGCACATAAACTCCAAAAAAATTTAAAAAAATTGGACTGCGGTGGATTTTATTTCAAAAATTTTTCAAAAAGGGCGTATAAATCGCAAAAAATTTGGCCTGCGCGGATTTATTTTCAACAAATATCCACAAAAGGTGCCTTTTTTACCGATTCCATTTGAAAATCAATGGAAAAACCAGAATTGAATAAATAATAATTTTATGGATTTATTCTGGTAGAAATGGCAAAATTAATTGGAATTTTGTATTTTATGACCATTTTTCAACATTTTGTAGTAATTTTTTTTTTGAATATTTTATTTTGTAAATTTATGAAATTTTTTGCAAAAAATCTCAAGAAAATTTCAAGTCTCAAGAAAAAATTGTTTTTTAAAAAAAGTACTTCGGTTTCAGGAAAACCAAAAATCACACATTCTTTAGGATCCTTTTATCTATCAAAAACCGTTTTCAGTGAGTCGATAGGCCAAAAATTACGGGCGTGATAAAGGATTATTCAAATGTTAAATCCCTAAAAATTGAATCCTTTTATCTCGGAAACGGCTGGAAGGATTTTTATAAAATTTGAAATCTTATAGTTTTCGGGGACGAGGAATCGATATCCGGTGTCCTTTTTGGCGAAAAAAGGATTTTTCAAGGACCTCGTCCTTGTACCGCCCAAACCCCACCGCCCCCCTCAAAAAGGACACCGGATATCGATTCTCCGTCCCCGATAACCTCTAGATTCTGAATTTCAGCGCGATCGGAGGACTTGAATTTTTCGTCCTTAAAAAAAGTGAAGGGGTCCCCCTTGTGATTTTTTCAAATTTTTGACACGTCTCCGATTTCTCTGAAATTTGATATAGGGGGGTTTTTAGGACTCCTAATTAAGAATCCGTTGTCCGTTTGCCGATATCACTAATGATTTGGGCGGTGCAGGGGGCGGAGGTGCCCCACGAAAAATTGAATATTCACAAATAGGACACTGATTTAGGCTCCGCCGTTTCCTTTTAAATCGAATCCTTACAGGATTAGGCGGGACATAAGCAAGAGGAGCAGAAGACAGGGGAGGGGTGGGGGAGCGGATGGGGGAGGAATGGTTTACTTCCTGTGCCTTTTTTTGCCAATCCCATTTCACAATCAATGGCAAAACCGGAATTAAATAAATGATTTTATGTATTTATGCTGGTGAATTGAAATTTTATATTCCGTGATAATTTCTCAACATTTTGAGTCAAATTTACAAAAAAAAACATTTCTAAGAAGGAAATATTTTTCTCTAATTTGTTCTGAATCGGAAAAATATTTTTGAAATCTCTTCCGTCTGGGAAATTTTTTTTTTCGAATTTTTGGAGGTTTATTCTGAGTAGGAAAAATATTTCTGAGATCTTTTCCGTCCGGATTTTTTTTTTTTTTTTGGAAAAACAAAACAAATTGTCATTTTGAACAAATATTTTTAGAAAGAAATCTTTGTTCCATGAAAAAATTGTTATTTTAACAAAAATAAACTTACTAAATGATGATTTCTTAGATCAATAAAACAAATGTGAAATTAATAATACCTAATTTGTCGAAATGATAAAAAATAGATATATTTACAAAATTTTTGTGTTTCTAACAATTCCTTTATCAATTTAACAAAGAAAAAAAAACAAAATAATTGGAACGAGGTGTTTATTAATGTTTTTTGAGTATAACGTTTGCAAAATTTTTGCACTAAATTGAATAATCCGGGACAAAAGTTTAGCTTCCGGGACAACATGCATGAATCTGTGATTCTCCCAGCCCGATTCCGGAACAGGTTAGTTCACCCTAACTATCATCAAACTTTTTCATGGCAATTATCTTATGACTACTGCCATTATTTCGACAGTAGAAATTCGGAATTTTTTCTGTTTGGACCTGGCATCACTGTCGGATGAAATTGAGGGTTGATATGATGGGTGAGTACAGGTTAAAAGATACCAGATGTTAGTTTCCATCCTGAGACGGAATGGGGTCGACGTTTTACAGAGATGTTCGATAAAAAGAGACAGAAAACGCATAAAAAGATTGGCCAATGTTGTGTTCAGCTGAAGCATAATATATAGACGACATGCCATACTACGTACGTATTATTATGAGATACGATGTTTCGGGGGAACAAAAAAAAACATTTATATAAAAGATTCCCATTAAGACATTTATAGAGCCAAAAAAATTTCATTTTCTTATTGAAAGTTGACTGTGATGTTGTGTAGTGCGTGTACCTCTACAGAGGGGAGGGGAAATAACAAATAATAATAGTATATACCTTTTAGTTTTACGTTGTTTTTTTTTTTTTGATCGTCACAAGTATATACGCATAGATTTTATGTTTAGATACTTAGATAAAAAAGTCTGTTTGACAATAAATTTTTGTCGTACTCTGCCAGTGTTTGGTGTGAATTTTTTTTAAACGAATTTTCTCGAAAATCTACTTAAATTCCTATGAATTTCATCGCAAAGCACTGTGGAAAGTGAAAAACTTGAATGAAAAACCAAAGTTATTCCGGATTAATTGACAAATTTTCTAATTTGTAAACAGATAAATGCGTGGTATTTTCATAAAATTGAATGCTAGTAAATTTTTCCATTCAAGATGAGATTTTCATTTGTTATTTTTAAATGAATATGAATTTATCGTGTAATCCGAAAGATATAATTATTTATTTAAATTTACGCAAAGCGGTTGAAACATCAATAAAAATTAGACTCGATTTTGTGTATGAAAGTTTTGTGAATGTGGCAGCATTGATGAGTAAAAAACTGTGGGAATGAATTTACTTGCTATCAGTGGTGTAGCGTGAGGGGGTTCAAAAAAACGTGCTCAAAAATATCACTACTTTCGTCACAGATCCCCTGGACATCCGAACCCCCCTCTGGCTACGGCACTGCCTACCATCGAGTACCACCACCACCCTCACTATACACACTAGGGGGTACAAATAAAAAAATATCTGATATTTGAACAGCACATGACTTTCTTATATTAAAAATCTAAGCATCTGCGCAATTTACACTATAACTGTGGTTAGCGGACAAACCGGGACGATTCCGGAATCAGGCATGTTGTCCCGGCGTCCCGGGAATAAAACTTTTGTCCCGGATTATTCTTGTAAGTGTTATAATAGCGTTATAATAGCGATTTTTCATATATGGCGTATGTATTTGAAGAAATTTCACCGGCGGCGCCGGTCAGAATAAACCTCTAAAAATTCTTCATTGCTGGTTTTACAATTTCCGTCGCCATGTAAACAGTTTACAGGAATGTAAACAGCGCAAAAAAAGTAATCCTCGCTTAGGACCGCGCAGCTCGTGATTTTAGCCTTGCCACCGAACTTTGTTTAAAAAATTTTACCTGCGGCGCACATTTATTTATCCTTTATCCTTGTCAAAAGAAAATTTTTCTTTTTAATAAAATTTTGGTTTTTCGTCAGTGCTCGGTCATCGGCCCCCCTCCCCGCTTTGATCTTGCCCCAGATTGACCAAAAAAATGGTCAACCTAACTATAATCTGAGAAATTAAATACCATTTTACAAACAACGGGCCCCTTAGCAGCACAAACTGCTTTAGAACACAATCTAATACCCGATGTCTCTTTCGCTACGTATGTAGGTACTGGGAATTACCCGCTTAGCAGCATTCCCGCATTTTTTTCAAAGTTTTTATTTTTAGCTTTGCTAAAATTCAAAGAATTTTTTTTTAAATACAATTCTTAAAACTTTAGGATATGATGGTTTTCAGTTCCTTTTTCCGTTAAATAAAAAAAAATTTAATCGAGAAGAAAGAAATAAAATAATAGCAATAACGCAGTGAAGTTTTAATTCATAGTGAATTCGAAAAAGTTTTAAAGAAAAAAGAAAAAAAAGAAAAGGAAAAACTGGAAAATTTGAGAAAAACGGATCCAAATCCATCGAAAACACAAACTAGCAGCAATCTGAGTGCGGTGTGGTGTGGTGGGCAAATGGATATAAAATGCCGTGTCATAAGACAATTTCCACAGAAATTAATTTTTGATGCCGACAAGATCTGATTCCGCATCTGGCTGCGCCCCTGCCCCCACCTTCACAGCAATAAATCTGATGGTGAGTTGTTGTTGCATATATGAATTACTAGCTTGCAAAAGTACCCGGCGTTGCTCGGGTAATAATAAACTTTTGAGTATGAAAGACATTTTTTTTTTCAAAAGTATTTTGATGTACAGAAAAATTATTTTAAATGATTTTTTTGTGAATTTTTCGATTTGACGCACTGTTTTCAAGGAAATCGCAAAACAATTTTTCCATTTGCTTGGGAGAAAGGGAATGGGGCGAGTTGCCCTAGCACCGGACACTTGTTTTGCAACAGGTGTTGAAAATCCACACAATAGGGATAGTAGGAGAGGGGATTCGCAGCATGTAGGAGTGATTTGAGTGAACGAAAAATTTCCTTGACAGTCGACGTATCCAAACTGAAAACCGAATTCAAATCGCTTCAGTGGTTCAGAAAATAACAGGCGAGGGTGTCAGAGGAAAGCCTATTTCGTTACATCCAGATAGTCCGTATGTGCCTCAACATATCAATCGCTATCCGGTAGATTTTCAGCCATGTTGGACCAGCCATTCCCACATGAACCTATAGGGGAAGAAAGTCCAACCTTTTTTTTTTTTGGCGGGCCAAATCTTTTGGTCGAAATCCATTATACGAAAGTTACCAAAATGGCGGCCTTCTAAAAATCGCAATTTAGTTTTTCGCGCAATTTACGCCGAAACTACGATTATTCAGTCGTCTCTTGTATGAAAAAAGTTAAGTTGACGATAATAAAATTTCCCACAAATTTCGCTTTTAACATAACGGTAAATCTCGATGATGGTTTAACGGATTCCCGATTTCCTCTATATATTTTGCATCCATCGAATTTTTCCCTCTGGAGTTTTCCCACTAAGAAAACTTTTGTTTTCAAAGTAATTACGAACCAGACTGTGGTAGTATTTTTACGAAAATTATTTTATGCATTTTTCTATTCAAAAACGTTTCATAAAATCGCGACTAATTTAGAAGAAAAAAAAAATATGGAAATCAGAGCTCATCCGGAGAGATACGAAATACGCCCCTTACGGTCGTTTCTTAGCTTTATTTATAAAATGTCGTGGCTTTTCATTCGGAAAAACGAAATTTCCCGCGAGAAAAAAAAACCATCGGAAAGAAAACCAAATTGGAAAACTGGAGAAAAACTCCAGTGATTAATTGGCGTAAAAGTGTTAAAAGTATTCGCTTCTGATTTTTTTGAAAGAAAAAAAACATTAAAAGGTAAAAGCAAAACAAAAAATATTCAGTTTTAGTCTTCCATTCAAGGTAAATTCAGGTAAAACCGACGTCATTTCTTGAAAAAAAAAAAGAATTGAAAAACTATGCAAAAGTAATTAACAGCGCGAGGTACGCGACATCAAATAGAAAATGACGGCCATGAAAGAGGAATAATGGCTGCTTCTTGGTAATAAATTTTATTGCAAAAAAAACTATCTGACGTGTGAACAGTACATGATTATCTTATACAGAAATCTACATTCCAGAGCAACTTACACTATAACCCAATAAACGAAATATAATTTTTTCAAAAAAAATTATTTTACAACATCTGAAATACCTCAATAACGGTAAAAGCTATCGCGTTACGGTGACAGGTAAAAATGTAGAGAATTTTAATATTTTTCTACCCTATATGGTATATCGTATATCATTAGATTTAGTAAACCGTTTGTAACGCACCGAACCAATCATCGGACACAAAAATGAACTCAACCATGGTGTTAGGGATTACAAAACATTTTGATTTCCGCATGTCTCTCCGTCTGTCTGTCCGTCTATCTGTCCGTTCGTTCGTGAACACCATAACTTTCGAAAGGATTGAGCTAGAGACCTGAAATTTTATGTAGTTTTATTTCTCGTAATTACGCGACTAAGTTCTTGAACGGGCAAAATCAGACTATTCTTTCACCCCTCTCCTATACAAACGAAAAAGTTTTTTGCAATTTTATCGTAAACGGTGAGTCATATTCACAAATTTGAAAAGATAAAATGTGTTTAGAACAGGATTTTGCATAATGCACCCATACATCAAAATCCAATCGGACCACAGCTTCACCCATAAAAATTAAATACTTCTATCCTGTTATCGAAAACTGTGTATGGTATCGAAAAATTTATAAAGATGAAATGTGCTTAGAATGTGATTTTCCATAGTAAAAAAAACTCGTAATTTCGGATAAGGTCGCGAAAAAAGTAAATGCGATATTCAAAAAAGGTCCGCATTTCGGTCACTTCCGGTAAACGGAAACAAAAGTTTATAGGAGACGATTGGCAGACGACTGACAGACGACTGATAGACGACTGACAGGCAGACAGCCAGACAGACTGAAGTACTCACAGACGACTGACGGGGAGACAGACAGACGACTGAAATACTGAGAGATTGACAGACTGACGTACTTCGAATAAGAAAGTAAAAATTGATGTTCAACGCATTGCTATAACTTTTTAAAACTGAACGTAAGAGGAGTCTATAAATTACCTTAGAAACGGCTCAATCGAATGGAATGAAATTTTATGTGGAAATCCAAGAGATTTAAAACGGCCCAACCAATCGGAATGAAAGTTTCTAAGGAATTCCCTAGAAAGCTGAGATTTTGTGTGGGAAAATGGAGTTAAATTCAAACTTTTCGCAAATAGTTAGTCAAGAACTTCTTTGACTTGACAACAAACTTATCTGCAACTCATGGATATATTCAAAAACTAAAAATTCTCATTGGATTCCTCCTAATTAATTTCTAGAAAAAAAATGAAAGAAAATATGCTAATAATTTGGCTCATATCTCAGCGATTTGTTGGCATTTCCCGCTAGTATTTTGTAATCTGAACACGTTTGTCCATCATTTTATAGGCAGTCAGGCAGGTATGTCGATTGGTCATTCATCTTGCTCACCTGTGCCAGTAGCAAATAGTAATCGAAAAGATTTCTGGCAAAACAAAACAAAAAATAATAATAATTTCGCAAAGGAAATTAGCCGCAAAGAGAGTGACAGAGAGCGAGAGGGTAGAAAGAAATACGCGAATTGGTGCTGAAATCCAATCGAGTTGATGGCAAAAAAAACACCGAAAACACGTTGAAATGAAGGCCTGAACCGGCTCTGGTTGTGGTTTTAGGTATGGTCTGGCCTGGAAATTGAAATGACCTTTTCTTGCGCAACACCACCATATGTGAAGAAAGAGAGGGCGATGCGCGGTGAAAATGAATTTTTCGGGGTTTTATGTACGAAACGGTAGTGGATTTACCTGATTTTTTTTTTGTTTTTCGTTTTTGTTTTTCAAAAATCACTTAAACTGGCCATGAGTAATCATTTGCGGTTGCTACACCAAACAAGTCGATGGCGCGATTCAGAAAAACAACAAAAAAAACCTATTTGAACACATCATGTGACTTTCTTCTGTGAAATTTACATTTCTTCGATCGAAAAAAAATATATGTCTAATGTACTTTCTTAAACAAATTCTACGTCTCTGAGAAGTTTAAATAAAAACGTCAAACTTTTGGTTTTTTACGAAATTTAAAAAATATCTCGATTTACGGTAAAAGGCAAAAATATAGAGAATCTTAATATCTCTAATTATTCTCATTAACTGTTTTTTTAAACTGTCAGTTTGCAAGCAATTCGGAAAATGTCAATATTTCACTGTTTTAATGAAAATATCTCGAGAAATAATAAAGATAGCGGATAAATATAAAGAATAAAAGTGACTGGTCACAAAAAAAAAACAAGCTGCAAATTGGTTACTTGGTGACCGGTCGCCGAAAAACCGTTACAAATCGGTTACTTTCTGACCGGTAGAGAAAATCTCTTTGGAAATTGAATTCCTTGTGACCGGTACCAATAAAACCGTGAGCAAATCGGTTACTTGGTGACCGGTCGCCGAAAAACCGTTACAAATCATCATTTTTCGTCATTTTTCTTAGTTTGGATCTCTTTTGGTTTGAGTGTCTCGCCTATATTTCTGTGCTCACAAGCGATAATCGTCAAAGTAGATTTTCAGGTGAAGCTAAACTATTCTTTTTGCTCTATTAGAACAAATTTAAGTCGCTTTTAATTAAAGGTCTGTTAGCCCTCAGATTTACCAGCGCATAGAATCTCAGATTTTCTAAAAATCCGCCAGTTTTCGAAATTATTATGACTTTTCCATGGACTATAAGAATTTGCAGTTGAATTCATAATTAGAATCTTTCCTTCCGGATGCTAGTATTAATTTCTTAATAACACTCTGTTATCTCAATTAATTCTGGAAAAAGAAGAAAAAACGTCAAAAATTCAATTTTTCCTGTCTTCCGAAAATTCAAACTGAAAAAAAAACTGCCTGACGTTGGCCGGTTTGTAGCCGCAAATTATCTCAAATTTCATCACAGAACCATGAAAAAAAACACCATGACTGCAACGCAATGAAATCATCTTTTAGGCTTGAGATCATGTATTTTTTTTTTACTGGAGAGAATATGAGAGGGAAGGTTTTTTTTCGCCACTTGGTTGTGATTTTTCTGATAACTTCAGGCATTTCCCTTTTTAAAAACTCTTCGCAATGCCTTCATAATTGATACAAATAGACGACAGACAGTGGAATGAAAATGTAAATAAAATCTGTTTAAATGGATTTTAACACAAAATCTGAACAGAAAAAACATGTGTTTTTTAAATTACGTTTCTTTTTATTCTTTTTTTTTTGGCCCAGCGACAAGTACTTGTTGTACTTGAATCAGAGGCCAATAAACTTAAAAAAATTTGGTTTCTTGAGTTATGAATGATCATGAACCCAAATTCCTTCATTGATTAATGGTGCCTGTTGAGAAATGAAAATTCGCACGGTCACACGACGGTCACACAACCTCATGGGTTGCAAAACATATGGTGTTGCAAATTGGTTGCTGCGACGTCACAGCAACGTTGCGGCAATATTTATGCAACCGTTTTGGCCCATCTTTACTTTCCTCTTCTATAGAAGGAACGTATTGTATTCATAATGGAGACCGACCCGAGAACGGGGGCAAATGGAAAATTTCTCATCAGTAGAAAATCCGTTTTAGGAAAAATTATGAGAATAACCGTGCATATTTTCTGTCTGTCGGTTTAATTTTCCGAACTCGAATGCGATGTGAAAAAAAAATTTCGGAAACCTTTTCTAAGCAAGAAATATTTTTTTCGAATTTCTAGAAGCAATTTCTAACCAGGAAAAATATTTCCGAAACCTTTTCTGTGGTTTTTGATGGTTTATAGCGGGTGGCGAGTGATTTTTCTTTCCAAAACTTTTCCAGGTAATTTAGATTTTAGTACAAAACAAAAGATTAAACGATTTGATTGTAATATTTTTTGACTATTAGTTCGATTAGATGGTGAAATTTTTTTTATGACATAGTAAGGTTTGGAATGTTTCAGCGTTTTTTTTTCTTTGTGTGACCACAAATGGGCATTTTGTTGAATGGTTTTTTACCGATTGAATATCAAAAAAAAAGGAAAATAAATTGATTGCTTGGCATACAATTGATTATTGGTGCGCACAAGTATATAAAATTACAAAAAAGCTTAATAATAGATATATGATGAAAAAAAAATAAAAATAAAAGTGTTTAAATGGAAAATGATCGAAAATGGCCTTCATTCGGCCTTGAAGCGCTATTGAAATGCGATAATAAAACCACCCGACTATCGAATATCTATTTATGGACTCAAAAAAGAAATCTTGGATGTTTCTTTTCTGATGTTGAATTTCCACTTCTATATTAAAATGGAATTTGTTTTGCTGCGAGCCAGTTATCATATTAAATTTTTGAACGGAAGTTAATTTTCCCAACTCGAATGCGATGTGGAAAAATATTTCCGAAACCTTTTCTATCCGGGAAATATTTTTCTAGGATTCTTTTTAGTAGAAAAAATATTACCGAGACCTTTACCATCCGGGACATATTTTTTTCAAATTTTTAGAGGCAATTTCTAAGCAGGAAAAATATTTCCGAGAACTCTTCTATCCGGGAAATATTTTTCTCGAATTTTTAGAGGCTCGTTCTTAGTAGGAAAAATATTTCCGAGACCTTTACCATCCGGGAAATATTTTTCTCGAATTATTAGAGGCTTGTTCTTAGTAAGAAAAATATTTCCGAGACCTTTTCCACCCGGGAAATATTTTTGTCGAATTTTTAGAGGCTTGTTCTTAGTAGGAAAAATATTTCCGAGACCTTTGCCATCCGGGAAATATTTTTTTCGGATTTTTAGAGGCTTGTTCTTAGTAGGAAAAATATTGCCGAGACCTTTACTAGCCGGGAAATATTTTCGTCGAATTTTTAGAGGCTTGTTCTTAGTAGGAAAAATATTTCCGAGACCTTTTCCACCCGGGAAATATTTTTCTCGAATTTTTACTCGCTTGTTCTGAGTAGGAAAAATACTACCGAGAACTTTTCCACCCGGGAAATATTTTTGTCGAATTTTTAGAGGCTTGTTCTTAGTAGGAAAAATATTTCCGAGACCTTTACCATCCGGGAAATATTTTTGTCGAATTTTTAGAGGCAATTTCTAAGCAGGAAAAATATTTCCGAGAACTCTTCTATCCGGGAAATATTTTTCTCGGATTTTTAGAGGCTCGTTCTTAGTAGGAAAAATATTTCCGAGACCTTTACCATCCGGGAAATATTTTTCTCGAATTATTAGAGGCTTGTTCTTAGTAAGAAAAATATTTCCGAGACCTTTTCCACCCGGGAAATATTTTTGTCGAATTTTTAGAGGCTTGTTCTTAGTAGGAAAAATATTTCCGAGAACTCTTCTATCCGGGAAATATTTTTCTCGGATTTTTAGAGGCTCGTTCTTAGTAGGAAAAATATTTCCGAGACCTTTACCATCCGGGAAATATTTTTCTCGAATTATTAGAGGCTTGTTCTTAGTAAGAAAAATATTTCCGAGACCTTTTCCACCCGGGAAATATTTTTCTCGAATTTTTACTCGCTTGTTCTGAGTAGGAAAAATACTACCGAGAACTTTTCCACCCGGGAAATATTTTTGTCGAATTTTTAGAGGCTTGTTCTTAGTAGGAAAAATATTTCCGAGACCTTTACTAGCCGGGAAATATTTTCGTCGAATTTTTAGAGGCTTGTTCTTAGTAGGAAAAATATTTCCGAGACCTTTTCCACCCGGGAAATATTTTTCTCGAATTTTTAGAGGCTTGTTCTTAGTAGGAAAAATATTACCGAGACCTTTTCCACCCGGGAAATATTTTTCTCGAATTTTTAGAGGCAATTTCTAAGCAGGAAAAATATTTCCGAGAACTTTTCTAAGCAAGAAATATATTTCTCGAATTTTTGAAGAAGTTTTATTTTTCTCGTTTTTCTTAGAGGTTTTGTCCGACCATAACATTTTTTCAAGGATTTCAAATTAAAGATTAACGAAGGGGGAATGACGTAAAATCGATATTGGGATATTTTTATTAGTCTTACATGTAGTATGTTTATAAAAAAAATCAAATGTTAACTTTCTCACGTCTTTTTTCGTTTTTTTTTTCAGAGTAATTGAAATATCACCGATTATTGGTCTTTTGGAGAGAAATCGCGTAGGCAGTAAAATGTGGTGACAACGACTTACAGGAGAATTCTAACGACATGCAACAGAAATTCTAGTTAAACTAAAATAAGATTTTTAAAAAAAACTTCGTCGATATAACATAAATCAAAGAAGTAGCGTCTTTTAAGCCAAAATAACTCAACTATTTTTACATAGAATTATTACAGTAAATCCTAGTGACGTCAAACTGATTCGAACACAGAAAAATGAATAAA
Source organism: Chrysopilus asiliformis (assembly GCA_964034945.1). Lineage (NCBI taxonomy): Eukaryota > Metazoa > Arthropoda > Insecta > Diptera > Rhagionidae > Chrysopilus > Chrysopilus asiliformis. Next base: position 953,799 of record OZ035964.1, read on the forward strand.
ATTAAACACTTTTATAGATAGATGTTAAATACTAGCAAAAAAAATATATAAGACGATAAGACAAATGTCTAAAGTAATTACCACCGATGATATACAAAAAATTGAATTGTTTTAGTTGTGTTCCAAGCTCCTGAAGAAAAAAATACACACTAAAAACAGCAGAACTAAAATGCGTTTAGCCTCAGTTTCTTTTATAAAATATTAAAAGAAAAACAATCCGTCATTAAGTAAAATTGGCTGTTAAGTAAAAAAAAAGACAAAACGATCTTAGAATTCTAGACATAAAATTTTTTAAATGATATTTCTGCCCCACACATGCGATTTATGTAAATTACAAGCAAAGACAAATATATTTGTGGGCAAGTAAGAAAAAAAACAGTTGTGGGCAAGTAAGAGTGAATTTACTTAAAGGAGAAACATCAAATCAATTAAAACTATATCAGCTAAGAGAGGCGAAGACAAAAAGCAAGACAAGACGAAAATAAATATATTACAAAAGATGCCAACTAGGAATACTAGAAACTTACCAGCAATTAAATACCAACATCGGGATCATTCACTGAATTGTTTGCAGGGTGCCTACATTCAGGAACGATCACAGCAAACAAGGATCATTGATCGTCAACTGGCTTTAGCTAAAAGATAGGTATGTACGCCATGCACTTTGGCAGCAAAAAACCGAAAACAGATTTGTAAACCATTTCACACCAATGTAAACCATTTTAGTAGGGCAGTAAGGGCAAAACGAGGGTGGCCATGCCAAAAACGTCAAAATGAATGTTTTTTTTTTTTCAAAAAATGAACGCTTTTCTGAAATCGCATCAAAAATTGTTTTGGCCTGTGAAAGGGTTTGTCCATAAAATGCGTCACACTTTTAGGGGGGAGGGTCTGCGGTATTGTCAAGGCGGTACTAAACTCGATACAAAAAAATCCAAACCTGAAAAGGCCTGACGAAGTGGGGACGGGTTCGAAAATTAGCGTGACGTATTTTATGCAGAGCCTCCAACCAGCATTTATAATTCAAACATTTTACTTTCCTTTTCTATAGAGGGAAAGTATTATATTCATGACGGAGACAGACCCGAGAACGGGGGCAGATGGAAGATTTCTGATCAGTAAAAAACGAATATAATAAAATTTAAAGGATATAAAATTTTCTGCTTTAACCGTTTTTAAAAATCTCTCGGTTTTTTGAAAATTTTTCGAAAAGTAAAAGAGATTTTTTCCGGGAAATTTGCGAAAAAGGTTAATCACGGTATCCCTACAGGATCTACCCTAATCCCTACAAGGGCGAAGTTGTGAAAATATTATATTGTCATCGAACTTACCGACAGACAGACAAATAGATACGAAGGCAAGCTAAATAAAAGCTTTTGAAAATGCATATAACCGGATTCAAAGGAAATAAAATTTTCTGTATTTTTTCCTTTAACGGTTTTTACGTATCTTTAACGTTTCTCAAGATATTTGAAAAGATATTTTTTGTACATATTTTTTCCGAAACTAAATATTGCAGAGGAAAGTTTCGTGTTGATCACAACTGACTTTTTTTTTCAAATTGAACTCAGTTTTTTTTTTACAATAAATATTTTTCTTTTATTTTCAGCTTTACCACTGGTAATATTCTACATACTGAAAACGAGACCAAAAGGCTTTGATTTTTTTAATCGGATTGCAAACCAAAGGATTAATAGAAAGACAGAGATCGGAGAAAGAGAGAGAGAGAGAAAAAAAACATATTTTAAGAAGATTTTATACAAAAATTTACGCAATTAAACAAAAATTATTTACATATATTTAAAAAAAATAACGTATAAATATAAAACCAGAACAAAGAGAATAATTGATGCAAATTGACAGGAAAAAATATCATCAAAAGTGTGTAATTTTTATAGTACGAAATATAAAAGTGTTCAAAACTGATTTTAAATTGGATAGCAGTCCGTTATTGTGTGTTGATTAAATTTTCTGTTAAAATCTTGTTGAATTTCAACACAACGCACGATCGATTTGTATAATAAAAAGTACTACTTTAAAAAAAATATATATATATATTTAAAAATATATATAAGAAAAACGCTGTATAAAACAAACAATGAACGGTAGCTATTACAAAATGGGATCATATCACCATCGAATTGTCCGATTTCTAATGGTTCTAACCGCTATACTCTTAACGCTATTCATATATGCGTCATATTATTCAAATTCGGATATGGCAATACCGACACGTATGCATCTGTCATCATCAGCCGTCGTATCGACCGCTGTGTCGTCATCGTCATCATCAGTAATGACGCTGCCAGTCATCGGTGGTGATGGCAACCCAAGCGATTTCGTAGTATCGGGTAAGTGATAAAAAACACTGGCGCGCATTCCCGCATAATAGATTAAAAATATTATGACAAAATTTATTTTTAGATGGTGGCGGTGGTAGAACGAACTTGGAAAGCGGAAATAACAATAGCAAACCAAGTGGTAATAATAGTCAACATCAGTACAATGCGATTAGTGACAGATCACAAATCAATTCTGGTAAGTTAAGAGTAGTTTGCCCCCTTGTAGTTTGCCCTGGTAAATTCAGAGGAAAATTGTTAAAAATCGTGTTGGTCTGTGTAAGGATTTCCTAAAATACGTCACACTTTTAGGACTGTGTAGGGGAGGATCAGCGATACCAAACTCAATACAAGAAATCGCGCAAAATCTTGACAAAACTGTGATGAGGGAGGGGGTCGAAAAACGGATTTTATAGACAGTTTCCTAATTTTAAAATTTAAAAAAATTGATGAAATCAAAGGAGTGACAAGGAGGAGTGAGTAAATCTACTCCCATCGTTTAATATTTCACAAATAGTTCCTTACATTGACTAGGATTTTAGAGATAAAATTTACCGTAATTCCGATCAAAAATTGACTTAATAATGGTTTTGATCGATATATACATACAGGTATATATACTCGTAACGCTCTAGAGAACCAATTTTGATGCAGTTGGCGTTGATGGGTAAATTTTCCCCCAGGAAAAGTTTTCGCCGGCCCAAATATACCCCCCCCCCCCCTCCTTGCTAGTAAGTTCTTCTCCTACTATCTCCTGAACCGTTGGATCAATCTTAACACGTTTTGCGCTGTGGGGTAAATTGTCCCTCAGGGAAACTTTTCGCCTACCAAAATATATCCTCCCCCTTGTCTCAAAACCCCTCTCCAGCTATCTTCTGAATTAGGCCAATTTTGAGAGGGTTTGCTTCGTTGGGTAGGTCCCCTAGGAAAGTTTTCGCGCACTGAAGTCTACCCTTCCTGTTGCCTGTAAACCCTTCGCCTGCTATATTCTTAACTGTTGGAGCAATTTTAAAGTGGTTTTCGTCATTAACCGTCATATGATCTTGGCAGGAATTCCGTAAGGTCACATGCGGCTGCCGATTCGACGACTTTGCAAGTTAATCATCATACGTGAAGCGATCAACTTGAAAAGTCATCGAATCGACAGTCACCCAAGACCGTACGGAATTCCTACCGAGATTGTAGTCACCTGTCATATGACGAACTTTAATTCTAATTATAGTATAATGAAAATTTCAGATTCTGCTGATACAACGAATTCATCAGACGCCCAACAACACTATGTGGACGGCGGTGCCATTCTTTCCTCATCCTATCAATCACCAGCGCCAAATTTATTATCAACAAATCGAAATCAAACATCATTAACAGGTAGGCACTCAATAGTAATCTACAAGGTGTCCTCCGTAAACAACAGCTGTGTCCATCAGCAATGATCGCTTAAGTCGACTTAAGTCTGGTTTCAATATGAGCTGTATTTCAACCTGCAGACTATATTAGCTTCACATGAAAATCGACTTGAGCTTTTATCGCTTGTGTGGCGATTTAAAAGATTTTTTTTTAAAAAAATCGTTTTTTTTTGTCAGGTACATCCAATAGCAACGTGTTGCCATCATCGCCGTTATCGAATGGACGAAATTCAACAACAAAACAGACCCAGCTATCCGGTCAAGTAGCGAATGGTGGTTCGTCGTCTTCATCTTCTATAGGAAGCGGCGGAGTTTCGTCATCCTCATCCTCATCGTCCTCATCGTCATCGTCGACGATGACGATTGCCGGACGACATCACCAGCACTCACAAGATCAGCTACAACAACAGCAGCAGCCTCGTCAGGTGGATCCAACAAAAGGTGTGCGTACGTCATCGATCTACGAGGCTGGCCATATGGATGTGAATCCGCAAATCTGCCCGGAAGAGGGTGATACCATAAAATTGCTTATCGTGATTACGTCAGCGCCACAGCATACGGACGCACGTTTAGCGATACGTCAGACTTGGGGTCATTATGGGACACGAAGGGATATCAGTGTTGCATTTATAATTGGCCGGACAGTGAATCGGACAATTGAGGATGCATTGACCGCTGAGAATTTCATTTATGGTGATCTAATACGGGGCCATTTTATAGATAGCTACAATAATTTAACGCTGAAAACGATCTCAATGCTGGAATGGATCGATCATAGCTGCCAACATGTAAAATATGTACTTAAAACCGATGACGATATGTTTATAAATGTTCCAAAATTGATCGGTTTTATTGATAAACGTTTAGCCGATAAAAGGACAATATTTGGACGTTTAGCTAAAAAATGGAAGCCAATTAGAAATAAGAAATCAAAATATTATGTATCGACTGGTCAATTCGGTTCGACGATATTTCCGCAATTTACAACCGGTCCAGCATATTTAATGACATCCGATATTGTACATGATTTATATATTAAATCATTAGAGCAGACATATTTGAAATTGGAGGATGTTTTTACAACCGGTATCGTTGCCCAATTAATTGGTATTAAACGGATTCATGTTAATGAATTCTTAAATCGTCGGATAGCATTCAATCCGTGCAATATTAGGAAATCAATAAGTGTTCATATGATCAAATCAAATGAACAATTCGATTTATGGAAGAAATTACTAGATACGACAACTAAATGTAAATAGCATCATACCATCATATTTAAATTAAGTACCAAAAATCTAATATTAATAAATAAACAAAATAAACAAGAAAATCAACAGCAATAATATTAATATATACAATCAACAATAACCGCTCATGTCGATTTTCATGTGAAGCTAAAATATTCGTTTTGCTGGTTCAAATACAGCTCATTATTGAAATTCGACTTAACTCGACTTAAGCGGTTATTGCGTGTGGCCACAGATATATAAAGATTAATATTATATGTTGTGCGATGAAATAAGAAAAAAAAAAAAAACAAAGTAAAATCTAGCAAGAATTCACAAAGTAATTTAAAAAAACTGTACACCGCTCGTAACTTCAATTCTAAAGAAGAAAAAATATTCACTAGCGGTGGTATTTGAGCGTCGCTAGCGTAGTGAAATAGAACTACACCAGCGCAAATTTAACCGTATTAGCATTTCCCATTCCCAATGGGGTACGTTGTGCATATTCAGTGATAGTTTTCTTCACTGTTTAATAAATTATAGCATTCAATTAGAAAATTCACGATAAAAGTATAGTTTCCCGGATGCGCAAGCACAACATGATTAAATCAGTGACAGCCACTGTCATTCCGGGAGTTCGGTTACCATATTGATGGTGAAAGAAAGTTTGGCTACCTCTGGTATAGAATGATCAACATAATCGATTCTTGAATAAACAAATTTAAAAAAAAATGTTTGTCTGCGTCCCGCATTCTGACTTCAGAAATTTGGTCACTTTAGTCAAACGTGAATCGTTCATAATTATTTAATGTTTTAAAGATAATTCCACACTACAGAAACTTTAACTAGATCGAAAAAAAGCAATCCTCTGAGCCATTAAACAGATTAGAGTTTATTTTGTTGAGTTTTTTTTTTTGCTTATTTCTGAATAGGAATAAATTAATCGGGACTAGGAATTACATTGAAAATTACATTTAAAGATGTATTTTAAAAATTAAATTAATATTACTTAGAAAATTTATCATATATTATATTAAGCGAGAGAGAAAATGAAAAAAAAAATCATGCTGTGACAAATGTTAATTTTTTTAATTTATAAAACTACATAAATATGACATATTGAAGAGAAGTTAAAACAAAAAGATTCATAATTTCAAAAAGACGAAAAAATAATGAAAAGGAATATTAAAAAAGTCTAAATAAATTAAGAGATATCCAATAAAAATATATATAAAATGTGTAATTATATATTTTTAAAGTATTTTTTATTAAATATGTATTTGTTATAATAATGAAAATAACAAGAAAAACAAAACTGAAAATAAAAAGCTTATACATTCCATATGAACTAAAGATATTTTAGTTTTAGATGTTTTTCTTTTTTTTTATTGCATAGAAAAAGTCGAAAGAAAATATTTCAAAACGGACCATGAATTCGTGATCAGCGATCCCTCATTACCCTACACACCAAGTTTCAGCGAAATCGATTTTTTTCAAAAAATCGCAAAAATCGACAGTGGTAGTTAGTCCATCGATTTTTGCGATTTTTTCGAAAAAATTTTTTGTCTCCGATCGGGCTGAAATTTGGTGTGTAGGGGTTTTGGGGGACGAGAAATCGAAATCCGTTATCCATTTTGAGCTAGCTCAATTTTTTGAGGTGCTCAAATTTTTTTTTGCATTTTTTCGAAAAAAAATTTTGTCTCCGATCGGGCTGAAATTTTGTGTGTAGGGGTTTTGGGGGACGAGGAATCGAAATCCGTTGTCCATTTTGAGCTAGCTCAATTTTTGACGTTTTTTTTCGAAAAATTTTTTTGTCTCCGATCGGGCTGAAATTTGGTGTGTAGGGGTTTTGGGGGACGAGAAATCGAAATCCGTTATCCATTTTGAGCTAGCTCAATTTTTTGAGGTGCTCAAAATTTTTTTTGCATTTTTTCGAAAAAAAATTTTGTCTCCGATCGGTCTGAAATTTGGTGTGTAGGGGTTTTGGGGGACGAGGAATCGAAATCCGTTGTCCATTTTGAGCTAGCTCAATTTTTGACGTTTTTTTTCGAAAATTTTTTTTGTCTCCGATCGGGCTGAAATTTTGTGTGTAGGGGTTTTGGGGGACGAGAAATCGAAATCCGTTATCCATTTTGAGCTAGCTCAATTTTTTGAGGTGCTCAAAATTTTTTTTGCATTTTTTCGAAAAAAAATTTTGTCTCCGATCGGTCTGAAATTTGGTGTGTAGGGGTTTTGGGGGACGAGGAATCGAAATCCGTTATCCATTTTGAGCTAGCTCAATTTTTTGAGGTGCTCAAAATTTTTTTTGCATTTTTTCGAAAAAAAATTTTGTCTCCGATCGGGCTGAAATTTGGTGTGTAGGGGTTTTGGGGGACGAGGAATCGAAATCCGTTGTCCATTTTGAGCTAACTCAATTTTTGACGTTTTTTTTCGAAAAATTTTTTGGTCTCCGATCGGGCTGAAATTTGGGGGGTAGGGGCTTTGGGGGATGAAGAATCCAAATTTGTGGTCCGTTTTGAGCTAGCTCAATTTTTTGGAGGCGACCCTAGGGGTTTTGTCCGAACCGGAAGAGCTATCGAGTAACGGACGACGGATTCTTTGTCAGCGACCCCCCTTTACCCCTGACACCAAGTTTCAGCCAAATCGGTGACATGAAAAAAATCGAAAAAAAGCATGGACTATAGTCCATGCTTTTTTTCGATTTTTTTCATCTCTTGGATTTGGCTGAAACTTGGTGTCAGGGGTAAAGGGGGGTCGCTGATCACGAATCCGTCGTCCGTTGTTCGATAGCTCTTTCGGTTCGGCCAAAACCCCTAGGGTCGCCTCCAAAAAATTGAGCTAGCTCAAAACGGACCACAAATTTGGATTCCTCATCCCCCAAAGCCCCTACCCCCCAAATTTCAGCCCGATCGGAGACCAAAAAATTTTTCGAAAAAAAACGTCAAAAATTGAGTTAGCTCAAAATGGACAACGGATTTCGATTCCTCGTCCCCCAAAACCCCTACACACCAAATTTCAGCCCGATCGGAGACAAAATTTTTTTTCGAAAAAATGCAAAAAAAATTTTGAGCACCTCAAAAAATTGAGCTAGCTCAAAATGGATAACGGATTTCGATTCCTCGTCCCCCAAAACCCCTACACACCAAATTTCAGACCGATCGGAGACAAAATTTTTTTTCGAAAAAATGCAAAAAAAATTTTGAGCACCTCAAAAAATTGAGCTAGCTCAAAATGGATAACGGATTTCAATTTCTCGTCCCCCAAAACCCCTACACACAAAATTTCAGCCCGATCGGAGACAAAAAAAATTTTCGAAAAAAAACGTCAAAAATTGAGCTAGCTCAAAATGGACAACGGATTTCGATTCCTCGTCCCCCAAAACCCCTACACACCAAATTTCAGACCGATCGGAGACAAAATTTTTTTTCGAAAAAATGCAAAAAAAATTTTGAGCACCTCAAAAAATTGAGCTAGCTCAAAATGGATAACGGATTTCGATTTCTCGTCCCCCAAAACCCCTACACACCAAATTTCAGCCCGATCGGAGACAAAAAAATTTTTCGAAAAAAAACGTCAAAAATTGAGCTAGCTCAAAATGGACAACGGATTTCGATTCCTCGCCCCCCAAAACCCCTACACACAAAATTTCAGCCCGATCGGAGACAAAAATTTTTTTCGAAAAAACGCAAAAAAAATTTGAGCACCTCAAAAAATTGAGCTAGCTCAAAATGGATAACGGATTTCGATTCCTCGTCCCCCAAAACCCCTACACACAAAATTTCAGACCGATCGGAGACAAAATTTTTTTTCGAAAAAATGCAAAAAAAATTTTGAGCACCTCAAAAAATTGAGCTAGCTCAAAATGGATAACGGATTTCGATTTCTCGTCCCCCAAAACCCCTACACACCAAATTTCAGCCCGATCGGAGACAAAATTTTTTTTCGAAAAAATGCAAAAAAAATTTTGAGCACCTCAAAAAATTGAGCTAGCTCAAAATGGATAACGGATTTCGATTTCTCGTCCCCCAAAACCCCTACACACCAAATTTCAGCCCGATCGGAGACAAAAAAATTTTTCGAAAAAAAACGTCAAAAATTGAGCTAGCTCAAAATGGACAACGGATTTCGATTCCTCGTCCCCCAAAACCCCTACACACCAAATTTCAGCCCGATCGGAGACAAAATTTTTTTTCGAAAAAATGCAAAAAAAATTTTGACCACCTCAAAAAATTGAGCTAGCTCAAAATGGATAACGGATTTCGATTTCTCGTCCCCCAAAACCCCTACACACCAAGTTTCAGACCGATCGGAGACAAAAATTTTTTTTGCAAAAAATCGCAAAAATTTGCAGTGATTTTTTCGTTGATTGGGCTGATTCTTGGTTTTTCGATATCTCCCATGGACTAACCACTGCAATTTATTTAGGCCACGCCCCTTTTCAATTTTCATGGGAAATTAATTTCTGTGAAGGGGGCGGGGCTTAGTTAGGCCACCCGCAGGCAGTATCAGCAAAATATGCGATAATATCCCTGAAGAGCTGTCCAAAATGGTGGAAAAAGCCGCCAGCACCTCCAAGGACATCAGCGACTCCAAATTTCATCCATTTCCGGGGCTCGTGTCGTGGCGATTTCTAGGCTCACCGCAATCGGAAATTGTTTTTATGGCAAGTCTTTTGTTAAGTTTATATTTCATGGAACAGCGCTAACAATTTTTCATTTATTTTCTGCTAGACATCCAGAGCAATCCAAACAGCAACACCGAAGGATGCACCGGAAATGGGGAGTTGCAGTGTTGGAGCCATCTTCATATATGTATTTTGGGTCGGCAACTCAGCAAAATTGAATTATTTCAGCCAAGAACGCGATCAAAAGATTTGTTTTTGATTGTTTTTTTTAAAATTTAATACTAGTATTAAATTAAATTCGTATCTAGATACGAATTTTACTCAAATTAAACTAAATTCTTCTAAACTGTGATTTGATTTTGAGAGAAATTGTATAATAAATAAACGCCTAAATTCAATTCAATGTAAGAAGATGATTTAGGCGAAATGTAGCAATCTTTAGATGGTAAAATCTGTATTCAGTTGAAAATTTGCATAAATAAAAATGAGTAAATCTAAAAAAAATAATAAAAAACGAAATCATTCGACCGTTTTCTTTCTTTTTTGAAGTTATTAAATAGGTAATTAAGGTAAAGTATAATCACGACGACGGGAAGAAAGAATATAAGGAAAAGGTGAGCTAAAACTTAGAAAATATTCACCCTTATAACAGGAACTATGGCAATTTTTTGGTCGTTTTGAGATGCCCCAAGGAGTCATGGTCAAAATGTTAGAGATACAGTGAAAAAAAATCTTTTACGGTTGAGCTACCTCAAAATTTGAATAAAAATAAATGGAAAAAATGTTTTAAATTCGATATATATATTGTCTGATTATTAAATATGTATAAATCAGAAGATGAAGCAACAAAAAATTGTTTTATTTTTTTACTTTTTGACCTAGATTTGTTTTTTTCTCAATATCTCTAAATTCAATCTGCGCCAAAAAATTGAGCTAGCTCAAAACTGATAACGGATTCGTGATCAGCGACCCCAAAAACCCCCATATTCAAAATTTCAGCCCGATCGGGCCATAAATACCGGAAAGGGGCAAAATCACATAACAAATTTCCACGGCTGATGGAATCGAAATTTCGCCAAAATCTGAAATCCAATCTACCAGGCGATCAGAAACAGCAGCAAGCAAATAAGCACAAATCCAAATCAAAGTTAAACACTTTTGCCCATCTCGCTCTCGCTCGCATGATGCATGCATGCCTCTCACGTTTCCATCTTCTCAGAAGGAAACGTGAGAGGCATGCATGCATGCGTGCGAGCAAGAGCGAGATGGGGAAATTTGTTTTGAATTCTCAGAAGGAAACGCGAGAGGCATGCATGCATGCGTGCGAGCAAGAGCGAGATGGGGAAATTTGTTTTGAATTCTCAGAAGAAAACGTGAGAGGCATGCATGCATCATGCGAGCGAGAGCGAGATGGGCAAAAGTGTTTAACTTTGATTTGGATTTGTGCTTATTTGCTTGCTGCTGTTTCTGATCGCCTGGTAGATTGGATTTCAGATTTTGGCGAAATTTCGATTCCATCAGCCGTGCAGGAAAATTGCTGATTGTTATGTGATTTCCGGTATTTATGGTCCGATCCGGCTGAAATTTTGCATGTGGGGGTTTTTGGGGTCGCTGATCACGAATCCGTTATCAGTTTTGAGGTAGCTCAATTTTTTGGCGCAGATTGATTTAAGAGATATCGAGAAAAAAACAAATCTAGGTCAAAAAGTAAAAAAAATAAAGCAATTTTTTGTTACTTGATCTTCTGATTTGTACATATTTAATAACCAAACAAAATATATCGAATTTAAAACATTTAAATTTATTATTTGGCATAAAAATGATCAAATGGGATTCAAATAAAAATTCGTTACATTTCAAATCCCCAAAATGGCCATTCAATTCCAATTCAACTGAAATTTTTACGATTTTTTCAACTGAAATCATAACAAGGATATGCGTTGGTGACCCTAGGGGATTATTCTTAAACTTTTGCCCCAAATTGTAGCCTGTCTGCATTTTTCCCTCAAAGCATTTCCCTTTTTTAATGCGTGTATCCGTTGTCCGTTTTACCGTTTGGCTAGGGCTCCTAGGCGCGCCCCAAAAAATTGAGCCACCTCAAAACTGTGTCTGACTTGCTTGCTGCTATTTCTGATCGCCTGGTAGTTTGGTTTTCAGATTTTCGCTAAATTTTCGATTCAGGAGCATTTTGTTATGTGATTTTGCCGGTTTCCGGTTTCTCCGGTATTTATGGTCCGATCGGGCTGAAATTATGTATATGGGGGGTTTTTTCTGGTGCTAATTACGAATCCGACTGTATCTTTATCGGTTATAATTATTTTTCCTACTAAGAACAAGCCTCTATAAATTCGGAAAAAGTATTTTCTTGTTTATTAAAACAAATTTGATTAAGAAAAGATGAAGCAATGAAAATAGTTTCATCATTTTTTAAAAATATATATTTTTTAGGCAATCGTGACACAAAATATTCTTTTTTTTTTGTACAATATATGATTATCACACAATTTTCATTGAAATGAAATACATTTTAATGTAATACGGATGTAAATACTCGTAAATTTTGTTAAAAAAAAACATATAACAGGGGCCAATAAAGCTTATTATTTTTGTATTAAATGAAACCAAAATATAATAAATACACATTATGTATTTGATAATCTTCCAATATGTGTTTGTAATGCTGTTAGCCTACGTGGCCGTCTTTGGTGTCCTAACACCAGTAGCCTTCCAGTGGATTTTATTCGCAATGGCGGTGAGGACTTCATCAGTTGGTGGAGCTGCTGTTGCTGATGGACTCCCATTAATCCTAAATTTATCTTAAATTTAATCTAATTTTTTTTTCTCATTCCCATCCTTTTGACGAATTCGATTTTTAATGACTATGTACCACTATTGACGCTGTCGAGAACAGCCGGAACAGTGCTCCCATTAATCCCGGATGATCCTGGCGACCCGGTTGCTATCCCACACCACGTTCGATTCAAGGAACCCTTCGACTGCGGCAGCCAAGATGACGGTAGAATACTGTTTGCGATGGTGGACGCTCCTGATCCTGTAACACCAGCCGGTGAGCCTCCAGCTTTCGACAAATTAATCCAGGTTGAATTTAAATTGCCGCTTTGCAGACGTTTCTGTTTTGTAGTAAAGTCTTTGTGTTTTGTGAAATAAATTAAACGATATTGATTTTTCATTAAATTTTAGAAAAGTTTTTCAAAATATTGCACATAATTTAATATAAACTACCTCGCCAATTGCTAAAACCTTTCCTTTGATGGATCAATTCGTTTGCTCTTTTTGGTCGAAAGTAAGATTCTGCTATGTCCTCGTTATCGGTTGATTGAAATTTCTAGATTAAAAGAAATGCCACAATGAAAAATATTTTTTTGATTTTCAGCGATGGAATTTTAGTTACTTTCGTAAGATGATCAGTCTCATCGGTAAATAAGTTATTATTGCTTAAATTAATTAAATTATTGCTTCGTAAATGATGTTCATCGTGTCCACTACTATTTGTTGGCGATGGGGAGTTCGAGGTGTCGGATTGCGTGGCAGAACCTTCTAGACGTCCAGGAGCTGTCGTCGACGTGCTTTCGAATCGATTATTCCGCAGTGGTGCTAAAACAAATCGTAGATTTTTGAAAAGCTGTGTAGTTAATTGTTGAAACATAGAAGAGCGACTGGTGGATGTCAAGGGAAGTAAAGCAAGCGAAATTCAGAAAAGTTCACAAATCCGGTCCCTGCAGGGATGCAAAGCAAAAGTTTGCCGAGAAATTTGGTTCTAGTTTTTGGTTGTGGTTCCGAAAATCACGAAAATTTTGGTTTTGGTTTCAATTTTGGTTCCGAAAATCACGAAAATTTCGCTTTTGTTTCAATTTTGGTTCCGAAAATCACGAAAATTTGGTTCTAGTTTTGATTTACCAAAATCTTATCGGTTCAGTGGTTTTGGTTTCGGTTGAAAACCCGGTTTTTTTTTATCCCCAAGGGGCCTATTATGAAATACGATCGTAATCGTAACGATCGGGATTCGCCTATTGTTGTTAGTAGAAAACACCAGCAACAACACACAGTTTCTGATTGTCACGATAACGATTGTATTCCATAATACGCCCCCAGCACTATAAACCTTTGCTATGCCACACAGTGTTTTGAAAACACGCATTTTTGTGACATCGGTGGAAGACCGACAACAGCTCGAAAACCATGGCAAATATGATATTATGGTAAATGGGAAAGTTATTGGGCAAAGTAAGCAGAATATGTTTCTGATTTCAAAATTTTGAAATTCGGGGCGGAAGGTCCTGTAAGCATAACGCAAATATCTCTTTTTCAATTGTTTCTCGGAAAAACTTGCTTTAAGCCCAATTCAGACTAACAATTGCGATTACGATTGAAGCTTCTCGACCAATGATTTTAATACTTTTAATAAGTTATTGATTTTAATAATCGATATAACTCTAAAATATCAGTTGTGGTCAACACAAAACTTTCTTCTACTAAATCTACGACCCTGCGCAATTTACGCTAGAGCCCTGTCGCGTTGTCAACCTAAGACGACCTCCCAATAAATTCTTGGTTTATTCAAAAATATCAAAAACGTACAAAATTTGAGATAACTTGAGAACTGTAAAATATATCAATTTACGGTAAATGGCAAAAATGTAGAAAATGTTAATATCTTTAATTATTCTTTTAACTCATTTGTCGAAAAACCGTTAGTTTGCAAATTATTCGCAAACATATGATTTTATACATATTAATGACAATATCTCAATAACGGTAAAAGATAACGGATAACGGTAAGAAACAAAATTGTGCAGAATGCCATTCTTATTAATTCACTTCATACATTCAGTCAGCAAAAACCCGTTAGTTTTCGAGATAATCGCAAAACACTGTTTTTTTTTGGAAATAACGGTTTATCTTGATAACAGGTGGAGATATCGAGTTATAGCTAAAGACAAAAGTGTGGGAAATTTTATTTTCTCCAAGTTTTGTCATACTTAAGGCCACTAAAAAACGCGTAGTTTGGGAGTAAATCGAGAAAAACGAAATTGCGATTTTTGAAAAACCGCCATTTTGGATACTTTCGGTTAACGGATTTCCACCAAAAGTTGATAGGATCGTCCCATTTCAGGACCCAACATGCCTATAAAATTTCATGGCGCTAGCTCTATTAGTTTTTGAGAAATCTGACAGACAGACAGACTGACAGACAGACTGACAGACAGACTGACAGACAGACTGACAGACAGACTGACAGACAGACTGACAGACAGACTGACAGACAGACTGACAGACAGACTGACAGACAGACTGACAGACAGACTGACAGACAGACTGACAGACAGACTGACAGACAGACTGACAGACAGACTGACAGACAGACTGACAGACAGACTGACAGACAGACTGACAGACAGACTGACAGACAGACTGACAGACAGACTGACAGACAGACTGACAGACAGACTGACAGACAGACTGACAGACAGACTGACAGACAGACTGACAGGCAGACTGACAGACTGACAGACAGACTGACAGACAGACTGACAGACAGACTGACAGACAGACTGACAGACAGACTGACAGACAGACTGACAGACAGACTGACAGACAGACTGACAGACAGACTGACAGACAGACTGACAGACAGACTGACAGACAGACTGACAGACAGACTGACAGACAGACTGACAGACAGACTGACAGACAGACTGACAGACAGACTGACAGACAGACTGACAGACAGACTGACAGACAGACTGACAGACAGACTGACAGACAGACTGACAGACAGACTGACAGACAGACTGACAGACAGACTGACAGACAGACTGACAGACAGACTGACAGACAGACTGACAGACAGACTGACAGACAGACTGACAGACAGACTGACAGACAGACTGACAGACAGACTGACAGACAGACTGACAGACAGACTGACAGACAGACTGACAGACAGACTGACAGACAGACTGACAGACAGACTGACAGACAGACTGACAGACAGACTGACAGACAGACTGACAGACAGACTGACAGACAGACTGACAGACAGACTGACAGACAGACTGACAGACAGACTGACAGACAGACTGACAGACAGACTGACAGACAGACTGACAGACAGACTGACAGACAGACTGACAGACAGACTGACAGACAGACTGACAGACAGACTGACAGACAGACTGACAGACAGACTGACAGACAGACTGACAGACAGACTGACAGACAGAAAGACATTTTTTAAATATGACTCCAATCGACTCAGGAGTGATCGGGAAATGTTTTTTAGGCAAAATTAAGAGGTCGAAATTTTTCATGAATACAATACTTTATTATACTCCGTAGAAGAGAGTAAAAAGGATTGAAAAATAATACAAGTTTGATTAAATGTGTAGTTAATCATCCCAGATGATTGAAATTTAATAGAAAAAGTATTAAAAAATGTCGATTCCAGATATGGGATTAAAAGTTAGTCCAATAATTTTAACCGTGCAGGACCTTCCGTTATTCTTACAGATTTATTGATGTCAGAATCGGATCCGCCGATCCCAAAAAACCCCCAGATGAGATTTTTCCCGAAAAATTTGAGGAAAAGAATAATCACGCTATCCATACAGAGCCTTCCCTTATAATGGGTCAACTATCTCTTAATAAAATACAATTATTGAAATATTAAAATTCTCAAAATTTGTTCTATTCGAAACACTGTGGACCACCGTAAAAATTTCGTATTTTTAGGCAACTTACCTGCTGGTGGTAACTTCAAACGGATCATGGAATCTTCAGGTAATTTCCATCGTTTTAGATCATCATTCCAAATGGATTCCTGCTGGATTGCGTCTGGATCCCTATATTTAAAAAAAAAATCGTATTTTTACATTTGCTCACATCAAATTCTCGTAGATACGAACCAATATTTCCCATCTTTTCGTAGTATTGGCAAAGCTTTCTCAAGTAATTGCTGAAAAAATCTTAAATTTCTCTCAAGTCGCCGAATGGTTTCTAAATAATCCGCCCGGTCCAATTGAAATTCAGCCTGCAAATCGGATACCTCACGTTCCAGAGCCCGAACACGCTGCCTGCATTGTTTCAATGAATCTGTTTTTGATTTTAACTCGTGCTGAATATCGGTGTAGTGTTCCTGTAGGAGATCCCTATCCGAACTCTTGTCAACGCGACTAAGAGCTTGCGCCAACGCATTGAGACGTTTCTGGGCGGCTAGCTTCTTTTTATAACGTTTCTCCTTCAACTGCACATCATTTGCCCGTTCACCACCGATTAAGGCGTTTTTGATCATTTCAAATCGATTGATCGCCTCCTGCTGATTCAAATTCGCAACTTCCGGTGGAATCTTTTCATTGTTGTTGTTGTTGTTGTTCAATTCGGCCGGGCCACTAAGATTCTTTAATTGCTTCTCATAGTGATTTTTTAATCGTTCCATATCTGAAAAAAAAACAATCAAAAGGATTGTTATTTTTTTTTTTTAAATAAAAATTAAAATAAATTCCCCTACCTTTAACGAGCTCCTCCTTTTCCTTCTGCTGGGCTTCATGTTCATTTTTCAAACGCACCGTTTCCGCTTCATATTCCGCCCGAACCTTTGATTTCTCTAGCTCCAACCATTCTTCACGATCAAATTCAGTGATATCCGATTTATTGGTAGCGATCACTTGATCACCACCATTTACGACTTTCCCACTTGATTCCAGTAATTTACGCAACTGCATGATCTCCTGTTGATATTCACGCAGCATTGTGTCCTTTGGATCCTCATTGATCTTCGGTTTATTGTGAATGTTTTTCGCTCGGCTAGCGTAACGAAGGGTTGACAGTGTCTCATCATAATTATAGTCCGCTGGTGAAACACATGCGATCATAAGAGTTTTTGTGTTACCGCCCAAAGAGTCCTGATAAAATCATTAAAAAATCTGTGATCTAATGTGAACAGCACATGACACTATGACCCGACAAGTAAAATATTAGCTTATATAAAAATATTAGTATGCATCGTTGCCAGGTAAAAGTTTTTTGTATAAGTTTTAGAATACAGAAAAAAAAACGAAAAGAGTGCAAAGACTTTTGAGAAAACTTTTATCCTTGCAGGACTTTCCGTTTCGAATTAGTTTAACACCAGATTCGTGAAAAAAAATTCCGAAAACCCACAAATATCAATTTTTCCAAAAGAAAATGAGAAAAATGATATTTGGTTATCCTTGCAGGTAATTTGGTATCGTATTTTGAAATTCTTACACCCGATTCGTGATCAGCGACACTGAAAACACAACAATGCGATTACTCCCTTGGAAAAACGGGAAAAAGTATATTTGCATTATCCTTACAGGACCTTGCGTTTCGAATTTTGAAAATCCAATACCGAATTTGCGATCAACGACCCCGAAAACTCCCAGTGAGACTTTTCAACCTCTTATTGAGCGAATATAAGGCGTTAAAAGCTAGAGTGGACCAACACACATGTCGAAATCGTGAATTTTTTTGTGTTTGAATCACTACTGCGAGTGAGTTTTTAGACAAAAATGTTTGGATGCACCAAAAAACGTTTCAACATTGAGTAATAAAGTTCACAGATTTTTTTTTTCCAAAAATTTTCAGTCAATAATAGTACAGAGTGGAAAAGCTTCAAAAACTCGATTATGTGGGTTGGTCCACTCTAGCTTTTAACGCCTCATCTTAAAGTTTTAAAACACCAAAAAAAAAAAACAGACTAACAGACAGAAAGGAAATATGAGTCCAATCGATTCAGAAGTGGTCGGAAAATGCTTTTTCAAGTAAAATTAAGAGGTTAACATTTTTCATATATTATACTTCGTATAAGAAAGTAAATAAAAAAATTACGCGGCCCTTTTTAAAATATACGAGAGTAGAGTGAAATTACATTTTTTACTTTTACTTCTCAGGAAGATTCAGAAAAAATCTCAGCTCAATCCGTAGAGCGGTTTTCCAGCCACAACTTTGAAAACTTGTTCAAAAGTCTAATAAAACTTTACTGTTTGCTTTTGAAAAGCTCTAACTTGTAAGCTTCTCGACCGATTGAGCTGAAATTTTCGTACAGGGAAAAAACAATAGGGAAAGGGAGCGGGGGGGTGCATAATCGAAAAAGTTTCTAGCCTACCCTCTAAGTTACATACCTGCAATAATCGCGTGAGTTTCGAATCCCGATATGGTATGTGTTTTGTTTTACCATCGACTAAAGCTGAAATGACATTGCCAAGCGCCGATAAGGATAAATTGATTTTCGTTGCTTCCTTAAGACGTTCTCCTGTCGCTCCAGTTTTATTCTGTCGCTCTGATCCTGCCAAATCCACTAAATTCAATTTACCTTTCTTAATACCTGGCGATTCATTCGTTCCCAATTTCACTTTGGTTTCGATCTGTTCCAAACTAATGGTAAAAATCGAATGTGACCTTGAGCTACCCGCATTCATTAATGTCGCACCGACAATACGATTTTTCGTACCCATCCGTAAAAGATCCTCGCATTCCTTGGCATTGTGGACGGTATGCGTTGAGAGATTCGTGACGACAACTCCTTCACCCGGAATCTCCTTCAATTGTAAATTGGAAATATTTTCATTTGGACGTAGCAAATCCCGAATATTCTCATTGTAAATTTCCAGATAGCTGACTAGGGCCAAATACTGAACGCCCGATGCCACCGATATCGCCTCGAATATATGATCAAATGATCGTGAAATGATCCCGCGTTGTGATGATTGATCGCATATATCTGGTCCTTGCATTGTATGCGATTTACCGCAGCCAGTTTGTCCATAAGCGAATATCGTACCATTGTATCCTTCAAGGACATTTTCAATTAACGAATAGCAAATATCATTGTATAGTGCTTCGGTCGGGGCATCCGAATCGTACGCATTGTCGTACGTGAATGTTTTTGGCGGTGCTGAACGATCGGTTGGATTCTCTAAATTCACCGCACAATCAAAAATTTCAACGATACTCTTTAGGGGAAAAAATGTTTTTTTGTAAAAAAAGAAAATTTAAACTCTTTAATTTTTCTTTCTAAATTAGTTACCTTGCATTTCATATCCACTTCCTTGGAATTCATGGGTCTGGAACGGACCACCACACGGACATTTTCGGCCATGTTTACAAAAATGTTTGTTTTTCTTGTATCGATTTAAAGTTTCTTGTGAGAAAATTTAATTGAATTTTCAGTTCGTCACGAATATCTACAAGAATAATGGTTGATAAAAAATTCATTAATCGATATATCAATGAATGCTGCGGTTTCAATCAAAACGAAATCAACTTTAAAAATTCGTTCTACAAAAGCCCACGTCCTTCCGATACGTTTTTAGCCTTCCATATAATGTGAAGGTAATTATTGACATAATTTATACAGAAACATAAGAAAAGCTACAATTGCCAGAGGCCATTCGTCAAATGATGACCGACAAAATGTTTATTTAAAAAAAAAATCATTTGTATGGGAGAGGGGGAAGCAGTGGTCCAACAGGATTTTGATGTATAGATAAGCTATGTAAAATTATATTCTAAATACATGTTATCTCTATAAATATTTCGACACGATACACAATTTTCGAGAAAACAGGAAAAATGCATTCAATTTGTATGGGAAGGAGGAAGGTGTGGTCAGATTAGAATTTTTTAATATGACTCACCGTTTTCCAGAAAATTGCATAAAATTGTTTCGTTTGTATGGGGGAGGGGGGGGGGGGGGAGGGAATGGTCCGATTTCGCCCATTTAAGAACTTAGCCGAGCCATTTACGAAAAACATAACTATGCAAAATTTCACGTCTTTATCTCAATCCTTTCAAAAGTTCTGGTGTTCACGGACAGACAGACAGACAGACGGACGGATCGACATGCGGAAATCGAAATCTTTTGTCATTCCTAACGCCCTGGTGCAGTTCATTTTTGTATCTAATGCGTTACCAACGGTATTCCAAATCTAAGAGGAGTATACAGTTTTCTCATAAATTCGATAAATCATTATTGTGTATTCACCCCGATCCCTCCCAAAGCCATATTGGAGACACATTTTATTACTTGAAGTATTTATGGATATCAACCCCTCTCGATAGGCACTGACCACTAATATAGCTCGGCTACTGTTGATAAAAAAATATTCATACATACATTATTTATTATGTTATACAATTATGATAAAAGGCCAAGGTTAGATAACTTGTTATACAAACATACATACATACATACATGTGACATATATTGAATTGACACTCAGCCTATCTAATTGTGTAGTTTTTTTAAATTGCCGCAAATATCCTAGAATCTATTGATGGAGTATTAATCAAAATTTGCTTTTGTGTGCCCAAAAACCACAAGAAAAAAATAGGAAAAACCTTGAAAATTACCACAAAACCCCCCAGGAAAGTCTTCAAAATCCCCAGAAAGCCCTCAAAAACGCTTTTATTTAGCTTGCCTTCGTATCTGTTTGTCTGTCTGTCGGGGTCAAATCTTGCAATCTAATTTTGAACCACTTCCACTCATCCGATTGACTTGAAATTTCTCACATATACGTAAAAGTCCGATGACAATACAATATTTTCTCTACTTCGTCTTTGAAAGGTCCTGTAAGGAAAACGTGATTATCATTTCCCTAAAATTTTCGAAAAACTATTTCATCTGGGGGTTTTTTATATTGCTGAATCCGATTCTGGAGTTAAAAAGTCCTTAAAAATATCTCAGAGGCAGCAAGGATGTATATTCGAGGACTAAAAAGTATAAACAAGCGTGGCGAAAGACAGACGTCGTTCTGGATTAATTAAATACCAAATGGTTATACTTTTTTATACATCGTATAAAAAAGTAAAAACCCATGAAAGCACGCCGAGGGCTTTAAATTCCCCCCGCCCTCTTCTTCTTGTGAATTTAAAAACTAAACTCCTCAAAGCCACCACAAATTTCTCAAAATCGCCTACGAAACCCACAAAACCATCACAAAGTTCCTTAAAACGACCACAAAATCTCCTCAAAGAAAAAACAAATTCTCACCCCTTTTACTACATTTATACATCGAACTATCGACTTGGTCAATTGTAATTATCCATACATACGTATGGGTAACGCTTATTTCTCTTCAGATAGTTTTGTCTGTTAGCATTAAAATCGATGAGATGAAGATCCATTTTTAATGCAATCCTTTGATATGTAATAAAATCAATAAAATTATTATTAAAAATTATTGGTCGTTGCAGTAATCTTACAGAAATTTCAACGTCGCCCTTGTGAACATTTACAGCTAAAATTTGAATGTCCGGTCTAATGGGGGGTAGAAAAAAGATGTTTTTTTTAAAGAAAAGATTCCTATTTTTCAAAGTCCATGAAATCTGGTGCATTTTCAAAAGATAAAATTTTGGAACCCAGGCAGTGGAACCCTAAAATGGCACTAGCCATAATAATGTTTATAGTTTATTGTTTTTTTTTTAAGCATTTGCTTATCGCTAATAAATTTTTTGGAAATTATTTTTAAAAAAATCTTTTTTTAACTTACAATAAAATAAATACTCCTATTATCCAAACCAGGTGCCTTTTAACGATTCCATTTAACAATCAATGGGCAAAACCGGACTGAATAAATGATTTAATGCTGCTAGAAATGGCAAAATTAATTGGAACTTTGTATTTTGTGACCATTTCCCAACATTTTGTAGTGATTTTTTTTTCAAAATTTCATTTTGTAAATTTTTGAAATTTTTGACAAAAAATCTCAAGAAAATTTCAAGTCTCAAGAAAAAAATTGTTTTAAAAAAAAAGTACTTCGATTTCAGGAAAACTAAAAATCACACATTCTTTAGGATCCATTTATCTATCAAAAACCGTTTACCGTAAGTCGATAGGATAAAAATTACGCGAGGGACAGACGGTTTTCCAAATGTCGGATCCTTAAAAATTGTATCCTTTTTTCTCGAAAACGGCTGAAAGGATTTTTATGAAATTTGGAATCTTATAGTTTTTGGGAACGAGGAATCGATATCCGGTGTCCTTTTTGGCGAAAAAGGGATTTTTCAAGGACCTCGTCCTTGTATCGCCCGAACCGTACCCCCCTCCTCAAAAAGGACACCGGATATTGACTCTCCGTCCCCGATAACCTATAAATTCTAAATTTCAGCCCGATCGAAGGACTTGAATTTTTCGTCCTTAAAAAAAGTACAGGGGTCCCCCTTGCGATTTTTTCAAATTTTTGACACGTGTCCGATTTTGCTGAAACTTGGTAGAGGGGGGTTTTTGCGACCTCTGATTAAAAATCCGTTATCCGTTTTCCGATATCACTATTGGTTTGGGCGGTGCGGGGGGCGGAGGTGCCTCACGAAAAATTGAATTTTCACAAAAAGGACACCGAATTAGGCTCCCCTTTTTCCCTTTAAATCGAATCCTCACAGGATTAGGCTCCCCTTTTTCTTTTCAAATTAAATCATTACAAAAGCATCAGAAGGCGAAGGATAGGAAGTGGTCAGAGGGGATGGAGGGGCGGCTAGTTTCCCGGAATTTCGGTATCATCAAGAAATTTTCTTACAAATCAATTAAAAATAATCTATTTCCAACTTACCTTAATTAAACTTGGAGTATTTTGTTTTTATCCAAATACAGACATAATCACTAACTTTGGATTTATTTAAAAGCGTTAAAATTTAATTGATCAAAAACGAATTCTGTTATTTTCAAAAGACTTTGAAATTTATTTCCATGTTACCGGTTTTTCCACATCCATTCGCTCGCAATTTTGAACTAATCACAAAAAAAAATACGCAAGTCGGTATAAAATTCAACAACAACTTGCAAAGATTTCCAAAAAGAAGTGATAAAATTTTTGTTTCAAACTGGTTTTTCTTCAATTTTCTAATTTTCTACTGTATGAAATTAACCGAATTGTTTTATTGTCTTGGGAAAACTGCGCGAATACGTCAAGAAACTATGCACGCTTTTTTATGACTAACGAGACCAGGTAACAAGGTCAAGTGTTGACCGTAATGGACACAGGACACAATTCCACAAATTCAAATGATTATACCGGGACAAGATACCCCACTATAACCAACGAAATAAATAACAAAAAATACAACCTATAGTATACGTGGGAATACCAACAGGCAACCATAAATATACTATTGAATTCGCTGAACCGCATAAACTTTATTCAACAAATATATGTGTATCTGGATAGTAATTGATGGAAGGGTGGTAAATTGTATTCTCACACTTGGCCTCATTTCAAATTCAAATAATTTCTTGAGAATAGTTGCGCACATGAAAAATTCGTCCTACTTATTAGAATTACATTCCATTATTATTTACCCTTTCAAGTTCTTTATGTACCGAGTCCTTTTTAAATATACTACAGTATGAGTCATGTATATACGTATCTATCAATAATGATATATAAATATAAAAAAAACCAGCAAATTCAGTATTGCATGACACAAATTTCAATAAATATAAATGTTACCATAGGGGAAACCGGGACCCATTCGGCGGAGTTTTTTTTTTTTCAAAGTCATATCCTGCCAAATTCGTTGGATGAACTTCAAGTTTTATAAAAAACGTTGATTATTTTACTACAAAATACGGAAGAGATTTTCATTGTAGCCCTAAAGACATATGAGTTTAATTAATTCGATTAATTCGATGTATTATAAGTTAGTTTAATTAATTTAAAAAAGGAGGTCATTTTGCTGAATGTACCCCGTGTCGGGGCAGATACGGCTTTTGAAGGAAAACGTAAAAAGCCAGTGGCTTCTTTACTGGAATCCTAATTAGGATTATACATTCGGTGCATAAATTTTAGATGCCGAATGAGGCCTTTTTAAAAAACCGGATGTGTCCGAAAGTATCAGAAAACATTTATTCAGTTTTCTTTTTCTAAAACACTGTAAATTTGGCTTGAAACATAATATTTATAAATGCTATTTACACGAACTTTTCTAAATGTCGGACGAAATTGACTTTAGAAATCCCATACGTACCTGCTTGAAAAAATTACATCCCAATGCTGGGAAACACAAAAATACTTGTTGTTCTTCTGAGCGCCAAAATAGAACTGCCAGACTTTATTTAACTTCAAGTTATTGAATTATTGTGTATTTACTTATCTGATCGCTTCTTTCTGAAGTATTATTCATACTGAAAATGGCAATGCCGAATGTGCCCCGTTGCTGAATGTGTCCCGATTTCTCCTACTACTGACCAACATCAAATTGGGCTAAACTTTCATTTAATTCGATGTATTATAAGTTAGAAAGGGACATTATTTGAACGTTTTCCAACAATAACAGCAAAACAATCGCTCGCATGAAAATTTTCCAACGATTTTACATGAAAAACACATAAATTAGGTGGATGTCGATTAGGAAAATCCATAACGTCAAAACATGTGGTCATTATTGTCATCGTAATTGTGTTTTTCCAAGTATATTGTTTTTCTTTTTCCTTCAATTTCTACACCATAGAAAATTATTCATTGAATCAGAAGTTGTCGACTAGTGGCACAAAATTTTATTTACCACTTAATGCTAGAGTTTTTTTTTTTAATAAAAAATACGTCTAATAAATAAAATATCAGTTGTTTAGGTCAAAAAAATATCACGTCTGAAGCACACTGCACGCAATCCAACGCACTGAATCCTAAATTCTCGCTCGAGATAAAAAGAGAACACATTACTGGCGAGAGTTAATCCCAATTCAGACTAACGATTACGATTGCGATTACGTTTTCGATTACAATAAAGATTTGTTTCTTAAATTTTGAATTTTTCTACCTCTAAAAGAGATCCTGCCCGAAATCTCAAACCTAACTACTTGTGATTTACATCAATACCGGCATAAATCAAATTCATTTGCTATTAAAAACGTTATCTCCCCCTTCGCCACGCCTCCCCCGCCCCCTTTACATTATTACTGACAATATGCCAAAAAGGATAAACAAAAATTCATAACAAAGCCTCGCAAGCCCTAAAACTTTTCAAACCTTCGCCAATTTAAAAATTTTCTGTTTTTTTTGCAGTGTATTTCTTCGTTTAAGTCCTTATCCAACAAAAAATAAAAACCACCCCAAATTGAAATAAAAACAGACTTCTGGGTCAAGGTATTGTCATTTCTTCAATCAAACATTATCGGTTCTGTCCTCAAATCCTATTTGATTGCTATTCGAAACATAATCGTTTTTCTAGTCCATTGGGTTGCATCATAATTGACTTTTGTGACATAAGATCAAATGCCATAATTTTTCGAACCACACAAATAATATCTAATATAATTAATCTATTAGCCCGATTTTGATACAATGTCTATGAAAAAAAAACGGTTTTTGTTGTTTGGCTTAAGTTTCCTTTGTTGTTACCATGGGTTACTGAAGTCATATCAATTCATTAAACACTGATTTTCCGAAAACACCACTTTTTCCATATAATTTCGTTTTCATTTTGATTATTTCGAAGAAAGTGTGAATAAAGAATTTTCGAATTTTTTTAAAGAAATTGCGAATACAAAATTTCTGAAAAAGATTAAATTCAGATAAATTTGAATATTACTAATAAATTAAGCTTCAAGCGTCTGTAAATTAATTTAAATTTTTATTTATTTTCTCTAAACAAATTCAAATTTACAGAAATAAAAAAAATTTCAATGTTACTTAAAATCTGACACCTAGATGACGCTAATTGAATCAAAGTGTCTTAAGTTCCATGGAATGGGTGATTTTTCACTTTCGGATATGTAGTATAATAAAATATTGTATTGATGAAAAATTTCGGCGTTTTAATTTTACCTAAAAACATTTCCCGACCACTCCCGAGAAGATTGAAGTCATATTACAAAAATGTATTTCTCCCTGTCAGTCTGTCAGTCTGTGTACAAATTTCTCAAAAACTAATAGAGATAGAGCCATGAAATTGTACAGGCGTATTTGGTCCTGGAATGGGACGACACTTTTGGTGGAAACCCATTAACGGGAACTTTATTCGTTAAGTAAATTGTGCAGAAACGTAGATTTTGTATAATAAAGCCATGTGCTGTTCACATCAGTTATTGCTTTTTTGTTTCTTGCTACTGATTTAGCGTTGAGTTATTAAAGTATATTTTGCCTCTTTTTCGTAGAATTACATGAATTCATCAAAAAATATCTTCATTTGATTCTGAGAAATTATTTACTTCCGGTGCATTTTAACGTTTCCATTTAACAATCAATGGAAAAACCAGGATTGAATAAATGATTTAATGCTGCTATAAATGGCAATATTATTTGGAATTTTGTATTTTGTGGCCATTTCCCAACATTTTGTAGTCATTTTTTTTTCAAAATTTCATTTTGTAAATTTTTGAAATTTTTGATGAAAAATCTCAAGAAAATTTCAAGTCTCAAGAAAAAATTGTTTTTTTAAAAAAAGTACTTCGGTTTCAGGAAAACCAAAAATTACACATTCTTTAGGATCCTTTTATCTATCAAAAACCGTTTACCGTAAGTCGATAGGACAAAAATTACGAGTGTGAGAAACGATTATTCAAATGTTAAATCCGGAAAAATTAAATCCTTTTATCTCGGAAACGGCTAAAAGGATTTTTATGAAATTTTAAATCTTACAGTTTTTGGGGACGAGGAATCGATTTCCGGTGTCCTTTTTGGGGAAAAAAGGATTTTTCAAGGACCTCATCCTTGTACCACCCAAACCGCACCTCCCTCCTCAAAAAGGACACCGGATATTGACTCTCCGTCCCCGATAACCTATAAATTCTAAATTTCAGCCCGATCGAAGGACTTGAATTTTTCGTCCTTAAAAAAAGTACAGGGGTCCCCCTTGCGATTTTTTCAAATTTTTGACACGTGTCCGATTTTGCTGAAATTTGGCACAGGGGGGTTTTTCGGGCCTCTGATTAAGAATCCGTTGTCCGTTTTTCGATATCACTATTGGTTTGGGCGGTGCGGGGGGCGGAGGTGCCTCACGAAAAATTGAATTTTCACAAAAAGGACACCGAATTAGGCTCCCCTTTTTCCTTTTAAATCGAATCCTCACAGGATTAGGCTGTACATCGGCTGTACAGAAGAAATTAATTCCTCACCAATTAATTTCTTGTTAAGGATACGGAGCAGTGGTGAGAGGTGGTATGGTGGGGGATGGGTGGGTTTTAGAGCCGAATTTTAGCAAACTTTTGTATAATAGAAAAAAAAATTATTTTCCGAATAGAAAACTCATCCAAAAATTCATATTCTTAATGTTTATTGAGTGTAAATACATAACTGTTATTCAAAAATGAAATTTCACAAATTTTGATGAAGAAATACAAACTCTTCAACCTTACCACTTGAAATATACCGTCTTCGATCGTCTAGAAGTTGTCCTTGTTTTGAAAAAACATACCCGCTATGTTTGATACTGGCACCAATGCATAAATATTTCCTAGCCAAAATATACAAATGCGGATATGTGGTTTGTTTAACATTCCACCATTCTAATGGATTGCATCGTCGGTCCGTATGTTGTTCATTTAAATATTTTTCTAATTCCATATTAATTTGCTTGTTGCTCGGTGAGAAACTTTCCTGGCTTTTCATAACGGTTTCATCGAATTCCGCCCATAATGATGACGATTGTAAGCTATCTGAAATATGTGATGTAATTTCCGTATCCTGGATATCCATTTCGTCGACCATTTCGTCCTTAATTGCGATCTTCGGTTCCAATTCTTCGACAATCATTTTGTAAGCATTCTTGAAGTTCTCCTCCTTATTGAAGGCATGCGCCTTAAAACGTGGATCCAATATCGATGCTAAGCTGTAAACAGGATCTGTTTCAACATCACCGAAACATATCAAAAGATTACTCTGCAATATGGATATTATGTCCTTTACTACTGCTATTTGGTTGGTCTTCAGCATTCTTGTCAAATGGTTTCTAATACCGCGTAGATATAGAATAACCTTTGATGCTAGTAAAATACCATCTCGAGACATTTCTTCAGTTATTTCGTAAAATATTTTCAATAAATTAATAATCGAATGTATTGTCGATTTTTCCTCACCAATTAATTTCTTGTTAATTAATATCTGATTATGTGATTCAACGACTTCCTTAAACATTTTATAAATATCTATCCAATCGATTGGAATATTCTGATCTTGTATTGCCATATTGTTGGTGGTAGATTGATAAACTTTCCATAATTTAATCGTGAATTCTTCCATGATTTTTATGGAATTTTGGACAATCGAATTCATACTTTGTGCAAAGCACGGCACACATGGATATCCTTTTGCTGCGAGTCCTTTAACACCAATCCGGATTTTATCATTAGAATTGTCGCTAACGATAGCGCAAATCTTTGTTCCAATTTGCCATTTATCTATAATTCGAGTGACTTCTTTAAATACTTCACCTGGTAGACCACCCCATTCGAAACATTCCAATATATGAGATTCCAACTGATTGTCTTTATTTAAAAAAATTGCCAATACGTTTATGTATTTTTGATCCTTTGCCGATATCCAAGTTTCAATTGATAAAGACAATTCCATTACTGATAATATACAGTTCTCGATGGAAGTCCTTGCGGCTTTATGACTTTTCGGTAAAAGTTCCGTTTCAAATGTTGCCCGGCTTGGGATCAGATAGTCATCCTTAAGCATTGTGATGAGCGTCCTGAATTGTTTATCCTCGATCATATCGATTGGAAGATAGCATTTGACAAGCATTTTCAATATCTGCTGATCAATCACTGGATACGAAGTTAACGACTTGGCAGAAAGTCCGTATGATCCGTCTGATCCTGTATCGAATCTCATGTCAAAATCGTTTGGATTCTGTGCAGGACTAATCGATAGGTCGCCCAAACCGCTTGATGAACTTGCATCCACCCTACTAGTAGATTCCGTATGGTATTCGGGAAAGTATCGATCAGCTAACGACTGATGTTTGAGCTTTATATGACGGCACAAATTTGATGTTGCGCCTCTCCGCATCGAGAAAACCATCCCGCATAGAGAGCATTTACACATCCAGTTACTAGTGCGTGTAAAGCACTTCGATATCATAATACTACGTCGTGTCTTCATACTCTCTGCGTGCAAAGAAATTACAAATTCAAAATCAGAAACACATTCATTAAACGCATTAAAAATACTTACCTTTAACCAACAAGTATTTAATTTAATTTTTATTTTTAAAACAAATTAAACGAATCTCTGCAGCTTTTACCACACGAAAATACACACTTTATACGGAGAAACGCAAGAACAACTGCCGGCTTTATCTCATCAAACCGAAGCAAATATAAACCCCACCACTCTGCAATAACGGAGTTCTAAACTAGTGTGCAAAATATTTCATACTCTTGTTTATCAAACATTGAAGAGTATAAATACAAAAATAAATCTTATTTACCACACAATCAAGTCTTCAGTGTGGAGAAAATCATAAGAAGTCAAAAAGATCCGGTTTTGATATGCTTACCCTAACTGCTTTTCTCGCAGAGACTATCCATCGTTTAGTAAAATTTTGTAAAGAGAAATCGAAAATCGACGGCCAAATAAACAAACCTCTGCATTATATATTCACACAACCTACACATACACGAGGGAAATACTCTTAGCTTTTTGAATTCTCTTCGATTCACACAGCACACACACGCACACACACACACATATTTTTGCTTCCTGATACCGAGTATAATAAAGTATTGTATTCACAAAAAATGCCGACCTATTAATTTTGCCTAAAAAAACACATTTCCCGAAAAAAAAAAAACAGTTTTTAGCGATTATCTCGAAAAATAGACGGTGTTTTGCGGGTTGTAGATACGAGATAAATTAATGAGAATGGCACTCTCCACAATTTTGTTTTACACCGTTATCCTTTATATTTTACAGCTATTAAAATATTTACATTAAAATGTAAAAAATAGATTTTTGTGAATTGCTGAAACTAACGATTTCCCGTAGCAATAGTTGAAGGAAGAACTAAGGATATTAAAATTCTCCTTTTTTCGCCTTTTACCGTATATCGACATCTTTTATCATTACATTTTTATGTAAACTAATATTTTATACGTCAGGTAAATTGCGCAAAAACGTAGATTTTGTACAAGAAAGTCATGTGCTGTTCACATCAGATATTTTTCTTCAACAATTTGTCACTACCGTAAAAGCTTTGATGAGCATAAAAAAACCATGCGCTTCTCATCAAATTTTCGTATTCTCTCGAATTGGTTTTCTTTTATAGAAGCCTCCATCAAATCTCGAATTCTTTTGGATATCAAGTTTTTTTTAGTTTTATAGGGCATTTATACGTAATTCGTCAATCAAATATGTCAAAAATTGTTTGCAAACCAATCAGTTGAGACGGGGGAAAATTTGACACAAATTAAATAAAAAAAACTGAAGATGCACGGAGAGAAATCTAAATAGAAATATACTGGACAGTGGACTCTTCTGCAATGACTCCCTAAAAAATCTCTCGTATATACCCATTTTTTTTCTAGGAATCTGTCCTATTATTGCCCTGTGTGGAATGGTGAAAATTAAATTAAATTCATTCTTTTTTATGTATTTTTATTAACATCAGCATCCTAAGTCTTCCAAGGATTTTAAAAAAAACTTACCTTTTTTAACATTTTGTTTGCAAATTTTTTATGAAAAAAAAACGCTTTTAATTTGAAAGAAGATTGCTTGATTTGAAAATCGAATTTTCCCAAAAAACACCGAATACTGCTCTCCGTTTTCTGTTCAACCCGAATCCTTACAGGATTAGGAGGGACATAAGCAGAAGAAGCAGGAAATGTGCCGAAATAACTCACTTCCGGTGCCTTTTTTTACCGATTCCATTTCACAGTCAATGGAAAACCCAGAATTGAATAAATTGTTTTATGTATTTATGGGGGTAGAAATGGCAAAATTTATTGGAATTCTGTATTTTGTGACAATTTCCCAACATTTTGTAGTAATTTTTTTTCCAAAATTTCATTTTGTAAATTTTTGAAATTTTTGACAAAAAATCTCAAGAAAATTTCAAGTCTCAAGAAAAAAATGTTTTTTTTAAAAAAAGTACTTCGGTTTCAGGAAAACCAAAAATCACACATTCTTTAGGATCCTTTTATCTATCAAAAACCGTTTACCGTAAGTCGATAGGCCAAAAATTACGAGTGTGACAAAGGATTATTCAAACGTTAAATTCCTAAAAATTGAATCCTTTTATCTCGGAAACGGCTGGAAGGATTTTTATGAAATTCGGAATCTTATGGTTTTTGGGGACGAGGAATCGATATCCGGTGTCCTTTTTGGCGAAAAAAGGATTTTTCAAGGACCTCGTCCTTGTACCGCCCGAACCGTACCGCTCCCCTCAAAAAGGATACCGGATATCGATTCTCCGTCTCCGATAACCTTTAAGTTATGAATTTCAGCCCGATCGGAGGACTTGAATTTTTCGTCCTTAAAAAAAGTACAGGGGTCCCCCTTGCGATTTTTTCAAATTTTTGAAACGTGTCCGATTTTGCTGAAATTTGGCACAATTAATGACGTTTTCGACTGGCAGATTCAGGGCAGATTCAGAGCACGCTCTACCCCAGTTTAGAGCAAGGTATTTCGAGCAGATCTCGAGTAGATTTCGAGCACCTCTGCTTGGGAGTCGAGCATTTCTCAAAGAACAAGAAGAAGCATAAAACAAATTAAAATTAATTTTGATATATTCCCCTTAAGTTGACACTGCACTAATATATTTCTGACCAAATGAAATTCTTCTTCACTAGATGAAGAAGAATTCAAGAAATCAAAATCATAAATATCTTCCATTTACGATTCCACACGATTTTGTTAGCCTTAACCTCAAAAGAGCAACTCAAATCTGACTACATTAGGCAGATCACAAAATTGCTCGAAAAATGCTCTTTTAGTGCTCGCATACGGAGTACTTGCGTCACTCGAACACGTAACTCTTTTTCGAGCGATCAAAAAATCTCAGTCGAACACAAGATCTCAGAGTGAGCAAATTTAGAGCAACTTCAGAGCAAAAAGAGCATGCCAGTCGAAAACGCCATAAGAATCCGTTGTCCGTTTGTCGATATCATAATTGGTTTGGGCAGTGCAAGCGGGGTTGTGTCCCGAAAAATTGAACTTTCACAAAAAGGACACCGAATTAGTCTCCCGTTTTTCCCGAGATGTTACCGTTTTTAATTTGAAAAAAAAAAAGTTTTTAATTTAAAAATAACCGGATATTCAACGAAAAATAATTACTTTAAAACGTATTTTGTTTGATTTTTATTGAAACATTCATTAAAAATCAATAGACAGCTGGAGAAATATTGAAAAATTCACTAGAAATTAAGAATTTTTGGAGTTTTTCAAGCATATTTGTTTTACCTGTGCAACTTGAGCCGTTTCCATTGAAATAAGAAGTTCACTGCGAGCATCCAGATCCTTTTCCACCCAAGTTACTGATTGAGGCTTAACTTCTGTACCTTTTATGTAGTTGAGTAGCCTTGATTTGTGCAGAATTCCTTCCATTTGCGGTTTCCATGTGCTGTAATTGTCGGCTGTGAGCAATGGGATCCTTCCAGTTATAAATTGACCTGATGCCATTTTCGATCGCAAAAAAATAACTCCCGACTTGAATTAACTGTTATTCGCTAAATGATTATACGTAGTCTGGGCCCATAACCTGTTGTTGAAAACGGCGGATGGAACCCGATGATCGTAAAGAAACACGGAGCTAATGTTAATACATGTTTATTGTTTAAGCAACATGAAGCGAGAGACTAGTTACAAACTAGTTAACAGCTAATGACTACTTGCTGGTGTTGCCAGATATATATATTTATTTATTCAACAGTATCCTTGGAATTTTTCAAATATTTTTTGAGGATATTCATAGCAACATCACAAAAATATTTCTTTCGCTGTTTTAGATCTCGATTGGACATAAATTTCGCCTAATTTCATGGCCTAACATTAAATGACATATTTTTTCCAAACATTTCTGTCCAAGATGTCAGAAATGTTTTAAAAAATGTTGTTTTTACGAGACATTTTTTATGACAGGACTTGAAAATGGGCGAAATTTATGTCTAATCGAGTTGAAGTCTAAAAACAGTAATAATCACAAAATCAAACACAAATCAACATAAATATTTTATTCAATACCTTTATTTATTATAATTCTAATGAATTTCTCATCTGCTAAACTTTTAAAACATTTCGTTATTTTAATTTATTTTTATTGACATTAGATTTACAAAAATCATTTGTGTATGGTAATTAAAATGTGGGAGGGAAAATGTAGAAATATTTATAATAATAAAAAAAATTAATTAAAAAATTAAATAAGAAACACAACTTCCCGTCACCATTTTGTAAATTTAACACGAAATCACAATTCTCTGTGAAAATTTACAAAACAAAATATATATTATTTATAAAAAAGAACAACAAGAAGTTTCAACTAAATGCAAATAAATTCATTTCTTTATTTATTTATTTATTTTTTTTTGTGGATTTTTAAAACAAAGTGATTAAAATTTTCTTTTGAAAAGTTTCGGTTGCCGCTTTTTAGTATTATCCATTATAATTATTTTTTTACTTTACTTTTATTAAAACAATTTTAACAATTATAAAAACATTTCTTTGTTTAGCTCGTCGTTTTTTCAATGCTTATTAGGTTTTGAATGCCACTAAAAATATTTTTTTTAGTTTTCTTTTTACTCTTTTTATTTAAATCCGATTCAAGAAAAATTAGGAAATTTTCTTTGTTGTATTCGTTACGCTTCACATTTTCAATAATTGAACTTATTTTCACATAATTTATTATAATAATTTACTGTATTATTGTTTGTTTTTTCAATTATTATCAATAATTTTTTTTTATTTAAATTTTTGTAGATTTACTTAAATTTTAAGAAAATACTTTTAAACAATATAGTATCTGTATTTAATAAGTAATTCCTCATAACTATTTATGTAATTTTAGTACCTGAAATTAAAAAAAAAAGTACGAATTTTCTTATATACCATATATGCACTTTTAATTATTGAATTATTTACCTATAGTAATTAGGTTTAAATGGACCGGCTTTATTAAGTCCCATGTATTTGGCTTGCTCATCGGTAAGCTCCGTTAAATGAGCATCAAATGTGGGCAAATGTAAACTGGCGACATACTCATCTGACAAATTAATTCAAAATTTTATAATTAAATAGTTTAAAAGGCGCATTTTTTTTCTTAAATAACAAAACAAACATAACTTAAGCAGCATTTATGTCAACCATGACATTAATGGTTGACAAATATGGTCAAGATATATGTTTACCACCAACATCACAGTCAACATAAATGTTGCTTGCGAAATTTTGTCGTTTATTTAACCACAAAGCTTCTAAAAGTGCAATAGATTTTATTAGCAAAGATTTCGTCTCGATTGGATATAAATTTCGCGCGTCGTCAATAGAGTCCGACCGATTAATCGACATCGGCATCGGTTTCGACTTCGGTCACCTTCGGCCAAAAATCACACCTTCGGCCAAACTCAGCTTCGGCCCAAATTAAGCCGAAGGTTTAGCCGAAGCCAAAGGTCCAAGTGAACTGTCATAAACAATGCTTTTTAGACCATTTCTGATGTCTTGGACAGAAATGTTTGGAAAAAAATTATCATCTAATGGTAGGTCATGAAAATAGGCGAAATTTATGTCCAATCGAGATCTAAAATAACAAAAGATTTTTTTTAATTCAAAAAAATACATGAAAATTTACCCATTTTCTTTGGAAGCAAATAAACATCGGATTTATATCGTCCTTGGGGCGCATTAAATAATTCAATTAGAGCCAGTGCTTGTGTTGCTGATGTCACCGATACAACAAATGACGGAATACTTGAACAAGACAGATTAACAAGACGTCCTTCGGCAAGTAAAATTATCCTTTTTCCGTCCGGCCATACAATATGATCAACTTGTGATCGTACCTTCTCCCAAGTTAAATCGGGCGTGCGAAGACTGTTCTATGATTCACAGATAAAATTATATGTTATTATTTATTGGTTTTTGAAAAAAAAATTTTCACGTGAAAACTCATATAAATTCTTATGGATTTTAAAATTATTTCCCATACTAACCACATCGATTTCGGTATTTGAATGTCCCATATTACATACAATGCAGCCATTTTTCATTTTATCCATATGTTCTCTATTGACGACATTCTTGTTACCAGTAGCTGTGACAACAATATCAACATTTCGAATAACTTCATTTAATTTAACAACTCGAAAACCATCCATACTGTAAAAAAAATTCAATAACTTAGCTGATATTTGATCAAATTTGAAAGAAAATTATTTTTTTCAGGAATGAGAAACGTTAAACTGATATTATTTACAAACTTATGAAAATTGACTTAAAATTGTTAACTAAGTATCTATATATCCCACGTTTTTTTAGTAATCAGCTATCTTTAGGGTTAGTATATTTTATTTGTTGCCCAATATAACTCGTCTTCTCCCAATGTGGCCCAGGAAAGCTAAAAGGTTGGACACCCCTTATATAGAGTATATCCCTGTATGTCCCTGATATAGACGAATTGTAGCTTTTCTTATGTTTTTTTATTTGTTTTTATTTGTGTTTTCTTTTAGTTTTAATGAAAACTGAACTTTGTGACCTATTATTAAAGTGCAATAACGTAACGAAATAAAATTTGAATTTCTTTACATAACGAGATGTATGGCATTTTGGCATTACTATTTTTTTTTCGTTTATGGCATTATTATTTTTTTTTCGTTTGCCATTCCTGATTTTTTGTTGTTGCAATGCTATTAGTTAGTTGCTCACCTGGCTTGTAAAGCACAAATTGGATCGATTTCAGTTATATAAACGATACAGCCCAAACCCTTTAATGCTTGTGAACAGCCTTTTCCAACTTCACCATATCCGCATATAACCACTTGTTTGCCACCAAACATAACATCGGTTGATCGCTTCAAACTGAAAATCATTATCAGGAAAATATTTGTGTGTGTGTGTGTGTGTGTGTTTTACATAAATTTAATTTTTTTTTTTTAAATTCTCAAAAATATAAATGTATTTAATTTACCTATCAATAATGGATTCCTTGCAACTATATAAATTATCAAATTTCGTTTTAGTTACTGAATCATTAACATTCATAGCTGGTACAGTTAATTTACCAGATTTTGATAATTGATATAAACGATGTACACCAGTTACACTCTCTTCTACAATACCTTTAACCGTTTTAAACATGGCCGGGTATTTTTTTAACATAAGATGCGTTGCATCACCGCCATCATCTAAAATCATATTTGGTTGCCAATTCTCAGCATTAACACATTTATCAATGCACCACCAAAAATCTTCTTCGGTTTCACCGCGCCATGCAAATATCGGATAGCCAGCTTCAGCTAATGCGGCTGCCACCTCATTCTATTTATGATTTTTAACAAATTTAAATTAACTGTAAATTACAAAATGATGTTTTATTATGATATTTACCTGTGTTGAATATATATTACAGGCTGCCCACCTAATTGATGCCCCCAATTCTATCAAAGTTTCAATTAATACCGCCGTTTGTGCATTGATATGTGTACATCCGACGATTTTCGCATTTTTCAATGGCTTATCATCACTGGCACGCTTGCGTAACGCCATAATTCCAGGCATTTCTATTAATAAAAAGATTTTTAAAATTAATATCAATATCTCTAGATGTGTTTTCCATTTCTCCAGAGGGTCTTTTTTTTCTTACTCGATGAGTCATATTGAAAAATTTCTTGAGGTAATAACTTATCTGTTACATTAAAATCCAATCGGACTAGGCCATCCCTCCTCCATACAAATTTAATTTTTTTTCTATTTTCTCGAAAACTGTGGGTCGTATTGAAAAGTTTTTACGGATAAAATGTGTTTAGAATATGATTTTACATAACTTATCTATGTATTAAAATCCAGTTGGACCACTCCTCCCCCCTACCCCATACAAATTTAATACCTTTTTTCTATTTTCTCGAAAACTGTGAGTCGTATTGAAAAACGTATTAACGCAAAAGGTATTTAGAATGGGATTTTACATAACCGTTCAATACATCCAAATCCAATCGGAAAACTCCTTTCCCCTCTCCTATATAAATGGATTTTTTAAAATAAACATTTTGTCTGTCCTCATATAGAGTACTAGCTTGCATACCCGTCGTTGGCGGGTTAAGTTTTTTCAATTTTTTTTTTTGATGGGCTATGTTGGAGCTAAACTTCAGCCAATCAGATCGGTAGTTTCCCCGCGAAAGAGTAACGTAGCGCAAAAACTAAGTTTCGAAATCACTTTACCCCCTCCCCTAACTCCCCCCACCCCTCGCGCTACTTTTCCGTATGCCTATGTTGGAACCAGAACTACCACAGACACTCATGCCAAATTTCAAGTCAATCGGTTCAGCCGTTTTTGCGTGAAAGAGGAACAGGCAGACAGACCCCAACTCATTTTTATATATTAGTATATGAAGTATGATTAGTATGATGATTTGACGATTGACCCCTAGCAATTGTAGCTTTTCTTATATTTCAAATGATGCAAATGGGTTAAATGATGCTTGGGTGTAAAATTTAAAATTCACAGTTGCAGACTCCGCCATATGGGAAATGTATGGACAAGTTGCGGTCGAGAACACAGCAGCTTCTGTTTGTTAGCAATAGAAAAAAACTCACCTTGCTCAGCAATTTCAATTTCACGGCGACCAAATGCATGTTGATTTATGTTACGAACACAAAAGTCCGATGTACCATTGGAATTTTTTTGTACCTTTTCTCTAGGTGATGTGTCGTCATCTTCGGAGCTACTTCCTGTGTAAGATGCTGAAAAAAAGCACAAAGTATTTTTATGAGAATCCTGATATTATCGATTTTATCAGTTTTGGGTGATTGCCCATAAAATACGTTACGCCACTTTCCGTTGATTCTTTTCAAGTAATTTAATATCACTGAATTCCCCTTTACCCCGAAATGCGCAATTTATTTTGTGGACAGCCCAGCCCATGTTAATTTTTTCCCAAAAAAAAAAAATAATCACGCCAGCCACACATGATCCGATCTCAACCAGATAGATTTATCGATCAGGCACCGGAGCGTGTATATCCAGCTTTAAACAACTTACCAGAACTGTAGGAATCTGTTGAGGAAGCTGATAGTGATCTACTACGATAGCGACTTGTTTTCTTAAGAGCACCGGATTGTTTTGTATCCTATAAAAATTATGAAATTTAAAAACGATAAAACAAATAAATAAAAAGATACATTTATAAATACAATGAGATAAACATTTTAAACTAAAATTCATGAATCCAAAAAATAAAAAATAAAAATACAACAGTTTTTTGATTAAAGTACAACCTTATTTTTTTTTTAAATAGACATCTCTAAAAATTGCTAAATATTGAAGCCATAGTTTTACAGATTATTTATATTAAATACAGGTTACGTTGGTAGGTAGGTAGATTTGATGAATTAGTAGAGATCCTTTGGTCTTTGACATTTTTTGACTCTTTTAGTTTTTAAATGGATATGATTTTATTTTAAATGTATGTATAAATTATGATAGAGATTAAAATGAAATTCTAACAGACAAGTTTAAAAATAATAACATACTGTGTATACCACACAACATCTAATAATAAATTTATGAAATTCTTTTTTCAATCAAATTTTATTTAAAAAAATGCATGAAAAATAAGTTTTAGGTAATCACAATATATAATAACAAATGGGAGTTTAGGGAAAAATACTCAACAGATTAAAAAAAACGTTACTTATATATTTTTTATAGCAATAAATTATTAAAATAATTTGTTTTTACTAACACTTCTATTACCCAGACTTTTGTAAGAGATCTGTAAAAAAGAAAAAAAATACTATTTCGTCAAATAAAAAACCATTTTCGATAAAAATCAGTTCAATTGGAGGACCTTTATATTTAATTTTTTATTTTTAAATCAAAATGGGAAAAAACACATCATAGTAAATTAGATTGAAATTTAAAAAAAAAAATCTACTACATTTAACTAATTTGAATATGCGAGAAAATAAAAAGGAAAATATTTTAATTTAATTGATTTTCTTGTTGTTAATTGAGTTAAACTGAATATCTACCATTTTAAAAGCTTTTATTTAGCTTGCCCTCGTGTCTGTCCGTCTGTCCATCTGTCAGGGTCAAATCTTCTAATCCAATTTTGACCCACGTCCACACATCCGATTGATTTAAAATATCACGGACATCCGTAAGCCCGATGGCAGTACCGTATTTTCAGTACTTCGTCCTTGTATGGATAAGGAAAAGTTTTGTGAGGATAACGTGATTATCCTTTCTCCCAAATTTTCCGGAAAAAATCCCTTCTGGGTGTTTTTGGGGTCGCTGAAGCCGACTCTGGCATTAATAAATCGGTATGGATAAGGGAAGGTCTTGTAAGGATAACTTGATTATCCCTTTTCCCAAATTTTGCGGAAAAAATCCCTTCTGGCGGTTTACTGGGTTCTATTGGGATTTTAATGGTGTTTCTGTGCCATTTTTTTGGGAGAGCTTTTAAAAAAAAAACCCCAGCGGGTTTTTATTGGGCTGGGAGAAGTAATAACAATCCTGACAGCTAGCATCCATGCCAAATGTCGGTTCAATCGGTTCAGACGTTTTCGCGTGACAGAGGAACAGACAGACAGACGCCAACTAATTTTTATATATTAGTATGATTTTGCCTGCGGCGTATTTTTTGTTGAATTTTGAGGTCTACCAGCTACAGCTTTTCCCCAGGGACACTTTGCCCTCGCAAAATCATGTCAATAGGCAGATTTTTACATATTGATTTCGAAAAATTAAGAATTTCCTTACATCCCTTTCCCCCACCGGTTAACCTATTCCCGGATTCACACAAAACATACCGAAACCCTGCTTTAATAAAACTTCTAAGTTTTGTACATTTAAACAAAAAACTTAAATTGATTCATGAAAATTAGTTGCTTTTCAAAAAGCAAAAGACAAAAACAACAAAACAAAAGGGGGGACTGCACTGCACTGCACTAACCTGAACCATTATGATATTTTATAAATGAATGAACAAAAATATTATTAACAATCTTTAAAAACGAAAAACTATTATTTATAATTATTTGAATTTTTGCAAACTTAAAAAAAAAAAGTTGAATTTAGAATAATATGTCAAGCTTTCGATAGATTGGTGTTGAAATTGTTTTAACAATAATATAATACGTTCTATATGTCACCACAGTTGACTATTAAATATTTAATAATATTAACAGAGCAATCTAGTAGCCTCCCTGGAGGTATTCTTAACCATTCGTATTTGCCAAATAACGAAATATCTCTATGTATTATAAATTTATCTTATGAATATGTGTACATATTTGCTGTAACCCCTATTGTTTTATTCCTAAATTTACTTTTTTTTTATTATTATTTCTCGTCCGTTCTGTAGATATTTCGCAAAAAAAAATAACGTTTCAAGTAATTTTTCCACAAAACCCGTGAAATTAAAGTGAAATGAAATTAACATGAAAATAAGTACTATACGATAAAATGTTGTTAATGATATTATATACTATATATATATGTATATATATACATGTGAGGTATATTATAGCGATAGCGCCACTGTTAGTGATGCAAGATCGGCAAGCACATGATCAACTTGATATGAGGTGGAGGTATCGCCCCCCCCCCCCCCCCCCCCCTCCCACCCCCGTTCCCCACTTTCGCCGGCCCGGTCGGTTGTTGGCAATGAATCCGATGGCATCTCATTTTACCTGCTGGCTACGCGCAGGTAAATCTGTAGGTAGCCCAACAGAAATGATCGGGAATAGGGGGAAAACAAGGTAGGCGCCTAAATTTTTAAATTCACCACATCTTTAGGTAATTCACCACATAAAATGGATTTTCAGATTGCGAGTAACAAAATCCCCATTTACCATTCTGAGTTCAATTTGCATGCTATATAATGGGCTAGGGTTTTAAAAATAATCAGTAAAGCCTAGTAAAAATTCAAAAAAAAAAAAAACAAGAAATCTATAGCCTGGGATACATAACGGAGACTTTTCATTCTACCCTCAATTAAGACTAAAAAAAATGTCTCAATAAATCTTGAAAATATGTCAACTGTTTAAAGTAGAGCATAGCGACTCATTGATTTGTTTCGTTCGATGTAAGTCAACTTGTCTTTCAAGTGCGTACAACTTTTCAAGTAAATTATATACTTGTAAATACATTCAATTATGCATACTAGTCGAGAAGTTTGCCTTTATTTTTCTTATCTCGTTATAACTTTGAAATGGAAAGAAAAAAATAATAATAATTAAAAATGTAGGTAAATAGATAAAGAGCCTCATTAAAATTAGATTATCAAGACAGCAGCACTTGTCAAATGTCTTAGATTATTAACGCGGCTTACAATAAAAATTTACAGCTGCTGCCAAGTTGTTGGAAAATTTACCTACTCGTGATTAAACGTATAGCAACTGATAAAATGGAAATTTTTATTACATTTTATTTGAAATTTTCTTTTCGATGCCTACACAGAAAGAAAAAAATAGTTAAAATTTCGTCAACCTTCGAGAATAGTGGTTTAACCATGCTTACGTGGTAAAATCTTCTCAAAACTTACTACAAACGTACTTAATTCAACTATTAAATTGTCAAAAATGTTTGTAATAGTTGGATTAAGTACGTGTGTAGTAAATTTTGAGAAGATTTTACCACGTAAGCACGATTAAATCACTATTCTCGTAGGCTGACGCAATTTTAACTATTTTTTTCTTTCTGTGTAAAAAAAATCTTTCAATTTTACTTCTTTTTTTCCAAAAGATACCAAAGACGGCCCGGATTTTTCATAAAATTTATATATAAGAATTTTATGAAATTAGAAATAAATTAATCTATTTGCATTATATCGGATATTAAAAATCCACATTGGCAAATTTCAGACATAATCACAGTTCAAAGAAATAATATGTGAAATGATTGTCTAAAAAATAAATGTCCACTTAATTAAATTTGTGGCTTTAATCTAATCGATAAACATCGATGATGTGATGATAATTAAATTTTGTTTAGAAAAGATCAATCTTAGAAAAAAAAAGCGTGATTCAAGTCACTCGAGAAATTTAATTTATTTTCTCGATGGTTCATTGTCGCCATTGGTCGTTCCATGTACGTCAATTAATAAATCAAATATTGGAATTTTTACGAAATCAGTTTTTCTTTTGAATTTACACCAAGAAAAAAGTAGATAGGAAAGTTTTGTGTTGATCACAACTGATATTTTTTTGGTTCAATTCACCCGCAAAATTGAACAAAAAATATCATTTGTGATCAACGCAAAACTTTCCGTTGCAAATATTTAGTTTCGGGAAAAATATGAAAAAAAATAATATTTTTTCAAAAAAAAAAATACGTAAAAACCGTTACTGGAAATTTTATTTTCTTCTCATTTGATTTTATGTATTTTTTTCGCATAATTTTCGAGAGATTTTCAAAAAACTGACTTTTCAAATATCTTGAGAACCGTTATACGTCAAAACCGTTAAAGCTAAAAAATGAAGAAAATTTTATTTCCTTTAATTTTTGTAATATTTGTTTTTTTCCAAAAGCGCATAGGTTTTGAGATCTTTTCAAAAAACCGTATTTTTCAAAATAAAAATAAAAAAAGGATACCCATTATAGTTACCGTTATTTTCCGAAAGT
The DNA here is from genome assembly GCA_964034945.1 of Chrysopilus asiliformis. Taxonomy (NCBI): domain Eukaryota; kingdom Metazoa; phylum Arthropoda; class Insecta; order Diptera; family Rhagionidae; genus Chrysopilus; species Chrysopilus asiliformis. The sequence continues at coordinate 997,147 of OZ035964.1, forward strand.
TGATAGAAAACCACGATTTTCGTAAAACTTTTTCACAAAATATTTCAAGTCGCTAGCTCAACGCGTTCTCGAGGTATTTAAAATACGTAAAACGGACAAACCGACAGACTGATAGACAGACAGACCGGTAGACCGACCGACAGACCGATAGACTGACAGACAGAAAGACATTTTTATAATAATGCTCCAATCGGCTCAGCATTGCTCGGGAAATGTTCTTAGGCAAAATTAACAGCTCGAAACAATAATACCTCTGTTTGTCTGGCTGTTTGTTTGCATGTAAGGGTCAAATCTTGTAATCCAATTCTGGCCCACTTCCACTCCGATTGACTTGAAATGTTGCACACATGCGTAAGTCCGATGACAATACAATATATATCCTTGCAAGGATAACAGAAGATCGTGTAAGGATAACGTTATTATCATTTGTGTTAAATTTTCCGGGGAAAAAATTTCATCTGGCAGTTTTTGGGGTCTCTGAATCCGATTCTGTCGTTAAGAAGTCTGTAAGTATCATGAAAGGTCCTGTCAGGATAGCGTGCTTACAATTTTCCTCGAATTTTTCGGGAAAAAATCTGATCTGGGGGTCTTTGAGGTCGCTGAATCCAATTCTAGCATTAAGAAGTCTCTAAAAATAACGAAGGTCCTGTTAGGATGACGTGACTATCTTTTCCTCAAATTTTTCCGAAAAAAATCTCACCTGGGGGCTGTTGGGAAGGATAAATCCAATTCTGGAGTTAAAAATTCCGTAAAAATATCTCAAAGTCATGAAGGATATATATTCGAAGACTAGAAAGGATATATATGCGAAAGACAGACGTCATTTTAGTCATACTAATCAAATACGAAATGACTAAAAAGGATCAAATAAAAAAAAATAAATTAAAAAAAAAAGCTTTTATTTAGACAAAACGCACTTAAAAAGGAAAAATAACTTTTTGGGCGCTGTGTATCAGAAATGAAAGCTAGATAAAAGCATGACAAATAAAATAAATATTTATCTCGCTTTTATTTTGTGATGAACAGCGTCCAAAAAGTTATTTTTTTCCTTTCAGTGCATTTTTTAAAAGCTTTTAATAAAAGCTTTTTTCAAAAAAAAAGTTTCAGTTTTTTATCTTCAAAAACAATATATGTGGCTTTTTCATTTAAAAACATCTACAGATTTATCTTCGTGTAATGGTACAATGTTAACATTTTCCTGGCGAATTCTATTCAACTATAAGCAATGATTAGCACAATATTTTTTATCATTTTTGAGCCAAAAAAAAACACATACAAAAAATTTAAATAAACCACATTGCAATCACAATAACACTTTGAATAAAATAATGACCAATCTAATTGTTAATAATTATATAATAATAATAAAAACGAATTAGTTAAAATGAGAGCGTTACGACATGATTGAAGCTTGAAAACGTTTGAAAAAATAAAAATCATAAAATCAATAAAAGCAAAAATCATTGAAACATTTTTATTGAATTTATAATTCATTAAAAAGGATTTTAATTTTTATTGGTGTGAATTTCTGTTTAATTTTTTCTTGTTAATTGCTTGCTTTTTTTATTTATTTACTTAAATTTGTACGCATACACAAAATGAGAACCAAATGAGCAAAGGATAATTTTTTTTTTGTGGGTTAGAAGGGGATTTAGAAAAAGGAATAACATTTTTTTTTTAAGAAATAAATGTTCATCCCTCTGGGTATATACTTCTTACCAATTTAACACGCTGTCCCATAAATGAACTAGCTGAATCCAATGCCTATAATTATTAATTTTTTCTTTTTATATCATTTCAATGACAAAAACTATAATTTCAAATTTTTCAAAAATATCTTACGACTAATTTTTGTTGTTGATGTTTGTTTTTTTTTTTTAAATAAAATACTGTTTTCTTAATTATTTTCAAAATTTGATTGGTTTCGTGTATTTATAAAATATTTACACAAATGAAAAATGAGAAAACACAAAAAATAAAATTTTCTTCAGAAAGAAGGGTTAATTTGTGTTGTCGTTGTTGTTGTTGTTACTAGAATTTTCTTTTAAATTGAGTCAAGACGAAATTTGTAGTTTTAGTAATTGAAATCTTTGATAGGTATGAGACCCAAAAGTTACATTTAGATGGTGCACATATGCAGATATGAATGTGAAAGCTGGTACAGAACCCAACCGTTTTTTTTTTCTGCGAGAAAAAGCCAACACATCTTAAATCGACTTTCAGGCAAAGCCAAAGGAGTCTGTATTGGCATTTCAATACAGACCACTTTAGCTTCGCCGGCAAATTGACCGTATGGCGGATTTCACGAACCTGAATTGAATTAGCATGAAAGCAATCGCGTAAGGTGACAAGTTATAGTCATCTGTCATTTTTTCGGCCCTCAATAAGATGAAAACTGCACAAATTTTGGGCAAATTTTTCGAATAAAAACGACAACTACCAGAAAATCATCACATTGCGATTCAAATTTTGATCAAAACTTGTTCAAACTTTCATACACTACCGAGTTCCGAAAAATTAACGCGCGATAGTCACTGTGACTTGTCGCCGTACGCGATTCCACCCAAGCTCTTTTTGCTTCAAATTCACCCGCTAACTAGATTTCGCAGTTGCTAAAAATTTCGTGAAACCCGTCATTAAGATGTTTTGGCTTCTTGTCACAGTAATAAAGACCAATGAAAAGAGTTTTTTTGTGTTTCTAATATTTTAGAACTATAGCCATGATTAAATGCAATAGGAAAGCTTTGTAGTTCCTCAAATTTGAACAGGTTTTTTTTTGTTTTTTGGTGATATAGAAATACGTGTTCAAGCAGATTTCTCACACATTACAAATCCGAAGGGTAAGAGAGTAAGATTTCTTTAAAAAAAAATCTCCAAACATTCGGTTCTACGCGAAAGAAATAAAAGATCTTCTGTTGTCGAGCATTTTCGGTGGCAAAACAAAAAATTTCGCCCCCTGCTTCTCGTTCAAAATATTAGTGCGAGAACCCGAAAAATTAGTCCTTTTTAAATATTTTGAAAAAAAAAAACGAAAACTTTGATCCTTGCTCCCGCCCTCCTCTTTCCCCTCCGCCCCACCCTTTCCCCCTCTTCCCCCTCCAGCCAACCAACTGCGTATTGGCCACAAAAAAATTTTTTTTAGGCTGACAGGCTGACAGACTGACACACAAACGGATAGACAAACTGACAGACAGAAAGACATTTTTGTAATATGACTTCAATCGACTCCGGAGTAATGCTTTTTAGGCAAACTTAATAGGTTGAAATTTTTCATGAATACAATACTTTGTTATACTTCGTATAAGTAAGTAAAAATCATTGAGCGATCCAAAGATCGACAAATCAAATTAATAAAAGCCATTTAATCGGTGGTTTGTTGGATGTTTTATCGATTGCTTAATCGGATGGATTTTTGTAAAATGTACGTCACACTAGCAATTGATGTAGCTTGAAACAGAATTAATCCCCTTAAAACTGGTCAAATCTTAACTATTTGTTTATTAGCCCCCATGAATTGTTCAATTGAGGGCGCTTCAGAAGAAGAAGAAGAAGAAAAATTTGAAATGTGCGATTGTAGATTTTAAATGGAGGAATCAACAGTAATGTTTTTAGTTTTCTTTTCCCCTTTAAATGAATGAATGGAATATTTTCTGCTAAATTGAACATCTTAACAAGGTATTTTATAATTAACCTCAATTGTTTTGTATTTGCTAGATTTTCCACCATATCTCTTATGGCTACATATTTTTGTAGATAATTATCTTAAACATGACAATATATATTCTCATTATCAAGCCACTAAAAAACCGGAATATCTCTCTGACACCCGCATTTAATATGTAATCATACTGTAATCATACTATAAATGGTTTCCATTCCAAATATTATTAATTATTCCCGTCAATATCATTTTTATTGAACAGTGAAAACAAACCAAGTATTTGTTAATTAAAACACCATTCTTTGATACCTTGATCTGATAATGGCGCAAAAAAAATGTCACTTTCAATTTCCAACGATTGATGAAGATCGACGACGATTCTTAGCCGTGGAATCAAGATATCACATCCATTTTATACGTCTATTTTATACGCAGGGCAAGTTTTGCCATACCGCTTGCAGGTCACAATCAAAAACAGTGAGTTAATAAGAAAAAAATAAGAAAACCGTTGCCCTGCTATTTCTATAACTAGTAGTGTTTTGATTATCGTAAAGATAGGACGGGCCTAAATTTTTAAAAGGATCATTCGGGTTAAACAATTAATGACCAGCAAAGAGAACACTATAGTTATTTTCCTAGTTATCTTTCAACTGAAATTTTCCTTTTAAAAAATCAAGCTCGTCATAGAAAGTCCACATCAAATTTGATTAAACATAATTATGTGCCAGGCCTGCAAAACTGACCTGCGTATGAAATAGACGTCAATTTTATCATGTTATTATGTTGTAATGAAGTTTATATATGATAATGAATAGGTGATCGTTTTTATTGCTTTTTCACCACAATAGAGAGTTTTTTTCTTCAATTTTTCCCTCAATTCATTGTTTTTCTACATCATCATTAGCTCTTCGTTTAATTACTAACCTTGAAAATGATTCTTAGATAATTTATAGGAAAAAAAAAATTATGTAACAAATCATTGTCTATCTAATAGTTTCGTGATTATTAAAAGTCGGTATACCGGAAATGTCTTCAAAAGCAAATATTCTTCTTGTTATCACCACCCACACAGTCCGAGGCGAGTATTTAAAAAAAAATGGTGGAAAATCTATTGGGAAAAAATATGAAAAGGAATTTCAAAAATTTCTTCGTGCAAGAAGTTCTTTATTAACCTATACCCAAGTAACCCATTAACACGTTGGCTGCCATGTCGCACGTTTTCGTGCGACACCCAAATGTTACCCTGAGGCCGCGTCGCACATTTTCCGTTATAACTGCAAAATTAGGACCAATAATAAAGTCGCGAGTAGTCAAAAATGATTTTTAGGAACAAAGAAACAAAAAATAACAAAAAAAAGTTGGCCTCAGGTGACCAAAATCGTGAAAAGTCGTTGGCACTGCACGATCAAAATCCTGAAAAGGCTTTGGCAGCCAACGTGTTAAGTCATCGCGCCAATAATTCGCACCAATTCTATGACTTTGGAGTCGCGGTGACCACTCGCCTACCTTTTATGTTACCCAAGGGTAGTGTATGTGTGAAAATAACTTTTTCCGCCGGTTAAAATTTTTCAATTTTAAACCATATTTAGAAAAACAAATTTGAAATATTCTCAAGTAGCATAAAAAAAGGTCGTAACGTAGTCGTTGCGACTTTATTTTCGAGATTTTAAGCCTCAACCACAATTGCGCGTTCGTGCGTGCGGCACCCACGCGGTGAAGGTAAAAACTACGCATTTATATGAGTAAATGTATAATTGCGCGTTGCTCAGACGCGTTGTCGCGTCCCTGCCGCGTAGAGTAGGCTCAGTCTCTACTTTTAGACGCGGTGACAACTACTAGATGCCAGAACAAAATCATGCCGCACGCATGGACGTATGTTTCTAGTTCTACCTTAATGGTCGCTTTACGACTTTTTGTGCTACTTGGGGATAAGATTACTTATTTATGATAAAATCATGGATAAAGGACAGTTAGGAATCAGATTAATAGACAGGAGATGCTTTGAAAATAATGTAAAATTTGTGTGTAATACAAACTTTCAATGATTATTATTTTAAATAAATAAATATTCTAGAAATTTTTGATACTTGAATTCATTACACTAGTTTTTTTTTCGTAAAAAAAATTCGTGAAAAAATAACAATTATATGAAATGTGAGAAAAAACTTGGCATTTCTTTTAAAACATATTTATAGCCAATTGTATTTAAAAAAATACTCGTCAATTATTCCACTTCAGTTCGACTGTGCGGTTTCTAAAAGGCGTTTTAAGGGTTCTCCGTGAAAAACGTCACGTAAATTCATTTTTTTTGAACAGCCCACCGGGTTTTTTGCACCGTTTTTATACTCTATATTATATGTTATATTGAAGTATATTAGATTTAGTATACCGTTTGCAACGCGTCGAACCAATCATCGGACACAAAAATGAACTACACCAGGATGTTAGGGATAACAAAAGATTTTGATTTCCGCATGCCCGTCCGTCTTTCCGTACATCTGTCCGTACGTTCGTTTACCTGTCTGTCCGTCTGCCTGTCTTTCCGTCACCATAACTTTCGAGAACAACTAGAGACTTGAAATTTCATGTAGTTACGTTTGCCGTAAATGGCTAGGCCAAGTCCTTGAACGGGCGAAATCGGACCATTCGTTCCCCTCTTCCCCAAGCAAATCAAACAGTTTTTTGTAATTTTCTCGAAAACGTCTCAAAAACTATGCGCTTTTATAATCAAATTCAGAAAATCTCTAGAAAACTATGCGCTTTTATGAAAAATCACATATAATCAAATTCAAAGGAAGTAAGATTTCCTGCATTTCTTCCTATAACGGTTTTTACGTATTTCTAACGGTTCTCGAGATATTTAAAAAAGTATTATTTTTACGAAAGTAAATATTGCGGAGGAAAGTTTTGTGTTGATCACAACTGATATTTTTTTTACAAATTATATGCTGTCCTCGAATTAAGACGCTTTGATATACGACGTAAAGTTACGAAATTTTAACCACTCAAAAACGATATAAATCCGGAGATGCCTGTATATGCAATCAAGCCTTTTACCGCCTCTAATTTCGTGACGCATTTCATGGAGAATCCCTAATACCGAATCCAGACGATCATCCGAATTAGTCAAAACACGTTCCGTCAACGGCATTTATCATCTACGGTGCATAAACGGTTGACGATCAACGTGTTTTTTCACTGCCTATTTTCTTTTAGGAATCTAAATCCATTTGATCGTGATTCTGTGAATTGATCGTGTGAATTCGGCATAAAACTTTTCAAAAAAAAAATTATAACAAATCTCGGCACGCTATTAATATGCTAGATAATTGCAAAAAATTGCGGTGATCAAAACGTTTTTTTTTTTAAAAATCATATCAGCTAGAATATTTTTTTTTTGTCAATATAGAACTCACCTTAATGCCTGATCCTGGATCGGTGATGGGACTATCAGATATTGCTGTTGAATTGGCTTTCGTGCCCACCAGAATTCCAGGTGTTGATGCTCCACTGGAAGGTGAATCATACAGGTTGATTGTCACAACTTGTTCACTCATTTTGTTTTTGGTAAGGGATTTTTTATGCTTTCAAACAAAACGGTGAGTGTGTTTTATTTCCACCCCCCAAAAACAGTCCGTTTTCATAAACACTTTAAATGCAATTTCAATCGATACAAGATTTACGTGGTAAAGTTTTATTAAACAAACACTTAATCAAATGTGTGGGAAATTAAAATATTGTAATAAAAATGACAATATGTTTAGTAAATAACGAAAACAATAAACAGAAAACTGAGACGAAAATAAACACTTTTTTTTTGTTTGTTTTGCTTGTTTTTCGCTTTTAATAATTTTACAACATGGGAAATCCAATTGACGGCGACGATAATTATGTTGCAATTATTTGTGTTGAATGGTAATTATTTAAAAAAAAAATTAATAATGAAAATTAGGGTAACACTTTAGTAGATATTAATCAGTTGATGGATTTTCCATAAGCTCGGACATGATTACGACGATTTGCACCTTTTTTCCCCCAGTTATCAGTCATTCCCTTTTTGAATGTCCTGCAATAAGAAAATAAAAAGGAAAATCTCTTGATTTTTTTTTTATTTTTCAATTATGTAAAATTCTATGTATTTTTTTTTTAGCTTTTTCTAACATATGCTTGGTATAAAATGTACGAAAAAGAAAATGTTAAGATTGTTTTTGTTATCGTCGTCAGGAATCGATTTTGTACACAGTTGACAGGTTTTCACTGGGAAGATTTACCGGGGATCGAATACATCGGATTTTATGATAAGAAATTAATTAATCGCACATAAGGCAAGTTTCGACTGGCTGGATTAGTTTTAAAAAAAAATGTTATGCAAAAAATTCCAGTGTAAATAACTGGCTGATCAAATTTTTTTTCAACATAATTTTATAACACCGCATAGAACGACATTTCCAGAAGCGTCAAAACAAAAACCTCCTTTATCTCACCAATAAAAAAACAAAATTTATGTTTTTAAAAAGTTTAAATATCAAATGTAGCAAAAAAAAACACTTCCGTGTTGTTTTTTCTTCGGGGAAAACACACTTGTTTGAAAATTAAAACTAAAACAAGTCGATTTCAATGTGAAATAATATTAGATTTCATTAAACAAATGCCGACTATACGATACTCAAATTTTAGACTCAAATTTCATTTTCGCCTCGTTGCCTCGATGATGATTTCTTTAAGTCGGAAAGAGTTTTCTGTTTTTTTTTCTTGTTCCTCTTTTCTTCTCCAAAACAAAATCCACTTTTATAAATTGTGCGATTGATATTTTCTATAGTAGCTACTCATTTGTATTTATGCTACGTGGACGATGTTATTTTATCAAACTTTAATAGATTTTCTTTAAAAAAAAATAATTTACTTTATAGCCGATTTTATACAGCAATTTAGAAGCGGAAATATCACTTCTTTCTCACCTTACGTACTTAACCAAAATGTTTCAGTTTTCAAAAATGCTCTGGAACACGCAGCTTTTCTTTTCAATTTTAACAACAATGAGAGTAGAATGCTTTATGCTTATAAAAACGATTCACGACGAGTATCAGTCATTAAGAGACAAAATGTGGAACCGACAATCTTCACATACAAATACGTATATACATAACATAGTCATACAATATAATCTAAATTAATGTTGCCAGACGATAAATCTTATTTTGTTTTCGACATTTCAAACTGTTATAGAGGACCAGCTTGCAAATTCCTGGCGTTGTTCGGGTAATAATAAACTTTTGAGTATGAAAGAAATCTTCCTTTTTCCAAAATTATTTTGATATATAGAAAAATTATGCAATTATTATACTTTAAATGAGTTTTTTTCATGAATTTTTCGCAAATCGCAAACAATTTTTCCATTTGTTGTGGGAAAAAGGGAATAGGCATTACCTATCTAACAACGAAAACCGTTCCATAATCCATACAATAGTTTAGGATATGGCAGGAGAGGGGTTCGCTGCACGTAGGAGTGATTTGAAATTTTCTATTACGATCAACCTGCCCAAAAAAAAAAACCATGCTAAAATCAATTTAGTGGTTGAGGTTATAATGGGAGAGGGGGTTCGCATCATGTAGGGGGGAGTGGTTTGAGTTGGCGAAAACTTTCTTTGGCAGTCAGCCTATCCAACACTAAAAACCGTATTAAAATCGATTCAGTAGTTGAGTAGATAGCTGGAGAGGGGGTTCTCATTATGCAGGGGGAGGGGACGTTTAAGTGGGCAAAAATTCTACTTGACAGATAGCCTATCCAACACTGAAAACCGTATTCAAGTCCCTTGAGTGGTTCAGAAAATAACAGGTAAGGGGGTGAAAACGGAGCCGATACCGGGACTATATCTAACTATAAACCATTCTCGCAACCTAACTAACATCTGTTGTGAATCTGTTGTGAATATGAAGTCAATCGGTTGTGAATATGATGTCGCAATCTGCTGTGAATATGAAGTCAATCGGCCGAGTGGTTTGGCTGTGATGCGGCTTCAAACATACGCACCAAGGATTTTACATATAAAGATTTTTAGGAACGTCAAATGTTAATGAAAACCCCCTTCCCCCTTCCTCAGCCATCTGTCAAGGATCCGAAGAAAAAAAAATATGCTTACCCTAATTTTCACTGAAAATTTACCATTTGCTAAATATTGTGCTCAAAACTATTCCGCAACGTCCGAAAAATTATTCAAAATCGATTGACCTATAATTAAAGGACTTAAAAAAATCAGAAACAAGACGACATAAATACGAAAATACTTTAAAATATTAACTATCGTTGGTGTTTTATACGTTTTACCTGTATATTATGTGCGTGTGTGTTTATGTTGTGTATAAAAGGCAACTACCGCAGGATACAATTACCTATAAGATTATTTTACCTGATCATTACTTTGTATTTGTCCTTCCCGGCAACTTTAAATTTCATCGACATTAAATACACAAATGAGAAAAATAAACTAGTCATAATATATGAAGTGTTATTTGTGCCCAAATATTCGAATGGCTAAAGCGAACACCATATGTTATTGTTGAAAGAAAATTTCCCAGAATCCTGAAAATTTCCATAAAATGTTTTTTTTTCTAAAAGACGATAACAAACCGTTTTAGAAGGAATATTCCATCATACTCCTGTATCCTTACGTCTATTTCATACGCAGGGCAGTTTTACAAGGCAGACAATGAATAGAATTAGCAAAATCTGAAGCGGACTTCCTATGATGAGCTTTATTTTTTAAAAGGAAATTATCAGTTGAAAAATTACTAGAAAAAACATAATAAGTAAAGCTACAATTGCCATGGGCCAACCGTCAAATGATGACCGACAAAATGTTTATTTAAAAAAAAATCCATTTGTATTGATTGGATTTTGATAGATAGATAAGTTATTTAAAATCCTATTCTAAACACATTTTACTTTAACACGTTGGCTGCCAAAGCCTTTTCAGGATTTTGATCGTGCAGTGCCAACGTCTTTTCACGATTTTGGTCACCTGAGGCCAACTTTTTTTTGTTATTTTTTGTTTCTTTGTGCCTAAAAATCATTTTTGACTACTCGCGACTTTATTATTGGTCCTAATTTTGCAGTTATAACGGTTTTTTGTGTCATGGCCTGGGAGAACATAAAACATCGTGTGGGGCCACGTCGCACGAAAACGTGCGACATGGCAGCCAACGTGTTAATAGATTTTTCAATACGACTCACTGTTTTCGAGAAAATTGCAAAGAACTGTTCCTTTTGTATGGGGGAGGGGGGAAGGAATCGTCCAATTTTGCCCGTTCAAGAACGTAGCTAGTAATTTACAAAAAAACCTAACTATGCAAATAATCAAAATATTAAAATATCAAATCTCTAACTCAATCCTTTCGAAAGTTATGGCGTTAACGGACAGACCGGCGAACGGACAGACTGGCGAACGGACAGACGAATAGACATGCGGAAATCAAAACGTTTTGTAATCCCTAACAACAGTGTTGAGTTCATTTTTGTGTCCGATGACTGGTTCGGTGCGTTACAAACCGTATACTAAATCTAATATACTCACATACGATATATCATATTTTTCAACTCAAACGTTCCTTTTAAAAATGAGGCTCATTATAGTTTTACGATAATTCAAACACTATTAATTATAAAAATAGCAGGGCAACGAATTTCTTATTTTTTTCATCAAAATCCACTGTTTTTGATTGTGACCTGCAAGCGGCATGGCAAAACTTACCCTGTGTATGAAATAGACGCTGTATCCTTAGAAACCTTAAGGTACACTGCGATTTAACGAAAATTCTTGGAAATATTGGACCCTGCAATGAAGGAGAAAAAACACAGAAAATATAACCACTTAAACATTAGTCGTTTTATTTATTTTATTACATGGTCTATTCATTCATTTTTTTTTTAATTTTATCATAAATAAATTTTTAATTCAATTTACCGCCATTCTAAAACTATAATAAAACGCTTTAATTGAAAAAAAAGAACATCTGTTTGAAATATTTAGTAAATCTTTACTATTATTACTTTATATATTTTGTTAATTTATAAATATTTAATAAAAATCAAACTCATCAACTACTGGCCAGTTGAAATGTGATATTTTCTCTGTCAAAAAAGTTAACTTAATATTTTCATGACCACCCTACTAGCATTTTTGATGTATTAGGCACGTATCTGCCACCAAAATCGCAATACATTTTTTTTTGGTGGCGGTTAAATTCCCAACACAGCAAAAATCCTAGTAGGGCATTTCAACAAAAAAAAAAAATAATAATAAATTAACTAAAAGAATGGGAAATGATGAAAACATTTGTGTAAAGATTTAACTGTTTCTTACACGGTTTCCATTTTTTTTATACGGGTTGTTTTTTTGTTATTTCTTTGTCAAATGTTAACTATTTAAATATTTACACACAGACACCCGGAATGTTCGAATAAAAACAAATATTATTCATTCAATCATAAATATTTTCTTTTATTTTCCTTAAATTAATTTCATTTTCGCTAAAAAAAAATCCTATAGCTTTGTTTTGACACAAAAAAAATTACAGTAGAAATAATAAAACGAGGTAAATGTGTGATGAATAAAATAATAAATTTAAAAAAAAGTGATTACATAATTTTGTTTGTTTTGTTTTTTTTTGTGGTTTTTAAATCCTTAAGTTCTGAGAATATATTTTAGATATAATTTAATGGTATTTGTTTTTATATACAGACTATTTTTTAGAATTTATTATCTCTTTCTTTATTAAACTTATTTTTACGTCTCTCAGTTAAAAAAAACTTTAAAAATTTTTTATATATATTTATATATATAGTTACTAATTTATTATAATAGTATCTATTTTTTGTTTAGCTCAATTTGAAACATTCTACAATCGACCGCTATTTACTTAAATTTTAATATTACGTTTGCCATTTTTTTAACTCTTTTTTGTCCTTATCAATAGTATTTACAATACATTAAACCTAAAAAATATTTTTTATCCTTAAAAAAATGCCTTAATTTTTTAACTATTTTCACATTTTGTTTTTTTTTTCTTTTATTTAGTTATTTGAATGTTTCGGTTCATATAATTGTTGTCATATAATTGTTTTTGTGATTTATCAATTTTATATGTTAAGTAACTTACATAACTATACTTTTACATAGATTTTATGCACAACAGTTCAGGATTGTATATATTGTAAAATTGAATTCTAATTAAAATTCTCATGATTCGATTGAATTCTGGAATTCCGGTTTGAAAAATGTTTTTTTAAACTACGTAAAAATATTTGAATGCTTTGTTTTTTTTGTGTGTGTGTGTGAGAAATATGATTCTATTAACCAAAGAATTCCCTCTTTCAAAAAATATTGACAACTTATATTAATTGAATGAACCCCACAACATAAAACTGGTAGACGTCTATTTCAAATGCAGGGCAAATTGCCGGGCATTTCATATTCCAGAATGACACAGAAAAATTTGATTTTACAGCCCAATATAGCTATTTTCACTGCCCTGTAATGCCAATCACTGATAGATTTTTTTTAAAAAGAAGTCTAAAGCGGGCTTACTATGATGTATTTTCAAATGAGATTTAAAAATTGGACTTATCATCAATTTTTAAATCTCTCATTTGAAAATAACTAGCCGCGTATGAAATGCAGGGCAAATAACCAAATGCTGTTTTACGATATTTCAAAAACTATTAATTTTGAAAACAGCAGGGCAACGAGTTTCTTATGATTCCATCAAAACCCACTGTTTTTGATTGATCTGCAAGCAGCAGGGCAAAACTTACCCTGCAAATGAAATAGACGTAACTGGTAGGTAGTTTTTTTTTCTAATAAGCAAGAGTTTTTCCTTAGGGGTTGCCTACAAAATACGTCACACTTTTAGGGGGGAGGGGGGGGGGGGGTTTCGGCAGTGTAACGACGATACTAACCGTCATACAAAAAATCCCTATGACAAGGAAGGGAGGCTCAAATAGCACAAAATGCCATTAAGTGGTCGTAACGACCGTAAAGTCACGAAATTAAAGTCACGACGACCTTTAGTGCTCCTTAACAGAGAGAGGTATTATGTTTGAAAGGATAAAATTTGCTTGACGTATTTTTTGTGGGCAGCTCCTTAAGAATTCTTCCAAGAATTCCATTGATTTGAACTTTTGGGGCAAAGTTATGGGGTTTTGAATGTTTTCATGGCCAATAAGCCTTAAAAAAAATTCATAGCTTTCATGAAAATTCGAGTTATTGCTATCTGGCTCTCTCTCCCTCTATTTCTCTCTCTAAAACTATCGCATATGGGTTTTTATTCCCGAAAACTTTGAAACACAATCAATAGGAAAATGATTAGTTTTACAGAAAAACAAATTAAAGCTAATTTCTCGACTATCGAGAATATGATCCCGTTTGAGTTGATAATTTATCCCTCAAACCATTATTTTTTTCTAATTCGTATCGGAACTTATTTTAAAATCATATAACGAAGCAATATACAAAGTTTAACGAAATATAATACTTTAATAAAAAGTAAATATTAGGATTTTGAGACCAAAAAAAAAAATTATGAAAAAGTCAACAGATTTATTACCAAGAGTTTCCAATGGATTTAGAACTACAATGAATTTCCTTTCCAGTGGATTTTATTATTAAATCAAGAATATTAGTGCATTGAAAGCAAGAATTTAGCATGTTATAAAAATATTAACACTTAGGCTCATTTGAAATTGTTTTTTTTTATTTCAATTTTTTCTTTGATTTAATTATTTTTAAAATGTGATGCTGAATAATCGAATTAATAAGTATATAATAAAAAGGATTGTGTTCTTTTTTATTATAGGCTTAAATTTGTTGTCGCGATGACCACCTTGCGGCCACTTGCGTTGCTACGTAATATGTTAACCAAAAAAAAAACTGTTTTTTTTATTAGATTTCGCAAAAAAAAGCTGAAAAGGCGATGAAGTTGAAGAAAACTAAATAGAATTTAATATAATTATAAATTCTACAACTAACTGTTAAAAGAAATTGTAGCAAAAGCTTTGGAGAATCAAAAGCCCCGTCAATGTAGTGTCATTTCATGCAAAAGTCAGTTAATATTTTTTTTTTTAAAAAAAAGGATAACAAACGGTAGTCAAAATCATTTCAACGTGTTTTTGAAGTACAGGATACTGAAAAAAAAGCTCTTTTCTGTGTAAGCTTTAAGAAAAAACAAATTTTGAAAGAATTTCAGTCCGTGGCGTGGCTTAACCCTTAAAGGCTTGGTGGTACATTCGATTTACCACCTTTATCTCAACAAATGCTGCATGGTGGTACCAAAATTGTACCACCGATTAAATCGTCTTCCATTGCCGCATGAAACTTTGAACTGACACCACCAATAAAATTCAAAAAAAAAAAGTTCTCTTCGGTGTGCCGGATGGGTAAAGATATTTGCTAGTTTTCTGTGCCTCTAAGGGTTAAATTAACCCCACAACATAAAACTGGTAGACGTCGATTTCATACGCAGGGCAAAGTTCCGGGCATTCCATGCTTAGTAGCTTAGAGCCCTCCTGCCACTCGCCTTTCCCCGTGAAAACGTATTTGCGGGCCATTTTTTCGGTAAAATAATTTTTTAATTGTTTTTTTTCGGAGATCCGGGGAAACGAAATGAAACCCACAAAAATTTGAGGACTTTTTTAAACATTTTTAATGAAACTCACATAACTTTGGGGACTTTTTTTTTATTCCTTTGGGACCCCAAAACCAAGTGCCAAAGGAGGGTGGGGGGTTTTTTTTTGGGTCCGAGCAACAATTCCGGAAACACGGTTTTTGATTTTTGACAACAAGCTCAAAACTGTTTGAATTTCGACAATGTGGCCAAAACTTGAAGCCGTGGCCAAAACTTGAATGTGGCCAAAACTTGAAGACTATTGGTTTTCATTTTGAATGTGGAGCTTTTTTTCAATACATGTTAATTCAAAAGCAGGTAAACTTTTGAAATTCAAATTTTAATAACAAATTCCAAGTAGGAAATCTAAATTAACCCTCAGTATCGCCAGAAATTTCGACTTATTGTAACGGACTCCTTTCAAATGTTTTTATTTTCATTTTCGTTTGTAAGAATATTTAAAAATTATTTATACACACATTTCAATTAGTTGTATATAAAAAAAAGTTCAATTTAGCTTTAGTAATTACAATTCTGTTGAATTTTCTTTCGCATTATTTTTTTTTCATAAACAATATATATTTGTCCTTGTCCGCTTGGATTTAATTCGGACTTGATTTTCATATCGATTGCATTTTTTTTTTAGTTTAAAATTACTTTTAATGTGATTTTAGTTCTTTTTTTTGTGTAAATATAAATATATTTGGGAAAAGGTATGTGATATATAAATATATATCATTGGTAGTAATAATAATTGTAATACAAATAATTAGCCTTTAGGAAAGGGATGTTATTGCATAAAGTAATCAGGATGATCTGAATCTTTCTCGAATCGTTTCGCCTCTTCCTGCATGCTTTCCTTAATTTTGAGGATAGCTGCCGACTCAGTTTGGTCCTGCAAATTCAAAAAATTCGAATGCCAATATGTTTTCTTTTTCATTTAATTCTGTTTATTTTTCTTTAAATTTGTTTTTTTATTTATTTATTTTTTTGTCTGTCTAGTGGTCACTTTTATCACTATTTTGTTTTTTTTTGTAATTTAATAAGCAAATAAGAGAAATTACTTTAACACAAAAGAAAACAAAAAACCCCTAATGAATTAAAATTTTTTGTTTTTTCTTTTCTTTTAAATAAATTAATAAAGTTTTTTGTTCGTTTTTTTTTATTGAAATTTTAAATTTCTTGATTAAAACCGCACACACACAAGAAACTTCAAAAAAAAAATAAGTCAAAAGAAAAATTAAGAAGAGAAGAAAATTTTAATCAAACTATCAACTGCATGTGTAACTTCTAACAAGGACTATCGATATTCTGCAGAAGATTTTTTTTTTTGCAGACATAACTTGGTTGTTGTTTTTTTTTCTTTTAATTAAATATAAATAATAAGAAATAATGATGAAATAGTTTTAATTGAAAAAGAAATAATGCTTGTGACAACACTAATAGCGCACAAAAAAAACAGTTATGCAGTCAATTAAAAATTAATTTACGTTAATTAGAACATTTTTTTGATTGTTTTTTTCACAACAACAATCAACATTTTGAATTTCATCATTATGTTATTATCATATTCAACAATTATTTATAAATAATATAAAAATATTGTGATATAAAAACACACAAAACAAAAGAGTTAATATTAGATATACAAAATAAAGTATTAAAAAAAAAATTAAAAACAGTATAAAAGATTAAATGTGAATTAAAAATCGGATAACAAAAAAAATTAAATAAATAAATAAACGAGTGAATGAATTGTTTTCAAATCTTCTTTTTTTATTGTTAAAAATACAATAAAAAAAATTATTTTGCAAGACACTGTGCGCGGCGCCTATAGTTTTACAAACAAATGTTAATGAAAAAAAAAATTGAAATCAATTAATATCCCGATTCTGATAGACTTTTCCTTTTCGACAGGAGTCGTTTTACATGTTTTTGTTGTTAGAAAAGCACTAACAGCAACACGTAAAACCACTCTTGTCGAAAACGACCAGCCTATCAGAATCGGGGTGTAAAAATTAAGCGAAAAAAAAAAATTATTAAACTGAACCTAAAGAAAAACATTATCGGAAGGGACGGGCGATTCATAATCAAAATTCGATTTAGGAAATCTGTGGAATATATATTTTACAATAAAAACAAAATATAAAAAACCACAAAAAAAATCATCTAAGATCAAAAAAAAATTTGATTTTGAGAAAGATTTTCATTGTTTCTTTTTCTCTATTTCTCTAAGGCTTTCAAGAACAAAATAATCATAATATTTTTACAAAGAAATTGAAAATTTTATGTTTATATAAATGTTATTAAAATTTGAATTACAAAAACTATTCTGCCGCTCGATATTCTGGTTTATAAATTAAATATGGATAGGTATTAACAACATAATATTTTTTTTTTTTAAATAAAAACAGTTGAACAACAGAAAAAAAAAACATTATTAAAGAATAAAAATCCTCTGATGCTGTTTTCTTAAATAACACAACACATGTATTAATTAAAGTAATTAAAAAATAAATATATAAACACTAGTTTAATTTTCAAAAAAAAAAAAAAAAAGATGTTATGAAAAGCCCCCATCCCTTGAATTAATTTTTAATATATTTACTATAGGCGATCTTAAACAAATCACATCTAATTTAATAAATAAATAAAATAATATTGAAATATTTGAAACAAGAAAGCTTTTTTTTCATTTTCGTTATTGAATTATCACCAAGTAACATAACAGGCCGTAAAATTTACGTCGCGCATTAAATTTGTGGTCGCTGCGACCATTCTGCGACCTCTTGTGTTACTAGGATTCTTATTATTTTATATACATAAAAATTTATGAGTTTTTCAGTTCAAGAAACATCTTCAAAAACCGCTTTATCACTTTTCTCAAAAAAAAAAAAAAACTACAGATCGTGAGTAACAGAACAAAAAATTGTTGTTGTTGTTTTTTCCCCATTCTGCAAATCACAATCTTTATATTTTATATTTTCAATTATGCACAGGGTAACTGATTTTCGATTTTGAATTGAAATCTTTCACGTTTCTTGAAACCAAAAATAAGCAAAAAGCATTAAAGTCTCACAAATACACGGTCAAAACTAGGGTCTAATTTTTTTCTCAATCAGAAAGCTTTATGCTAGCTTTACACTCTCCCCGAATGTATGCGAATTACAGTCTCGGCTGCCGGGTTAGGAACATCGGGAAATATTTTTATGCAAAATTAAGAGTTCGAAATTTTTCATAAATACAATACTTTATTATGCCACGTATAAGAAAGTAAAATCGTAATTCAATTTACAAAAACAGCGCCCAACCTGCCTACATTCGGAGAGATTATGGAGCAAACACTAGAATAATTTTCACGATTTTCCAAACCCTTTAGTTTCAAATTCAAAAATTTCGACACACTAAAGGGTCTTAAGAAAATGTTTAAATTTTAAAATACCCTTTAGTTTGAAAAGTATTACAGGACGTCACGACCACAAAGACATGTGGCTACTTGGCGCTCTTTTTGTGATTTTTTTTCGAAAGTTTTGAAATTCAATTTAAATTTAACCCATTTTGGGTGTTTTCTTAAAATTAGACTTTCTTTTTTCGCCATGTTGTTTAAAATTTTATCTGTTTTTAGGTACTGTCCATAAAATACGTCACCCTTTCAGGGTATCTGCGGAGGGATCTGCGGAGGGATCTGCGGTAGTTTGACGGCGGTATTAAATTCGATACCAAAAAAAAATCGGGAAAAAGCTGGAGGGGGGGGGGGGAGGGGAGGGTCCGAAAAGTCTAAAATCAGGATGACGTATTTTATGAACTGTCGTTTTTGTATCCCCCAGTAATCGCTCACATCCTGCAATAATGCGAACAATTTGAATAAATTTGAAGCAAAAAAAAAGCGTTAACTGAGACTTTTGGCATGTGTGCTGTAAAGATGACATATACTATTTATAATCATGCATTGAACAATACACAAAAATGTGCAAGATAAAAAAAACTTCAAGCAATTTTTTAAACGATTTTTTTATGTTAATAATTATTATAGAACAATTCAATGATTTTGTTGAATTTCGAAAACCTCTAAAATTATTATTTTATTTATTTAAAAAAAAAATTAAATATATTGCATTGAAAAAATGAAACAAAACAATTAAATTTGACGAAACGGAAACTAAATTTTCGACACCACATTTTAAAAATTCGGTTAAAAATATTTTAAAATATGAACTAATCTTTAAAAAATAAAACAAATAAAAAATACATCTATTTCATACACAGGGCAGTGTTGCAGGGCATGCAATGAATAGATTTAACAAAATCTGGAGTGCACCTACTATGACGAGCTTTATTTATTAAAAGGAAGGTATCAGTTGAAAGATAACTAGAGTTCTCTTTGTTGATGATTATTTTTTTAACTGAAACGTTATACTCAAAAAAAATGGTGGCTCGTTATTGTTTTACGATAATTCAAATAGTATTAATTCAACGGGTTTCTTATTTTTTAAATCAAAACCAAATGTTTTTGATTAACCTGCAAGCAGCATGGCAAAACTTGCCCTGCGTATGAAATCGACGCATTAGAAATTCTAATACCACTGGTACGAAAGCAAATAATTTTTCTTAATAAAAAAATACATAAAAAAAATTTATAAAAAGAATAGAAATTTTATTGAGCTGAATGTTGCACATTGTTTTATATAGACAAATTAGACATGTAAAATGTAACGTAATTAAAAATGATTTTATCTGTTTGATTCTCTCTCTTTCTCTCCTTCTTTCTTTCTCTCTCATTTTTTTCTTACTAAAATTTACTTCTTTATTAATTTATTTTTGTGTCAGACCATAATAAATTAATCTATATCTAATCTTGCTTTCATTAAAAATGTTTTCCTTTCTCGGATTATAATTATTTACAATTTGTTAGAGATATGTATAAAATTATTATCTAAAATTATTATTACTGATCAGCTTTTTATGAATTTCAATTATTATAAAAAAACTACACATTTCAAAGAAACTTTGTTTTTCCAACTAAATATTCTAATTCAAAATATAAATCGACAATCAATAATAATGCTAAAAAATCATAATTTAGATATAATTTTTTTTTTATTTTTTTAGAAAAACAAGAAACAAAAAATGATAGGAAATTTTTTGTTTTAAAAATATGAATCAAATATTTTGTTTGGACTTACATTTTCCCCAGGTCCACCGAAACCACCTAAATTATAATCACCCATACCACTTCCGGAATCCTCCCTCGGTGTACCCGGCCCACCATTAGCTGGGGAATTTTTCATACCGTCCAAACCGTCGCCATTAAGTACAGGTCCCATTGTATTTGGACCCATTGGTCCCATAGGACCAGCATCTGGTCCACCGCCCATCGGGAATTCCTGTTTAATCATTTGGTGGAAAGAAAAAAAATTTTGAAAAAATAATTAAATAACAACAAATTTCCAAAATTTAATTGACTAGTTTTCCACGACTTTAATTATGTGTCTTTTAAACTGTGTCGCCTGTGTATTCACTATTGGCCAATATAGTATATGAAAAAAGTTTTAGTTATCAAATATTTCGTACTATTTTAATCAAAGAAATATCTTAAATATCTTTTCAGGTGTATTAAAAATTTATACTTTAAATCAGGGATGCTCAGCGGACGCCCACAACGAACAAATTTTCATATCGCAATAGTGTTTAACGGGCGAACGTAAAAAAATCAAAAACCTGATTCTGGTTTTGGTTTTTGGTTCTTAAAATTCCGTTCCAAAAAATCGGTGCTGGTTTTGGTTTCTAAAACTCCAAAACTTCGTTCTGATTCCAAAAATTTCAAAAATTTAGTTCTGGTTTTGGTCTTTGGCTCCTGAAATTTAAAAATTTGGTTTTAGAACCAAAAAATCGATGCTTGTTTTGGTTTCTAAAACTCCAAAACTTCGTTCTGATTCCAAAAATTTCAAAAATTTAGTTCTGGTTTTGGTCTTTGGCTCCTAAAATTTAAAGATTTGGTTTTAGAACCAAAAATTCGGTGCTTGTTTTTGTTTCTAAAACATCACAATTTCGTTTTGGTTCCAAAAATCTTACTTTTGATTTTGGTTTTGGTTCTCAAAATCTCAAAACAATGCCACTATGCGCTATCTTTTACCGTTATCGAGATATTATCATTAAAAGTTAAAACAATAGACTTTTACAAATTGCTTGCAAACTAACGGATTTAAAAAAAAAAACAGTAAATGCAAAATTAAAGGTATTAAAATTCTCTACATTTTTGTCTTTTACCATAAATCGATATCTTTTACCGTTAACGAGATATTTCAGATTTTGTAAAACAAAAATTCAGATTTTTATATTCGTTTCGTTTTGTTTCGTCGGGTTATAGTAAATAGTAATTGTATAGTATAGTAGTTATAGTAAATAGTAAATGGCGCAAGAACGTAGGATTTCTTTTATAAAAAAGTCATGTGCTGCTCACGTCAGACATTTTTTTTAGTGCTAAATTACTGTGCCTCTGCTTACATCACGGCTGAACATCCCTGCTTTAAATCTTACGTGAAACATGAACGCAACGATTATTTCAAGGTATTTGTTCAACCTTTTCGACGCTTTTAATAAAATAATAAAATACTTACCCCACCCATATTGCCGCTTGGGACAGGTTTCATAAGTGTGTACATATTTTCACCCCCTGAATTTGATGAATCTGGAAAAGCCAATGATAAGTTTTTGATGAAATTTGTGGATTTTATTTATATTTCTTTACCTTGTGGTGATGGCATTATGGGAGTACCCGGACCAGGTGGCCCACTAGATCCCGGAGGACCCTGAAATCGAAAAAAAACAGGATTTTCATAAAGCAATTCTTTCATCCATGAAAATAGAATCAATTACTAACCCCATAATTCCCTGGTGATGATGATGAATAATTCATTGGCTGAAAAAGATGGAAATTTAAAAAAAAAGAACTCTTGAAAGATTTTTAGAATTATTTCCATTTACCGTTGATGTATTAGGTTGCCATTGTGGCCGCCCGCCGGCCATTCCCATTGGAGGCATTCCAGGACCTCCTGGGGCAAGGCTACTGTTTGGTGGTGGTCCTCGCATTCCTGGGCCATATGATCCCGGACCCATCGGACCCATACCGGGACCCCGTGGAGGATTCATCCTGGGATTCATCGGTCCCATACCACCTGGAGGCCCACCTGGATTTTTTTTTCCATTGGACAAGATTTTTTTGTTTTGGTGAAAATCAAATCACGTGAAAGAAAGAACCAAAAACGAAATATTTTAGTGATTTTATTCTCAAGATATTTAAAAAAAAAATTACATATCTAACACATAACATTCATAATTTATAAGGCAGAGAGAAAAGATTATAAAATTTTTGATATTCACTATAATTTAGGGGACCAAAGAAGAGGATATAAAAAATAAATTTTCTATTTGTCATCCAGAAATGTTAATGGGGAACAAATAGTAAATATAAAAAAAAAAGGATTTTAGTATTTTTAATTACAAACATGTAATTTAAATATGTGCCTTAAAAATAGATTTTCTTTGGTTAAGACACTTGTTTTGTTTTCTGTTTTTTTTTTTTTTTTTTTTATTTCTATGGTATTTACATCAAAAATCAGTATTAAGTTTTTGATTTGTTGATTGTTATTTATGTAATACGAAAACATGGATATGTGCACAAAGCAAAAAGATAAAAGTATGAGCATTAGAGATCTATTAGTAATAAGCAGATATAAGTTTATCAAATTGAGTACATGTAGTTCTGTTTTCTGATAGAATTTTGAACAAAGCTCGAAGAATATCGCGCAAAAAATACGCCAGAAATTATAAAAAATGTGGGTGTAACCGCTTGAAAATCCATAAAGCAGTTTTTTTTTACACAGCACGTGTAATGAAATCCTAGTAAAATTAAACGGGAAAAGTTTCCTACATTAGCTGTGTTCTCGACCTCTCCAGTTGGTTTCCCCACTCGACTGTTACGAAGTTGAGAACGATGCAAAAAAAAAGGATATTTCATATTAATCTGGCCACACCGGCATTCTGAAATTTGTGAATAAAAGATAAGAAATTAAATTTTCCTTTGTTTAGTGCAGTTCTAATAGTTTCTACACTGAAATAACATCATTCCAGATAGCATTTCTGTATTACACAATATTAACTTTGGTAAGAATACAAATTACCCTCTCAAACATGCGCCTTTAATGTCGAGCACATAAAATTAACCCACTCGAATGAAAGTATGACCGGTGAACTTACAGATTTTTTTTTACAGACAGACTGACAGATTTTTTTGACTTGGATAAGTTATGAACGAGTTACGGTCGAGAATACAGCTATTTCAAGAAAGGGAAAAAAGACAGGATTTTATGAAAAAAAAATATTTGATGTGAACAGTAAATGACTTTCTTAAACAAAGTTTTTGCGCAATTTACGAGTAAACTATAACCCGACGAAGAAAATTTTAGTTTATATAAAAATATGATTTTTTTTACAAAATCTGAAATATTTCGATTTACGATAAAAGGCAAAAATGTAGGCAATATCTTTAATTGTACCTTTAATTAATTTTTCGAAAAACCGTTAGTTTGCAACCAATTCGCAAAAATCTATTTTTTAATTATTAATGAAGTTATTTCAATAACGGTAAAAAAAATCACTGATAACAGTGACAGACAAAAATGTGGCAAACATTATTCTCTTCAATTCATCTCATATATTGAAGTACCAAAAACCCGTCGATATAATCGCGAAAAACTGATTTTTTTTAAAATAATGGTATATTTCGAAGATACGAAGTTCTAGTAAAAGACAAAGATTGTCTTCAACTTTTGTCTACTGAAAAATGCATAGTTTCGGAGTAAATAACAAAAAACGAAATTACGATTTTTAAATTAGCCGCCATTTTAGGTACTTCCGGTTAACTGATTTCCACGGATAGGATCGTTCCATTCATGGCTCTAGCTCTATTAGGTTTTGAGAAATTTTGTACAAGCAGACAGACAGACAGACAAACAGATAGACATATAGACAGACAGATAGACAGACAGTCAGACAGACAGTCAGACAGGCAGACAGACAGACAGACAGACAGACAGACAGACAGACAGACAGACAGACAGACAGAGAGACAGACATACAGACAGACAGACAGACAGACAGACAGACAGACAGGCAGACAGACAGACAAACAGACAAACAGACAAACAGACAAACAGACAAACAGACAGACAAACAGACAGACAGACAAACAGACAGACAGACAAACAGACAGACAGACAAACAGACAGACAGACAGATAGACAGACAAACAGACAGATAGACAACATGCACCGACATCCTCAAAATTTTGTTTGAAACGGATTTCGTACTGATCAGAAATTTTCTTACTGTCTCCGTTCTCGAGTCGGTCTCCGACATGAAAACAATACTTTCCGTTTATAGAAGAGGAAAGTAAAAATTGATTACTGGGCTTGGAAAATTTTTCCATTCGAAGATACGTAAGAAATATGGCTTTATTGGCACATTCATTATGAATTTGTCGATTTAAAAAAAAACATTTATTAATTTCTGTGATGGATTGAAGCTGTACTACCTTAAATTATAGAAAAATTTTGAAAAAAACAATCTTTTGTTCGTATATTTGATTTGCTTAACATCTAATTCGAAGCTGGAGAAATTGGTGTAGTGTGACGAGGTATTTTAATTTGATTTGCTTTTCCCTTAATTTTTTCCGGTTCCAATAATAAGCATTTTTCCAAAAAAAATCATTTTTTAAGCTCCGTTCCATCACAGATAATTGAAAGAAATATTGTTATAGTAACAATGGACACAGTTTATAAATTTAATAAAAAAGGAGGAAATAAATATAATGGTAGCTTGATTTCAATTGAGAAGACAACGAAAAAGTAAACAGTATTTTAATCAATTTATCAATATTTAAACAAAATTTTATGAAATAACAAAAAAAAAAATAACATGAAAGAGTAATGTAATGTAGTAATATATAATTCATATATGTATGTAGGCATATTATTCATATATACTTGATTCAACATAAATACAAACAAAAATGATTTTTTAAATACATAACATTTATGTATCATGTGCAGTGGCTCATGAAAATAGTTTAACACTTTTAATTATTTCAAAACTAGAATTTGGAACCGGCGTTGCCCGGCTAAAAGCGTAAGTAGAATAAAATTTAGGAGAACAAAATTCAGTTGATTATAAATTAGATAGCCTAGAATAGGGCGGTCTTTAAAGTTTTTTTTTCGTCGGAAAATGGTTTTCAAAAATTAACAAAAAGACAATCAATTCCAGCATTCGCATTCGGATTCACTTCACCCCCTCCCCTTACTCTTTCCACCTTCCAAGATATTTTTTTGTGTATCTATGTTAGAGCTGGACCCCGAGTGAGCATTTATGCCGAATTACAGGCTAATCGCCTGGGTAGTTTTCTCGCGAAAGAGTAACAAAAAGGAAAAGTCGAGCTTCGGATTCACTTTACCCCCTCCCATTACTCCACCCACCACTCGAGCTACTTTATAATAGGAATATGTTGGAACCAGCCCTACAGCGAATTTCCATGCCAAATTTCAGCTCAATCGGTTCAGCCGTTTTCACGTGACAGAGGAACAAACTGACACTAACTCAATTTTATCATATTAGTATGATTTGATTTCGATATAAAATTAATTTCATTGTTTTCACCGATTTAAAATCCGGTAATTGGACTGAAATTATTTTAAGAGAAAGAAAAATATTCCAATTTAAATGTATTACATATCGGTAACTAATTAAAAATCAAATAATTTTGTTTTTTTTTTATTTTAACAAATTCCCAGTTATATTTAAACGAGCAAAAGAAATAATTTTTTAAAAGCTTTTATTTAGCTTGCCTTCGTATCTGTCTGTCTTGTTGTTTGTCTGTCAGGGTCAAATCTTGCAATCCAATTTTGACCCACTTCCACTTACCCGATTGTGTTTTGCACACACACGTCAGTCCGATGACAATATTTTCACGAGTTTGTCATTGTAAGGACAAGGGGAAGGTCTTGTAAGGATACCGTGATTATCTTTTCCGGAAAAAATTCTCATCTGGGGGTTTTTGGAGTCGCAAAATCCGATTTTAATGTTAAGAAGTCTGCAAGGATAACAGAAGGTCCTGTAAGGATAACTTCGTAATCTTTTTCCTCAAATTTTCCGGAAAAAGATCTCGTCTAGGGGTTTTTGGTATTGCTGAATTCGATTCTGGAGTTAAAAAGTCCGTCTTGAGTTAAAAGTCGATTAGACGTATTTGAAGCGTAAAGCCCAATTCAAACTACCGATTGCGATTACGATTGAGCTTCCTCGACCAATGAGATCAAAGCTTTCATTTTCCTATCGTTGAAAGCTTTGATCCATTGGTCAAGGAAGCTATCGTAATCAAAATCGTAATCAAAATCGTAATCAAAATCGTAATCAAAATCGTAATCGCAATCGTTAGTCTGAAATGGGCTTTAGTCTGAAATGGGCTTTAGTCTGAATTGGACTTAAGACCCCTTTGCTCTATTTTCATTTCGGCTTTTCCCTTATTATCTTTTTTTTTACAGTAAACAAATAGTAAAACGAAATAATTACACATGTTATCCCACTTTCATGAAACACCGTATGTAGAAAGAAAATAATAACAAAAAAAAATAACAAAGTTATGATAATATAATAATAATACAATAAAGAAAAGTAGCTGACAAGCGACATTATTTGCCTACCTTGCCACGCTACAAATTCTCCAGCTTCACCTGTTAGGGGGATAGAGTTTAAAATTAGAAGTAACTTTTAATTCGGATTTTAATAATTTATTTTTTTTTATAAACTTGTTTTTTTTTTGCAATCAACTGTTTGTTTGTCTCAACTTAACTTACACTAAAAAAATGTAAAAAAATAAAAAGTTTTAAATTCGTTTTCACCGCGATATGTTAGGCTAATTTTAATATATTTTTCAGATAAATCAAAACTTCATTAACGAGGAAACTTCAAATTAAAACAAAAATCTAAAAATAAATTTGGAAAAAAAATCAATTTCCTCGCAATGTACTCTTAATTCGTAGAAAAAAATCAATTCAAATACTTGTTTTTGGCATAAAATAAAATATTCAAAATAATAATGATAATATATAAAAAAAAAACTCAAGCATTTGCGTTAAAAAATTCATCAGAAACGAAATTTGATCTGCGATCAAATCAAGATTTAATATGCAAATAACCAATAAAATTACTTAAAGTAAAGTTTTTTATTTTATTTTAAATAAAAAAATAAGGAAATATAAATACCATTAATGTGAAAAACTGTACCTTGTCGTGTTGGGTCCATATTATTTGGCATCATTGGTTGTCCGGGTGGCTAGAAAAAAACATTATTGATTTTTGAACCAAATTTTGATGCAGTTTGAAGTGATTTTGAGACATTTTGATGGATTCAAAGGTAATAGATTTTAATAAAATAAAATAAAAAACAAAAACTTACTCCATTAAAATCATTTCCAATTCCTTGCGGCATTCTTACACCACCCGGCCTTGGTCCAGATGGATATCTGGGCGCCCCCATAAAAGGCTGTTACATATGATTTTAATAAAAAAAACTCTTCTTAAAATTCACGAATTTACAGTACTGTTCGGTTATAGGTTAATTACAGTATAATTTACTTACAACTAAATACAATATTTAAAAAAAATGCGTTAAGCAAATGTGGGTGCAGTAGTCCCCGGTTATTTACAACCCGATTAATAGTTATGGCCGCTTATTGTAATATTAAAAAATACAGAATTTGTCAATTATTTGGCGTATGGTATATGTCAATTGTAACGTTAGCGGTTGATATATCGTCCCTTGATTCTTATCTTGCACCAAACGCCATTTTTGACTTTTTCAACTAATTATGCTGATTGTTGTTACTTAGATGCCGTAAATGTATGGCAAAACTGGTCTAATAAAAAAATGGTTGCCTTGAAGCTAGATTATGGGACAGGGTACGAATCACGTACGGTAACAGGTGATAGTGACTGTCACTCGTCAATTTTTTGGGACTCGGTAGTGCGAAAGTTTTGCAAATTTGGATCAAAATCAAATCACAATATGGTGGCATTCTTGTAGATGTCGTTTATTATTTGAAAATGTTCACCAAAATTTGGATAGTAGCCATTTTGTTAGAATCGGGAAAATTGATAGGTGACAGTCACTATCACTTGACACCTTCCACGATTCCATCCCAGTTTGTTAGTAGACTTCTTCACCCCTAGGGACTTTGCCCAAGAAAATACGAACGTTTCGCGTATATAATTGGTGATAATTTTTTTTTCTTTCCTCTAAGTAGGGTAGCAGGGGCAGGGGACGGACGGGGGCGATCTGTCCCGCGCCTTTAAGTTTTTGAGGCGGCAAATTCCAGGAAATGATGGAAAATAACTACGCAAAAGTATTGTGGGAATTTACAAAAAAATGAGATGTCAAATTTGAAAATCTTTCAATAATATGTCCTAACATCTCCAGCGTTCACTTGCCCCATATCAGGGATTTACAGTAGTTACGAACCCAAGTAGCATTTGTGTAAACCGCGTCGTTGGCAGTCGACATCTCTCTTCGCCACTCAAGTCGCGGTCATGTAGCCGTGACTTCCCGTACTGTTACGGAAATCTCAATTGATTTCAGACTATTCCAAAGAGAATAGAAGCAGAGCTCTTGCTACGCCACTGGTTCGTCTAACTCGGTAACCACACGACAGATTGAGCAGAAACTTGTGCTCGTGTCTTTGGAGATATGAATCCAAAGAAAGAAGAGAGGAACAAATTTTACTTTTCACCCTACTGTCGCACAATCGGCAATTTTTCTTATTAAAAAAAATACTTTTCATCTCTCCGCACTACCTAAAACATAAAAAAAATATAAATTGCGAAAAAAATGCTTAAACTGGTAATGACAACATGTTTACGGTTTGAAATGTTTATGTGCAATAATGTATAAATGGTGGCAATGATAAAAAAATGCATTAGCAATTATATGTAGGGGAAATAAAAATGAAACATAAATAAATTCTTGAATGCACACACAAACATTCAGTGATAGGCGCGATCACTTGTACATGAATAGGGATAAAATATTAAAAATACAGGGAATTTCATTACGTCTATTTCATGCGCAGGGCAGTTTTGCAGGGCAGGCAATGAATAAATTTAACAAAATCTGAAGCGGACCTACTATGACGAGCTTTATTTATTAAAAGGAAGGTATCAGTTGAGAGATAACTAGAGTTCTCTTTGTTGATCATTCATTTTTTAACTGAAACGTTACACTCAAAAAAATGAGGCTCATAATTGTTTTACGATAATTCAAATATTATTAATTCAACGGGTTTCTTAATTTTTAAATTAAAACCTACTGTTT
The DNA here is from genome assembly GCA_964034945.1 of Chrysopilus asiliformis. NCBI lineage: Eukaryota > Metazoa > Arthropoda > Insecta > Diptera > Rhagionidae > Chrysopilus > Chrysopilus asiliformis. The sequence goes on from OZ035964.1 coordinate 1,026,882, forward strand.
TTGATTGACTTGCAAGCAGCATGGCAAAATTTGCCCTGCGTATGAAATGGACGCAATTTCATTAGTTTTATTTTTATTTTTTATTATGCTGCGACACGATATTTTATTTTATTCTTTTCAGGCAGTGAAAATTTCCCACAAAATCTCTTTTAAAACTTTTTTTTTCTTTTTCTGTAGATATTTTCTATCTTTTCTGATTTTTTTCAACTTAAGTTTTTATTTATTTATTTACCGAAGCAACTTATAATAAACAGAATATTTTTTTTTTCGGTTTTAATTCTTTTTTTTCTTCTTTTGTAAAAAATAAACAAATCACAGAACCAATTAGTATTACTAACCTGGCCGGGCATCATTTGTGAAGGTGGAGGCTGAGGATGTGGGGACGGCTGGCTAGATGGATGGGTTGGCGGTGATGGTCGCATTGTGGAATTCTGAAAACACAACAAATAACAACCAACAAAAAGCAAAAAAAAAAAAAAAAAAAAAAACAAAAATCAAGTAGACAAAAATTAAGCATATTTTCCTTTTTTTGTTTTTCTTCAAAAGTTTGTTTTTTTTTTAAACTCAATTTTTGGAATTTCCTTCCACCAAACAACACAAAACCAAAACTCAAATGAACAAAAATAAACACAACTGTCAAAATAACAACAAAATCAAATAAAAATTTATTTAGAGCAATACATAAATAAATAAATAAAATATTTTTGGGGGCGAATTTTCTATTATTTTTTGCTGCAATAGCAAAAAGGAATATTTTTAAATATACAAAAAAATCAACGCGCTTATTGTGGGAAATTTTTTCTTATTTTCGACGTTAACTTTTATTATGTGGCAGCATTCATTAATTTCTCAGCTTTTTTTCTTATATTAACGAAAGCTTTTTTCTTATAGTTATTAAGAAAATATATGATATAAATTATTGTTTCAGTTTTTTAATATTGATAATAAAAATTTATAGGACAAAAATTTATTTCAATTACCCACATTCAATAAAAAAGAACAGGAAGATATATATTATATATAAAATAGAATAGTAACATGTAACACATGTAACAGTTATGTGAAATCAACAAATGATATTTAAATGAGTTTTTTAATGGATGGTTTTTATTGGCATAAAATAATGGTGTTTATAGGTATTTTCTTGTTATTTAAAAATATTTTTGTTATGAGAAAACAGGATTCAAAATAATATATCGAGCTATAATATGTAGATGCAAAAGAAAACCAATCAAAATAAAAAAAGGACATTTCAAAAAATTTCTAAATGTACGGAAAAAAACTAGCAACCCTTAGTAGCAACCCATATGACAAATTGTCGAGTTTTATAGTGGTGAATCCCCACAAAAAAAATGTCATTCATGCCATAATTTCTTTCCTAATATATTGCTATAAATTTCCTATTTAAAAAACAACACTACTCTAACCAAAAAAAAATTAAAAAAATCTTTTCAAAAAAGTTTTTGTTTAAAAAAAATGCACTAAAGAGGAAACAATAATTTTTTGAGCACTGTGTATCAAAAATAAAGGTAAGATAAATATTTATTTTATTTTTTATGCTTTCTTTAATATCACTTTTAGTTCTGATACGCAATGCTCAAAAACATATTTTTTTTCCTTTTTAGTGCATGCCAGAATCTGATTCAGCGACCCCCCAAAAACCCCCAGATGAGATTTTTTCCGGAAAATTTGAGGAAAATGACAATCATGTCGTCCTTACAGGACCTTCAGTTATCCTTACAGACTTCTTGATATCAAAATCGGATTTAGCGACCCCCAAAAACCACCAGATGAGATTTTCTCCGGAAAAAGTTGAGGAAAAGGAAAACACAGGACCTTCCGTTGTCCTTACTAGGACGAAGTAGTGAGAATATGGTATTGTCATCGAACTTACGTATGTGTGCAAAATTTCAAGTCAATCGGATGAGTGGAAGTGTGTCAAAATTGGATTTCAAGATTTGACCCTGACAGACAGACAAACAAACAGACAGACAGATACGAAGATAAGCTAAATAAAAACTTTTTTTTTTAAAAAAACTGTCATATCATCTCATTTTTATAGGAATCGCTACCATAATTAGTTTTTCCCCTTCATGGATTTTACCGCTTCTTTTGAAATACACTCAGAAAAATGGAGGCTAACTCGACGACCTACATACGGCGTAATTGGCCTCGGGCAGGCGCGCGTTCGCCTGCATGTGGGCAAGTAAAACTGAGTTGACCTGTGGTCGGAGAAATTCTGAAATTAAGCCACCAGCAGGTGAAGTAGGGCATTGGGAGCTGCACGAGTTGACCTTAGATAGGTTAACTCTGACCACTAGCTGGCTTACAGACACCTCTGTAAGGTCAGAGTTAACCTGACAAAAAGTTGACCTGGACATTTTTCTGAGTGTACTCTCCACGAAGCTCTGCATTTTAGAAAAACATTCACACAAAAGAAGATTTCTGAAATTTCAAAAAAGGCTCTTCAATCCCTACAAAAATAAAATCATATTCTTCGACTAATAGCTAAAAGTTTGGGGGGAAAATAAAAATATGGTGAATGCACAATGAAAAAAGTTAAATGAAAACAATTAAAAGCGCTCAAGCATTCCGATAAAAAAGGGGAAATTTTCCAATAACTTACAGGAAAGAAATTCGGTGCCATTGGTCCACCCGGCATTCCCTCATTTGGCGGTAATTGACCCAGTGGACTTGGTGCTGGGCCAGCATTCTGAAATTTGAAAAAAAAAACTTTTGTGAAACTCATATTTTTTAAGGAAAATGGGAGTGTCCGCATACGGAGCTTCCACTGTACACGCAGTAATTTTTTTTTGGCATTGAGTGTAAATTTGTATTAAATTTCACAAAAGATACTTACATGTCCACCGATCCCATTGACTCCATAGCCAGAACTTACAAATCCCTAAAAAAAAAAATTATGTGAGTGGTTTGTTTTTTAATAAAAATTTGGTATATTCAGTAGCGTAACAAGCGTAGATAGCGGACGGGGAGGATATATTCAAAACTTCTAGCCAAATCCTCCGAAAATAGCACGCTAATGGTTGAAATTTTCAGTTTCGCCTCAATTTTTTGGGTGTTTTAAGGCATTTTGAATGATAGTTTGAACAGAAGTTCGCTTATTCGGACCCCGCTTCGCTATAATAACTACGAATATCTGGAAAATACATAAAATTGTCTTACATAGTCATGAAAAGCCTTGGCTTCTGATGAATGATCACACTGGTCCCGCCTTTCTGGCGCCGCACAATATAAGTCCCAAAAAACGCTGGAAAAAAAATTATTTTAGGGATAATTAGGAGAATCTGAATGAAAAAAAACCATTTGCATATTTTGAAACTTACCACCACCAAGTATGAAGGAATCCAGGTGGTTCTCCTAATGTTATATTTTTCTCCCATCTTATCTGTAATCGAAATAAATGACAAGCGTTACCAGAGAAAACAGGATTTTTTTTTTTTTTGATAAAATTACCTCAGAGAGAAATGTTTGTGCTGCTTTCTGTGCTCCGACGTGCAATAAATATTCGTAAACATACAGTGCAAGTCTGTAAAGAGAATTGTTTTTTAAATGAGAATTATCTTGCTGAGAATTTTTATTATACCCCGTGGACCAGATAACTTGAGAAGGAATTAATCTAGATACTTGAAATTTGGCAATGTCGTTTTTTTCCCGATCTGCCGATCGAGTTCGTTAACCCTTTTGAGACGGCTTTTACAATTTTTCATACTTTGCTGGGACATGTCCCAGCAGTCTCGAAAGGGTTAACGGGCAAAATTGGCATCCCCCATACAACCGGAACCGTTTTTTGCAATTTACTCGGAAACGGTACGTCGCGCTATTGCCCATTTTGCGATTTCATCGCCATACAAGCGATTTTTTCATATACCCCAATATAAAAAAACTCAAGGGTGGTTCAAAAGCAGATTTTCTAAAAGTAAGAAAGAGAAATTTTCACCCCTCAATACGACTGGATTCAAAAGTTGTGATGATTCAAAGTCAGATAAAACTATTGATATTTTGAATTTTGATTTTTTCCAATTTTTCTCTGGATTTGTGATCAGGGATGGGAAACGTTATCGTAACGTAACGAAATCACAAAACAAAATTAACGATTTTCCAGATTTTCCTCAAAATTGCGTTATAACGTTATAGAAATTTAATTCCGCTACAATAACGAAACAAACACGCAACAAAAACCGAAAAAAAATGTTTTTAAAAATCTTTTATTTAAAAAAATGCACTGACAAGATAAAAATCATTTTTTGGGCGCTGTGTATCGGGAATAAAATCGGGATAAATATTTATTTTATTTTAGTTTTTATGATTCTTTTATCTAGCTTTTATTTTTGATACACAGCGCCCACAAAATTATACGAGCATCTAGAATTTCAGGTCAATCAGCCTGGCAGTTTTCCCGCGAATGAGTAACATAGAGACTTCAGGGCACGAATCATAAGCTGCGTTCCCGATCCACGAAAAATCTACTGCGGAGTACTGCGGAACGCTCGCATCTACACATCCTCTCATTCCGAATCTTAGGATTTGCTTGCAATCATCCAAAAGTGCGTTCCCGACAAAAATTACTGGCAAGTACTGCGCAGTAGTTTTTACATGGGTCGGGAACGCAGCTATAGTAACCGACGCGTCTGCAAAACACCCAAATCGACGCGACAGATTTTGCAATCCTGATTACCGACACGTGATTTTTTCAGTTCAATGCAGTGCTTTGATTGTCACATCTGTCAAAATGTTTGCACACTCAGAAAAATGGAGGCTAACTCGACGACCTACATACGGCGTAATTGGCCTCGGGCCGGCGCGCGTTCGCCTGCATGTGGGCAAGTAAAACTGAGTTGACCTGTGGTCGGAGAAATTCTGAAATAAAGCCACCAGCAGGTGAAGTAGGGCATTGGGAGCTGCACGAGTTGACCTTAGATAGGTTAACTCTGACCGCTAGCTGGCTTACAGACACCTCTGTAAGGTCAGAGTTAACCTGACAAAAAGTTGACCTGGACATTTTTCTGAGTGCACTTTTGGAAAACTTGTTTGATTTTGAGGAAAACAATAACCCTGAAGAAAATTTAAGACGCGTTTTTGCAGACGCGTCGGTTACTATGATTCGTGCCCAGATTCCGTTAGCCCCTTCCTTTACTCCCCTACCAATCGGGCTACTTTCCAATACGCCTATGTTGGAACGAAGCCTACAGCGAACAACCATGCCAAATTTCAGCTCAATCGGTTCCGCGTTTTCACGTGAAAGAGGAACAAACTGACAGACAGACTCATTTTTATATATTAGCATGATGAAGTATGGTTGTAAAAAATGTTATTTAAAATTGTAAAAATGTAAAAAAAAATTGTTATACTTACTTTTCTCTAGCTTGTGCGTCTGACGGCACAGTAGAATTTTTGGATTTTCCATACATAATTTTTTTTCAATTAATTGCGATTAATTATTTTTTTTTATTATTATGTTCTGTTTATCTTTTTCAATAATTTCACGCTATCACTTAATTTTACATTAAATAATAATTACTTTTTACATATTTAAACATCTGGGGTAATTCTAACATGTAACAAAAAATCACAAATACAGCACTGAAATTTCAATTGAAATTTTTTTTACACTAAACCAAAATTTTTAAAAAAACATGATGAAAAGTTTGTTTCTTTTTCACCAATAAAATACAAAACAAAGGAAAAAAGAATAATTTAAGCGGGATAAAATGTTTAAAACTGTTTAATTTCACTTGATAAGGTTTTCTAGAACCGCAATTAATCAGTGCTTAATTCGCTTATGTTTATTTACGTTTGAATTGGAACTTATTATGACTTTTTTTTCTCAAATAAAATCAAGTGTTATTTTAACGTTTCCCAACAATTTTGACACTTTCTTATAAGAACTTTCACGTTTTTCATTTATCATTTTTGTTGATTTTCTTTATTTTTATTGGCTTCACGTTGTTATCATTTATAGTCTTATTTTTTTTATCTAGCTTTCATGTGTGACTTCTAAAGGAACGTTGCAGGATAAATATTGCTGGAACGAAGAAAAAAAAAACATTTTATTGACAACAATCTGTATTTGTAAGTTATTATTATTTTATTTTTTTTTTTAAATTAAAATTCGTGGCAATGTTTTTGTATGACTTTCGAAAAAAAAAAACCAACGATATCCGACCAACAATCACAACAAGCTGTATTAAACAATGAAATATCGAATTTTTACATATAAATTTTTATTCACTTATACTTAAAAAGCTTCTCTATTTTCATTTCGTATAGAAGGGTAAGCTAACAAGTGTATTACAATGTTATCGCTAATAGTAGAATTGTACCGCAAAACAACAATACGCGTAAATTATTGTCCCGGTTTGAATTTAACTTTACTTGCTTCCAGTGCTGTGGGAAATTCATACATTTTTACATTCTTATTTTGGGAAATTCCTACTTTTTGACTTTCTTATACAAACTCTAATAAAGTATTGTATTCACGAAAAATTTCAACCTGTTAATTCTGTGTATAAGATTTCCCAAGAACTGCTGAAGCTAAAAATTAAAAATTTAAAAATAGATTTTATCGAATTGCTTGCAAACTAACGGGTTTTTTTTTTTAAAAAAAAACAGTATAGGCAGAATTAAAGGTATTAAATTTCTCCACATTTTTTTCCTTTTTCCGTAAATCGATATTTTTTACCGTTATCGAGATATTTAAGATTTTTGAAAATAAAAATGAATTCATATAAAAGAATTAATAATATTTTATTCATAGGATTATAGTGTAAATTATGCAGAAACGTTGATTTTGTATAAGAAAGTCATATGCTGTTCACATCAGATATTTTTAATGTAGATTTCACATGCTGCTGGTGCAAAACCACCACAGAGGAGAAAATTGGAAAATTCAAAGGAGGAAAAACTCATAGGGCACATGGCGAAGGTGATGAATACTATATCTTATTTAACATATAATAGGCAAGCGCCGTAGACAAGTATATAAGACGAATATAATAATTACTAAAGCTCAGCACAGCTTCTTTTATTAAGTGTGTTAAAGCATTTTTTTTTTCATATTGAGTGCCACGACCATCTATATTGTCTGCTCTATGAAAGACGGTTTTCGCATATCACTTGCTTCTAATGTAACGAAACGGGGCTAAATCAAACAAACTATTGCTCCCAAGAAAAAACAACTAGTTGATGATATTATCTGGAAAATGAGGCACATTTAGCTTCCATCGTGCACGGAGTATGCGCATCTTTTCAATGTATTTGTCGGAAATTTTCTATCTTAGATACTACCCAAAAAATTGATTCTCGTAGGTACTTTCTACATACTCTCGAATCTCGCAATTGAATTTTAAACGGCAAAATACCCCAATTGATGTAAACAGTGATGATTATTTTTAGGGAAATTTTTTTTTCCGATTTTAGAAAGAAACAATTTCCAAGAAGACAAAAAAACATATCATTGGAAAACTTATTATATTGCCAGAAATAAAATTTGAAAAATTCCAAGAATATTCTAAAATATGCTTGTAAAACTCCAAAAAATCTTTAATTCTAGTGAATTTTACAATATTTCTGCAGCTGTCTATTGGGTTTTAATGGACTTTTCAATAAAAATCACACGAAATACGTTTTAAAGAAATTGATTTCTGTTGATTTCCAAGAATACTTGAAATATCCGGTTTTTTGTAAATCAAAAACTTTTCTTTTCCAAATTAAAAACTTGAACCTCTGCCCCCATTCGCCCCACTCTCCCCATCAATCGCGTCCTGTTCCTTCTGCCGATGTACCACCTAATCCTGTGAGGATTCGATTTAGAAGAAAAAGGGGGACCCTAATTTGGTGTCCTATTTTTGAAAATTCAATTTTTTGTGGGACACCTACGACCCCTGTACCGCCCAAACCATTAGTGATATCGAAAAACGGACAACGGATTCTTAATCAGAGGCCCGAAAAACCCCCCTACTCCAAATTTCAGCGAAATCGGAGACGTGTCAAAAATTTGAAAAAAATCGCAGGGCACCCCCTCCCCCTGCACCGTCCAAACTATTAGTGATATCGAAAAACGGACAACGGATTCTTAATCAGAGGCCCAAAAACCACTCCTATGCCAAATTTCAGCAAAATCGGAGACGTGTAAAAAATTTGAAAAAATCGCAAGGGGGACCCCTGTACTTTTTTTAAGGACGAAAAATTCAAGTCCTCCGATCGGGCTGAAATTTAGAATCTAGAAGTTATCGGGGACGGGGAATCGATATCCGGTATTCTTTTTGTGGAGGGGGGTGCGGTTTGGGCGGTACAAGGAGGAGGTCCTTTAAAAATCCTTTTTTCCCCAAAAAGGACACCGGATATCGATTCCTCGTCCACGAAAACTGTAAGATTTAAAATTTTATAAAAATCCTTTGAGCCGTTTCCGAGATAAAAGGATTCAATTTTTAGGAATTTAACATTTGAATAATCCTTTGTCACACTCGTAATTTTTGGCATATCGACTTACGGTAAATGGTTTTTGATAGATAAAAGGATCCTAAAGAATGTGTAATTTTTGGTTTTCCTGAAACCGAAGTACTTTTTTTTAAAAACAATTTTTTCTCGAGACTTGAAATTTTCTTGAGATTTTTTGTCAAAAATTTCATAAATTTACAAAATGAAATTTTCAAAAAAAAAAATACTACAAAATGTTGGAAAATGGTTATAAAATACAAAATTTCAATAAATTTTGCCATTTCTACCACCATAAATACATAAAACAATTTATTCAAATTGTGGGTTTTCCATTGATTGTGAAATGGACTCGGTAAAAAAGCAAGCACCGGGAGTGAGTCATTTCATTCCCCCCCTGCCCCCCTCCTTGGCCCGTTTGCTGCTTCGTCTGCTGATGTCCCTCCGAATCCTGTAAGGACTCGATTTAAAATGAAAAAGCGGATAATTATTCGGTGTTCTTTTTGTTAAAATTCCATTTTTCAAATTAAACTTTTTTTTTCAAATTAAAAACGTTTTTTTTTTTCTATCAAAAATTTGTGGTCTTGTCCAACAAAAGATGGAGATAACAAAAGTTACTAGAACTTCGTATCTCAAGCCGTTATCGAAATATACCGTTATTTAAAAAAAACGGTTTTTTGCGGTTAGCTCGAAAAGTAACAGGTTTTTGATAGCTCAATATTTTTGGAAGAATTTAAGAGAATAATGTTTCCCATATAATTTTGTTCCTTACAGTTATCCGATATTCTTTACCGTTATCGAGATATTATCATTAAAAATTTAAAACAAAAATATTTTTGTGAATTGCTTGCAAACTAACGGTTTTGCGAGAAAAAAAAAACAGTTAATGGCAGAATTATAAGTACAGTAGAATCCCGATAATTCGTATTTCAAGGGACCAGCAAATTCATACGAATTAGCGGGATATACGAATTATCGGGGTACGAATTATCGGGATTCTACTGTATTAAAATTCTCTACATTTTTGCCTTTTACCGTAAATCGATATCGTTTACCGTTATCGAGATATTTCAGATTTGGTCAAATAAAAATTAATATTTTTATATAAACTAATATTGTATAAGAAAGTCATGTGCTGTTCACATCAGATATTTTTTTTTTTAAATTAGAATGTTTTTAAAAATTCTAAGTAGCCCTTGACCATAAGTTTTACGCGTGAATCATGCATAACTTTTGCCGGCAGTTTAACACATATTTATGTAGCTATCAAGTAAATAGCGGTTTTATTGTAAAGTTTAATAATAAAACGTTCTCTTTTTCTTTGCGAAATCTAATTGTAAAATTCGGCAATAAGGAAATCATACTTTAAGGTAATTTAGGGTTTTTTTTTTAATTAACTTGAAAGTAAACGCTGACAAAATATTGGTATTCTTTTTGTCGTGAAATCAATTTGAGATAAACACTATTGTTTTCCTTTTCATTTCAGTAATTTTTTCGCTAATGTTTTGCTTTACAAATTATATTTTTCGTAAAAATGATTGAGTTTTTGAATAATTTCTTTAATTAATCAAGGGTTTTTTTTTGATTTCGGTGTTTAAACTATTTTTAAAATTGATAATATTAAGATTTCAATAAAAATTTTGTCTACGTTCTCTTTCACACCAATGTAAGTAGAATATATTGGCTGTATATTTTTGTGCCACAAAAAAAAATGTTAAATTAAACACGATGGCCGTATTTTTTTTTTAGTTTGCCCACTCGTCTATTCGCTTGCACTCACTATAATACACTTGTTTTCTACTTCCTTCTATAGTGTAATGAGAGATGTATGCCATTTAGGATCTACTCTTCGCTTATTATCTATCCGTAAGGAGCAAAAATATATATATATATATATTATGAACTTTCAAAAAAAAAAAAATAAGAAAAAAAAGTGATTTTTCTGGTGAAAATTTGAATATATGTCGATCCCACTTGTTAAAAAAAAGGATCAAGAATTTAACAATAAAGGAGGACCCTTTTCTTTGCTTCTTTTACTACAAAAACACACAAGATATTTAACACCGCATCTGTCATAGACCGCCAACTACACAAAATTTTGGCAAATAATTATATTTTACTTTATTTTCAACAGTTATAGTGCATTTCAATTAATAGTATAGACTGTTTATAATAGACAGGAAAAGCTACACCACGAAATGCTAAGTTCTTTTTGAGGATTTTTTTTTGTTGTTTTTAAATAAAACAAAAAGGATACCGAAATCACTTTGTGTTGAATTTTTCTATTAAACATTTTTGAGATTTTTCCCATATTATGTATATATTTTAAATCATAATTTAAAAATGTGATTTACTTGTTGTAATTAAAACTAGTTTTTGTTATTAAATTCACGCTCATTTCGGGAATTTTTAACAGAAAATCAAAAACGCGACGCGTCACATAGGATAAGTAATTTTCATGACCGTAACTTTAACAGACTAATGATGATTGCCGTTGCCGTTGAATCGTTTCGCTTAACAAAAACTCTTGTGTAGTACACTTCCAAAAAAGAGAGAATGTGTATAAGAAATAATACGAAAAAGAATTGAAAATAAAAAAGTACCATTTATTTATATAGATATATATAGATATCTATATATATACTTTCTTCATAATTTCCCCCTCCCTATATAAAACTTTTATATAAATCGTCATTCATTTGTATATAAGGTGAATTTTTTTTTCCCATCAAAATCGAATCGAACCTATATACATATATAGATAACTACACCACAAAATTATATTATTTTTACTCATATATACCAGTATTTCCCACTATGTTTGAATACTTGTTAATATTTTCAACATTTCGTGGGCTTCAACATTGCTAAAATACCATCAAAATTGTTTATCTTTTCTGACTATACTACGAAGAGTCTGAAATTACCACATTTGTATGTTATCTGATCATGTCTTTGGCAAATTCACGCCGAGCCATCTGTCTATCTCTGTGTACGTTCACCATTTCCATTTTGAAGCTACACACAAGCAAGCCACAATATCTGAGTCCTTTTGCAAACCAGTTTCATGAAAATTTGTCTGCCATAGGAATAATTCACCTGTTTCCGACCATTGTTGGAAAGCAAGTCCTAAAAAAAATTTTTTTTTAAAAATATGTATGAAAATTTGACATCTATTTCATATGCAGGGCAGTTTTGCTGGACAGGCACATTATAGATTTAACAAAATCTGAACCGGACTTGCTATGATGGGCTTTATTTTTTAAAAGGAAAATCTCAGGTGAAGGATAACTAGAAAAGACATAATACACTCAGAAAAATGTCCAGGTCAACTTTTTGTCAGGTTAACTCTGACCTTACAGTTTCTGTAAGCCAGCTAGCGGTCAGAGTTAACCTATCTAAGGTCAACTCGTCCAGCTCCCAATGCCCTACTTCACCTGCTGGTGGCTTAATTTCAGAATTTCTCCGGTCACAGGTCAACTCAAGTTTTACTTTCCCTCATGCAGGCGAACGCGGGCCTCGCATAGGCTAAATTTTCCTGCCCGAGGCCAATTACGCCGTATATAGGTCGTCGAGTTAGCCTCCATTTTTCTGAGTGTACAATTGGCAAGGACCAAGCGTCAAATACTCTATATGGTAACCGACAAAATGCTTATTTTGAAAAAAATCCATTTGCATACGAAAGGGGCAACGATTTGTTCCGATTGAATCTTCATGTATGGAGCGGTTATGTAAAATCAAATTCTTAATACATTATACCTTTATAAATTTTTCAATACGACTCACCGTTTTCCAGTAAATAGAAAGTATCCAATTTGTATGGCGAGCCGGGATTGAGTGGTCTAACTGGATTTTGATGTGTAGATAAGCTATGTAAAATCAGATTCTAAACGCATTTTACTTTTACAAAATTTTCAACATGACTCACCGTTTTTGAGAAAATTGCAAAAGACTGTTTCGCAAAAAACTGTTTCGCAAAACACTGTTTCACAAAACACTGTTTCGCAAAAAACTGTTTCGCAAAAAAAAAAAAAACTGTTTCGCAAAAAACTGTTCCGCAAAAAACTGTTTCGCAAAAAACTGTTTCGCAAAACACTGTTTCGTTTGTATGTGGGAGGGGGGAAGAAATTGTCCAATTTCTCCCGTTCTTAGCCGAGCCATTTACGAGAACATCTATATAACATTTCAAGTCTCTAGCTCAATCCTTTCGAAAGTTATGGTATTCATGGTAGGGTTGTTACAAACGGTATACTAAGTCTAATATTACTAAAATCTAAACGATATACAAAATCTACGTATAAATAACTAGAATTCTCTTTGTGGGTCATTAATTTTTCAACTGGGATTTTCCTTTTAAAAAATCAGGCTCGTTATAGTTTTACGATAATTCAAAAACTACTAATTTTAGAAATAGCAGAGTAGCGGCTTTCTTATTTTTTCATCAAAACCCACTGTTTTTTGATTGACTGCAAGCAGCATGGCAAAACTTGCCCTACGTGTGATATAGACGCGAAAATTTGTTATAATTTAAAAAAAGAAAACAAAAACCATTTGTAAATCAAAACAAACAAAAAATTCATTAAACTGCCTCCAAATTGCTCCATAATGCGAAAACCCATCAAAACAAAATCTTGTTAAAATGATTTATTATTATAACATACGTCACATATGGTTGAAAATTGTTTTGAAAGTTGAAAGCGTAACACCAGAAATACACACCGACGCTCGTTCGATATGGTCTTTAACCAAAGATGCTATAAAAATTTTATTGCTGTGGCACTATCGCATTTGTGGATTGATCGCAAGTGCATAATTCGACAGTAAATTTGTCAAGAAATCATTCGCACGTGTCAAATGCATAAAAGTCAGTTGGGATCAACACAAAACTTTTCTCTGCAATATTTAGTTTCGGCAACAATGTGTAAAAATTAATATATTTTCAAATATCTCGCTAAAAATGTACAAAAAAAATTTATTTCCTATAAATTTGGTGATAAAACTGCATAGTTTTCGCGAGATTTTCAAATATCCCGCGAACCCTTAGAAATACTGAAAAAAAACCGTTAAAGCAAAAAACGTGGAAAATTTTATTTTCTATAAATTGTGTTATGTGCAATTTTTCACAAAAGTGCATAGTTTAGAAAATTCTATATCCTTTAAATTCTGTTATATTCATTTTTTCCCAAAAGCGCATAAGTTTCGAGAAATTCTTTTTGTAGACGGCCAAGAAAAGTCTTGAAAATTTCGATCGGAGAGATTTTTAGCGGCGGCAAATTTCACTGTAACCTACATGACATTCCTGGGCTCTATTTTCTGATGGTTTGATCCTATGATCAAATTTTCCGGTGGAACCATTTTTTCAAAACGACAAAAAAAAACCTTTAAGAATTTCGGCCGAGGAAATTTTTAGGGGCTGTGGATTCGATGAACTTTGTATCAATTTGAACGGGAAGAGGAAAAGTAAGAGATCTTCTATGTCAGAAAACAGTGAAAAAGCATCTCACAAACCATGAATTTTCCTTGCCAGATTGAACAATTTTCAAATGTTGCAAATTTCAATTCCTCTGCTGTGCCTGGCTTTCAGTTGGTGTTACCAGAGGGTGAACGCGAGGACTGCAAAAGGGAAAAAGCAGTAGAACAATCTACCAAGTATCATGAATTTTCCTTGCCAGGTCGGAAAATTGTTTCCTGTCCGCTTAATACCGACAACAAACATAAATAGGTTGGCACTAAATTTGCTTGCTTTTCGATATGGGAATTAACCGGTTTTAATGGAAACATCCTGTAAATTCTTCATGGTAACATTTCAATTACTTTTCATCGTAGAAACTGTGAATCCTCCGACTACCTGCGATTACAGAAACAAAACGTTTTATAGACGTGTGTTTACAAACTGTTTTCTTTTTTCTCTTTCTTTTTTTTTTTTTTTTGATAATATATGACATTCCGCCATTTAAAAGTGTTTGTTGGCTTACGACTTGAGGCTGGAACATGTGCAGATCTTAATTTATACCTTTTATATACCAAAAAGTACACAATATTGTATGAACGCACATGCGTAGCAAAAATCTCAGGGACAAGCGTACACCTTTATAACGATTCAAATATACGTGGTCGGCTTGTACTAGAATTATTATACGCGTCTATTTGATACGCAGGGCAAGTTTTGCCATGCTGCTCACGGGTCAATTAAAAACAATCGGTTTTGATGAAAAAAAAGAAATTCGATGCCCTGGTATTTCTAAAATTAATAGTTTTTGAATTATCGTAAAACTATAACGAGCCTGATTTTTTAAAAGGAATATCCCAGTTAAAAAAGTATTCACCAACAAAAAGAACACTAATTATTTTGATTAAAAGCCTTTATTTAGATTGCCTTCGTCTCTGTCTGTTTGTTTGTCTGTCTGTCAGGGTCAAATTTGGCAATCCAATTTTTTCCCCTTTTTAGTGCATTTTTAAATAAAAGCTTAATTTTTTTTTAAATTTATTTTCTAGTTGTTTTTCAACTTAGGCATTCCTTTTAAAGAAATAAGATCGTCATAGTAAGTTGGGTTCAGATTTTGTTAAATCTCTCATGTGCCTGCCCTGTAAAACTACCCCACGTATGAAATATTCGTCGCTACCTATACTCGTATATTTTGTCGTTATCGTCTCAAACTACTATGGCTAGCTAGAATATATAAGTTCCATCTATCAGTGAATATATTCGTACCAAAAACGTCCCCTTCTTGATCATCATTATCATCATAGCAGAGATTCTTTCAATTTTTCAATAACTTGCATGCGGTTCACCAGTTTCTCATGTTGTCATATTTATAGCTTTCTGTAGCAACGATCAATGTATGCACCGCGTCGTCAGAATATCTGATAGATATATTTCGTCAGACTATCTGATAGATACACAAGGCAAGCTTTTTTTCGTCTGTTTGTTCACAAATAAAAAATAATAAAAATTAAAAAAAAATTAAAATATAATGGCATATAGGCATTACTTGATGAATCGAAAAATTTTCTATATTTGTGTGTGAACGGGCATGTATACAAATCAAATTCCTATCCGAAATTCGACAGTTTTTATTGTTGAACAAAATACAACCGATGGATGCGTGCGCAACAACACAACGTCGTTTTGTATAAAAACTTGATATAAAAATTTTCCCCTTTTTTATATTCTTCGTGACATTCGATTGTTTGCTATCCCAGATAGTATAATTTTTATATAAAACTCAAGTATCTTCTATACATAAAAACATTTGGTATGTTTGTGTTTGATTATCGAAAAAAATACGATTTTAGTGTGTTTGGTCGCTTGAATTTGCTGTAGATTCAAAAAAAAGTGACCACAATCAGAGTAAGTTGCTTTTAAAGATTATACACACAATTCTAGCATTGTTTTACCGGGTTGCATTTTTGGCTATTTTTTCAATAAAATAGAAGACATTGAATTTGTTTGAAAAAGTCATGCTTCAAATTTTCTGACAAAATCTTTAAATACTCTGCCCAACTCATATTTTGTGGCTTCAAGCGGCCAAAAAAGGATATTTATACGAGGAGAGGGCGAAAAACTTGTAGACTTACAGCCTTATTCTAGCTACGGTCACTAGTCACAACTCGGTCACAAAAGCCTCAAATTCTATGGACTTGTGACTTAAGTATCACAACGCCAGAATACGGCTGTTAATATCACTAAAGCTTTAACTCGAAAATCATTCAACCGATTTGCCTGAAATTCTGTAAAATGGCCGATTTAAGCGAGTTTTTTAAGCAAATTTGTTGAAGGCGGGATGGGGTGCTTCAAAAACAAGAATATAACAACTAATTTTCCATCTTCCGCGAAATATTTTTGTAGGTCACAAAAAATTGGAATATCCTTGAGATCATTTTTTCACAACGGCAAATTTAAGAACTTTTTTCGCGTAAACTGAAACTTTTTGCACACACTCAGAAAAATGGAGGCTAACTCGACGACCTACATACGGCGTAATTGGCCTCAGGCCGGCGCGCGTTCGCCTACACGTGGGCAAGTAAAACTGAGTTGACCTGTGGTCGGAGAAATTCTGAAATTAAGCCACCAGCAGGTGAAGTAGGGCATTGGGAGCTGCACGAGTTGACCTTAGATAGGTTAACTCTGACCGCTAGCTGGCTTACAGACAAGTTGACCTGGACATTTTTCTGAGTGCATATTCCGCCATTTTTTCGAAACTCGCTAAAATATTTTTACTCATTACTTTCATTTACGTAGTATAATAAAGTATTATATTCATGAAAAATTCCGACCTCTTAATTTTGCCTAAAAAAAACATTTCCCGAACACTCCTGAGTCGATTGAAGCATTATTACAAATATCTGTGGCAACAAGTCATAAAGAGCCTAAGTCGATTTTCAGATCAAGATAAAAAGATCTGTATTTACTTTAATAGACAGAGCAATTTGGCTTAGCCTAAAAACAGACTTAAGCCCTTATGACTTGTTGCCACAGATATGTCTTTCTGTCTGTCAGTCTCTGTACGAGATTCCTCAAAAACTAGTAGAGCTAGAGTCATGAAATTTTAAAGGCATAATCGGAAATAACCCATTTCTCGCAAACTAACGGTTTTTCGAACAACATTTAAAGGCAGAATCTGCATAAATCGATATCTCTTACCATTATCTCGATATTTCAGAATTTGTAAAATAAAAATTCATATTTTTATGTAAACTAATATTATTCGTCAGGTATTCGTCAGGTAAATTGTGCAGAAATGTAGATTTTGTATAAGAAAGTCATGTGCTGTTCACAGAAGATCTATTTTTTTTTCATTTAGCAAAAAATGAAATCTGAAGAATCCTTCAATGGAACAATCACCTGGGAAAGATTTCGTCAAGATGCGAATACAATTTCAGAAATTTCAAAATCCACTGAAGACTATTGGCAACTCGTAAAAGTAAGGATTTTTCACATTAAAAAAAATGTTTTGATTTTTCTTTGGTCACTTAAAAATTAACAGAAAAGCGACGAAGAGGGGCAATCTTTTTTGAAATTATGCAAAAAAATTACAGTAAATTACAAATCTGAGGACAATAATGCAAGCAGTAATTTAGAATTGTTAAATATGGAATATCACATTGTCTATAATATTAGCTATCAAGTTCCAGTACTGTTTTTTAACGGATCACACTGTGGTAATTGTGAAAAAAAATTCAGGGGTGGAATTGCGTACGGTGACAAGTCACCCGTCAATTTCTCTGGGCCTCAGTAGTGCGAAAATTTTGCAAATTTTAATAAAAATTGAATCACAAACTTGTGACCTTACGGGATTCCACCCCAGAATTTGTCTGTAACCACAAGCAATAGCCACCGCTTTAGTCGATTTTTCAGGTGAAGCCAAATTTTTTTTACATTCTCAAATACAGTTCATATTGGCTTGCCACGAAAATCAACTTAAACGGTTTTTGTGGCTACAGATTTTTGAAAAACTAAATTTAAAAAAAAAAACATTTTCTTTCTTGTGTGAATTTAGATGGAAGCCTTCTAACATTGGAGCAAGCTTGGCCAATATTTATTGGCAATTTGAACCGTTACAGCAATATGGCAGCTAGCGAAACAAATCTAGATCCGGATATGCTTTCGATATTAACACAAATGGATCATCCGATTTTATTTAAACCATTTTTGGGGTTACATCCGTGCCGGACAGCGGAAGTCCTCAGCTGCACACCAAATAGTAAAAATATTATTTTAACATTTTTAAGTATTTATGGACCTTATGTGAATTTAAATCTGGATGAAATCGGATCGATTCTTAGTTAAAAAAAAATTCCAATCATGTTTGTGGTTGTTCTTTATATTAATTCTTGAATTTTTAGTTTTTTTTATAAAAACGGATACTCTGTTATTTTTTTAAATAAATTTTCGCAAAAAAATGTTTTTATTCAAAATTAAAAAATAAATCCTTTAGAATAGAACAATTTATCTTTATATTTAAAATCTTCGGTGCGTATGTGTCAAACCACTCAACCGATTGGGTTTAGTCAGATTGCGTGACTGGTTTATAGTTAGGTGTAGTCTCGATATCGGCTCCTCTTTTACCCCCTCGGCGGTTATCTTCTGAACCACTCAAGAGAATTGAATACGGTTTTCAGTATTGGATAGGTTATCTGTGAAGGAAAATTTTCACTCACTCAAAACACTCCCCCTTGCATAATGAGAAACCCTTCACCTGCTATATCCTAAACGACTGAATGGATTTTTATACGGTATTTACTGTTAGGTAGGGTGTCTGTCAAGGAAAATTTTTACCTACTCAAACTACTCCACATTGCATGACGAGAACCCCCTCTCCAGCTATATCCGCAACTACTGAATGGATTTTAATATGGTTTCGTTTTCGTCCACCCAAAACCACTTCCTCCCGCGCGATGCGATTGCTCTTTCATTCTATCAAACTACTAATGGCTTCTGATATGGTTTTAAGTTACATTCACCAAGGAAAACTTTCGGCCACGAAAACCATTCCCGGCGAACAGCTCACCTGCCATTATTTAAGCAAAAATTATTTTTTAGTGGACAAAATCGGACTAATAAAATCAACACATATTGTAAAAAAAATGCAAAAACCTTTTAGTGTCCGGCGCTATGGGAATTCACCATACTCGCTTTCTCTCAAACAAATGGAAAAATTGATTGCGATTTTCATGAAAACTGTGCGTTAAATCGAAAAATGTTTATGAAAAAATAGGCCAACTTAGTTCTTGACCCACTAAGCCATAGTGCCACTAAAATTGAAATTTTTCAAAACTAAATACTACAGAATAAATATCCCAATTTATCGGGTACGCATGGTAACTCCTCACAAGATGCCTATTCTGTTTAGTTCTTTATACGTGTTTCATATCGCTATACCCTAACACAATATTCAACTGAAAAACCAGTCTTTTGTATAGTAGATGACTAACTAAAACCATATAATGTATATAATCGGTACTAAAACACATTTCAGTCATACGAATGTATATACAAAGTGTAGACAACAGTCATAAATAGCATTTGCAAATTGATAACGCATCCAAGCTAAAAAGAATCTTGTTTTGATTTGAAACTTAAATATTTATCATTAACAAAGTACAGCAAATAGCACGATAATAAAAAGGTTTTTATTATAGATACAATATATTTTTTTAAATCGATAAAATTGGAAAGTATTCATTTTTTTGTAGTGCTAAAAACTGGAAACTCGTAACGGAATTTGAGGTTAAATCAAAGAAGATATTCGGTAAATTTAATCACAAGGTATTCATTTTAAACGTTTTCTAATGAAATTTTGAAAATCCAATTTTTTAACAGTAAATGAAAAATGCCACAAATCCGACATCGAAAGAAAAATATCTACAATGCCATTCGACAGCAGATGGAATTTTATTTTGGCGATGCTAATCTGTCCAAGGATCGATTTTTAATGCAGTTGATAAAGGAAAATCCATGTAAGTGATTACAAGTTATACATTTAGAGAGTGCCCGTAAAATATTTCACTAAATTTGACAATAATGGGGGGTTCGTCGACAATATGGTAACAGTGGTGAAGTAAGCGAGTGGGGGGGGGGGGAGTCGTTTTTTAGAGTGGCAAATTCCGGACATTATAAATATTAGTGTATCGTGGGATATCCTTTTTTACGTTCTTATACGTACAATACTTTATGTATTCATGAAAAATTCCGACCTCTTTATTTCGCCTAAAAAATATTTCCCGAGCATTCCTGATTCGATTGCGTGTGATTACACTAGGATTCACTTTGAGGCGGCAAGTCTTTCCTCATTTTGTTGCCGTGTGCACACGGTTCGCCTTTTTCATTCGCTAAAATCTTTCGACTTTTTGACGTTAAGACATTGGGATGAAAATAACCTCAAAATTTAACTCAGTTGTAAAATGATTGCAGTGAAATTTGTTAAATTTAATGAAAATATGGATCATATAATAATTGCAGTGACAAGTTTATTATATGCTTCATCAGCAACGGCTGTATTTTTGTGCCAATCTGAAGAAGAAAACTCCGAATTTTCAGATGCGCACGACTCCACAGCAAACTACGAAATGACCAATAAAAGCACAACGAGACACAAACCGGTTTGCAACCAATAATTTTAAGTGAATCTAAACTTCGTTCGCTCTTTTTGGTTTCCCTCCCCACTGCGTCCCTCACCTTCACGAATGACGTGCCGCCTCAAAGTGAATCCTGGTGTAAACACAATCATTGGAGTTATATTACAAAAATGTCTTTCTGTCTGTCAATCTGCATGTCAATCTGTCTGTCTGTCTATCTGCCTGTGTACAAGATTTCCCAAAAACTAGTAGAGCTAGAACCATGAAATTTTACAGGTAAATAATCATTTATTATGATTTTCAATAAAAAATTTCGCCAATTTCTAGATTTTATAACAATTATTGGTCCTTTTTTTAGACGTTCCGCTTGACGTGTTCCTAACATTCAACAAAATGAAAAAACTGGTGAATAATGTTGAAGATATTGCCAAATCCTTAACAAATTCGACACTATTGAAGTTAAGTGATGATGGTTTAAGAGTTAGCCGCACAACCGAATTACCACCACCTGATCGTAACGCAGATGAATGTATTCTGTATGCAGAAGGACTTCCGCCGGATGCGACACACGATTGGATAACAAAAGTTTTCTCACGTTTTGGTTCGGTAGCGTATGTTTCATTGCCGAAATTTAAAAACTCACAGAAAATCAAAGAGTTCTGTTTTATTGAATTTGACAAAACCGAAAGTATTGAAAAAGCTTTGAATTTCTTTAAAACATTTAACGGTCTTTTAGACAGTGAGAAAATGGATCCAAATCAGTTGATAAGCGTTAAAACGTATGAGGGCGGTGAGAAAAATGATAATATTGTTGAGCATAAAATTAATGTGAAGAAACGCTGTCTATCACCAACTGTGATTAATGTGGAAAAAGACGAGGGTATTTCTACATCGCCACCGTTAAAACGGACAAAAATAATTACGAAAGCTGTGTCAGAAAGTGAGGTGAAATCAGAAACGGATGAAGAAAAAGTAATTCCTATTGAAGAAACTTTTATAAATGATGATGCAAAATCACTTCCGATATCCTCATCCGATTCCTCATCAATGGAGAGTGAGAATGAGCAAAATGATATGGAAGACGACAATAATTTGCAGAATAAGAAGAAGAAACGTCGGAAACATAAGAAGAAGATCTTATCTGTACCGATTAATCCATCAGATGAAGGTAATATCGAAAATTTGAGGATTCTTTCAAAGAAACAATGGAAACGTCTACGGAATAAATATCTAAATATGCAAAGGGAAAAAGTGTCCGCCATTAAACGGCAAATGTACAAAAATAGATTAAACAGCAATTGCAATACGGATAACGTAACAAAATCATCATCATCAACAACCGAATCGAAAAAGTCCAGTCCACATCCGGTTTCCATAAAATATGCCCCAAATAATATCAATTTCTATGGAGCAAATCAGCAAGACGACACAACGCCACCACTATCGCCATCTGCAATTTCAAATAAACAATTAACGGATAGTAGCGCTGGTATCAACAAAAATAATGTGAAATTAGTTAAAAAACCATTATTTGAATATCGACCAGGCATCATTGTCCATATAAAATTATCGAATCCATGCGTCAACGTTAAGGATTTCAAATCGGAACTACGACAATATCCCTACGTTTGTTATGTTGATGTAACGGAAGGATCATTCGATGCGTACGTTCGATGTGGCAACGCGAAAAATTCTGAAAGTCTAGTGACCGCATATTCTTCGGCTGAATATAAATGCCAAGTCCTTAGTGAAGATCTTGAACAACAGTATTGGAATAAAATAATGAATGATCGTGAAATGAAATTGAACAAAACGATTAAATTAACAAATAAAAAACGTGGCAGGGAAAAAGTTGCACAGGTCGTAACAAAACATATTCGATTTAATGATGATGAGCAGCACTAAATTATTGAATTTTTATTAAAATAAAAACACAAATTATTAGTCATTGAATTTTATTTTCCGCTTCCACAGGTTAGCCTTTGAATAAACGACTGATTTGTCAATGGTGCACAACTAACAGGGAAATGGGTGGGGTAGATTTTAGTGGGTGAAATTGTTCGCTAAGAAATTACTTATCTAATGGTGAGTATTGGATTCAAATCCCTTTAGAACCACAAAAGATAGTAGAAGAGGGGGTTTTCAGAGAGGGGGGGGGAGAAGAATTTTCCTCGAGGGCTGGCCTTTTTAAAAGCTTTTATTTGGCTTTCCTTTCTTATCTGTCTATGGCAAAATTGGTTGCAATTTTCTTGGAAACAGTGCGTCAAATCGAAAAATTTATTTAAAAAATCATTTGAAATATAATATTCTTGCATAAGTACATCAAAATACTTTTAAAAAACAAAATCATATTCGAAAGTTTACTATTACCCGAGCAACGCCGGGTACTTGCAAGCTAGTAGAGTCTAAAAATTGTTTCACTAAGCATTGATATTAAATTTTCTGCGAAAATACACTGGAGTTTAACGTTTTACTGTCTCAGAAACAATTTCCATGCGTTGGTGGAGGTGGACCGCAGACATTCTGTGGAAGAGACGCAAAGATCACCCCAAAAAAAAGGGAGACATAAAATTTGAATACACTATTGTCTGATGGTAAACTAAATCTATATCGAATTATGCTTTCATTCTCATTTTTCCAGTTTATTCTCACCGAGTTTCCCAGTAAATCATTGTTGTTTATTCTTGCGTTTTGCTACATTGTTGTGTATGGATTAGGCTTTGTGGGTGGATGGTCGTGGGATGGGGAGGGGTAGGCGGGGGGGTTGTTATGGATGTTGGTTGGCTGGGTGATCAGCCGACCGATGGTAACGCACATAAAACGAACAGATACAATGGGTGGCGGTGGGCGAAACCAAATTTTTTTTTCTATACTGTTTACTTGCCATTGCTATGCTCCAGAGTGTGTATGCTCCCAATTCAATGTATCTCCCATAATTGCCGAATTTAAACTGAAGCCGGCGTTCCCAGATCGAATCTGCAATCGATTCGAAAAGAATTTGTTGCGAAGAAAATTCTTCCAGATTTTTTTTTTTAAGAAAATTGTTTAGTTTACAATCTTTCTCATTTCTTTCCCAAACTTTTACTTTAGGCACTGCCCAGGAAATGTGTTTTGCATTTTTAAAACCACATTTCCTCTTCCCCGAGTTTTCTCCGTTAAAAAACCAAGACCTTTTTTTATGAAAGTCGTTTTGTTTCTAAATCGTGTAAAAAAACTTAAAAAGTAAAATTCTGATGATAAGAAAAAGGATTTTATTATTTTTTATCATCAGAATTTTAAATTGTGGTGATTGAAAACGTTATGGTGGGGGAGGGGGAGTGGTCATAAAAACTTTCGTCTACTCAAACCACTTCCTCCCACGTAATGCGAATGCTTCTATCTACTAAACTAATAAATGGATTCTGATATGGTTTTGAGTTTGATTCACCAAGGAAAACTGCCGGCCATGCAAACTCCTCCCGCATTATGCGAACCCCCTCTCCTGTCATATCCTAAACTATTGTGTGGATTTTGATCCGGTTTTCGCTGTTAGATAGGTAATGCCTCAATTAAATTTTTCACCTAATAAAACCTATCTCGACCCTATAGCAATCTCTAGGGTGATGAAATTTTCACTGAGTTCTTGCAAAATAAAAATAAATAGGTAGGTTGTATTTTGTCTAATAATTACATTGCCTAAAACCATTTGCTGGATAAAAAAAACTTTAGATTGACGTAAAAGATAGATTTATCTGCAAGTATATAATCAGAATAACTCCCGAGCCAATCAAGTTTAGAAGCTTGGCAGCGTTATTCTTTCGATAAAGGGTTGTTTAATGGGCAAATTGGGCCTATTATTATTAAAAGTTTATTATTGCAAGCGAGTTTCATTCGAAAGAAAATTCAAAATATCTGGCAATATTGAATCAAACTTCAATTCATAATTTTATATTTTGTAACCGTCATGATTTGGTGGGTGGGTGGGTGGGAGGGGGGGTGGTGGTTTTTGCTATGGGGATATCGTACGGACCATCACCTCCATCCAGTGTCATTCAGTTGTGTTTGGATCTTCGGTTGTTTCGGTTGGCTATGCTCGGGCAGGAAAAGATTGCTGGCGTTTCATTTTCGTTGTGCGCTTTTCCAAATGAAAATTCGAAATGAGCGCGCAATCGAATAACAAATGAAAAACTCAATGGAAATATCAATGAAAAGTTTAACAAAAATATGTTGTCGTCTAAATGTAGCATTGTGTTGTTATTTGTTAACTCAGTGTAACCGCGTTCGCATTCACCATCACCAACCGGAAATATATTAGTAAAAAAAAAGAAATCTTTCTAAAATTACTAATAATACTACATTCAATACAAGCAAATTTAACGGCAAGCAGATAAAGTTTTTCATTTCTTTTTCTCAAAATCACAAAATCCAATTTTTTGCTTAAAACTTCGTATAGTAAACGCTGAGATTTAATCTTTTTTTTTTTTTTAAAAATAAGATTTTTTTAATATTGAATCAAAAAAATGAATATCTATTGCCAATTGAAGCCATCAAATAAATTAATTAAAACGCATAAATTTAGTAATGTTGTCTGCCATCCGCTATGATGACATCAAAAATTGGTCTTTATCAGATCAGATTATCAAATCAGTATCTAATAATGATTCGGTTTTTTTGTAAACAACGAAATATAAAATTCTCCGATTGTCATATGAAATTCACAAACAGTTTTGATGGCTGCAAGGAAATTGAATTCGAAATTATTGAATTGTCAACGTAATTCCAAACCATTTCTTGATAATTTTTACCAATAATAATTCGTAAAAACTCCTTTTCTTTGTCTGGTTGTTTTTTTTTGCCATATTTTTTGCCTCAAAAATTGTTCCTGTATTTCTTTTTTTTTTTTTTTTTGCTTTTAAATTCCAATTATAGCATGCGCTCTTTAATTTTAGCTCACATTTGTTGGACGAGACATTTTTTTCATAATTTTTACTTATCTTCTAATATCAATTATCGTTCTATGTCTTTTTCGCAAATTTTTCCGGTCCCTTTTGTACGAAAATTAAACTAAAAAAAAAATAAATAAACCCATCCCACGTTTTCCCATTCATATGCATTTCAAATGTCAATAAATATTTATTTTTATTGCGCCATAATTTTATAGTTCCAATAAATCGATACTTCCAGCTGAATATGCAAAAATATATTAGTGTCTACATTAAATATTGATATCGTCTCAATTTGCAGACAAATTCTTATCGATTAATTCAAAAATTGATTTTTTTTTAAATGAAAGTGCAAAAAAGATTTCCTAGACCGATGCAATGTTGCTAATTAACCGGATATAAAGAGTGTTGGACTATTTAAAAATATTTAGAAGAAAAAGAAAAACTGAAAATGTGAGCAGAAAAATTATAGCACATTTCGAAGGTGTAAAGAAATATTCGAAAAGTTCAACTTTTAAATTTTGCCCTCTGAAAATGAGAATCATGTTTATGTTTTAGGGGAAATTTCCCGCTAGATATTATCCTTAAAACGGTAAAGGAAAACTGCTGGAAAAATCGATAAAATCGGAGTGCTTTTCCCTATAGATTTTTCACATGTGTGTTTTGATTGCTTTATTATGATAGCTATTTACAGTTTTTAACCTTATTTTGATTTGAATCAGCGGCGCGGCGTAAGTAGGAAAACACCCCCGCAAAATCGGTGTCCAAAAAAAACGGTCCTCAAAGTTTTGATCGGCTAAAAAAGTTCTTGAAAAAGGGCTCAAATTTTGAGAAATCACAAATAAATTCTTTTTTGAAATGCCCGGGAGAAGGGGGGGGGGGGGGGGGGGAGGACTGTAGTTAGGCGATTCCATGGCATTTTTGAAACATCAAAAAGTTTTTTTTTTATTTAACTTACTTTCGTGGCTGTCTGTTTGTCTGTCTGTTTGTCTGTCTGTCTGTCTGTCTGTCTGTCTGTCTGTCTGTCTGTCTGTCTGTTTGTCTGTCTGTCTGTCTGTCTGTCTGTCTGTCTGTTTGTCTGGCAGATTCAAATCTTGCAATCTAATTTTGATCCTCTTCCACTCTTCGGATTGACTTGAAATTTTGCAAATATACAAATGTCCGATGACAATACAATATTTTTTCTACTTCGTCCTTCTCAGGATAAGGGAAAGTCCCGTATGGATAACGTGATTATCCTTTTCCTCAAATTTTCTGGAAAAAATCTCCTCTGTGAGTTTTTGGTATTGCTAAATCCGATTCTAGAGTTAAAAAGTCCGTCAAAATGTCTCAGAGTCATCAAGTATTATATCCTTAAAAGTAGAAATAAGCGTTTTGCCACGCAAAACAGACGTCACTTTGAGTTTTTAATCATACTAATAAAATACAAAGTAACTAAAAAGGACGAAATAAAAAAAAAACAAAAAAAATTTGTTTAAAAAGCTTTTATTTAAAAAAAAATGCACTAAAAAGGATAAAAGAATTTTTGATGTTGTGTACCAGAATTAAAAGCGAGATAAAAACATGAAAAATAAATATTTATCTCGCTTTTATTACTGATACACAGTACTAGAAAATTAGTTTTTTCATTTTTAGTGCATTTTTTTAAATAAACGCTTTTTTTAACATTTTTTTTTTCATTTTTTCCAATATTTTTGACTTTTACTTGACTCAACAATAATAAAAAAATATATCTTAATTTCATACAGTAATTCATTCCCAACATTGCACAATTGAAAATATCAAATTTATCAAAAGAAAAAAGAAAAACGGAAAATCGAAGATACCGCTTTGCACAGGTGAATGGCACAAATGTTTTCGAATACCATTGGCTTATTTGTTATTTATCAGATGGAGGCCAATCGATGCTTGCCGAGGAATATTTTATTTATATAAAGTAAGTATAAATTTAATTTAATTTTAAGAAAAATTATCGGCTGTAATCAACACAAAACTCTCCTCTGCAATATTTAGTTTTGCAAAAAATATGTAAAAAAAATCATATTTTTTCAAATATCATGAAAACCGTTAAACATACGTAAAAACCATTAAAAGAAAAAATCCAGGAAATTTTATTTTCTATAAATTTGGTAACATGCATTTTTTCCTAAAAGTGCTTAGTTTTCAAGAAATTTTCAAAAAACGGTATTTGTTCAAAATATTTGTATTGGAGGTACCCGTTATAGTTACCGTTACTTTTCCAAAAGTTGACAGAAAACTACGATTTTTAAAAAACTTATTTACAAAAAATTTCAAGTCGCTAGGTGGACGCGTTCTCAAGTTATTTTTTTTCGAAATTTCATTTTGTAAACTTTCAAAATTTGTTTAAAAAATCGCAAGTCTTGAAAAAAGTTTTTTTTAAGAAAAAGTTCTACCGTTTCAGGAAAACCAAAAATCACACATTCTTTAGGATCCTTTTATCTATCAAAAACCGTTTACCGTAAGTCGATAGGACAAAAATTACGAGTGTGACAAAGGATTATTCAAATGTCGAATCCTTAAAAATTGAATCCTTTTTTCTCGGAAACGGCTAAAAGGATTTTTATGAAATTTTAAATCTTACGGTTTTCGGGGACGAGGAATCGATTTCCGGTGTCCTTTTTGGGGAAAAAAGGATTTTTCAAGGACCTCATCCTTGTACCACCCAAACCGCACCTCCCCCCTCAGAAAGGACACCGGATATCGACTCTCCGTCCCCGATAACCTCTAATTTATGAATTTCAGCCCGATCGGAGGACTTGAATTTTTCGTCCTTAAAAAAAGTACAGGGGTCCCCCTTGCGATTTTTTCAAATTTTTGAAACGTCTCCGATTTTGCTGAAATTTGGTATAGGGGTGGTTTTCGGGCCTCTGATTAAGAATCCGTTGTCCGTTTTCCGATATCACTAATGGTTTGGGCGGTGGAGGCGGAGGGGTGTCTGACGAAAAATTGAATTTTCACAAAAAAGGACACCGAATTATAGGCACCCGTTTTCTTTCTAATTCGAATCCTTACTAAATTAGGCGGGACATCAGCAAAAAGTGCAAAAAGAGCAGGACATGGTCAAAGAAGAAAAATTTTCCCGTTACCGTTTTTAGGCAGGATTTTTTCGAATTTTTCAAAGTATTTCTATGCAGGAAAAATATATCCAAGACCTTTTCCATCCGGAAATTATTTTTTCGAATTTTTAGGGGCTTGTTTTTAGTAGGAAAAATATTTCCGAGACCTTTTCCATCCCAAGTTTTTTAAGCAGAAAAAATATTATTTTTTGACCATTCAAAATTCCGAAGGGTTTTTCAGTGAAAATTTAAAAAATCGTTTTTGTGGTTTCCCACATAGATCGGAATTTTCCACCCCCTCCTTCTCTTCGTTCCTTCCTATTGAATGGCTAACATTTACAAAACATTTACAAAATAATTTACAGAATATCAATGTATGACAAGTTGTTTAAATTTCTTTTATAGATACATCTTATTTCCATAAGATGGATATTGCCATAACCCGAAAGTACGTACGTACGTACACATAATACAATATCGCTACCAAATATAGTATTAAGCATAAATCATCAGCATCAATTTCACTAGAGAATCAAGTTTGTTAGATACCACTCACCGTGTTTTTCTATGACGTTATGTTAGATACAAGTATCTAAAAATGTGTATAACTGAACCTGCTTACGGGACTCTGAATCTTTGAATGATTTTCGATTTCGGGGGATATATACAATATTTGCAACTATAAGAGCGAGAGAAAATTAAAGACGTCCGGTGAGGCGCATGTTTGAAATCAGGTTCAATTCGGTACAGACAGGTACAGGTATAGGTGACCTAAATTAGTTTCAAGTCTCGTTTATGAAGACGACTCTCAATTCAAATATCATCATCATCATCATCGGTGTCGGTAGTCGGAATCAATAAAAAGTCCGTGTTATTTTATTATTATTTTTTTTTCTTGCACTTTCTTATTTGTTGATCACCGCCGCCGCCAATTCTCAATTATTATTAACTTTTATTAATCTACATAACATGGAAAAATTTAGGTTATGTTGTACACCTGATTTCTCATCGGAAATAAAACTTAATTAACAACAAGTGAATAAAATTAGCTGGCATAAAATTAATTTCTTTTCGAGTTGTAAGTGCACATTTCTTTGAGAAAATAACAGAAAAATCAACCATATTTATTTATATATCGTACGGATTTAATAACACAATAAACACAAATGTTAATAACACAGAAAACACATCATTTTTAAACGGAATAATAAACAATTCTTCGAATACTAGGCACAGCAAAAAATCCTGGAGTATTTTTCAATGATGGTCTATGTTGGAGTTAAACTTCAGGACAATCGGCTCGGTAGTTTCGCCGCGAAAGGGTAACATAGAGGAAGAGCTAAGTTTCGAGATCACTTTACCCCCTCCCCTTACTCCGCCCACCCCTCGCGCTATTTTTCGTATGCCTATATTGGAACCAGAACTACCACAGACATTCATGCCAAATTTCAAGTCAATCGGTTCAGCCGTTTTTGCGTGAAAGAGGAACAGACAAACAGACAGACAGACACCAACTCATTTTTATTATATATTAGTATGCTATGATGATAATAAAAGCTACAATTGCCAGGAGCCAATCGTCAAATACTCTACATGATGACAGACAAAAGGTTTATTTAAAAAAATCCATTTGTTTAGGAGAGAGGGAAAATAGTGGTCCGATTGGATTTTGATGTATGAAACGATTATGCAAAATCATATTCTAAACACAATTCATGCTTATAAATTTTTCGATACGATGCACAGTTTTTGAGAAAACAGGAAAAAAGTATTCCATTTGTATAGGAGAGGGGGAAAGCAGTGATCCGATTGGATTTCGATGTATGAATATAAAAATCTTTATAAATTTGGATTGTCTTTATAATTTTTCAATATGACTCACTGTTTTCTAGAAAATTGCAAAAAAACTGAGAAACTCTTTTCGTGAGTCCAATGTTAAACCACAAAGGTTTACTTGGAAAGTATGAACCATCTACAGGTCTCAAAAAAAAAGTCTAGGTACTGGCCTCTGGAACCCGATTTTTTCACCTTCATAGTGGCAGTCACCGTGTTAATTATTGCTCCACCCTTTCAAAAAAAAAAACTGACTAACATCCGGAAAATTTAGAAAAATCCTTAAAATCATCCAAAAAAATCGAAATTCTTGTAAAAACCTAAATGAAAAGAATTACTATTTGCTGTTATAATTCGCTCTCACGCTCAATGCCCCATTAATCAATGCGGATAATTGAAGCTTCTCAGGTATAACAGATCGTTAACGATTCATTCATTTACCTGCTATTCTGCTATTGATGGAAAATTGATCCATACAATTTCCATGGAATCAATGGATCTTCAGTTACTACGGATTTTCCACGTTTTTTTTTTTGTTCTGCTTCTACATTTTTCTTGCTAGTGTAGAGTGGGTAACTGTGATTTTCTTTATAATTTTTTTTTCTTCTTCGAATCATGGTCAAAGATTTTAATGGAATTTTTGCATAGACTGAGATCGATGAGAAAAGCAATTGGAAAAGATCATCGCATCGTGGTATGAAAAAAAAAATCCCTTCCGGTAGCCACCACATTTGTCTTCGATAAGAATAATTCGCGAGGTTGGGAAAAATCGTGCACCAATTTGATTTTAATGTCTTTAATACATGTAAAATGGGATTTTGAGAACTTTTTACCGTCATAGTTCGTAATTTGAGAAAATTGCAACAAACTTCTTCATTTAAATCGAAAGAATTGGAAGGGGCCTTCCCCCCCCCCCCCCCTCCCCATAATTTTATTAATCAATTGATTCAAACTTCGTTTCTCCAACGATTTACCTTTTTGAATCTTACCGTAACTCGATGTCTTTTACCGTTATCGAGACATTTTAAATTTTGTAAAAAAAAATTCACTTTTTTATAAAAAATAAAATATTTCCCGGAAAAAATTTTATTTGTCAGGTTATACATATATTTTGTATAAGAAAGTCATGTGCTGTTCACATTGGATATTTTTTCATTCGTTGTGGAAAAAACTACCAACCGTTCGTTCGTGTATCGAAAGAATAGCAAACCTTTGAAAAATTTTCAATTTCCGCATTTTTAACCATCAGGTAATTTACGAGTATACCCCATATGATAAAATCATAGGAATTATGAGGCCCGAAGAATGATTTCGAGCAAATAACAAGTAGTTCTATCATTAAGAATTCATTCCAAAGTAACATTTTTTTTTCTAAAAATCGACGATTCAATTTATATTCGTTGGAAGAATTATTGAAGACATTTCGTGGATTTTCCAATAAAAATTTCGTCGAAATGGTGAAAGATTTCTCATCAAATAGAAATAAATCTGCTTTATCTGCACATAAAAATGATTCTGTTTATAATTCCGTGTGAACGTTGGAAAAAAAAAACAATCATATATTAGGTACCTATTTTACATTTATTCACATTACAGACGATGATGATGCCTGGGTGCGCAGCTTAATTGCCTATTCACATGTTCCGTACTTAATTTTTTTTTTGTACCTGACAACCATCAGGTAGCCAACCGACCCCGACCGATCTATTCGTTGGAGTTTAGTTTTGGAGTTATGTAAAAGTAAAAACTCATCTCTAATTTAATGCTGTCGAATTTGAAAATTCGCGCGCGGCTAAAATGACCAGTCGCTATGGAAAACAGTAGTAATAGAATTTGTGACCTTAGATAATAGATTTGGCGAAGTGACGGAAAGGAGGGAGATATTTGAAAGATGTTATCCCATCAGAGTATTGTCTGCAAAAGTTACTATACTCCCCTATCCCCTGCTGTCGCAAATATGTTACAACAAATAATGACTCAAAGACTCTGTTTTAAGAAGGTCGCTGAAGAAAAAGAAGAAGCAGAAAAAGATTATTATGAATGCATTTCTATGGCGTAAGATTTGTTATGCCAGTTCACTTCTCAATGAGTTGCCAAATAACCAAGAGTTTTACTTTCCTTGGGATTCATAATTGCAAAGTTTCCAATCAACATAGGTTTTATTCGAAGGCATAATAATTATAATAATAATAGCGAAGGCATAATAATTGATTTTTTAAACAAAAACAAAGAATCCCGCGCCATTAATACGTAAATGTCTTACACGAAGAAAATTGAAATTCTCAACACTTTTTTATCCGAAGAATTAAACTTTTCTTTAAAAACCCATTTTCCAGAATTTTTTTCCAAAAAAAAAGTTCTATGAATTGAAAAAAGTTTCTCCAATTTTACTTTCTTATACGTAGTATTTTTTTATAGTCAATTAAATAAAAATGCCCTTTTATATTGAATAAAACTCGGGTAAATTATAGAATTGTGACGACTTACAATTTCTCTAACCTTGCTTAAAATAAATCTATATGGCGAGTAATAAACGTCTTGGAACACTTATTGGCCGTCTGTCGACACCAGAATTTAATCTGGATGAGAGAATCGGTTTTTTTTTCTGTTTTGTTTTAGTTTTTTATTTTTCAAGGCAAAGAAAAGACCAAGAAATTTGTTTAATGTCTTGAGCTTCTTTCAACATCTGGTGATGTTTCAACTATACAAACATTAAAAAATATATTCTCATTTTTTTACTTTCTTCTTCTATAGAGGGAAGGTATTGTATCCAGAACGGAGAACGATTCGTGAACAGTACTGATCAGTACGAAGTCCGTTTCAGGCACAATTTGAGGATGTCCGTGCATCTGTCTGTCAGTCTGTCCGTTGTACGTATCATAAATAACTCGAGAATGCGTTAAGCTAGCGACTTGAAATTTTTGGTTAACACGTTTGACGTAGTTTTCTATCAACTTTTGGAAAAGTGACGGTAACTATAACGGGTAACTCCCATATATATTTTTTTTGTTTGAAAAAACAGTTTTTTTGGAATTTTTCGAAAAGTATGAGCTTTTGGGAAAAAATTAATGTAACAAAATTTAAAGGATATAAAATTTTCTGCATTTTTTGCCTTAACCCTTAGAGGCACGGAAAAATAGCAAATATTTTTACCCGTGCGGCACATGAGAAAAACGATTTTTTTTGATTTTTTTAGTGGTACCATTTTAAAGTATCATACGGCAATGAAAGACGGTTTAATTGGTGGTACAATTTTGATACCACCGTGCAGTATTTGTTACAAAAAAGGTGGTACATCGTGTGTACCACCAAGCCTTTAAGGGTTAACGATTTTTTTGTGTCTCTAACGATTCTCAAGATATTTGAAAAAAAATCAATTTTTGAAAATCTCTCGAAATTCATAGGAAATTAAATTTTATACATTTTTCCTTTAACGTTTTTCGGTATTTTTAACGGTTATCGAGATATTTGATAAAATAATTATTTCCACATATTTTTTCCGAAACTAAATATTGAGGATAGTTTTCTGTTGATCACAACTGATATTTTTATTGTTATTTTTATGTTTTACTATTCATTCGATTTTTTTTTACTGCACGTTTATATGTAGAAAGTGTGAAAATCTTCTTTGTTTGAAAATTTATCATTTATCCATAAAGAAAAGATCGTTTTTTTTTCTTGTTGTGAGAAAATTTCTCAAAAACTATTAATAAAACTTGACCGTTAGATTCAGTATCTTAAAAACTGACATCGGCTATACCATTTTTTAAATTTCCTCCATCCTTTTCACCCCTTCACCTGCTATTTCCTGAAGTTGTCTTCGGGATTTGAATCTGGTTTTCATTATAAAAGGTGTCATCTCTCAGGAAAATTTTCACCCACTCAAACCACCCTCTGCCGGGTAATGTGAAAACACCTACTGCTATATCCTGAATTACTGAATGGATTTTAATATAGTTTTCAGTGTTGGACAGGCCGATCGTTAAGGAAAATTTTCACCCACCCAAACCACTCCCCTCTACATGCTTCAAATCCCCTCTCCTACAATCTCCTAAACTATTGTATGGATTTTCAACACATGTTGCAAAATAAATGCAAAAACCTGTTAGTGTCCGGCGCCTAGGGGAGCTCGGCCTATTCCCATTCTCTTAACACGTTGGCTGCCAAAGCCTTTTCAGGATTTTGATCGTGCAGTGCCAACGTCTTTTCACGATTTTGGTCACCTGAGGCCAACTTTTTTTTGTTATTTTTTGTTTCTTTGTCCCTAAAAATTATTTTTGACTACTCGCGACTTTATTATTGGTCCTAATTTTGCAGTTATAACGGTTTTTTTTGTGTCGCACGTGTTCGTGCGACATGGCCTGGGATAAAACATCCTGTGGGGCCACGTCGCACGAAAATGTGCCAACGTGTTAAGCAAATGGAAAAATTGTTTGCAATTTTCATAAAAACAGTGCATTATTTGAAATATTTCTTTCATAATTTTTCTATACATTAAAATACTTTTGAAAAAATGCATTTTTCATGTTCAAAAGTTTACTATTACCCAAGAAACGCCGGGTACTTGCAAGCTAGTATTTGAATAGATATCTTTACTAAATTAATTTATTTTTAATACTTTTTTTTACTTTCAGATGACTGTAGAAACCATAATGATGAATTATAGAATAAAAATGATGCCTAATTTAAAAATTATGAAAAATGTGAGCTACCCTTCAAATTATCGTACAATATTTCGGGTGCATAACTATGGAAAATTGCATCATCAGCACGTAGATTAAAACAAAAATCGGTAAACTCAAGAAAAGAATCTACTAAGGAAATTTAAAGAAAAAGAATCTGTCAATTTTGTTGAAATACAACTTTTTAAAAAAAAAAAAAACATTGAACACTTTGAAACGGCGTTGGTCGTGCAAGAAAAGAAATTTAAGTGAAATCGGATTTACATTTATATTATCAACTCTACACCCATTTTTACTCAAATTTAAATTTATTTATTTATTTATTTATTTCCTTAAAAAGTTTTTCGGAATAGAGGCCTTTCTCCAGTGTATTCAAATCGCCATTGAAATTAGTGAAAAATAGATATAGAAAATTTAGGCGAATTATGAAAAAAAATCGTTCAGTAGAATTATCAAAAAAAAAACAATTAGAAACGTACATGCGAAATTTCCACCCGTTTTAGTAACAAATTTTAAAAAAGTAACAAAAATAACTTTAAAAGAATCGATATTAAATAATATGTATAAAAGTGTGAAATTATTTAAATAGAAAAAAAAAGAATTATAATAATACTCTTCAGTGTTTTGCGATAAAAACAAATTGTCATTTAGTTTTTTTATTTTGTGGCCGGAAAAACTGTTTGCGTTTCGAATTTAATCAATTTTTCCATCGTAAAAATTAATTGCTTTTATTGTTGTTGTAATATGGGTGCAACTATGGGTAAAAGTGGCGGAAATCTACTTGACTCGTTGCCATCAACACAGGTAATTCGTGTTAGTAAAAAAAAACAATCCCAAGCAACAATTATTGGTCAACCGTCACATATATCGTCACTACAGTGTCGCGATTGACGTAAATGTTGCTTGGGATATCTTATACTGTAGCAGACAAATTCAGGTTTGGTTACAAAACAAAAACCCAGCAACTAAAAATGTTGCGCAACATTGAAACTATACTATAATAACAACTAGAATTAAACCCCGTCATATGATTTAAAAAATTTGGTTTTAGTTCACTGAAGTTTTAAAAATAATAAGAATTTTTCGATCCTAAAAATTCAAATTTGATCCGCGCGGAGCCATTGGCCTATGTTACACACGGCAACTTTAAGCGGCGACTTTTCTTAAGTATAGGCGAGAGAAGTGAGGGGCCACCGCTTCCCTCACTTCTCTCGCCTATACTTAAGAAAAGTCGCCGCGTAAAGTTGCCGTGTGTAACATAGGCCATTAAAAACAAGTTGTGGATTTTGGTTTGGTTACAGCATTTGTTTTAAAAACTGCTTTGGTTTTGGTACGGTTCGGCCATCTTTTTTTTTAAATCTGGTTTGATTTTGGTTCGGTTCGTCCATCATTTTTCAAAGTGGTTCGGTTTATGGTTTGGTTTTGGTTCACGCAAATTTCAAACGGTTTAGTTCAATGCTTCAGTTCTGGTTCAGTTCAAAAAGCCCGTTTGCATCTCTGATAAGTAAATTCTGTTACTTTACAACCGTTTAGTAACTAAGATCTTGGGCATTTTCGGTTGCCGCAACGTCACTGTTCGTGGGTTATAGTGATGAAATCTGAGTTTGGCTACTTGAGTTTTATTTTATATAGCTATAATTTATAATAATGTGCGTTATTCTAAAAAAATATATATTTAAAAAAAATAGGGAACTTTGCATGTTGTAATGCTAGGCCTTGATTCGGCTGGCAAAACGACAGCACTTTATAGACTGAAGTTTGACCAGTACTTGAACACAGTACCGACAATTGGATTTAATTGTGAAAAAGTCCGTGGATCCGTTGGCAAAGCGAAAGGTGTACAATTTCTAGTCTGGGATGTTGGTGGGCAGGAGAAGTTGCGTCCTCTTTGGCGAAGCTATACCAGGTAATAAATTTTTTTACGTATTGCCTTCTATTACGCGGACTCTGCTTACGCGAAACTTTTTTTTTTCATCTGCGTGATTCCATAATTCGAATTTTCATACTAATATCTATTAATGTTGTTTATTTTTCAGATGTACAGATGGAATAGTATTCGTAGTAGATTCAGTTGATATTGAACGAATGGAAGAGGCTAAAATGGAACTGATGCGAACTGCCAAGTGTCCGGACAATCAAGTAAGTGAATTAAAAATACTTGAGTTTCGGATCTGAAATGGGAAAAACCCGTGGTCAATTTTTCATGTAGATTTGCTTGCCTGTCCTTAAAAGATATTGCAGCCAAAATTTCACCTCAACGGGTCGAGGGATATTCACGTTGGAACTTTTGAAAGTTGAAAAACTCAATACTCCGGAGTGCTGTGGGAAATGTTTTTTTAGGTGGAATTAAGAGGTCGAAATTTTTCATGAATACAACAATTTATTATATTTCATATAAGAAAATAATTACGATAGCCCGATGTCAATATTGATTATTCTAAACTTTTGTCCAGGCTCGCAAACTTCACAATATTTTGTTTTCTTCGCCAGGTCCGAAACTTTTCATACCATTTTTGTTTTGTTTTTTTTTTCTTCTGGGATTGAACTTTTAGAAAAC
Organism: Chrysopilus asiliformis; assembly: GCA_964034945.1. Taxonomy (NCBI): domain Eukaryota; kingdom Metazoa; phylum Arthropoda; class Insecta; order Diptera; family Rhagionidae; genus Chrysopilus; species Chrysopilus asiliformis. The sequence continues at coordinate 1,064,485 of OZ035964.1, forward strand.
TTCGCTAATACTGAATTTTTTCTCCATTTTGTTAAAGGGTGTTCCCGTACTGATATTAGCTAATAAACAAGATTTACCTGGTGCTCGAGAACCCAAAGAACTAGAGAAACTTTTAGGATTACATGAGTTATCGCCACTTTATCCAGCACCAGCATCCTTACCGCTTAGCACTAGCTCTAGTTCAACAACCCAACAGTCATCAGCCCAGTCAAATAATCAACAGCAGTCGCATGATAGTCAACAGAATCAAACGATGACAACATCATCGCATAATTCAACAACAATACCAACCCCATCGGCGAATACACCAACAGGTAATAGTCTATCATCAACGATCGGTTCACAAACACCTGCAAATGGGGGGAATAGTAATATTGGCAATTCGACGGTGACAACAACGCCCGGTAGTACACCAACGACGACAACCCATCATCCCCATACCCAGCATCACTATCACCATCACCAATCGTTTAAGGGTTGGTATATTCAGCCAGCGTGCGCGATAACGGGCGAGGGACTCCAGGAAGGACTTGAGGCTCTCTACGATATGATTATAAAAAAACGTAAAATGAACAAAGCGAATAAAAAGAAACGGTAGAAACATTTTTTTTTGTTCTCAAATTAGGTCATAAATTAAGAAATGAAACAAGAAAATTAAACAAAAATATATTTTCCAAGTAAAATTAGTATCAAGTTAAAATACTTTGAAATTGTAATCTATCTTTTAATATTGAAGTAAAAGCAAAAGGAATTCTAAAACAAACAAAAAAAAACCACAAAAATACACAAACGGCGAAGAAAAATAATGTAACGCAGCTACAACGATGGAAATTACCCGTTTTTAGTTATTTCTGTATATACCAAAACTTATATAAAAATAACCATTCATTTTCTATCAATCTAAGATAGATTTCAAAAAAATCTACAACAATTCAAAGTCAAAAACCAGTAATTTATGAACAAAAGATGAGATTAGTACGAGGGGGGAGGGGCATGAGGATTGACGGGCCTGCGAAGATTGGTCCCCCAAAAAAAGCGTCCTTAAATTTTTATTTAATTGTTATTGGACCCACAAAAATGTTCCGCAAGGAGGCCCAAAATTTGTAGGGTGCCCATGGCAGGATGATAGGAAATACACTCAATTTGTGATAAGTTTTTCCTTTTTCCCACAATCCGAAAGTTTAGAATAAAATTCTCCTGCAAAAATTTTCCTAAATTTAGAAAATTGAGAAAAAAATACTTCGTGCTTAGAAAGCACTTGAAATATTTAAAAAAAAACTATCTGCACTGAAATCACTGGAAATTCACGAAAAATTTATCGCAAATTATGGGCACGAAACTTTTTCACCCCACCCTCAGATTTATTAAGGAAACCAAAAAAAAAAAACAAACAAATGATGTGAATGACATAAAAAGACACAGGATATTTTTTAAAAAAAAGACATGAATATCAAACAAAAAATATAAAATTATCTACAATTTTAATGATCGCTCAAAAATTTTATAACATAAGATAAAAAGTGAAAGTCAAAAAAAACGCTCTTTATTTATCAGATTTTATTTATTTGCTGTTATAGCGAATTTGATTTTTATTTTCAAGAAATTCAAAAGAAAATTATCTTACAAAACGACCTGTAAAGGCAGACCATCATCAATCAAGCATAGGTTTGATAAGTTTCAAAAAAAAAATTAAAAATTAAAAAAAATCTGAGACGACAAAGTATTAAATTTAAATCTAAGCCAAAGAATATCTAATGATAGGAAATTAAATGTAAATGTTTTTGTTTTGCAAAATAAATATTGTTTTTTTATTCGTAAAATCTATTTAAATGGTATACATATAAAATATAAAACGAATACACAATTTATGCATTTATGTATGTAAAACAATTATTTGTGTTTTTTTTTTACTTTATACTGTAATGTTTATAAAACATAAAAAATAAAAATTGTTGACAATATTATTCTATTATATGATTGATATCAAGTGTTTTATTATGAATTTATTTAGAAGAAAATTATTAGGGTAAGGTACGGATAGATGCCCCGGTGATATAGATGCCGGTGATATAGAAGCGTGAATCTGCCAAACTAAATAATCTAGAAGGGATACAAATTACTAAATAGAAAACCCACACCGCACAATATCCATGAACTTTATTGTAGCTTTTTAAAAAACATTAATTGTAGCAACAAATGGCTGAATATGTGTTGTGCTGTCAGAAAATGCTTATGTAACAACTAGTTTTAAATAAATAGTAATTATATTAATTTAATAGTTTGTATGAATAGTTATTTGTAAAGTGAGATTTTAAAAAAATCAAGAAGGCATCTATCCATGCCTCGAAGGATAGTTGCCCAGTTTTGGATACGGATAAATGCCCATAGAGGATAGATTTGGTCTTAATTTTAATATGGATAGATGTCATAAAGAAATTTGATTAAAAGAATCAATTTTACGCTAAAATAGAACATTTTATTGACCGCCATTTGCAGTTTCAACAAAAAAAAAACGCGTGAGGTGCTGCAAACGAAATCGAGTTGAAGACAATTGAGTCAAGAAGTAGCTCAAGTAATGGGTCGTCTATTTCTCAAATCTTTCAATTTGTTCTGCTGTTTATTCTAATGTTTTTATTCGTTCTGCCCAAAGGGCATCTATCCGTACTTACAGGGGCATCTATCCGTACTTACTAGGGCATCTATCCGTACCCAAAATTCGGTCCTTTTCATCCCCCCCTCCCCCACTGTTCTTTTCCTATTCGCTTCTGAAATTTGACAGACATATAGTTGAATAACGAAACTACCCTATAGATTTAAAATGAGAATTTTACAGCGGTGTTCCGAAAGAGGCAGCATCTATCCGTAGCTTACCCTATATATATTTTTTTTTTTCAAAACCGAACGATAAAGATCATAATACAAAAGCTGTTTTAATTATTTGCTTTTTTTATTTATTTTTCTCATATATCATTAGCAATATACATATTTTATACGGTGTCTGCCACTTTTACACATTGTAAACCATATCCCAAAATAAATTGATTAAAGTCAATATTTTATTCAAAAAAATGTGGCAAACAACAAAATTAACCATTACCAAAAGTGTAAAAATTTTTTTAAAAAAAATACAGATTATAAAACAATTAAATGGTTTTTGGATTAACTCAATGAAATTCTTATTTCCTGGGGGTTGTTTCTCATCAGATCTCGGAAAATTCAGGAAAAACTTTCCTGTTGAACTTGGATAAAGAAACGAATAGTTGTCTGAATTGAAAAAAAAATTTGAAATAGTTGTAAATCAATTTTTAAGATGCCCAGAGAACTTTTCTTGGAGGAAGAAAGGATCTGGAATGACAGAGCTTGGAAAAATAATTGTGAATCCAATTATAAGAAGCCCATAAAATTTTCCCTAACGGGGAAGAGGGCGGGGGCTTCATAAAACTTGTAATGACGCCACCGAATATTTCTGAGTAAAAATTCAATTGTTCGACAAACACATTTCAAGTTTTCCCGCGCTCACTCGAATGTCCTCTGAATAATTTCAATAAAAAAAATTGCCTCATTTTGGATGGTGAATATTCATCGTCACCTGTCTCACGAATCCTTGGATTTGTTTTTGAAAGTCCGTTACCATAGCAGAGTCCATCTTAGTGAATTTTCCGCATAATAAAAATGACAATCTAAACAAGTTTGAAAAGGCGAAATAAATATTGAATTCTTTTGAAATGATCAACAAATTATGTCGATGTTGTAATAAAAAGCAAAGGTTATTAATTAAATTTTTCGATTCCGTTTAAATTTATGGTTTTTTTTTCTCTTTGATTAAAAGAAAAACAGTTGAATTGCTGCTGTTAGGCCTGAAAGGATGTGGAAAAACGGAAATTGGACATTTATTGACTGGTGAACAGCGAAAGGATTACACAGCCACGTATGGGGTTAAAATTTTCAAATTAAATACGGATTACATAAATTTGAAAATTGTTGAAATAGGCGGTGATCGGGAATTCCAGAAGATATGGCACAATTACTACCATCGGGTAAAATTTAGCAATTTTGAGGAAGAAAACATTTTCCCCTTCCCCTTGCCTGCGAAAAACCCTTTTGTGTCACCTGAAATTTAAAATCCTTGTTAGAAAACGTTATATGCCATTAAATTTCTTATTGTTTTTTTTTTAAATAATTTTAGGCAATGGGAATAATTTATGTGATGGACATCTCAGATTACAGTAATTTACATGAATCGAATGTCCTGCTACATCGGATAATGTTAAATAATTCTGTTCGTGGGAAACCAATTCTTTTAATTGCAAATAAAGTCGATTTAATTGAGAATTTCAATGTTCTCGACTTCTACGAATTAAACGACATCGAATCAATAGCGAATTACTGTCGATCGCATTTATTGGTAAAATTCACGGAGACTACACGAGATTCAAATGAATTAAGTAACGGTTTTGATTGGCTAATTATGAAAATTTTAAATGATTATCACGTGCTCCGAAATCGGGTTACTTTTGACACTTTGACAATGAAACAGAATTCACTGGATCGAAATAAATCAGTGCAGCGGACAAAAAGTGCTGTTCAGCGGGTAAAATTTGGAAAAAAAAATCAAAGAAATTTAAAAATAATTGATAAATTAATTTGTTAATTTCACAAACAGTTTCACACAGCGTTAAAAACCCCAAAACGTTCAAGATCCGCCCCATCAACAGGACGCTTGCCACGAAACAAAGTGGCCGACATCACGTTACAAATTACGTCGTTGGAAATTTCGGAAAATGGCCCGAGAACTTGTGATCAATCAATTACGGATAAAAAGGATAAAAATTCGCCAAATGGAAATCAATCTAGTTTTAATGATGAAAATAAAATTAGATGAAAGATTGAAATGTAAATTTTAAATTGGATTTAATGAATTTTTGATAGAATGTTTTTTTTTATGAAAAATAAAAGAATTTGAAAATTTAAATCTCGTGAATTTTTCAGAATGGTGTTTGGCAGTAAGAAAAACATTAAGGACTTCTGAGAAGATATTTAAACCCTCTCCCCACAAAACGTGAGCGAAAAAAATATAAATATTAAAATATCTCCGCGGCCCCTCCATGATGTTTTCATTTGGTGAATAAATTGAAAAATGTATCAAATCTCTATCATTTTATTAAATACTAATCATGATGATTTTGGTGGTCAAAAACAATAAATTACAATCGCAAATAAATAGGGAATACAACTGAGTGATGTCAATGGAATATGATGCCTGTTAGCATTATTTGTGCTGCCATTCGAATCGAACATGGATGATTCGTTCGTAGGACACTTCGAATTCAAATGCATAACAGGACCGAAGCATCCTGCATAGCTAATGGCGTAGGCAATGAAGCTCTGTTCAAAAACGCCCTGGATAAGTTGACTGCCAGGGCCAGTGGCGTACACGGGCACATCCTCGCCGCCATGTGTTTCGTCCTTAAGTGGCAGCGTTGCCAAATGTCGATATTTCGGATGTTCGCGTGCCTCTGATGTTAAACTCTCGACTTGAATCCACGTTCCGGCAAGATTTCGCGTGTCGCTAGAGATGTTCCATCTATGGTCCCAGTATCCTGGCCCATTAGCGTACGACAGGGTCTCATAGGGGGCGACATTATTTTTATTGGCGAAACCCAATATGTCATTGCCGCGTGTCGGATAGCCGTTCAATGTCATCGCATGCGAATGATCGGCGGTTACTATGATGAGAGTTTCGCTAGCATTTGTTAGCGCCAACGCTTTCTCGACAGCATTGTCCATTTCAAGAAAATCGGTTAGTGCGGCTCTGGCATGATTCTGATGATGCGCCTGATCAATCCGTCCCGCTTCCACCATTAGAACGAATCCCGTTGAATTGGGCTTGTCCAGAATTTTAATAGCGCTTTCGGTCATTTCAGTCAGCGTCGGCTCAATTGCGCGCGGTCGTACTATCGTATAAGACAGATGATTGGGGGCGAATAACCCTAACAAATGATTTGTACGATCCGTATCGACATGGAGGAGCTCATTGCGATTTCCAACAAAGATACGCTTTCCACCGGCGCTGGTGATTGGTAATTCCAGCCACTCTTGGATCAGATTCCTTCCGTCAGCTCTATAGCACACCTTCTCCGTATCACCATCAAATTTTATTTGATCCTTTATCACCACTTCCGGTTCAGTGCTACCCATTGGCCGTTTACCACCTGCCAAAATGACATTCAGTCGTTTACCAGGCAAATCCTCAACCAATTGCCGAGCAATATCCTTGTATATTCCGACACTATCTTCGGGTACTTTCGTGTCGCATTCCCAATCCCGATGGTAGATATTCGCATATAGAGCAGCCGGTGTCGCATGCGTTATACGTGTCGTCGTCACGATTCCCGTCCGTTTGCCAACACTTTGGCTCCAATCCATAATCGATGTGAGCTTGCCGAGTCCCGCATTCGTACTTGACGTTGTGTTGTCCATGCCGATGACACCGTAACGCGTCTTTACGCCACTAAATATGGCCGTTGCTGTTCCAGCGGAATCGGGCACTTGTTTGTCCACGTTGTATGTCTGTAAAGAATTGCATTTTCATTGAAATGCACTGAAAAAAAAAAAACAAATAATCTCTCACCTTTGCTAAGCCAATATTTGGAAAATCATCGACCGCTAAATTTTCTTCTTCCCCACTTTTCTTAGCAATCGTTTGTCCCTTGAATATTCGGCCAGCCGTTAGTGTTGTCATTCCCATTCCGTCACCAATAAATACGATTATATTTCGAGCGATTGGCAAATGATGATTGCCACCATCAGATATTCGTTTTAAAATCTTCTCCAGATGATTTTCACCATATGATCGCCAAAAATTCGCATCTAATTTGATTTTAAATAATAATAAAATATTTTCTGTTATTTCATTCTTGTTCCAGGGGGTCTATTATGGGATACGATCGTAATCGTAACGATCGGGAATTGCCTGTTGTTGTTAGTAGAAAACACGATACGATTGCGACCATGTGCATGATTACCATCGTATTCCATAATAGGTCTTCAAAATTTTAAAAAACCACTTCGTTAAAATCACCGTCTTACCTTCAATGCGACCTGGATCAGAAATTGTCGGAGCACCGATTACCGTTAGTAAATTCCAGGCTAGTAAGCCAAAAGCCGTTAAATTATTCAAATTCATTTTTCCGAAAAATCAAAAATCTAAAACAAAAAACAACTTGCGATCCCACTTATCACCAGATGCTGGTCACTTGATCACACCGTTTTTTTTTTTTTTTTCAAATTTGAAAGATGACAGTTGAGTCGCACGGTCGGTACGAGTACTTTTGGTATAATAATTAGAATCTAGATCCTCCATCAATTTATAAATCGAAAACCGTCAAGGTGTCTTCAAAGTTTTAAATTTATCTTTTGTTACTTTATCATCAGTTTATTGTCGTTTATCATGTAGACTTTTTTTTATTATTATTTAATCGTTTATAAAACTCGGTCTGAGACTCATCTCACATCGATATCAGATGCCAAAACGTGATGAAATCTGCACCATAGCCCAAGTATCGCATGATCGCAGTACAACTACTCGTATCTGACTTAGAATCAGATCAAATTAGATTCACTATTTTCACATTCAGTCAATCTGTGATATGTGTAATATAATAGGGCAATCAACGAAATCTTCAGGTTTCCTCTATCTATCTTTCAGATATTAAATGATGTTAAAGAGATATTGTTAAACTTATTTTGTTATATTTGCGCTATAAAGGTATTATGAGTTTTCTAAATTTTAATTCCGAGATTGAAGATCGGGTTGAGGCGCAAATTGAGAGGCAGATTCCGGAATTGAAGGGTGGTATATTGAATGGTTGAGGCACAGATATCTGTCAATTTTGAAAAGGGATGATAGGAAGGCAGATTGATCAATCAATTTTATTCGACTAACTTAGATTTCTCACATCTGGTGAGAAAACGGAAAGATGTTAGAAAAAAAAACATAAGAAAAGCTAAAATTGCCAAGGGCCAATCGTCAAATACTCTATATGAGGACAGACAAACTGTTTATTTATAAAAAAAATCCATTTATTTAGGAGAGGGGGAAAGGATTGGTCCGATTGGATTTTGATGTATGGAACGGTCATATTCGAAATCATATTCGAAATACATTTGGAATTTTCACAAAGAGGGCACCGATTTAGGCTCTCCTTTTGCCTTTTTAATCGAAACCTTACAGAATTAGGCGACACACCAGCAGAAGAGGCAGGAGACAGAAAAAGGGAAAGCTAAAAAGCTTTCACTTTTAGGGTGTAGTAGACCTTGACAACTAAAAATGTTCGCCGCCTTCCGACGCCTTTTTTTACCGATTCCATTTCATGGAAGGACCAGAATTGAATAAATAATGATTTTATGTATTTATGCTGATATAAATGGCAACATTATTTGGAATTTGGTATCTTGTGACCATTTCTCAACATTTTGTAGTAATTTTTTTTTTTTCAAAAATTCAGTTTGTAAATTTTTGAAATTTTTTACAAAAAACCTCAAGAAAATTTCAAGTCTCAAGAAAAAATTGTTTTTTAAAAAAAGTACTACGGTTTCAGGAAAACCAAAAATCACACATTCTTTAGGATCCTTTTATCTATCAAAAACCGTTTACCGTAAGTCGATAGGCCAAAAATTACGAGTGTGATAAAGGATTATTCAATTGTTAAATTCCGAAAAATTGAATCCTTTTATCTCGGAAACGGCTGAAAGGATTTTCATGAAATTTGGAATCTTTTAGTTTTCGGGGACGAGGAATTCATATCCGGTGTCCTTTTTGGGGAAAAAAGGATTTTTCAAGGACCTCGTCCTTGTATCGCCCAAACCGTACCCCCCTCCTCAAAAAGGACACCGGATATCGATTCTCCGTCCCCGATAACCTCTAGATTCTGAATTTCAGCCCGATCGGAGGACTTGAATTTTTCGTCCTTAAAAAAAGTACAGGGGTCCCCCTTGCGATTTTTTCAATTTTTTTACACGTTTCCGATTTTGCTGAAAAGTTGCATAGGGATGTTTTTCGGGCCTCTGATTAAGAATCCGTTGTCCGTTTTTTGATATCACCGATATTTTGGCCAGTGCAGGGGGCGGAGGTGCCTCGCGAAAAATAGAATTTTCACAAAGAGGATACCGAATTGGGCTCCCCTTTTTTCTTTTAAATCGAACCCTTACAGGGTTAGATGGGACATCAGTAGAAGGAGCAGGAGACGAGCGAATAGGATGAAGGGGTGGAAATGGAGGAAGGGGAGGAATGGGGAATAATTAACTTCCGATGCCTTTTTAAAGAATTTGCTATTTGTTGCTTATTTTTTGTGATAAATCACTAATTATTTTTGAATAATGTAAAATTTATGACTAGATGAGTTAATACTCACTAAATCAAAGTATTTACGACATTCATAATCAAACTAGTATAGTAAATTTAAATACTACATGAGATTTTGACTTGAGGCATGACCGTACCTTTTAAAATCGTGTCCCCAAAAGTCACTTTGCTGAAATTGCCCACTTCGGAACCGACCCTTCAAAATTTTGTTCGCATTAACATTCCAAGAAAAGCAGGTGAAACACCGCGGGTAATTGGCCTGTAATAGCAGAGTAATAAAGCTTAACCGAAATAAACAAGTAAATAAATCGGAACCGAAATATTTTTATTTTCTCACAAAATTTTCACGTGATTTTATTTTGAGCAGAGATTTTATTACCTTAATTACCTGACAATACACGAGATAAGCATCAATTTAAATTTATTTCATGGCGAACGGCTACGATATTTGAATAAAGTCTACGCCACTTAATCTCAGCTTCTATTTGTATTCATTTATGATACGAAATTCTATTCAAATGAAGACTGTTTTGAGTCGATCACGTGATCCTCAGATAAAAGTTTTTCCAACGCAGAAATTACAAATTTCTGGTATTGATTTTTTGAATGAATTAGGTCGATTTACGGAAATTCTATTAGGAAAAAAGGGAAACCTAAGCAAGTAAAATTTATTCAAATATTTAGACAATTTCTAAACAAGAAAAAAATTTCCGGCACCTTTTCAAGGCAGAAAATATTTTTTTTCGATTTTTAGAGACTATTTCTAAGCAGGAAAAAAATTGTCGAGGTCTTTTTCAAGCAAAAAATATTTTTTTTTCAAATTTTTAGAAACAATTCCTAAGCAGATTTTTTTTTTCGAATTTTTAGGCACTATTTTTAAGCAGGAAAAATATTTCCGAGATCTTTTCTAAACCGGAAATATTGTTTTCAGTTTTTAAAGATTATTTCTAAGCAGGAAATATTTTTTTTTACTTTTTTTACGCGCCAAAATTTCAATTCGAGCTTCAATCTCTCATCACGGGCTATCAATTTCAATATATCACTCTTGCTGTCTTCCTGTTGGGTCACGCCGTCCTTAAAAGTTTCAAGAAAATGGTTCTTCTGTCCACAAAATCAATAAAGCGGTTTGAAGATGGCCCCGCCCCCCCCCCCCCTAATCAAAAAAACGTGCATCCTTTTTAATAACATTTTATTAAAAAAATTTACATTGCCTTTTTTGAAATGTGAGGTTTTCATATGACTATAAAAAAAAAACAATTCTTCCAGTGTTTATTTTCTTGCTCAAAAAAGAAGATTAACTGTTCGAATTACAAAAATTAACTGAACATAAACTTGAGTCGCGCGCTCCAAGTAACACGAGAGGTCGTTAGATGGGCATCAATTTCTTAACGTTGTGGTCGCGATGCTCATTTTATGACATCTTGTTTTACCAAAGGTTGTTTTATAATTATTAAAAAAAAAGAAAATGAATAAACTGAATATGAAAAATTTAGTGACAGCGGCTTCTAAAAAAATGCGGATTTTAATCTCATACAAGTGTTTTTTATGTTTTTTTTAAATCTAATGCATGTTTTTCAATTGTACATATTTGCGTTTAGTATAGTAACTCCAAGGAACTTGAAAATATAATTATTATCGCTGGTAGCAAAAATCTGCAGCTGTCAAAAAGGGAAAATTGTGGATCAACCTTTGCTACCGACGGAAATCAAAAGAAATCTAAATAAAACTTAAATACTCATTTAAAGGGGGGTCTTCTTTGTTTCATAATAAGAAAAAATATTTAAAAAAAAAACTTTTCCATAATATTCTAGATTAATGCGAATTCTTAAAGCTCGATCCAGACTACACGATGTACGGGGTACGAGATACGAGGTTTTTGGTTTCCTCGTACATGGAACTGCATCCACACTGCACAGGGTTTTGCTCATTCGTGTACGCGGTTACCACGTACGAGGATAATCAAACAGCTTCTGATTTTACTCACTAGGTGAAACCATGTGCAAATTTCCCATCCAAACACTCGATGTTCGGGGTACGTGCCAACCTCGTACCCCGTACATCGTGTAGTCTGGATCGAGCTTAACAGGTAAATTTTCCTTGGGCAAATATAATTAAGCGATAGAAATGTCATCTTAACCAATGACTAGGCCGCATCCTAAACGAAATTGACTCTTGGTGTGATTAAGACGACCACTAAGGGCGAACGTGAACGGCAAAGGCTGCAACCGTTTTTCCATAACGGCACCGACATTCCAATTAGAATCTAACATTCCTGAAATTCAAGAAATTGCATGGATTTCTTAGAAAGAAATGATAATTTACAAACCTTTAAACACTAGATCAGCTTTTGGTATATCAACCTGATAACCTATGGTGCCGACAGACTCCTGCATACGTAAATTGGTCTCCACCGATGCACAGATTTGTAATTGTTCACTAGCTTTATGATGATAACATAGATTTATGCCACTGCCACCGATAATTCCCGACCATGTTGCATTTCCATTTATGTATCGTCCAACCGCTGATGCGACTGCAACTTTACCACCTGGCACCGATGGCCCAAATTGATATGCGAGCTCCGCCCCAATAGCTAAATTCTTTGTCAACGATTGTAGAAAATGAAAAATTGTGACACCGGAATTTGTCAATAAATTTGGATTGCCGATTGTTATTGATGCCGTATAGTCATCGCCCTTATAATCCGTTGTCACTTGGGCAAGATTCATTCGCTGCTGTTGAATTTGTGCGGCAAATTTACATCGCATTCGTGGCGTAAACTGATGGATTATGTTCGCATTTAAATTGCCGGATGGATCGATATCGCCCAATAGAACTGGGAATGCTTCGTTCGGTGAAAATTGTGTTGTGCCGACGTATGTCGCACCAAATCTGTATCCGCTCGGACCATTTGAACATAGATTTAGTGTGTGCGACACTTGGAAGTGATTGCTTAAGCCCTTGTTCAGCATTACTTTGGCTCCTTCGAAGGTCATCGGAACTACATCTGTGGTTGATTCCAAGGAAAGCACAAGAAAAAAAGCAGATTTCGTTTTTTATGTCAAAGAACGAGTGGAAAAATGTTATACCGACCTTTGCATCTCTTGCTAATATCCTCAACTGTCCCGGGATTGTCACGATCGAGCTTTGTGCCGTCATCTGAATTCTGTAGCTCTGCCGGTGGTGGCGGAGGCTTTAGGGAATCGGGAAGACCAGCAGCAACGGCAGTCGAGCCTCTTCCAGATGAGGCCATTATGTTGCCCATATTTTCAGTCTTTTGCCTCGTCTGTTATTTTCACTTTTGCTAAATTCTTGTTCCTATACACTCGGCCTTGCAGTTGTTGCCTTGGGGCTCGTGTTCACCCTTCGTGGGTGAGGGAAAGCAAGCAAATGACTGTCACCAGCCTGGCAAAAACTCCGTTTTCTACTTAATGTCCAGGAATTTACGATTACCAATGAATGGCCGGCATTCAATTGTATTCAACTCTTAATTTGTCTCGCACGTCGCTGACTGAGATTTTTGCTCGTTGTTCGAAACTACGGACTCGCCGCCACCTTTCCACGTTTATTTTAATGGCCGATTGATTTCTACACGTGAAATCCTGTAGCAGATCTGGCTGGGCTATTATTCTTTTAATTGCAAATGCTTTTACGTACAGTCCGCGAGTTTTTAATCTCTAAAGCCCAGTCGTTTCGTTCCGGCAAATGTTACATCACATTAAATGCCATGCGATTCTCAAAAGTCAATTTCATAGAAAGCTTCGCCTGTTCGCCTAAGAAATTTCGTGGCGCCAGTCGAAAATCGTTAACTAGAGACCCTGGGAAACTACTCAGTAGAGTGCGTGTATAGGAAATCAGAAATCGGATGAATTATAATTTTGTGAATCATTAAATTACAAAATACTGATGGAACAGAAAGATTGCACCCCCAAAAAATACTTAAATTATTTTTTGCGATCCGAAATTCATGCAAATCTTTAAAAAAATGCTTGACTAACTGTATTTCGTGAAACTACTCGAAATTCTTCCTAATCTTTTCGGTAAGAGCACTTGCGTGTAACATTCATGAAATTCAATTAAAAAAGTTGCTTCATGATCATCAAACGGAATATTTAGGGTAAAAAGAAACCAAAATTCCTTGATCTGGTTGCAAACTGTTCGATGGTACTCTACTTCAGAAATGTATTCTTTTTTTATTCCAGATTTTCTTCTTTAGATTTTCACTGATCTTTTTTAGATTTTCACTGATCTTTTTTTAATTTCTAACAATTTAAAGGCAAATTCATTTTACCCATTCCCAGATGGTGATTATTCTCATTTTGAGGTAAAAAAATGATTTTAGATTTGTCAGCGCCATCTAGTCTCAGGCAAGGGAACTGAATCTTTTAAATTTCAGTTTTTTAGCAATTTCCACAAACAAATGGCAATTTCCACAAAAAAAATCCTACAAAATAAAACCGTGTCACCAGAAAATTCGTTACAGAACATTTTCTTATCCAAAAAACAAAAAAAAATTGTAATTATTTAATGTTCCCATGCTTCCATTATCTGGTGATTTAGAAATACCCCTCTTGACAGCTAAACAATTTCCCGCCAAAATGAAAATAAATAAAATTTGCAATATTCCAAATTTTAAAAGGAGGAAAATGCTTCGTTTTTATGCGTATTTATTTGCAGGTAGTTTGCCGTAAAACTGATGAAAAGTCTGAAAGAAAATGGTCTGGGAACGATGAAAATCAGCAAAAATCTGACAGTGACCACAGAAGGGGAAATTTCTTTTTTAATTTTCCTGTTTTCATTCGATTTAATGGATAAAATTACGTAGCAATTGGCATTTTCAAGGCGAATTTGCATTTTCTTATCAAATCCCACAGTTTGAATTAAAAACCTTTCATAAAACTATAAAAACTTATTGATAGAAATCAAGTCTACATTCGATGTCCATTTCCTTGTTTTTCCCTGTGAAAATTTCTTCGATTTTTTCAACGAAATTTTTTGATTTTCCAAACGACTTTAGCTAGAGGTTTGAAATTTTGCACAAGTGAGAGTCTCGTCAAAAGAAAGAATTGATAAAAAAATGGGCAAAATCGGATAACTCCTTCCCCCCTTCCCGGGAAAAATTGAAGTTTTTGGCGATTTTCTTGAAAACGGTTCGGTTTATCAAAAAAATTTCAAAGAGAAAAGTATTTATAATGTAATTTTACATAATTCATTCATATATCGTAAAGTCGAGCGAGCCATATTTATGGTGTTTTATGTCGCTCAAAGATTTTCGATTTTCTTCGAAGATTTTTTCCATTTCAGATTTGCCTGAAATCAATTTTTTCAAAAATTCATATCTTTTGACCTGTTTCTCGTAGATGTACACTACCTTCAGCAAAATAGAAGTAAATTAGCTGAAGTTTTCAAAAAAAGCATTACGAGAAAAAAATTTCTCACAAAATTTTTCACGGCGAGGAAAAGATTCGGTAAATTCAAAAAAAACTCCCTTTCTGGTCACTTATTTTAATGAAACTTTTTACTGTTAGATGTCAAATACCATTCTATACAACTTCTCTAAAGACATAAAGGTGGTATTTCAAACTGTTTTCATGTTATGAACCGAAAACTGACACGTAGTGGCAGAAAACCACTTGAAAAATTTAAAAAGGGGGGAAAGAGTGGTCAGATTGAATTTTGGTATATGGCCGAATTATGTAAAATTACATTATAAATACTTTTCTCTTTGAAATTTTTTTGATAAACCGAACCGTTTTCAAGAAAATCGCCAAAAACTTCAATTTTTCCCGGGAAGGGGGGAAGGAGTTATCCGATTTTGCCCATTTTTTTATCAATTCTTTCTTTTGACGAGACTCTCACTTGTGCAAAATTTCAAACCTCTAGCTAAAGTCGTTTGGAAAATCAAAAAATTTCGTTGAAAAAATCGAAGAAATTTTCACATGGAAAAATAAGCAAATGGACATCGAATGTAGACTTGATTTCTATCAATAAGTTTTTATAGTTTTATGAAAGATTTTTAATTCAAATTATGGGATTTGATGTGAAAATGCAAATTCGCTTTGGAAATGTCAATTGCTGTGTAATTTTATCCATTAAATCGGATGAAAACAGGAAAATTAAAAAAGAAATTTCCCCTTCTGTGGCGACCGTCAGATTTTCGCTGATTTTCGTCGTTCCCAGGCTGTTTTCTTTCAGATCTTTCACCTGTTTTACGGCAAAATACCTGCAAAATATATACGCATAAAAACGAAGCATTTTCCTGCTACCAATATTTGGAATATTGCAAATTTTATTTATTTTCATTTTGGCGCGAAAATTTTTAGCTGTCAAGAGGGGAATTTCTAATCTCACAAGCATAATGGCAGCATGGGAACTATATTTGAAAATTAAAGCGGGTGATTTTGTATTTCAGTTGATAGAAGCTTAACCAGTTTGAATAATTTAATGTTTTATTTACCTTTTCTTATACTTTCCAATTCATAAAAATATTTAATAGTCCAACATTTATTCAATACTACTATTTCGGATTACATTTAAAATCAATCGTGACCAATTGACACTAAAAAATTCTCCATTTACCTTCATTTCTAAATTATTGCCATTAGTTGGCTTTAATTAATTTTTTTTTCGTCATTTTATAGAGGTTTATATGAAATCGAATAAAAATTTGACTGTTCACGCTAATATTTCCTAGACGGCTAATTTGCCGCAAAAATCTTCCATTTAGATTTTGTAGCTCTGTTAATTTACTACAAGTTTGGTCAAAGATGTTGCCCCCTAAAATGCACCTGTAATGAAATATTCACAAAACGCCATAATTGAATTTCTTCAAATGTCACGTAAAATAAAAAAAAAACTCCAAAAAAATGAAATAAAAAAAGCTCGAAAACAAATAGAAACGAGAAATTAAACGTAAATTTTGGATCGAGTTCTGGCTAAAATCGGTTCAAAGCACGAAATTAGAAAATAAAAAATAAATTAACTCAATAGATGGCGCTGTTATCCATCAAATTGTACTACAGGAGAATGTTTAGACTTTCAGCCTGTTGACATAAGAAATTCCCCTCTTGACAGCTAAAAAATTTCCCGCCAAAATGAAAATAAATAAAATAATTTGCAATATTCCTAATTTTGAATGGAGGAAAATGCTTCGTTTTTATGCGTATATATTTTGCAGGTATTTTGCCGTAAAACAGGTGAAAGATCTGAAAGAAAACGGTCTGGGAACGACGAAAATCAGCGAAAATCTGACGGTGACAACAGAAGGGGAAATTTGTTTTTTAATTTTCCTGTTTTCATCCTATTTAATGGATAAAATTACACAGCAATTGACATTTTCAAAGCGAATTTGCATTTTCTTATCAAATCCCACAGTTTGAATTAAAAACCTTTCATAAAACTATAAAAACTTATTGATAGAAATCAAGTCTACATTCGATGTCCATTTGCTTGTTTTTCCCTGTGAAAATTTCTTCGATTTTTTCAACGAAATTTTTTGATTTTCCAAACGACTTTAGCTAGAGGTTTGAAATTTTGCACAAGTGAGAGTCTCGTCAAAAGAAAGAATTGATAAAAAAATGGGCAAAATCGGATAACTCCTTCCCCCCTTCCCGGCAAAAATTGAAGTTTTTGGCGATTTTCTTGAAAACGGTTCGGTTTATCAAAAAAATTTCAAAGAGAAAAGTATTTATAATATAATTTTACATAATTCGGCCATATACCAAAATTCAATCTGACCACTCTTTCCCCCCTTTTTAAATTTTTCAAGTGGTTTTCTTCCACTACGGGTTAATTTTCGGTTCATAACACGAAAACAGTTTGAAATACCACCTTCATGTCTTTAAATAAGTTGTATAAAATTGTATTTTACATCTAACAGTAGAAAGTTTTATTAAAATAAGTAACCAGCAAAGGAGTGTTCTCGAATCTACCGAATGTTTTCCTCGCCGTGAAAAAATTTGGATGAAACTTTTTATTAACGATACTTTATTTGAAAAATTCAGACAATTTCCCTACATTTTGCTGAAAAGAGTGTGCATCTACGATAAACAGGTCAAAAGATATGAATTTTTGAAAAAAATTGATTTCAGACAAATCTGAAATGGAAAAAATCTTCGAAGAAAATCGAAAATTTTTGAGCGACATAAAACACCGTAAATATGGCTTGCTCGACTTTATGATATATGAATGAATTATGTAAAATTACGTTGTAAACACTTTTCTCTTTGAAACTTTTTTGATAAAACGAACCGTTTTCAAGAAAATCGCCAAAAACTTCAATTTTCAGCGGGAAGGGGGGAAGGAGTTATCCGATTTTGCCCATTTTTTTACCAATTCTTTCTCTTTACGTTACTTGCATTTGTGCAAAATTTCAGATCTCTAGCTAAAGTCGTTTGGAAAATCAAAAATTTTGTTAAAAAAATCGAAAAAATTTTCACAGGGAAAAACAAGCAAATGGACATCGAATGTAGACTTGATTTCTATCAATAAATTTTTATAGTTTTATGAAAGATTTTTAATTCAAATTATGGGATTTGATGTGAAAATGCAAATTCGCTTTGGAAATGTCAATTGCTGTGTAATTTTATCCATTAAATCGGATGAAAACAGGAAAATTAAAAAAGAAATTTCCCCTTCTGTGGCGACCGTCAGATTTTCGCTGATTTTCGTCGTTCCCAGGCTGTTTTCTTTCAGATCTTTCACCTGTTTTACGGCAAAATACCTGCAAAATATATACGCATAAAAACGAAGCATTTTCCTGCAACCAATATTTGGAATATTGCAAATTTTATTTATTTTCATTTTGGCGCGAAAATTTTTAGCTGTCAAGAGGGGAATTTCTAATTACGATAGAATAATGGCACCATGGGAACTATATTTGAAAATGATTTTGGATATGAAAATGTTTTGCAATGAATTTTTTGATAACGCGGTTTTATTTTGTAGGATTTTTGTGGAAGTTGCACAATTTTTACCAATTCTTAATTTTTGCGAGACACGCATTTGTGTAAAATTGCAGAATTTTAACTTTATTCATTTGGAAAAAAAGAAAATTTACTCTGAAAAATCTAAGATTTCACGGGGATGGACCAGGCATGATGCGAAGCACGGTATAGAGCAAAGCGGAGAATGTACGCTTAGCCGAAATTCGATTAAAAAACATTTCATTATCCAAAATCATTTTGTTTTCGTAATTTGAGTTATTTTCTTAAGATTCCATTGGGATTATTTGATTGAAAATAAGCTTGTTTACTCCCTAATAGCAACTGTGATTCCTATGTGGTGCCAATAAGGCTGAAAGTTGTTCAAAGTTCGTCAAAATTGCTGGCCTGAAAAATTCTAAATTCACACGATTTGATAGATAACAGCGGCATCTATTGAGTTTATTTATTTTTTATTTTCTGATTTTCGCAGAATTTTCATCAGTTTTACGGGAAAATACCTGCAGAAGCTAAAATGAAGTATTTTCCTACACTCAAAATCTGTAATTTTGCACAATTAAATTCTTTTCATTATGGTGGGAATTTTTTTTAGCAATCAGTAGAAGAATTTCTCACGGCCCAATCTAGTTGGAAGCATAAGAGCTTTGCTTAATAGTTTTCACATTTTTTTTTTGTTTTTTGAGTAAGCAAATGTTTAGCAACCAATTTTTTGGTCACAACATTTAATTTCACATGATTTTCATTTAGATTTAGTCGCAGATTTATAAAAAAAATTGAAAACAAGAATACTTTGTTAGGGTACAAAGTACGACGCTGAGAAATCTTTGGTAAAATTTTTCGTTAAAATGAAAATAATGAAATTATTTACAATTGCCGACTGAAAATGGGACAAAAAGTTTATTATGTTTCGTAGCATAACTCGTTGGTGGTATTTTAAAGTCAAAATAGGAAAAAAGTAAAAAAATTCAAATTTAGTCGAAAAATTCAAAATTTTCGCGCGGACAGGAATGCCACACGAAAGGGTCTTCCTCGAATTGAAAAAAATTCAAGTCCCCGCCCGCCATCCACCTGGCAGTCTTTTTCGTTGGCGTCATTCGCGAGTGCTGTTTTTTAGCGTCTTGTAAATTTTTTTATCGGATTCGCGTGCAAAAAATCAAAATTTCGGTGATTTTTTGCAATCTATCTGAAGATCGGACGTTTCTCTTTCCGAAAATCGTAAAATGCCACCGCGTCGATAATTAATTCGGTCGCAAGTGCCATTTGTCTGTCAGTCGGTTTCTTTTCTTTGTTCGGTTTTGTTTTCCTTTCTAAAAAAATGTAATTCTCGAATTTTCCGGGGTTTTCGCTGAGAAAAGAAAAAAAGAAACGCAAATTGGATATCGGAGGAACGGTTTTATGCTGTGGAAATCAAAAAAACCCGGTAAGTGTTTCTAGTTTTTTGTTTTACAGGAAAAAACAAAATTTTCAATAGCGCGCGTCTGTCTTGATCACCATCCAAAAATTTTATAATAAAAAGAAAAACACTACAAAATACGGATTTTCTGAAAAATTTGTTAAAAATGGGCTTTGTATAGAATACGTGACGCATTTAAGAATTTCACCGCAGGTGCATTCGTTCAGAGCGTGTTTGCCGTTGTAAAACCCTTTGAAAAAGATAGTACAAAAAATCTTTAATTAAATTCAGAAAAAATAAATTGTAGTAAGCAAATAAAATAATAACAATTGTAAAAGCAGGGCTTTTTTTTTAGCACGTGTCTTTGCGGTCGAGGTCGCGTATGCTAAAAGAAATCAGTCATAGAAAAATTGAAAAATTAAAATAAAAATTCTGTTGGCCAAAGAATTAATAATAATTTTGTATTTCAAGTCACTAAGCATCTTCGGAAGCCGCTATGCATTTTTGGAAGCCGCTATGCATCTTCGTTCAATAGAGTTTTCACAACATCATCAACACCAACCGCCGCCATCCCGCTTTCGGTAAGTCTTTTTTCAAGATTACTTTTTTATTTATTACTTTCTTCTACGGAGTATAATAAAGTATTGTATTCATGAAAAATTTCGACCTCTTAATTTTGCCTAAAAAACATTTCCCGGAGACTCCTGAGTCGATTGGAGTCATATTAAAAAAATGTCTTTCTGTCTGTCAGTCTGTGTACAAGATTTCTCAAAAACTAATAGAGCCAGCGCCATGAAATTTTATAGGCATGTTGGGTCCTGAAATGGGACGATCCTATCAACTTTTGGTGGAAATCCGTTTACCGGAAGTATCCAAAATGGCGGTTTTTCAAAAATCGCAATTTCGTTTTTCTCGATTTACTCCCAAACTACGCGTTTTTTAGTGGCCTTAAGTATGACAAAACTTGGAGAAAAGAAAATTTCCCACACTTTTGTCTTTAGCTATAACTCGATATCTCAACCTGTTATCGGGATAAACCGTTATTTCCAAAAAAACAGTTTTTTGCGATTATCTCGAAAAGTAACGGGTTTTTGTTGACTGAATGTATGAAGTGAATTGATGAGAATGGCATTCTGCATAATTTTGTTTCTTACCGTTATCCGTTATGTTTTACCGTTATTGAGATATTTTCATTAATATGTAAAAAATCATATTTTTGCGAATAATTTGCAAACTAACGGTTTTCGACAAATCAGTTAAAAGAATAATTAAAGATGTTAACATTTTCTACATTTTTCCCATTTACCGTAAATTGATATCTTTTACAGTTCTCAAGTTATCTCAAATTTTTTACGGTTTTGATATTTTTGAATAAACCAAGAATTTATTGGGAGGTCGTCTTAGGTTGACAACGCGACAGGGTTTTAGCGTAAATTGCGCAGGGTCGTAGATTTTGTAGAAGAAAGTTTTGTGTTGACCACAACTGATATTTTTTTATTCTAACCAAACTTGAAGGAAATAAAATTTTCCAAATTTTTTGCTTTGACGGTTTTCACGTATTTGTAACGGTTCTTGACCTTTAACCCACAGGCCCCTCGCTGCTTTCAATTTCTAAGAATCGAATACTTCTCCCCTAACCACGCAGCCGAAGTTGCTTTTATGTTAGACATATCTATAAACATGTCTCAGTGATTTTATTTGAAATCTTGAAAACATCTCACTATGAAGTATAGGTGAGACCAAGTCCATGGAAGTACACTCGCAGTACACTCGCGATTATATGAACATGAAATTTTAAGCTGTTCATATAACAGAGTATTTAATCTCAAATACTTTCTATGCATCCGTATAATAGAACGTTCATGTAATCGCGAGTCTACTGTATTTCACAAAAATCGAGTTTTTTCAAAAATTTCTTTGAAACTAAGCACTTTTTGGGGAAAACCGAATATAACCAAATTCAAAGGAAATACAATTTCCTGCAGTTTTTCTTTGAATAGTTTTCACACATCTCTAACGGTCCTCGAGATATTTGAAAAAAAAATAAATATCATTACTAAAATATTGCAGAGGAAATTTTTGTGCCCATCATAAACTGATATTTTACTTTGATTTTTTTTTATATTATTAGATGTGCATTCATCTATGGCCATAACGGTGAATTAGAGAAATTTACACGTGATATGCAAGATCGTCTTCTACGACAGGTTATTGAGCCGATGGCATGCGATGGTCTACGTACAATATCAATTGCATATCGTGATTTTGTACCGGGTAAAGCGGCCATTAATGAAGTACATATCGATAATGAACCAAATTGGGACGATGAAGAGAATATTGTTAATAATTTAACATGCCTATGCGTTGTTGGTATTGAAGATCCTGTCCGTCCTGAAGTACCAGATGCCATACGAAAATGTCAAAAGGCTGGCATTACTGTACGTATGGTAACTGGTGATAATATTAATACAGCACGTTCAATTGCAACTAAATGTGGTATTATAAAACCAAATGAAGATTTCCTCATATTAGAAGGCAAGGAATTCAATCGAAGAATTCGTGATAGCAATGGAAATGTAAGTTAAATTTTTTTTCTTGTGTTTTTGAGTTAGCTAGTGTTTTCGACCGCTTCAGAGCAACACTTGCCTTTTGACATTTTCGAATTAAGGGCGGGAAAAACTGATTTTTTAGGTGCTATCCACAAAATACGTGACACTTTTGGGCGGAGGAGGTCAGCGATGGTGTGACGGTGGTATTATATTCCACACAAAAAAACATGACTGACAAATTTGGGGTTGGGTTCGAAAAGGGGAAAGGCGTTGGGTTCAAAAATTATCGTCACATATTTTACGGACAGCCCTTAACGAGTTGCGGTCGAGAACACATTGAGTATAGATAATTTTATGTGTGTGTGTGTATCAATTTGTCTGCCTGAACCGAATTTATCCTGAAAAATATTCAAACGATTCGAATCTAGGATTGTCAAAAAATACTAGGTTTTTATAAAAACCGATGGTGTTTTTTGGGTTTTTGTGTTTTGGGTTTTTTGCGATTTTTTTAAATAAATCGTCTGTCTGTCTGTCCGTCTGTCTGCCTGTCCGTATGTCTGTCACCCTGTCCGTCCGTCTGTATGTCCGTCTATTCGTTTGTCCGTCTGCCCGTCTGTCTGTCTGTCCATCTGTCTGCCTGTCCGGCTGTCTGCCTGTCCGTCCGTCCGCCCGTCCCTATGTCTGCCTGTCCCTATGTCCGTCTGTCTGTTCGTCTGTCTGTCTGTCCGCCCGTCTGTTTGTCTGCCTGTCCATATGTCTGCCTGTCTGTCCGTCTGTCTGTCTGTCCGTCTGTCTGCCTGTCTGCCTGTCTGTCTGTCTGTCCGTCTGTCTGCCTGTCCGTCTGTCTGCCTGTCCGTCCGTCTGTCTGTTTGTCTGTCCGTCTGTCTGTCCGTCCGTCCGTCTGTCTCTCTGTCCGTATGTCTGCCTGTCTGTCCGTCTGTCTGTCTGTCCGTCTGTCTGTCTGTCCGTCTGTCTGCTTGTCCGTCCGTCTGTCTCTCTGTCCGTATGTCTGCCTGTCTGTCCGTCTGTCTGTCCGTCCGCCCGTCTGTCTGTCTACCCGTCCGTCTGTCTGCCTGTCCGTCCGTCTGTCTGTTTGTCTGTCCGTCTGTCTGTCCGTCCGTCCGTCCGTCTGTCTATTCGACCGTCCGTCTGTCTATTCGTCCGTCCGTCTCTCTATCCGTCTGTCTGTTTGTCCATCCGTCTATCTGCCCGTCCGTCTGTCTGCCTGTCCGTCCTTGAACACCATAACTTTCAAAAGGATTCAGCTAGTGACTTCGAATGTAGCACAGTTGCTCTCGTAAATGGCTAGGCCTAGTTCTCGAACGTGCAAGATTGGACCATTTGGGTTTGGGTTTTAGGTTAGGTATTTTAAAAGTGTATAAAACCCAAAAAAGAAAACCAAAAAAAAACTGGGCTTTGGGTTTTTTGGGCAGATAACCCTGTTTGAATGCACATAGCATGGTGATAATGTAGCTATTTCAGCGACGATTTCTTTTAAGAATGGAAAAATTCATTTCTCTTTAAAACAGGTTCAACAGCACCTTCTCGATAAAGTGTGGCCAAAATTACGGGTACTTGCACGATCATCGCCAACTGATAAATATACTTTAGTGAAAGGTGAGTTAAATCCCTTATTCATGTCTCTGAAGTATCGCATTAGACTGGAATGTTAACGCTTTGACGACCGCAGATACAAAACTTGCATAGGAATTTGGCCTGTATTTTCTAGTCATACGAAACAAATCACTTTGCAAGTTTTGATCCTCGGGCTGTCGAAGGGTTGAAAAATCATCAACCTTTTTTTTTTTGATGAAAATTCAAGTCTAAGACCGATGAAAGGAAAACTTTTACAATCTCTTACTAAGACAATTACATTAAATATTTCCCCTTCGTCCCATCTATTTATTTCATCAGGTATCATCGATAGCAAAGTTAGTGAGAATCGTGAAGTAGTTGCTGTTACCGGCGATGGCACAAACGATGGTCCAGCACTTAAGAAAGCCGATGTTGGCTTTGCGATGGGCATTGCTGGGACAGATGTTGCTAAAGAAGCATCTGATATCATATTAACCGATGATAACTTTAGTAGTATTGTTAAAGCTGTTATGTGGGGACGTAATGTTTATGATTCAATTGCAAAATTCTTGCAATTTCAATTAACAGTAAATGTTGTTGCTGTCATTGTTGCATTTATTGGTGCCTGTGCTGTTCAGGATTCACCACTTAAGGTAAAAATTCGTGTGTGCAGATGTGTTTTTTTTATTTTTATAAAACAAAATACAAATTTTAGGCTGTTCAAATGTTATGGGTTAATCTTATTATGGACACACTTGCATCATTAGCTTTAGCCACCGAACTTCCAACATCTGATTTATTACTGCGTAAGCCATATGGTCGTACGAAACCATTAATTTCACGCACAATGATGAAAAATATTCTTGGTCAAGCGATATACCAGTTAACTGTTATTTTCGCGCTACTATTTGTCGGTAAGTGTTTATACATTTTTTTGGTAAATTTTCCTTAGCACATTGACTGCCATCATTTTTGATATCCTGTGATGTTTCCCTGGGGACCATGGCTTGCAAAAATTATATAAATATATGTTGAAAACAGTACAAATCACAAAGAAAATGTATTGGCATCTTTTTTTTTTAATATTTACAAAATTGGCGGGGCCGTCAACGTGTTAATAGAGAGCCTATAATTTAGAGATTGAATAATCACACTTATTAGACTCTCCTATTGTGTGTGGACAGTGTTTAGAGGATTTTACTGTTTCCGTATTTAAAAGATATTTGATGAAAATCATTTTTCTTTCAGGTGATGTATTACTTGATATTGAATCCGGCCGTGGTAAAGATAAAGGTGGACCAACACAACATTTCACTGTCATATTTAATTCATTCGTTATGATGACATTATTTAACGAAATGAACGCAAGAAAGATTCATGGCCAAAGGAATGTATTTGAAGGCCTTTTCACAAATCCTATTTTCTATACTATTTGGATTGGAACAACAATTAGTCAGGTTGGTTATAAACTTTGATTTTCTACTTTCTTATACAAAATATAATACAGTAATTATGCTGATCAGATATTTCGACTTTTTAATTTCGCCTAAATGTAGGTACCGTTTTATAAAAACGTATTTCTGCCTGGCAATCTATCAGTCTGTTAGTCTGTTAATCTATCTGTCCGTCTGTCAGTATGTCTGTCTGTCAGTATGTCTGTCTGTCTGTCTGTCAGTCTGTCTGTCAGTCAGTCTGTCTGTTTGTCAGTCGGTCATCCTTTGTACAAGATTTCTCAAAAACTAATACAGTTAGAGCCATGAAATTGTTTGGTCCTCAAAAGCAACGGTCCTATCAACTTCTGGTGGAAATCCGTTAAACGGAAGTTCCTAAAATTGTGGCTGTTCAAAAATTTCACATTTTTTTGAAAATTCGGCGTTTTTGAGTAGTCTTATGTATGACAAAAGTTGGAGACATTCAAAGTTCCAGATTTTTGGCTTTTACTACAACAACGATTATCGAGATTTTCCGTTATTTCGAAAAATTCGCCTTTTTTCGACTGTCTGGAAAACTAGCGATTTCACGCCGGCTCAATAAGATGAATTGAAGCGAATATTTTCCAAGATTTTTACCGTTATACTCTATATTTGACCGTCATCAAGATATTTCAGATTTCGTAAAAACCAAAAATTATCTGTTATACTTTCAAGAGATGACCCAAGATTTCCCATCCCATCCCTACTAACTCGTAAGCCACAAAACCATTAACAACCCCTAACAAAAGGCGTTGGAATTGCTGAATGAAACTGTCAGAGATTGTTTGTATTGGCAACATTTCCTCGAAGCGGTCAGGGGCGAAGTATTTTTATACAAACTAGTATTTTATTCGTCAGATAATAGTGTAGATTTTGTATAAGAAAGTCATATGCTGGGCATATAAGATATTTTTTTAATAAATATTTTGTTTTAAAAAAAAATTCAGGTCGTTATCATTCAATATGGAAAAATGGCCTTCTCCACTAGAGATCTCTCACTAGAGCAATGGCTATGGTGTCTATTCTTTGGAATTCGTACATTGCTTTGGGGTCAAATAATCACAACAGTGCCTACAAGAAAATTACCTAAAATCTTATCGTGAGTTTGAACTTTCTTTTTTTTTCGGCGTTTCAGTAATAAAACTGTTTTTTTTTTCTAGATGGGGTCGTGGCCACCCTGAAGAATACACAGAAGCAATTAATTTAGGTGAAGAACGTTTCGATTCCATTGATTCAGACAAGAAGCCTCGGGCCGGTCAAATTCTTTGGATACGTGGTCTTAATCGCTTGCAAACTCAGGTAAGTGAAATTATTTTCCATCAATTCAATTTTATTTTAGTCTAAAAACACGTCAGTATTAAAACTCTTACAGTTCACTATTATTAGGAAATTTTTTATTTTAATTTTATCCTCTAATATACAAAAAAAAATTAATACAAAGAAATCATATTTATACATTCTTTACATTCAATAACAAATAAGATAATGATGAAAAAAGAAATTTCTCCCACCACTACTTACTACGCTACTACCTCCCCCACAAAAAAAAAGAGTTAGTTTAAAAATGAATAAACAAATATAAAATTTAAAACAATTACGAGACAATATATTGGAATATATTTAAAAAAAACTACGCAATAAATTGATTTCCTAACATTATTTTCGACATTCAAAATAGATTCCCAAATAGTAAATAATAATGGTATAAAAAAAATCATCTTCATTTTCTCCTTCTTGGTTAATCGTATTAATTATTTATTTATTAATTGCTTTAATTTATTAATTATTCTTCAGTTTTAACTGTTGCGATAAAAACAAATTACTTATTTAAAAAACAAGAGTCGATTTCATCCGCCCTGACCTTACCCATGAAATTTATTAGAGGACAGAGATACAGATTTAAAATTTATGTTGATTTGATTTTTTTTTCTTATAATTTCGTATAATTTTGATGTATTTTGTTTTGGTTTTTTTTTAGTTTTTTTCTTATTCTATAAATTTTATAAAAGGAAATTGTTTTGATTATGTTTTCCGTGTCTGTATTTCAGTAAGATTTACGATGAAATTACGATGAATTCTAAAAAAACTGTTTATTGTATATTCGACCCGGATATATTACCCAATTTTTGTTTAGATTTATAGTGAATTTAAAAAATTATCCGGATAAAATGGTCTTAAATCTAAAATTTCAGAATTTAGATTGCGTAAAGTACTGATAAAAAAGACGTACACTAAAAACTCTAACTTTGAAATCTCATTTCGATAAATTGATAAATTTTTCACAACAAAATTGAATCCAGTTTTCGTTTCAAATGCGATTTTTTATGGCTTTTTGTTCAACTATTTTTTTCCACTCATTTATCTTTGGCGGGAAAAAACTTCCTAAAAAATTTTCCTCTCGAATGATAAAAACCGCATAAAAATCCCTGCAGCGTTTCAAGAATTACCAGGAAAGGGGGTCTGCGGGAAGGGGAAAATTCGGATAACAACAAAACTTATATCGCTCGTTAAAACATTTCAATAAAATCGAATTGTAATGTTTGGAGAAAAATTCCGTAAAAGAAAATCGATTTTTCTAAATTTTCTGAGGATTTTCCTATGCGAAGGGCAGGGAGGGAATTTTTGTAAAATTCCAGAGCTTTTTTTTCTTAATTTCCTAATTTTGTAGATATTTTTTTGTGCTGTGAAATTTTTTCCCTCGAATTTCTCAGCTGATCGAATTTTTTTTGCTGCTAAAAAGAATTTTCTTACTGGAAAGACGATTTTCTAATGCTTTTCGGCGAAATAAAACTTTTTTTTTTGTTTTTCGGCGAAATAAAACTTTAAGCGGAAGTTATTTCATTATTTAAAAAAAATAAATTCTTATTGGAACAAATTTCCAATTTCAAATCGATTCGCGCGTATGTTACACGAATTTCACGTCTAGGTGTCGCTGCAGTTTTCGAGCGAACGTCATACTTCGTACGAAATCGTTTTCGGCCGGTTGTAAAATTCTGCTCCCGTGAATTTTATTTATTTTGCCTGTGAAAAAACATTTTAATTTCGCGGGAAGTTAGTAAATAATTTATTTAAGTGATTTTTCGATCCTAAAATATCAAAATATCCGATTTGCAGGACTTGGATTTATACGAAATTTGTGTTGCAATTTTTCGCTCGAATACCGAGAGATCGTTTTCCATTTACGGCCAACAAAAATTGGAAATTCTTTAGAATTTCAATAAATGTGATTAAATTAAATGAAAATCCAGTATTTTTTTTAATAAAATTCAGTGCTTAAAGTGTTAAATTAAAATTGTGAAATTGGTGAAGTGTCTCAATAAAAAAAAATTTATCTCTGTCGGTTGGCGTCGGTTTCCCGCATTCACATTTTCCATGAAATTTCCGTGCGATTATATAAAAAGACTTATTGAAAAGTGATCACTGGAAATTGGGGAATTGTTTGTCCACAAGAAAATCGCTCTTTGCGGTAAGTCTTTTGGTATTTTCCTCATTTTATTTTGCATCTACAAAATTTTTCGGCATGGGCTTTAATGGTGGCGGGACGTCCGCTGCGACACCTCGTGTGAAACATTCGCACCAAATTTGGATTTTTCCAATTGGCGCGAAACATTTGAATTTCGAATAGTTTCGTTGCTGGGAAATTGTTTATTTTTCACTTGCGATGTTCACAATTGGAAGGAATTGTGGAAAATATTTTAAACCTGAGTTGACTTGAAGTTTTCGTGATGTTCTTTAAGAATTTTTTCACTACCTATTTTCGAATTTATTTACAGTTTAAAGGTGATTTCAGACTGGGAAATTTTTTTTTTAAATTTTCATTGGAAAAATTCGAAAAAAATTGCAACAAATTTTTTTTGTGTTTGAACTAAAAGAAAAATCATTTTTCGACGAAGGAATGTTTTTAAACATTTCCCAATGATCTGCGGGGTCTAATTTTTATTCTTTTCCAAAAAGTCTGTCATTCTAGTCTACCTGCCGGTGCGTGGGTGGTGGGGGCACACGCTGTATGAGCGACAGGTGACCACCAGTTGTGCGGTGGACATCTTAGTGTGTGGGTGGGTGCGTGTGTGGCTCCGCGGATGACGTCATGTACATCATTGTTCTGAGTAGGAAAAATATTTCCGAGACCTTTTTCTTTCGCTAAATATTTTTTTCGGATTTTTAGAGGCTAGTTCCTAGTCGGAAAAATATTTTCGAGACCTTTTCTATCCGGGAAATATTTTTCTTGAATTTTTAGTCGCTTGAACTCTACAACCTGTCGGTGGGTGGGTGGGTGGGTGGTAGAGCACACGCTGGATGAGCGACAGGTGACCACCAGTTGTGCGGTGGACTCCTTGGCGTGTGTGGCTCCGCGGATGACGTCATGCACATCATGCAGCGCGGTGGGTGGGTGGTAGGGCACATGCTGGATGAGCGACAGGTGACCACCAGTTGTGCGGTGGACATCTTAGTGTGTGGGTGGGTGCGTGTGTGGCTCCGCGGATGACGTCATGCACATCATGCACCGCGCTACGAATTCCTTTGTTCGGAAGCAGGGATAGAAGGGTTCGGAAAAATGGAACTTTTAAGCCTGGAATAGTCTGAATTATCCCACCTTTTGCACCTCATCAAATGCATCTTTTGCAAGTAGATACTCTTGCTAAGCATTTTTACGTAAAATTTTTTACCTTTCTAATTTAAAAAAAAAACTGATTGAGAAATTGAAAATTTTTCTTAGAGGTTTTCTGTTCAAATAAAAATTTCCCTCAATTTTCTGAGATGTTTTTAAACAGGAAAATCTGTTCTTTCGAATTTTTAAACAGGAAAATCTTTTTCAGGATTCCGCAAGACCTTTTCTTTGCATTAAGAAATTTTCGTGACCCTTGGAGGGTCTTTTTCTTTGGATTAAAAAATTTTCATGATCTTTTGGAGGTCTTTTCCACCCGGTAAAATTTTTCGGGACTTTTTAGGTGGTAAATTTTTTTAGGCTTTTCTGGGCGAGACTTTTCCAGGTTGTAAATTTTGTAAGGCTTCTCTAGACTGGAATGCTTTTTCGGAATTTTCCAAAGCCCTTTTAGGCAGAGAAATTAGTTCTGAAACTTTCTGGGATCTTTCCTTTTCCTGGACGCCAATGAGTTAAAAGTTTCGAAATATTCAAAAAAAGCCACGTTTTAGAATGAAACATGACTGGATTCAAAATTCTGATTGAAATTTTCTTAAAATCAAACCTGTGAGATTTATTTATTATTTTAGTCGTCACGTTTTACACTTTAAAGCAAAGATGAGCCATTTCTGTTCGCCGACACCAAATAAAATCGTGTTTCGGCGCTGATTAAATTCTGTAGGACGCAGGAGACTTTTTTGTGCGATTGTATTGGAAATTGCCAAAAGTGTCGTCATTTTCTGCTCGTATCTGCTTTAGAGTGACCCAAAGCTTTCCGAAAGAAAAACGGTGCTTTCTGAAAGGTGTTTTACGTAAACGTACTTAGGTTAGCATAGGATTTTCATAATAGTTGCGTACTTTTTATTATGTTTTAAGGTTTTTTTTATTCAAATAGTCTTCAAATATGATTTCTTCGATGATTATACGAAAATTTATTTATTATTTCGAAAAGAAAATAATTCCTAATTTAGTATTTTTCGACTTTAGCGTAAAACAATACTTTTTTTTCCACTTTTCTGTCTTATTTTTAACAACAAAAACGCTGTCTTTCACCCTCTTTTCACTGTGGCCTTTCGATATTTTCTTTAAACTGATATGAATTTTAATTTTCTACTATCTATATTGGATTTAGTGCTTTCAACGGTGATTTTTGGTAGGAAAGCGTTTATAATTTTAACCTGGATTTTGATTTGTCCTGTAAAAGCCAGCGTTTTAGCACAATTTTGTGTTACCGAAAGGCGAGTCAAAGCTCGTATGTAGTAGGCTTCGAGGGTTTAATTCTCGAAATTAAAAAAAAAAAAAATCTTCTCACTAACGTTTAATCCGTTACGTTTCTGACGTATGTGCTGTTACGGACATTTGCTGTCAATTTGACTGGCTTTTTGTTGTACGTTAAAAAAGTATACTCTGATCGGGCGAAATCCTGGCTTAAATTTTACGGATTTTCTGTTATAGAAAGCCAAATAAGAAATCAGCGATAGAACAACTTCTTCAAACCCTCCCACCCCTCTGGTGACGCGTCCTTAATGCGATATTTTTTCTAAAACGACTTCTTCAAACCCCCCACCCCTCTAGTGACGCGTCCTTAATGCGATATTTTTTCTAAAACGACTTCTTCAAACCCCCCCACCCCTCTAGTGACGCGTCCTTAATGCGGTATTTTTTTCTAAAACGATTTCTTCAAACCCCCCCACCCCTCTAGTGACGCGTCCTTAATGCGGTATTTTTTTCTAAAACGATTTCTTCAAACCCTCCCACCCCTCTGGTGACGCCCCCTTAATTCGTCATTTAAAATTTTCGAATTTCAAAGCAATTAAAAATCCACCTGACACCATCCCAGCTGTTCCCTAGCAAAGCGTGGAATCGTCATTGCCACGAGTTTCACATTTTTAGGGCTGGCAAATTTCGTGTAATCTTTGTGAAATTACGCAAAACTTTGTGAGGATTTCAAATTTTCCGTACAACAAAAAATTCCACCAGCAGGACATTTTCATCCACACCCCACTTGTGGATCATAAAAATCTGACATTTTCTCAACATGATTTCGGTTAACGTTAGTGAACCCTCCGCCATTTTGCAAGCTTTCTTGCCGTAAAAACTTTTCAATCTTAGATTTGAAATTTAACCTCACAAAAACGAAATTTTTTTTTGAAATCATGCAAAAGATTTTTTGTTTTTAAAATGAAAAAACAAAACGTTTTCCATTTTTTTTTTTGAAATATGTATTTATTTTTTCTCAAATTTTATTTTTTACGCATTGAAAAATGGCATTTGATTCTTTTTTCATTTCTCACCACCAGCTCGTTTATTTTCTATTAAAATTATTATCTTTTTCAAAAAATTAAAAAAAAAATTTAAATGCGAATGAAATCTACATAAATTAATTAATATTATATACCATTTCAGTTGAGTTGAATTGAGTTGAGTCTAGTAGTAAATAATGATCAATTACTCGTAAATTATAAAATATTGTTACTATACTAGTATATAAAATAATCTATTATTGTTTTTGCCAGTAAATATGTTCGAAAAATATCTATTTTTTATTACTCGTATGTTTTTTTTTCACACGACTTTTGGACTTCTTTTTTAAAGTTTTCTTTTCTTATCTTTTTTTTTGTTTGTTGTTGCCAATTATAAGATCTGAAGTAACAAAAAACAACTAATGTGAAATTTAATTTAATTAAACAAAAAACAAATACTTTTCTATCTCTCTTTAATATTAAATCTGTAAAATAATAAAGTTTTATTTTCATCTAATTTTTAATATGAATGAAAACAAAACAAAATTATAACAATTACGTTATTTTTATTTAATTATCTTTGGATATCTGCAGCACACTTGAATATTCTTTTCCTTTTGAATGATGAATTTTTTGACATTATTTTTCCTTTTTCACCAAAAAAAAAATCGCCAGTGTTTTTCTTTTGCGTTGAAACTAAAAGAAAACTCATTTTTCGATAGAAAAATATTTTTAACACATTGACTGCCATGGCTATCATTTTTAATAGCCAGTGAAAAATGGCACAAGTTTCATTAGGGGTCCAAGCTATAATTTTCGATAGCCAGACTTACATTTTCGATAGCCAGGCATTTCCTTTAATTATTTGAAAAATCGGTTCGGCAGTCAACGTGTTAAACATTTCCCAATGAGCTGCAACCGATGTGCGGGCTTTTTCGAAAAGTTCTGTCATTTTTCCATATTTTTAAAAGCTTTTATTTAGCTTGCCTTCGCGTCTGTCTGTGTGTCTGTCGGGGTCAAATCTAGCAATCCAATTTTGACCAACTTCCACTCATCCGATTGACTTGAAATCTCGCACACAGACGTAAGTTCGATCACAATACAATATTTACACTACTTACAGCCGTATTCTGGCGTTGTGATACTTAAGTCACAAGTCCATAGAATTTGAGGCTCTTGTGACCGAGTTGTGACTAGTGACCGTAGCTAGAATAAGGCTGTTAGTCCTTGTAAGGATAAGGAAAGGATACCGCCTTTATCCTTTTTCCCAAATTTTCCGGAAAAAATCCCTTCTGGGGGTTTTTGGTGTCGCTTAATCCCATTCTGACGTCTGTAAGCACAAGGTAAGGTCCTGTGATTATCATTTTCCTCAAATTTTCCGATGAAAAATTCGACTCCACTCCACCTGCCGGTGGGTGGTGGGAGCACACGTTTGTTTGCCATCCGGTGAGCACCAGTTATGCGATGGACACCTTGTTGTGTGGAGCGGATGACGTCATACACATCATATAAGACTTTTCCGAGAACTTTTCTGGGCGAGAAAATGTTTTCGGGGTCTCTTTGAGGCGAAAATTTTTTTGGGGCCTTTGCTCAGATGACAAAAAAAAAGCCACTCGTGAGATAACAGCCGAAAATTCAGCAATAAAATGTTCACGAGCCCTGCTTTCTTTCACGCCACCACTCTCGCATAAACGATAGTAAAACTTCATCCCCTCGTCTTTCCGTTCTCACTTAAACCACAAATAAACATACCCAGATAACCAGTGCCCATAGTGGCATCTGAACCCGTTTTTAACTCGTAGCCGACAGTCGTAGCTGACAAAACGCTTTTGTTGGCTCATGGCAGAGCTTGAAAGCTTTCATTGCCACTATAAATTGAAGTCGCATGCAATGATGGTAAAGGCGAAATAGAAAAGCAAATAAGTAAATCCAACATTCTATTTGATCGCCGAAAGGCACAAAGGGAAGAGGATATCTAGCAAACGATCGTAGTCGGTTCGTTTCGGCATTTTATTCTTCGTCGATGCAATGAAAGCTTTTAAGCTCTCTAAAACAAAAGCGTTTTGTCAGCTACGACTGTCGGCTATGAGTTAAAAATGGGTTCAGATGCTACTATAGGCACTGGTTATCTGAGTATGTTTATTTGTGCTTAAACGATTGTCAAACTTTTATAAGGCTAAAGTCCAATTTAGACTAACGATTGCGATTACGATGGAGCTTCCTCACCAATGAGATCAAAGCTTTCATGTCCCTATCGTTGAGAGCTTTGACGTCATTAGTCAAGAAGCTTCAATCGTAATCGCGAGCGTAATCGCAAGCGTAATCGTAATCGTCAGTGTGATACGGGCATAACGATGATATGAAACATCTTAACTCTTAAACAGGCAATCGGCCACTATTTTTTCCTGGTCAATACGTCTACGATTTATATAGTATTTGCCTGAAACCTCCTACCCATCCCACATGAAATCTTTTTGAAAAAAATGAAAAAAATAACTAAACATAACAAAAGCTATAATTGCCAATCTGGCAATCATTGGAGACCCGTATGGTGATATTCGGATCAAAATTCGAACAGTTGTACCAAAATTCCACTTTGAAGTCAAACTTTCCAATAAGAATTTTTAAAATTTATTCCAATCGGATTTTGATGTATAGGAGTTTTATGTAGAATCATATCCTAAATAACTTTTGTTCTTGGACTTTTTTGATAAGATGCACCGTTTTTGAGATATTCGCAAAAACCGTTTTCGTTCGTATGGGGGGTACCCCCCCTAATGGTCCATTTTTGCCGATTAACGAACTTAGCCTTGCATTTTACGAAAAACGAATCTGCGCAAAATTTCAAGTCTCTAGCTCAATCCGTGCGCCCGCAATCCGCGCCACAGACAGACGGACGGACGGACGGACGGACAGACAGACAGACAGACAGACAGACAGACAGACAGACAGACGGACGGACATGCAAAATTCAATTTTTTTTATCATTCTAAACACACTGGTGTAATTCATTTTTTTGTGCGATGACGGGATCTTGGCGTTACAAACGGTAAGGCAAAGTTAATATACCCTTTGGTTTCACCATACGGGTATAAAAAGAGTATAAATGTGAAATCTGTACTACAAGCAGCAAACACAGCATAACAGCGGCAGTGAAAATTTAGATTTTGATTCTTAAAAAGATAATTGAACATAGTTTAACATAACAAAATACCCTATACAATGCTTTAATGTAGCCCTCATCTTATAACACAGGTTTTGTTTAATCGCTTGTTCTGAGTAGGAAAAATATTTCCGAG
This sequence comes from Chrysopilus asiliformis, assembly GCA_964034945.1. NCBI lineage: Eukaryota > Metazoa > Arthropoda > Insecta > Diptera > Rhagionidae > Chrysopilus > Chrysopilus asiliformis. Next base: position 1,099,964 of record OZ035964.1, read on the forward strand.
ACCTTTTCTATCCGGGAAATATTTCTGTGATTTCTGTGATTCGCTTCTTTTTACTTTCTTCTACGGAGTATAATAAAGTATTGTATTCATGAAAAATTTCGACCTCTTAATTTTGCCTAAAAAACATTTCCCGATCACTCCTGAGTCGATTGGAGTCATATTAAAAAAATGACTTTCTGTCTGTCAGTCTGTCAGTATTTTTTGGGAATTTTTAAAGTCTGTGTACAAGATTTGTCAAAAACTAACAGAGCTAGCGCCATGAAATTTTATAGGCATGTTGGGTCCTGAAATGGGACGATCCTATCAACTTTTGGTGGAAATCCGTTAACCGGAAGTATCCAAAATGGCGGTTTTTCAAAAATCGCAATTTCGTTTTTTTCGATTTACTCCCAAACTACGCGTTTGTTAGTGGCCTTAAGTATGACAAAACTTGGAGAAAATAAAATTTCCCACACTTTTGTCTTTAGCTATAACTCGATATCTCAACCTGTTATCGAGATAAACCGTTATTTCCAAAAAAAATAGTGTTTGTCGATTATCTCGAAAACTAACGGGTTTTTGCTGACTGAATGTATGAAGTGAATTAATGAGAATGGCATTCTGCACAATTTTGTTTCATACCGTTATCCGTTATCTTTTACCGTTATTGAGATATTTTCATTAATATGTAAAAAATCATATTTTTGCGAATAATTTGCAAACTAACGGTTTTTCGACAAATCAGTTAAAAGAATAATTAAAGATGTTAACATTTTCTACATTTTTGCCATTTACCGTAAATTGATATCTTTTACCGTTCTCAAGTTATCTCAAATTTTGTACGTTTTTGATATTTTTGGATGAACCAACAATTTATTGAGGTGTCGTCTTAGGTTGACAACGCGACAGGGCTCTAGCGTAAATTGCACAGGGTCGTAGATTTTGTAGAAAAAAGTTTTGTGTTGACCACAACTGATATTTTTTTTGTTCTTCAGCTAACATCGATGGAAACAACGTTCATCGGTTGCTTCCGAAAAATTGGATACGCGTGCGCGTTGGATTCGTCTTACCACGAAAATCTTTCGAAATTTGCTTTTTCCGATTGCAAAAAATCAGTGTTTGTGAAATAGAAAAAAAAAGAAATGAAAGCCATTTCATATAAAAGCCTTTTGAAATTCGCTTCGTCATTTAATTCGCTAAAAATTTCGCGGGTGTTCACGTCAAAATAAGCGAATAAGTGCAGTGTATTTTGTTTTGCGTAGCAGTTGTTGCAGAATCTTAGAAAAGGATCTTCAGAAATGTTCAAGAGTTCCGGTTCCACGGTGAGTTGTTATGTTTGATATTTTCTTAAAAAAAAATCCATGACAATTTGTATTTTTCTTTGTAAAATCGGAGCACATTGTTTTCTTATAACCGATATTGTGAAAACTAAAAAAAACATTTGTTGCCTCCCTCCGTTTAAGAATTGAAATCGTTTCAAATCTTGTGCACAGTGAAAATTAAACTCTTTTTCTTGGCCTCTCTACCCTGTAAGATACAGAATTATAGTGAAAGACAAACATGTATGAAATTTTACTGTCTTGTCACACCTTTTTAAAAACCAAAAAATCTGTAAACGGGGAAAATTCGAATTTCATTTTAAATTTAAAGTAAAACACACGGATATCCGATTTCGCGCCAAACGGATCACACAAAAGAATTTGGAGAGCGACCGTCGCGCTCACTTAACACATTGAACGCCACGTCGCACGAAAACGTGCGACACCTATGTTTCCCAGGGGGCCACGTCGCACATTATTGTGCGACGGCACTAGGTTTACTGGGAGCCACGTCGCACGAAAACGGCTTTTTACATATGGGATTTTACACTGCCACTGAATTCGGTGGCCTCCGAGGAACATTTACGAGTTTTCAGCTTGGCCGTGGAGCTATTTTTTCATAGTTTTTTGGGCAATATAGGTTAAGGAATTTTTTGAAATTATTTTTGTGAAACAAGCAGAACTATTTTGAAAAAATATAATCTTATTCATAGAAATATATTAGGTACAAAATAAGTTCTGAATTTTAGAAAAATAAAGGCAGTCATTCTAATTCTTTAGTTTTATTTATGTTACATTTTTTTATTTTATTTATGTTGTTTTTTCATTTGAGAAATTCAACTGAAAGAAAGATAAAATATAGAAAGAAAAGTAGATTTGTTATTTTCATCCTTCCTTTTTTCAATAGTGTGTTTTTTCTTCATTGATGTTGGTTGTGCTGATGAAAATTCTAGTAATTCAGTTGCAATATCTTCTCGGAATTTCCGAATTTTCGTGTTTTTGGCTGTGGCTGCTTTATAAATAGTTAAAGCATTCACAACAGAAATACCAAGTAGTAACTCAATGCCTAGTTTGCGATACTATTTTAGTCCTTTTCGCAGAGTGGTGGCATATGATGCCATTTGGTCAGACAAATCGATTCCGGCCATCCCTTTGTTGTAATCTAAAACCGCCAACGGTTTTTCAATTCTTCTTTTTTTGGTTCTCGCTGAAGGTCCTGCACTAGTAGAAGGTTGTGGATCAGTCAACTCTGCGCCTTCAGGATCTGTTGCACGGTATTTTTTCCGTGCAGGGCCATGCGACCAAAAACGTGCGACACAGAAATCCTTGCACAAAAAGTACAAAAAGGACCTGTTGACAGCCCATATTGGTCCAAAAGTTCATTTTGAGTAACAACGAAAACATTCGTTCACAAAAAGCTACGTGGCCTCCGGGGAAACATTGCCGATTTTGCCGTGGCGTTCAATGTGTTAATACTTTTCGTGTGTGCGGCTTCCTTTCCGGTCGGTCCGAGGCGTTTGTTATGTGTTTTCATTGAAATCTGTGTGAAAAATTGAGAAATTGAGAAGTTTTTTATTAAAATTCGAAAGAACTGTCGCTTTTCTATTCGAAAACAAAAGAAAGCCACTTTTTCGTGTCTTAAGTTGCGCACAACGCGGTTTTTTGGTCAGACTGAGTGAATTTTTTTTCGTTTATGGAACTTCAACACCGAAAAAATCAATTGAAAAACATTTAAAAGAATTTCGAAACGTTACGAAAAGTGAGAATCATGACTGAGAATCATTTTGCCGATTATTTTTGTGTCGAAAAATTGTGAATATTTGGATAAATTCGATTCATGCGAAAATCGATGAAAAAATGTTTCCTTTTCTATGACGTCATGATGGCGGCGGCAAGTGATCGCCGTTGATGGAGATTTGCTTGCGTTGTCCTCCATTTTGTTGCAGTTCCGAGACACGTAGGCAATTTTTTCCTTTGTTCGGATTTTTTAAAAAGTCGAAGATTTTTCGCGGGTGTTTCGGGGTTTTAATTGATTTTATTTTATTGTGAAAACATTTTTGTTGCTTCGAAGATCTTTTCTTATTTGGAAAAATGGAGCATTTTCTGCTGGTGAAGATTTTTCTCAAATTTTTTTCTGCTGGTGAGTTTTTTCCTATTTTTTACTTTCTTCTACGGAGTATAATAAAGTATTGTATTCATGAAAAATTTCGACCTCTTAATTTTGCCTAAAAAACATTTCCCGATCACTCCTGAGTCGATTGGAGTCATATTTAAAAAATGTCTTTCTGTCTGTCAGTCTGTGTACAAGATTTCTCAAAAACTAATAGAGCTAGCGCCATGAAATTTTATAGGCATGTTGAGTCCTGAAGTGGGACGATCCTATCAACTTTTGGGGGAAATCCGTTAACCGGAAGTATCCAAAATGGCGGTTTTTCAAAAATCGCAATTTCGTTTTTCTCGATTTACTCCCAAACTACGCGTTTGTTAGTGGCCTTAAGTATGCCAAAACTTGGAGAAAATAAAATTTCCCACACTTTTGTCTTTAGCTATAACTCGATATCTCCACCTGTTATCGAGATAAACCGTTATTTCCAAAAAAACAGTTTTTTGCGATTATCTCGAAAACTAACGGGTTTTTGCTGACTGAATGTATGAAGTGAATTAATGAGAATGGCATTCTGCACAATTTTGTCTTTTACTGTTATCCGTTATATTTTACCGTTATTGAGATATTTTCATTAATATGTAACAAATCATATTTTTGCGAAAAATTTGCAAACTAACGGTTTTTCGACAAATCAGTTAAAAGAATAATTAAAGATGTTAACATTTTCTACATTTTTGCCATTTACCGTAAATTGATATCTTTTACAGTTCTCAAGTTATCTCAAATTTTGTACGTTTTTGATATTTTTGAATAAACCAAGAATTTATTGGGAGGTCGTGTTAGGTTGACAACGCGACAGGGCTCTAGCGTAAATTGCACAGGGTCGTAGATTTTGTAGAAGAAAGTTTTGTGTTGACCACAACTGATATTTTTTATTTGTGATTGCCTGCAAATGTTTAGTGATATTTTAACGGGAATAGAAACTTTCCGTGCGAAAAATATTCCAAAGTAACCAAAAGTACCTTTTCTATCCGGGAAATAATTTTCTCGAATTTTTAGAGGCTTGCTCTGAGTAGGAAAAATATTTCCGGGATCTTTTCCACCCGGGAAATATTTTTCTCTGATTTTTAGAGGCTTGTTCTGAGTCGGAAAAATATTTCCGAGACCTTTTCCACCAGGGAAATATTTTTCTCGAATTTCTACACAGTTAGAAATTTTTAACACATTTATGTGTTCCGTGGTGTCCACACCTAAAAAAGTGTTACTTTGGCACTGGATCCCAGTGTTGAATCATTGAGACTTTTAAGTGCCATTTTAGATAAACACTTAGAGTGTTAACAAATTTTTAACACTTATCAGTTTTGGGAAAATTAAAAATCAATTTGGTATTTTTTTTTCATTTTTACCGAAATAAAAGACTTACATGAACTGCATTTAACTATTATTTATTATTTTTAATAAAAAAATGCACTAAACAGGAAAAAATAATTTTTTGGGTGCTGTGTATGTGTATCACAATTGGAGGACCGGAACCTCTGGCGAGAGACATTGCGGCAGGCCAAGACCGGAAACCGGTTGTAGCGCCGAAAGAGAGTAAGAGAGAATCACAAATAAAACCGAGATAAATATTTGTTTTATTTTATTTTTATGATTTATCTCGCTTTTATTTGTGATTCTCTCTCTCTCTCTCTCTTTCGGCGCTACAACCGGTTTCCGATCACGAATCTGGTATTAGAATTTTAAAATTTGAAACGGAAGGTCCTGCAAGGATAACGCAAATCTCCTTTTTCCCATTTTTTCCGGGCCAAAATGGCATTAGGGGGTTTTCGGGGTCTCTCATGAATTCGGTATTAGATTTTCGAAATTAGAAACGGAAGGTCCTGTAAGGATAACGCAAATATCGGGGTCGCTGATCACATCAAAATTATCTGTGATAATTAAATGCCCCTCTTCCCAAGGAATAATTGCAAAAAGGATATTCGCATTATCCTTATAGGACTTTCCGTTTCCAATTTCGAAAATCTAACACCGGATTCGTGATCAGCGAACCCGAAAACCCCCTAAACAAAATCCCAACAAAAAGTCCCTTGCTTTTAATTGGCTAATTTGTTTAACAAAAAACGTCTTCCTCAAAAAGGCCTTCCCATGAAATATTTTATATTAAGCCCTTATAAACAGCTTGACGTCTTTTCATTCTGAATGAAGATATCAAACGTGCTGGTTTAGATTGGATTTTTGATTGTCAATATTTTGTTCACTAGGGGGTTTTTGGGGTCGCGAATCTGCAGTAGGATTCTTGGCACTTATAACGATGTAGTTATCCATAGCGATGTCGTTATCCATAAATACGAATAAGAGCTTTTACGTTTGTGGTAGTGATATAAAATGGCGTTGTATTTGTTTCTCGCTGTCAACTTTCCAATAAAATTACCCTCGACTATGACTCTGGCAATGCTGAGCCTTCCAATACGAATTTTCATAACGATTGCTCTCGGACCAGTCGATAAACACTAATGTTTGAGTTTCGTCCACTTAAGAATGTTGTTTAATTGTTGTCGCGTCGCGTTGGCAAAAACGAAATAAAATGTTGAATGCGTCCCTTAATTGTCTAAACATTACTCGCATTTGCCTTTTCCTTAAAAAAACGAAATTAAATTCGCCTTTACCTTGTGATCAAGTTGAAATTTTCAAACCGCTGATGAAAAAAAATCTTTTACGTACAGCGAAATGAAAATTACTCTTGCTTGTGGATGCCAACAGCGGAAACCGGTTGTAGTGCGGAAAGAGGAAGGGAAACACATGTTGGCAGCAAGAAAGTGCAATGAAATTGAATTCAATCGAAATTGCTGACAGCAAGAAAAAATCTTTTTTATTTAACCTCAACCATTTGTGTTTATTTCTGTGACATTTTTTTGTTGTGATTGTTAAAAATTTTTCCCAAAAACGTAAAACCTTTTCATTTGGCTAATCCGGGGAAATTCTAAAACGATTTTCGGAGACTTTTCTATTTTGTTTTTCAAAGGAAAAGTGTGCGGAAATCCATCTAGAATTGCATAAAAAACTGCCGGCTGGCTGCCCGACTTATATAAATACTTTTCACAGCTAAATATTAGACTTTCGAAAGAAAATTGTTATTTGTTTACTTTTCAAAATATGTTGAATTTAAAACAAATTTTAAATTTGCCGCTACTGTCAAGATTGTATTTAAATTTTCGCCGCCAGAGGGAAAATTAACCACCTGTGCACAATAATACCCTTAGCGATCTTTCCAGATCGTTATTTATCGTGTTCGAAATGCTAAACGGAAGGTCTTGTAAGGATAACGGAAATGTCCTTTTTCCAATTTTTCTCGCAAAAACAGGCTTTGGGAAGTTTTCAGGGTTGCTTATCACGAATCTGGAGTTAAAATTTCCAAATTCGAAACGGAAGGTCCTGTAAGGATAACATTTTTTCCCAAAATTTTTAAGTTATTTATGGTTTTCTGGCATTCTAAAATTTATACAAAAAACTTTTAGCTGCCAACGAAGGGTCTGCTAGTAGAGTATAAAAACGTACAATTATTACAGGTAGGCTGGTAGGAAGGTGATCTGATTGGGAAATTCCATGATTTAAAAAAAATGTTATTAGCATTAGATGGGAGGTGGGGATATAAATGAGATAAGACAAGAAAATCTTTTTTTTTGTCGTTATTTCCAATTTTCCACAAATTCTGTAAATCAAAAATACCAAGACGTTGCAGAAAACACGATTTTGATTACAAAAATTACAGAAAATTCTCTAAAACCAGAAAAAAAACATAACAAAAGCTATAATTGCCAATATGGCAATTATTCAAAACCCGTATGGTGATATTCGTATCATAATTTGAGCAGTTGTAACAAAATTCCACTTTGAAGTCAAACTTTCCAATAAGATTTTTTAAAACTTATTCCACTTCCACTTATTCCGTATCTCGCCGGCTCAACGAAGAACAAATCGCTAGAAGGGATCTGAACAATTAAAAAAAATATATATTGTAGGCTATAATCGATCTAAGAGCATTTTAAACTTAAGACTAGCTATTTTTTACAGATCACTTTTCTCAATAGATTCAACAATACCCGTTTTATCCGGATTATGATAATTTCTCATTCGATTTGGGTTCACATATTCTATCCATGATCCACGAGGACTTATTCCGTATCTCGGCCGGCTCAACGAAGCACAAATCGCTAGAAAGGATCTGTTCTTTTTCATTCTATTCTCACTGTTTTTTTTTGCTAACTTAACGATTTTTAAATTATATTACTCGAACAACACTGAACGTGAGCAAGATATAAAAAACACTAATCTGAAAAAAAAAAGAAAAGATTTTTGTCAGTCACTATCGATACTAAAGAGTTTTGGGAAGGAATTGTATTTTTAAAAAATATGAAGTGTTCGCCCGCTGAATCAGACTAAAAAGTGCTATCGTGGCAACAACGAGCGTCGACGCGAATACCGAGGACGGAAAAAAATAGTACGCGACTTTCTCAGAAATGGATTTGGGATCACATATTCTCTCCATTATCCACGAGGACTTATTCCGTATCTCGGCCGGCTCAACGAAGCACAAATCGCTAGAAGGGATCTGAAAAATTAAAAAAATATATGTTGTAGGCTATAATTGATCTAAGAGCATTTTAAACTTAAGACTAGCTATTTTTTACAGATCATATTTCTCCATACTTTCTCAATTGATTCAACAATACAAGTTTTGTCCGGATTATGATAATTTCTCATTCGATTTGGGATCACATATTCTATCCATGATCCACGAGGACTTATTCCGTATCTCGGCCGGCTCAACGAAGCACAAATCGCTAGAAAGGATCTGTTCTCTTACTGGATGAAGTTTCATTCTATTCTCACTGTTTTTTTTTTGCTAACTTAACGATTTTTAAATTATATTACTCGAACAACACTGAACGTGAGCAAGATATAAAAAACACTAATCTGAAAAAAAAAAGAAAAGATTTTTGTCAGTCACTATCGATACTAAAGAGTTTTGGGAAGGAATTTGAATAAATCCTTTTAAAAAATTACAGTTAAATTGTATTTTTAAAAAATATGAAGTATTCGCCCGCTGAATCAGACTAAAAAGTGCTATCGTGGCAACAACGAGCGTCGACGCGAATACCGAGGACGGAAAAAAATAGTACGCGACTTTCTCAGAAATGGATTTTGGATTGCAAATTCTACCCATTATCCACGAGGACTTATTCCGTATCTCGGCCGACTCAAGAGCATTTTAAACTTAAGACTAGCTATTTTTTACAGATCATATTTCCCGATAATTTTTCATTTAATTTCGGATCACATATTCTATCCATGATCCACGAGGACTTATTCCGTATCTCGGCCGGCTCAACGAAGCACAAATCGCTAGAAGGGATCTGTTCTCTTACTGGATGAAGTTTCATTCTATTCTCACTGTTTTTTTTTGCTAACTTAACGATTTTTAAATTATATTACTCGAACAACACTGAACGTGAGCAAGATATAAAAAACACTAATCTGAAAAAAAAGAAAAGATTTTTGTCAGTCACTATCGATACTAAAGAGTTTTGGGAAGGAATTTGAATAAATCCTTTTAAAAAATTACAGTTAAATTGTATTTTTAAAAAATATGAAGTATTCGCCCGCTGAATCAGACTAAAAAGTGCTATCGTGGCAACAACGAGCGTCGACGCGAATACCGAGGACGGAAAAAAATAGTACGCGACTTTCTCAGAAATGGATTTGGGCTTACATATTCTATCCATAATCCACGAGGACTTATTCCGTATCTCGGCCGGCTCAACGAAGCACAAATCGCTAGAAGGGATCTGAAAAATTAAAAAAATATATGTTGTAGGCTATAATTGATCTAAGAGCATTTTAAACTTAAGACTAGCTATTTTTTACAGATCATATTTCCCGATACTTTCTCAATTGCTTGGACAACACCAGTTTTGTCCGGATTATGATAATTTCTCATTCGATTTGGGAACACAAATTCTATCCGGATTATAAACACACTGGTGTAATTCATTTTTGTGTGTGATGACGGGATCTTGGCGTTACAAACGGTAGGGCAAAGTTAGTATACCCTTTGGTATACATACCATACGGGTATAACCAGAATTTCAAAGGGCATACGGAAGAGATTTTCGCGAGTTTGGAAATTTAACTTTTTATACAATAAATATAAGCAAAAAATAAATAAATATACTCAAAAAAGTGACATGTAAAAACACTCACAGAATGGCGGCGTCATTTGTTAATGATGTTCTCTTACTGCATGAAGTTTCATTCTATTCTCACTGTTTTTTTTGCTAACTTAACGATTTTTAAATTATACTAGGGGCTGCGCCCCGAACCGCTTCGCGGTTCATCCCCCATTACTGCTTTTTTCCACAAAATACTGTATTTAAATACTCAGAAAACTTTAATTCTTTAACGTTTCGAAATTCAAATTTATTAATAGCAATGCAAAACGTCAGTGGCAACACAAAACAGTGACAACACATGGCAAGTGTAAATACATTCAAACGACGAACAGTGAAGTATTGATGGCAACATGTCATATAGATTCGCTTCTTCCTTTCCCCATCGATTACTGTCTTGTCATTATTCATCCTTCTTCAGAACGCGTTACTTTGATTTTGCTTTCCATTGTTAATTTAAAAGAATAAAAATGTCGAAATTAAAAGCAAAGACACAAATTTTCATTCAATAAAATTTATACTGCGAAAAATACTGTTTTTTCAAATCGATTTACTGCTTTTTTAAATTTTTAGGTGAAATATACTGTTTTTTGTCCGAAAAAACATACCATCGTTAGCTATACATAAAAAGGAGGGGTAGATATTAGTTAGCAAAAATTTTCCCTGCGGGCTGACCTCTCTCATGGTGAAAATCGGATCCGAAACCCTTAAGCGCATAAAGAGGTTTCAAGAGAGGGAAAGGGGTTGCTATTAAACTGGATCCGACACCCTTGAGTAAGAGATATCAGAAGAAACGGGGATTGACATCAAAAAGAATCAGATCCCTTATTCTGTCAATAACTGTACCTGTGTGCAAAGTTTGATCAAAATCGGCCGCGCCGTTTTTGCGTGATGCCGGAACAAACATTCAGTCAAACAGACAGAAATACCGACCGACATACAGACAGACGGACAAACATAATTTTAAGCATAACAAAACCTATAATTGCCAGTCTGGCAATTATTAGAAACTCGTATAGTGATATTCCTATCAAAATTGGAACAGTTGTATCAAAATTCCAGTTTGAAGTCAAACTTTCCAATAAGATTTTTTAAAATTTGGATTTTGATGTATGGGAGTTTTATTTAGAATCATATCCTAAATAACTTTTGTTCTTGCACTTATTTGATAATATGAACAGTTTTTGAGATATTCGCAAAAAACATTTTCGTTCGTATGGGGGTACCCCCCTAAAAGTCCATTTTTGCCCTTTAACGAACTTAACCTTGCTTTTTACGAAAAACGGATCTGCTCAAAATTTCAAGTCTCTAGCTCAATCCGTGCGCCCGCAATCCGCGCCACAGACGGACATACAAAAATAAATTTTGTTTATCATTCTAAACACACTGGTGTAATACATTTTTATGTGTAACGACGGGTCGTGGCGTTACAAACGGTAAGGCAAAGTTAATATACCCTTTGGTTTCACCATACGGGTATAAAAATGGCCTCAGTATTATACGACCAAATACATCAATGTATGTCTATATTTTTGAGAAAATCCAAAATTACAAAAATTGTCCCCCTTACAGTTTTTATTATATAGATGGGAAAAAAGTAAAGTGGAGACATCTACAGATAGACAGCTTTCCTTTAAAAAAAAGAATAATCAAAATCGATTCTACGCTGGAGCTGTGTCGAAAGAAATACATACAAAATCGCTTTGCCTTTTAAATATATAGATCAGTCTTCGATCTTAACAACACGGATCGCAGCTGGGCGTTTAATGAAGGGGTAAAATACCCATGCTCGAAGCCAGGGTTGCTGGTGCCAAGGTTTTGTTTTTTTAATTTAATTTTTTTTTTCAGTTAGTTAAAACAAATTTTTTTCTTTGTGATTTTTGTGTTTTTTTTGCATGAGAAAACTGTTTAAAACAAAAATAGAGACACTAATTATAAACCGAAAACGATTTTGATCAGATTTTCACCATTGTCCGTGATAATATTCTATGACTGAAGTTAGCTTGCCCGTGAGGAGGCTGGAAAAACTAATTGGGTATTAGAGTTTTACGTTTATTTTCTAAAAGTTAGTCCTGGAAGTTTTTTGTGCAAAAAATCTTTAACCCGACAACGATGGGTCTGCATCTAGTAAAATATTATTAAAAATTTGTGGAAAAGTAAAATGGACACATCTAAAGATAATTTTCTAAAAGTTATTTCTTGCATTTGCATTATCCTTACAGGATCTTCCGTTTTGAATTTTGAAAATCTAACACCGGATTCGGGATCAGGGACCCCAAAAACCCCCGAGTGATACTTTTCAGCCTCCTATTGAGCAGGATTCATGGCGAAAATCACGGTTTAAAAATACCCAAACCCACTTTACCCCCCGTTCACCCCTTTAGCGCTAAAATTTCGAAAAATCTCGATGGTGGGACATATTCTGAAAGTTTCAAGTCTCTATCTTCAGGGGTTTGGGCTGGGCGTCAGGTTAAACGATTTTATATATAGAGCAGATGGTTTTCACTTTTTCCAATAAAGACTCAATTTCAACAAAAAAAAAATATTTTGCCACCGCTCAGAATTGAACCCGTACCTGGCGCAATGTAGTTTACACTTATTCAGTAGTAAGAATATAAATTTTAAAGATAAATGAAGTAATAAAAAACTGCAGTCATTGGGGACTGCCAACAGAAATGAAAACAATAATATATGTAAGGTAATAATTATATTGTCGTGTATTTATACCTATATATTTTTCCACCTGAAATTTCGAAAATATATGCTAATAAACAGTAAATTTTAAATAAAAGTCAATATGCATATTAAGGTTTGAATTCCTGAGCAGCACATGATTTTCTTATACTAAAAATGGCTAGAGATATTTAATTTTTTCTGTATAAGAATGCCACGTGCTGTTTAGAAATTTTCTGTGTAATTTTATTTTGCTGTATATTTTCTAAAAAAATCGATTTTTTGTTGTATATAACAAAGTCACGTGTTGTACAGAAATTTCCTGTCCCATTTTATTATACCCGTATGGTGAAACCAAAGGGTATATTAACTTTGCCTTACCGTTTGTAACGCCAAGATCCCGTCATCGCACAAAAAAATGAATTACACCAGTGTGTTTAGAATGATGAAAAAAGTTGAATTTAGCATGTCCGTCCGTCTGTCTGTCCGTCTGTCTGTCTGTGGCGCGGATTGCGGGCGCACGGATTGAGCTACAGACTTGAAATTTGGCACAGGTCCGTTTTTCGTAAAATGCGAGGCTAAGTTCGTTAATGGGCAAAAATGGACCATTAGGGGGGGTACCCCCCATACGAACGAAAAAGTTTTTTGCGAATATCTCAAAAACGGTGCATCTTATCAAAAAAGTGCAAGAACAAAAGGTTTTTAGGACATGATTCTACATTAAAGTTCCATACATCAAAATCCAATTGGAACAAGTTTTAAAAAAATCTTATTGGAAAGTTTGACTTCAAAGTGGAATTTTGATACGCCGTTCAATTAAATCACCATACGGGTTTTCAATAATTGCCAGATTGGCAATTATAGCTTTTGTTATGTTTTTATTTTACCGTATGATATTTTCCAAAAAAAAAATCGATTTTTTGTTGTATAACAAAGTCATGTGCTATTCAGAAATTTTCTCGCTAATTTTATTTTGCTCGGTACTGTCTTCAAAAAAAAAATCGATTTTTTCTGGATAAAAAAATCAAATGAAAGTGAATCAGCATTCTTAAGCTGTTAAATTAGCATGTCGGTGACGCGAACTCATAAGATTTTACCCATCCAAAAATCGCCCAACGCGCCTAAAGAAGTATGATATAAATAAAATAAATAATTTAAGGTAAAAAAAAATTTAAAAAAAAAACATTTTGTCACCACTCGGAATCGAACCCGCACATCTGGCGCATTGTAGTCTAACACTTTTTCAGGAGTAAAAATGTAAACTTAGGGCTCAGTTATAGCGATCAGTAAACTTCTGTCAGTGAAATTTTTTAATTCCGATTTCTCCACTAATACACCCAATTCTTATATTTTTTTAGTCCAAAACGTGTTTATACACGTCTAATTACCATTTCCATTAAATGAAATTGTTATTACATGAGTAATTTTTCCAAAAACACGATTTAATTTTTTTGATTTTTTTTACGTATACGAAAAATTTATTCGTACGTAAAAAAAATTAAATCGTGTTTTTGGAAAAATTACTCATTTAATAACAATTTCATTTAATACGAAAAATACTTTCGCGACCTTTTCTATAAGGGATGTATTTTTTTCGGAATTTCAGAGGCTTGTTCTTAATACGAAAAATACTTTCGCGACCTTTTCTATAGGGGATGTATTTTTTTCGGAATTTCAGAGGCTTGTTCTCAATACGAAAAATACTTTCGCGACCTTTTCTATACGGGATGTATTTTTTTCGGAATTTCAGAGGCTTGTTCTTAATACGAAAAATACTTTCACGACCTTTTCTATAGGGGATGTATTTTTTTCGGAATTTCAGAGGCTTGTTCTTAATACGAAAAATACTTTCGCGACCTTTTCTATACGGGATGTATTTTTTTCGGAATTTCAGAGGCTTGTTCTTAATACGAAAAATACTTTCGCGACCTTTTCTATAGGGGATGTATTTTTTTCGGAATTTCAGAGGCTTGTTCTCAATACGAAAAATACTTTCGCGACCTTTTCTATACGGGATGTATTTTTTTCGGAATTTCAGAGGCTTGTTCTTAATACGAAAAATACTTTCGCGACCTTTTCTATAGGGGATGTATTTTTTCGGAATTTCAGAGGCTTGTTCTTAATACGAAAAATACTTTCGCGACCTTTTCTATAGGGGATGTATTTTTTTCGGAATTTCAGAGGCTTGTTCTTAATACGAAAAATACTTTCGCGACCTTTTCTATAGGGGATGTATTTTTTTCGGAATTTCAGAGGCTTGTTCTTAATACGAAAAATACTTTCGCGACCTTTTCTATAGGGGATGTATTTTTTTCGGAATTTCAGAGGCTTGTTCTTAATACGAAAAATACTTTCGCGACCTTTTCTATAGGGGATGTATTTTTTTCGGAATTTCAGAGGCTTGTTCTTAATACGAAAAATACTTTCGCGACCTTTTCTATAGGGGATGTATTTTTTTCGGAATTTCAGAGGCTTGTTCTTAATACGAAAAATACTTTCGCGACCTTTTCTATAGGGGATGTATTTTCTCGGAATTTCAGAGGCTTGTTCTTAATACGAAAAATACTTTCGCGACCTTTTCTATAGGGGATGTATTTTTTTCGGAATTTCAGAGGCTTGTTCTTAATACGAAAAATACTTTCGCGACCTTTTCTATAGGGGATGTATTTTTTTCGGAATTTCAGAGGCTTGTTCTTAATACGAAAAATACTTTCGCGACCTTTTCTATAGGGGATGTATTTTTTTCGGAATTTCAGAGGCTTGTTCTCAATACGAAAAATACTTTCGCGACCTTTTCTATACGGGATGTATTTTTTTCGGAATTTCAGAGGCTTGTTCTTAATACGAAAAATACTTTCGCGACCTTTTCTATAGGGGATGTATTTTTTCGGAATTTCAGAGGCTTGTTCTTAATACGAAAAATACTTTCGCGACCTTTTCTATAGGGGATGTATTTTTTTCGGAATTTCAGAGGCTTGTTCTTAATACGAAAAATACTTTCGCGACCTTTTCTATAGGGGATGTATTTTTTTCGGAATTTCAGAGGCTTGTTCTTAATACGAAAAATACTTTCGCGACCTTTTCTATAGGGGATGTATTTTTTTCGGAATTTCAGAGGCTTGTTCTTAATACGAAAAATACTTTCGCGACCTTTTCTATAGGGGATGTATTTTTTTCGGAATTTCAGAGGCTTGTTCTTAATACGAAAAATACTTTCGCGACCTTTTCTATAGGGGATGTATTTTTTTCGGAATTTCAGAGGCTTGTTCTTAATACGAAAAATACTTTCGCGACCTTTTCTATAGGGGATGTATTTTCTCGGAATTTCAGAGGCTTGTTCTTAATACGAAAAATACTTTCGCGACCTTTTCTATAGGGGATGTATTTTTTTCGGAATTTCAGAGGCTTGTTCTTAATACGAAAAATACTTTCGCGACCTTTTCTATAGGGGATGTATTTTTTTCGGAATTTCAGAGGCTTGTTCTCAATACGAAAAATACTTTCGCGACCTTTTCTATACGGGATGTATTTTTTTCGGAATTTCAGAGGCTTGTTCTTAATACGAAAAATACTTTCACGACCTTTTCTATAGGGGATGTATTTTTTTCGGAATTTCAGAGGCTTGTTCTTAATACGAAAAATACTTTCGCGACCTTTTCTATACGGGATGTATTTTTTTCGGAATTTCAGAGGCTTGTTCTTAATACGAAAAATACTTTCGCGACCTTTTCTATAGGGGATGTATTTTTTTCGGAATTTCAGAGGCTTGTTCTCAATACGAAAAATACTTTCGCGACCTTTTCTATACGGGATGTATTTTTTTCGGAATTTCAGAGGCTTGTTCTTAATACGAAAAATACTTTCGCGACCTTTTCTATAGGGGATGTATTTTTTTCGGAATTTCAGAGGCTTGTTCTTAATACGAAAAATACTTTCGCGACCTTTTCTATAGGGGATGTATTTTTTTCGGAATTTCAGAGGCTTGTTCTTAATACGAAAAATACTTTCGCGACCTTTTCTATAGGGGATGTATTTTTTTCGGAATTTCAGAGGCTTGTTCTTAATACGAAAAATACTTTCGCGACCTTTTCTATAGGGGATGTATTTTTTTCGGAATTTCAGAGGCTTGTTCTTAATACGAAAAATACTTTCGCGACCTTTTCTATAGGGGATGTATTTTTTTCGGAATTTCAGAGGCTTGTTCTTAATACGAAAAATACTTTCGCGACCTTTTCTATAGGGGATGTATTTTTTCGGAATTTCAGAGGCTTGTTCTTAATACGAAAAATACTTTCGCGACCTTTTCTATAGGGGATGTATTTTTTTCGGAATTTCAGAGGCTTGTTCTTAATACGAAAAATACTTTCGCGACCTTTTCTATAGGGGATGTATTTTTTTCGGAATTTCAGAGGCTTGTTCTCAATACGAAAAATACTTTCGCGACCTTTTCTATACGGGATGTATTTTTTTCGGAATTTCAGAGGCTTGTTCTTAATACGAAAAATACTTTCACGACCTTTTCTATAGGGGATGTATTTTTTTCGGAATTTCAGAGGCTTGTTCTTAATACGAAAAATACTTTCGCGACCTTTTCTATAGGGGATGTATTTTTTTCGGAATTTCAGAGGCTTGTTCTTAATACGAAAAATACTTTCGCGACCTTTTCTATAGGGGATGTATTTTTTTCGGAATTTCAGAGGCTTGTTCTTAATACGAAAAATACTTTCGCGACCTTTTCTATAGGGGATGTATTTTTTTCGGAATTTCAGAGGCTTGTTCTCAATACGAAAAATACTTTCGCGACCTTTTCTATACGGGATGTATTTTTTTCGGAATTTCAGAGGCTTGTTCTTAATACGAAAAATACTTTCACGACCTTTTCTATAGGGGATGTATTTTTTTCGGAATTTCAGAGGCTTGTTCTTAATACGAAAAATACTTTCGCGACCTTTTCTATAGGGGATGTATTTTTTTCGGAATTTCAGAGGCTTGTTCTTAATACGAAAAATACTTTCGCGACCTTTTCTATAGGGGATGTATTTTTTTCGGAATTTCAGAGGCTTGTTCTTAATACGAAAAATACTTTCGCGACCTTTTCTATACGGGATGTATTTTTTTCGGAATTTCAGAGGCTTGTTCTTAATACGAAAAATACTTTCGCGACCATTTCTATAGGGGATGTATTTTTTCCGGAATTTCAGAGGCTTGTTCTTAATACGAAAAATACTTTCGCGACCTTTTCTATAGTTGATGTATTTTTTTCGGAATTTCAGAGGCTTGTTCTTAATACGAAAAATACTTTCGCGACCTTTTCTATAGGGGATGTATTTTTTTCGGAATTTCAGAGGCTTGTTCTTAATACGAAAAATACTTTCGCGACCTTTTCTATAGGGGATGTATTTTTTTCGGAATTTCAGAGGCTTGTTCTTAATACGAAAAATACTTTCGCGACCTTTTCTATAGGGGATGTATTTTTTTCGGAATTTCAGAGGCTTGTTCTTAATACGAAAAATACTTTCGCGACCATTTCTATAGGGGATGTATTTTTTCCGGAATTTCAGAGGCTTGTTCTTAATACGAAAAATACTTTCGCGACCATTTCTATAGGGGATGTATTTTTTCCGGAATTTCAGAGGCTTGTTCTTAATACGAAAAATACTTTCGCGACCTTTTCTATAGTTGATGTATTTTTTTCGGAATTTCAGAGGCTTGTTCTTAATACGAAAAATACTTTCGCGACCTTTTCTATAGGGGATGTATTTTTTTCGGAATTTCAGAGGCTTGTTCTTAATACGAAAAATACTTTCGCGACCTTTTCTATAGGGGATGTATTTTTTTCGGAATTTCAGAGGCTTGTTCTTAATACGAAAAATACTTTCGCGACCTTTTCTATAGGGGATGTATTTTTTTCGGAATTTCAGAGGCTTGTTCTTAATACGAAAAATACTTTCGCGACCTTTTCTATAGGGGATGTATTTTTTTCGGAATTTCAGAGGCTTGTTCTTAATACGAAAAATACTTTCGCGACCTTTTCTATAGGGGATGTATTTTTTTCGGAATTTCAGAGGCTTGTTCTCAATACGAAAAATACTTTCGCGACCTTTTCTATACGGGATGTATTTTTTTCGGAATTTCAGAGGCTTGTTCTTAATACGAAAAATACTTTCACGACCTTTTCTATAGGGGATGTATTTTTTTCGGAATTTCAGAGGCTTGTTCTTAATACGAAAAATACTTTCGCGACCTTTTCTATAGGGGATGTATTTTTTTCGGAATTTCAGAGGCTTGTTCTTAATACGAAAAATACTTTCGCGACCTTTTCTATAGGGGATGTATTTTTTTCGGAATTTCAGAGGCTTGTTCTTAATACGAAAAATACTTTCGCGACCTTTTCTATACGGGATGTATTTTTTTCGGAATTTCAGAGGCTTGTTCTTAATACGAAAAATACTTTCGCGACCATTTCTATAGGGGATGTATTTTTTCCGGAATTTCAGAGGCTTGTTCTTAATACGAAAAATACTTTCGCGACCTTTTCTATAGTTGATGTATTTTTTTCGGAATTTCAGAGGCTTGTTCTTAATACGAAAAATACTTTCGCGACCTTTTCTATAGGGGATGTATTTTTTTCGGAATTTCAGAGGCTTGTTCTTAATACGAAAAATACTTTCGCGACCTTTTCTATAGGGGATGTATTTTTTTCGGAATTTCAGAGGCTTGTTCTTAATACGAAAAATACTTTCGCGACCTTTTCTATAGGGGATGTATTTTTTTCGGAATTTCAGAGGCTTGTTCTTAATACGAAAAATACTTTCGCGACCATTTCTATAGGGGATGTATTTTTTCCGGAATTTCAGAGGCTTGTTCTTAATACGAAAAATACTTTCGCGACCTTTTCTATAGTTGATGGATTTTTTTCGGAATTTCAGAGGCTTGTTCTTAATACGAAAAATACTTTCGCGACCTTTTCTATACGGGATGTATTTTTTCGGAATTTCAGAGGCTTGTTCTTAATACGAAAAATACTTTCGCGACCTTTTCTATAGGGGATGTATTTTTTTCGGAATTTCAGAGGCTTGTTCTTAATACGAAAAATACTTTCGCGACCTTTTCTATAGGGAATGTATTTTTCCGGAATTTCAGAGGCTTGTTCTTAATACGAAAAATACTTTCGCGACCTTTTCTATAGGGGATGTATTTTTTTCGGAATTTCAGAGGCTTGTTCTTAATACGAAAAATACTTTCGCGACCTTTTCTATACGGGATGTATTTTTTCCGGAATTTCAGAGGCTTGTTCTTAATACGAAAAATACTTTCGCGACCTTTTCTATAGGGGATGTATTTTTTTCGGAATTTCAGAGGCTTGTTCTTAATACGAAAAATACTTTCGCGACCTTTTCTATACGGGCTGTATTTTTTCCGGAATTTCAGAGGCTTGTTCTTAATACGAAAAATACTTTCGCGACCTTTTCTATACGGGATGTATTTTTTCCGGAATTTCAGAGGCTTGTTCTTAATACGAAAAATACTTTCGCGACCTTTTCTATACGGGATGTATTTTTTTCGGAATTTCAGAGGCTTGTTCTTAATACGAAAAATACTTTCGCGACCTTTTCTATACGGGATGTATTTTTTCCGGAATTTCAGAGGCTTGTTCTTAATACGAAAAATACTTTCGAGACCTTTTCTATAGGGGATGTATTTTTTTCGGAATTTCAGAGGCTTGTTCTGAGTAGGAAAAATGTGTCCGTGACCTTTTCTATCCGGGAAATATTTTTCTCGAATTTCTAGAGGCTTGTTCTAAGTAGGAAAAACATTTCCGACACCTTTTCTATCCGGGATATATTTTGCTCGAATTTCTAGAGGCTTGTTCTGAGTAGGAAAATTATTTCCGGGACATTTTCTTTCCGGGTAATATTTTTTTCGAGTTTTTAGAAGCTTGTTCTGAAAAAATCACCAAAGGCGAACATTTTTACCGGCAAGGCGGATTGTGTGACCGCACTAGATTTTGATGTATGGGCGATTTATGTAAAATTGCATTCTAAATATTTTGCTCTTTGTAGCTTTTTTGATTTGACGATCCGTTTTCAAGAAAACCGACCGAAAATTCAAATTTTCACTGCCATGGGGGAGATACTGATCCCATTTTGCCGAATTTATGAGATACGCATCTGAGGAAAATTTCAAATCCGCAGCATAGTTCGTGTGGGAAATAAAAAAATCTTGCTAAGGAAATCGAAGGAATTTGGCATGGAAAACAAGCAAATGAAAACAAAGTAAACTTTTACAGTTTTCTAAAATATTTCCCATTCAAACTGTGAAATTTGTCATGGAAATACAGAATTTCTTTGCAGTTTAATCGATTAAATGAACCAAAAACATGGAAATACAGAAAGGAAATTTCCCATTATTGGCCGCCGTCCGATTTTCGACGATTTTCTTTGTTCTCAAACAGTTTTATTCGTAGATTTTATGCCTGTTTTACGGCGAAATACCGGCAGCAGTGATTTGCATTAAAATGAAGCATTTTCCTCCACTCTCGACAGTCTTGAAATTTTTCCCATTTTTACCAAGTACGTTTGAAAAAAATTACAAATTTTCTGGCATTATTCGAAAACATTCTGTAATCGATCCTCTCACACAGTTTTTCCTATATAAATTCAAAAAAAATAGAAATCTATTACTACAGTTTCTCTATCCGAAACTAGATGGCGCTGCGAACGCACGCAAAAAGTTTTTCTTCCACAATTCTATAATATTTGAGTAATTCAGTTCGACAACCGCGCCCGTCTGACATTTCTCGGTTCGAGTGGCGTCGGTTTCGGTCGTTTCGGGACAACCTGCGCGCTTTTCTTCGAGTTTTTCGCGCAAAAAAATAAAAATTGCTGCAATTTGGAATTATCCGTGGATGGATCGTTAATTTCTCGAGTCGGAAATCGAAAAACGCCACAATTTCGGCACTTTATTCGTGCGCAGTGCGAATTTGTCTCGCTGCCAATTTCAGTTTCGGTTTCGGTCTCGAAAAATGAAATCCCTCGGAGTTTCGGAAATTTGCAGTGAAAGTGTGAAAAATGCAATATAATTAATGAAAATTGCAATGTCATTTAATGCAAAAGGCGGTTTTTACCGCAAAACAAAGGAAAAAAGCTAGACTAGAGAAAAATGTATGGTGAAAAAAGTGAAAGATTTTTTTTTCTTCGGGCGGCGACGTTTTTCCCGCCTAAATGGAAATTTGCTGCTTTGAATTCAACAAAAACAAATTCAGAATTGGTAGACGAATTGTTTTTTCGTCTTGGATATCTCCAATTAATTGTAAGTTTTGTATAATTTTGACTTTTTGCTTTGTAAAAAAAACATAACGAAAGCTATAATTGCCAATCTGGCAATCATTGGAGACCCGTATGGTGATATTCGTATCAAAATTCGAACAGTTGTACCAAAATTCCACTTTGAAGTCAAACTTGCCAATAACAATTTTTAAAATTTATTCCAATCGGATTTTGATGTATGGGAGTTTTATGTAGAATCATATCCTAAATAACTTTTGTTCTTGGACTTTTTTGATAAGATGCACCGTTTTTGAGATATTCACAAAAACCGTTTTCGTTCGTATGGGGGGTACCCCCCCTAATGTTCCATTTTTGCCCATTAACGAACTTAGCCTCGCATTTTACGAAAAACGGATCTGCGCAAAATTTCAAGTCTCTAGCTCAATCCGTGCGCCCGCAATCCGCGCCACAGACAGACAGACAGACGGACAGACGGACGGACGGACAGACGGACGGACGGACGGACAGACGGACGGACATGGAAAATTCAATTTTTTTTATCATTCTAAACACACTGGTGTAATTCATTTTTGTATGTGATGACGGGATCTTGGCGTTACAAACGGTAAGGCAAAGTTAATATACCCTTTGGTTTCACCATACGGGTATAAAAAATACTTCAAAGTCACATTCGTTGCGGCACTTTTGGCACGTGCCGATCATCATTCCACTTTATTATAAGTTTTTCGAAATCGGATGGTGTTGTAAAAAAATATGGTGTTGTACAAAAAAAAAAAAAAAGGTGGACGTTTGGTTGTTTTTTTCAAACACGTCTTTTTTATTACACAGAAAAAAAATCCCAGTATTTTCCAAGTATAAAAAAAAGATTCCTGAATTTTCCAGGTCTTTTTTTTGTCTGTGAAATTTTTTACAAAACTTTTCTAAGCGAACAAAATATTTTACTCGCAAAAATTAAAGACAATAAATTTTTTTTTTGATATTTTAATAAAACAAATGCTTTTTCTAAGAAAAAATTCGCAACCCACAACTTGCCTGTGGGTGGGAGGGTGGGTGGGTGGGTTGTAGGGACACACGCTGGATGAGTGGCAGGTGAGGACCAGTTGTGCGGTGGACATCTTAGTGTGTGGGTGCGTGTGTGGCTCAACGGATGACGTCATACACATCATGCAGCAGCGCACTAGAAATTCCTTCGTTCGGAAGCGGGGAGAAGGGTTTAAAAAAGGGAACCTTTGAGCCTGGAATAGTCTAAATCATACCCAATCGATTGCAACTCTTGCAAGTATTTCAACTAAGCAATTTTTCGTGCAAAAATGTTTTTTTTCTGATTTTTTCAAGGCCTTTTCCAAGCGATAAAACTTTTCCCTGACCTTTTGGTGGCCTTTTTTACACGAACAATTTTTTCCATGGACCTTTGGAGGCATTTTTGAAGTAGAAAATAATTTTCTCGAATTTTTAGAAGTTTTCCTCGATAGAAAAAATATTTCCGAAACTTATTCTATCCGGAAATATTTTTTCCAATTGTTAGAGGCTTGTTCTGAGTAGGAAAAATATTTCCGAGACCTTTTCTATACGGGATGTATTTCTTCCGGAATTTCAGAGGCTTGTTCTTAATACGAAAAATACTTTCGCGACCTTTTCTATACGGGATGTATTTTTTCCGGAATTTCAGAGGCTTGTTCTTAATACGAAAAATACTTTCGCGACCTTTTCTATAGGGGATGTATTTTTTTCGGAATTTCAGAGGCTTGTTCTTAATGGAAATGGTAATTAGACGTGTATAAACACGTTTTGAACTAAAAAAATATAAGAATTGGGTGTATTAGTGGAGAAATCGGAATTAAAAAATTTCACTGACAGAAGTTTACTGATCGCTATAACTGAGCCCTTAAAGATAAATTAAGTAATAAAATATTAATAAAAGTAAATAAATCAACAAAAAAAAATTTGAAAAGAAAAAAAAAAGAATTTTATCACCGATGAGAATTGAACCCGGTGCTGGCGCATGGTAGTCCAACTTCTAACTCACTGCACTGATCAGACAGTATAGAATGTCGTGTTAACATTGAAGACTTAGTTAGCGGCATATTGATAATTTTGAAAGGCAAATCACTAATAAAGTATTATTAAAAATTGAAAAAAAGTAAAACGGACATATCTACAGCTATAGAGCTTTCATTTAAAAAAAGAATCATCAAAATCGGTTCAATAGGAACTGCAGGAGCTCTGTCGAAAGAAATCCATACAAAATCGCTTTGCCTTTTAAATATATAGATTACTCGAACAACACTGAACGTGAGCAAGATATAAAAAACACTAATCTGAAAAAAAAAGAAAAGATTTTTGTCAGTCACTATCGATACTAAAGAGTTTTGGGAAGGAATTTGAATAAATCCTTTTAAAAAATTACAGTTAAATTGTATTTTTAAAAAATATGAAGTATTCACCCGCTGAATCGCCTTGCGCTGGCGCAGACTAAAAAGTGCTATCGTGGCAACAACGAGCGTCGACGCGAATACCGAGGGCGGGAAAAAATAGTACGCGACTTTCTCAGAAAGGTTCGACAACCCCCCCCCCCCCCAGGGATCCCAAGATTTTAATCGTACACGAGCGCTATCGCGGACACGAGCACTTATTCCGTATCTCGGCCGGCTCAACGAAGCACAAATCGCTAGAAGGGATCTGAAAAATTAAAAAAATATATATATTGTAGGCTATAATCGATCTAAGAGCATTTTAAACTTAAGACTAGCTATTTTTTACAGATCATATTTCATATTTCCCGATAATTTCTCATTCGATTTGGGATCACAAATTCTATCGGGATTATGAACTGATTTGCTTTCTGGGCTATCGCGGACACGAGCACTTATTCCGTATCGTATCTCGGCCGGCTCAACCAAGCACAAATCGCTAGAAGGGATCTGAAAAATTACAAAAATATATGTTGTAGGCTATAATCGATCTACGAGCATTTTAATCTTAAGACTCGCTATTTTTTACAGATCATATTTCATATTTCCCGATAATTTCTCATTCGATTTGGGATCACAAATTCTATCCGGATTATGAACTGATTTGCTTTCTGGGCTATCGCGGACACGAGCACTTATTCCGTATCTCGGCCGGCTCAACCAAGCACAAATCGCTAGAAGGGATCTGAAAAATTAAAAAAATATATGTTGTAGGCTATAATCGATCTACGAGCATTTTAAACTTAAGACTAGCTATTTTTTACAGATCATATTTCATATTTCCCGATAATTTCTCATTCGATTTGGGATCACAAATTCTATCCGGATTATGAACTGATTTGCTTTCTGGGTCATTGCGGAATAAAATATGTCGCTGTGTGTTTTTCAGCTTTCTGACTTTTATTCCATAAGTATGTGGATCTTGAAAGTTATTTCTACCACAAATCTAGCAGCGACGAACAGAAGCTTTTTTTTTCTAAGCTTGCAGTTGCAGAAATTTGATCGATCTTAAAGGATATTGCCACCATATTGGGGTTATTATTATGCCACTATTTGTTGTAACATAACCTAGCAATAAATTCAAACCCACAATAAACGATTTTTTAATCGTGATTGGATCATTAAAAAAAACCGCAATTGTTTCTGTAATGTGCTCTGGATTATCAGACACTTACAACGAGGAAAACGACAAAATCTCGAAAAGCCGACAAGAATGTTGACACCCTTGATTAATTTCTATTTATTTAAATATTTTTTAGCAAATTTATTTAGCTTGAAGAGCAAAAGAGATACTAATTTCCAAAACAACGATTTCCATATGCCAGTGGCAGTTCGTGTATATTTGAAATGAGGAGATAAAGTTTTTTTTAGTTCTATAATTTTTTTTATTATGTAGGAAGACGTATTCCGAATTATGTAGGAAGACCTATTCTTCTGGAGGGGAAAAGTGAAACAGGGATTGGTGTTCGTATTCTATATGTGGCTATGCTTGTTCTTAGCAAAAGCTGTATGAAAGTATTTGTACGAATCGGAGGCTAGCCTCTATGAAGAGAATTTGTAGTTTATGTTTTAGAGAATTCGACATTAGAGAATAGGATTTTCTTTTAAATTATTATTTTCTGAACATACAGATTTTTATAGTCCATTATGGTATAAAAAATTAAAGGCATACGTTCGAAAAACATTTTTATAAAATGTTATGAGGAGGCAATGCCTCCGTTGCCTCCCCTATAAAGCCGCCACTGCCATATGCAAATTCCGCTGCTGCCACAAAACTTTTTAAAACACACTAATCTGAAAGAAAGAAAAAGGTTTTCGTCAGTTACTGTCGATAATAAAGAGATTCAAACACTCGATTAAAAAATTTCGCGGATAGAAAAGGCCTCGGAAATATTTTTCCTACAGGGTACATTCAGCATGCAAATAAAAATCTCAATTTAATTAATGGGCCTTATTATGGTTGTCAATTCACAATTGATAGTTGATACCTATCAACAAAATTGAATTAAACGGCGAGGCGAATTACGGACGTATTCATCACTTTTTTTTAACACTAACACTACACTTTGTTGGGAATTGATCGCTTAAAAGGTCTTTGCGCAAAAATTCCGGAAATTTAACTTTTACTTCAGATTATTTATTTTTCACATAATTAAAACTAGAATGTGGCCATCGGAAAACCGTTTTCTAAATAAGACGTTTCGAAAGTTTTTTCTATTTTGTTTTCAGGTTTTATTTTTACATAATTTATTATATTTAAAACTTTTTAAGCCTTTGATCTGTCCTTAAATGAATCGATTAAAATAATTGCTTTAAAAATTGCACCTGTGAATGAAGCGGCGTGCTTCTATTTTCAATCTATTTAGTTATGTTTTGTTTTTCCTTTACAACCTTCACTTTTATTCACTATTATTTCTGGTTTTTCTGGGTCTTCATCGACCACGAGCGTCAAAAACAAAATAAATTGAAATATTTTGCCGGCTTCACGTTGACAAACCGTTATCCAAAAATCTTCTGGCTTTGATCATGTTTAGATGTATCTTTCCGAATGACGATCTTTAAACGTATCTGTTTTCTTCTTTGCAAGAAAAGTGCCTAAAATCACAAACTAATCATAAGCAGACTAAGAATTTCATTCAATCCATTCTAGAACAAAATTGAATTTCAACTTCTAAAAAATAAATACCCATAGCAGCCACTCCAGCCGTAGCAGCCATGAGCTTTAGTGCCAACAGCACAAAACTTCGTGATGCAAGCTTTCCAGCAGTAAAAGTCCGATAAATCTGTTCGAAGTCTTGTGCTGTTGGCAGTAAAGCTCATGGCTGCTACGGCTCGAGTGGCTGCTATGGGTATTTATTTTTTAGTAGTTGAAATTCAATTTTGTTTTAGAATGGATTGAATGAAATTGTTAGTCTGCTTATGATTAGTTTGTGCTAAAATCTAGAGAGAGTGGATTATTGGTCGTGTAAAAATGATCGCTGAGCTGAAACACGAGCGCGGAAAACTTTAAAAATTTGATTCATTGTTACAAGTAATTGCCAAAATAACTGAAATCGGTTAATTTTAGACAGAATCTCGCGTCTGAGGTATCAAAAAATTTGGAAATTCGTAGTTATTTTAATAAATTTAAAAAGTGTTTACAGACGGTTCTAATCTGGAGAAAAAAAACTATTTTAACGTGCCTAATAGACTGCCCTAATTGAAGTTAATAGACTGTTCTACTCAAAAGTGTGCCACTCTCTAGATTATAGTCTTTCTATCTTTGATGAACTGAAGTGGCATTCCGTAAATTTATTGAACCGTTTGTTTCAAGTTGGAAGAAAAAGTGATATTCACTACCTCTGTTTCGCCCTGCCATTTATTTTGGTCGAAAGAGACAGCGAATTGTACTTTTTTTAATTTCTAACTGGATACTAACGCTTACCAATGATTACCTAATATAGATAAGAAAGTTCTCCTAAAATATTT
This sequence comes from Chrysopilus asiliformis, assembly GCA_964034945.1. Classification (NCBI taxonomy): domain Eukaryota; kingdom Metazoa; phylum Arthropoda; class Insecta; order Diptera; family Rhagionidae; genus Chrysopilus; species Chrysopilus asiliformis. The sequence goes on from OZ035964.1 coordinate 1,127,498, forward strand.
GGTTTGAGAGAGGGACAACTAGCGACATGCTGGCGGTTTCAATTTCTGTGTGAATACTGAGTTATTTATGTGTGCGGCCTCATCTCATGTGTTGCCACATCTCAGTTGTAATGCGTAATTAGTTCTAATGCGCCTCGAAAAAAACATAAAAAAATCGCACAATGGCAATACACAAATTTGGATCTCAGCAGTCAGTTAGTTAAAAATCAAAACAAACCAACAATTTCGGTGGAAAATTTAGTTTTCGTGTTAATTTCGTTAATTTTTAGTGTATTTCACGATTTAAATAATAAAAAAGTGTCATAATTTGCTTGAAAATTTTCGCGAACTGTCAGGCCGCTGTCGGAAGCATGATTGTGTTGGTGCAAGGGTTGTGTAAATATAATACAAATTTTTGACCGCTATAAGGATATGAAAATCTCGCTTGGTTTAGCCCTGACTAAACGACAAGTTTCTTGTTTTTTCTTCAATTCCATATGACATGAAGGTGTAAAAGGGAAAGATGGTGTTGCTTGGTGACTTTTTTTTTATCGCGCATCTCTTTTCTCTGCCGTAGTTAAATGGAAACTTCCGTTTACTTCCCATCTATATTCAGTAATCATTGCGCTTACGGAATATAACTACTTTTTTTTACATCTTTATTCATTTGGTGTCAGAAACAGAAACAGAGACAGTATACAGATAACCGACAGCCTAAAAAGCACTTGGATGAATTGGCTGAGCGATGTGATGTAAAGCTTTTGAGCGAATTGCATTCGTGAGTGAAAAGGAAAAGTTCTTAAAAGTCATGCACAAAAAAAGGTGTCGCAAATATTTTTCCTACTCAGAACAAGCCTCTAGAAATTCGAGAAAAATATTTCCCGGATAAAAAACGTGTCGCAAATATTTTTCCAACTCAGAACAAGCCTCTAGGAAAAATATTTCCGAGACCTTTTCTTAACGGATTTCGTCCTTTTCCTTTTCTGAAAACCTCTTGGAAAAATATTCCATTTGATTGTTACACATTTAAAAAAAGAATTCTGTAAATGGGAAAAATTCAGATTTCGTTTTAAATTCAAAGTAAAACACACGGATATCTGATTTCGAGCCAAAGGAACCACACAAAATAATTTGGAGCGCGGCCGCCTCGCCCACTTAATAGTTTTCGTGTGTACGGCTTCCTTTTCGGTCGGTCCGAGGCGTTCGTTGTGTTTTGTCATTGAAATCTGTGTAAAAAATTGAGAAATTCGGTGGTTTTCTGTTAAAATTCGAAAGAACTGTCGCTTTTCTATTCGCAAACAAAAGAAAGCAACTTTTTCGTGTCTTAAGTTGCGCACGACGCCATTTTTTGGTCAGATTGAGTCGCCGAATTTTCCATTTCCAATCGTTTATGGAACTTCAACATGGTAAAAAGCAAATGAAAAACGTTTAAAAGAATTTCGAAACGTTACGAAAAGTTAATTTAGTGATTGAGAATCGTTTTGCCGATTATTTTTGTGTCGGGAAATCGATTCATGCGAAAATCGATGAAAAAATGTTTCCTGTTCTATGACGTCATGATGGTGGCGGCAAGTGATCGCCGTTGAACGAGATTTCCTTTCGTTGTCCTCCATTTTGTTGTGGTTCTGAGACACGTAGGCAATTTTTTTTCCTTTGTTCGGATTTTAAAAAAATCGATTATTCCGGGGTTTTAATTGATTTTATTTTATTGTGAAAACATCTTTGTTGCTTCGAAGATATTTTCTTATTTGGAAAAGTGTTGAAGAAGGAACATTTTTCTTTTCTGCTGGTGAGTTTTTTTTATCTATTTTTTCTATCTGTGATTGCCTGCAAATATTTAGTGGTATTTTAACGGGAATAAAAACTTTCCGGGCGAAAAATATTATTAATTACTTTTAAAGCCAGAAAAATGTATTTCCTATTTTTTAAGGGGTTACCAGTGAGGAATTTTTCTTTAACAATTCTTAAAGGGGTTTACGCTACAACAAATTTTTACTTCTTAGTGTATTCATGAAAAATGTCGACCTCATGATTTTTTCTAAAAAATATTATTTCAACAAAATCAGTTTTTTGCGATTATCTCGAAAAATAACGGGTTTTCGGCAGGTCAGTGTATGAGATGAATTAAACATAATAGCATTCCCGACAGTTTTGAGTTTCATCGTTATGCGCTATCTTCTACCGTTCGCGATATATTATCATAATTAAAGGTATTATAATTCACTACATTTTTGCCTCGTTCCGTTATTCAATATCTTTTACCGTTACCGAAATATTTCAGATTTTGTAAAATAAAAAACTAATATTTTATTGTAAATTTTGCAGAACCGTAGATTTTGTGTAAGAAAGTCATGTGCTGTTTGCATCCAGTTATTTTTATCAAGTTTTTACTACAGTTTTTTCTGATTTCTCTACTCTTTCAAGTTGATTCACGCATGGAAAATGTTTTTCATGTTTTCAGATCATTAGAAAATATCGAAAAAATATACAATCTTTTTATTTTTCGTTGGGACTAAAAAGAAAATCCGTTTTCCGACAAAGAAATGTTTTTCCCAATTAGTTGCAAGCGATGTGCGGTTCTAATTTTTATCCTTTCTCAAAGGCTCGATAAGTATTTCCCATTTTTTTTTGGATATTTTAATAAAACAAATGCCTTTTCTAAGAAAAATTCGCAACCCACAACTTGTCTGTGGGTGGGAGGGTGGGTGGGTGGGTTGGTAGGGACACACGCTGGATGAGTGGCAGGTGAGGACCAGTTGTGCGGTGGACATCTTAGTGTGTGGGTGGGTGAGTGTGTGGCTCAGCGGATGACGGCATGCACATCATGCACCGCGCTAGGAATTCCCTCGTTCGGAAGCGGGGAGAAGGGTTTAAAAAAGGGAGCCTCTGAGCCTGGAATAGTCTAAATTACACCCAATCGATTGCAAGTATTTTAACTAAGCAATTTTTCGTACAAAAATTTTTGTTTTTATATAAAAAAAACTAATTTTGAATTTGGAAAAAATTTCCGTTTTTATACCCGTATGGTGAAACCAAAGGGTATATTAACTTTGCCTTACCGTTTGTAACGCCAAGATCCCGTCATCACACACAAAAATGAATTACACCAGTGTGTTTAGAATGATGAAAAAAGTTGAATTTAGCATGTCCGTCCGTCTGTCCGTCCGTCCGTCTGTCCGTCTGTCTGTCCGTCTGTCTGTCTGTCCGTCTGTGGCGCGGATTGCGGGCGCACGGATTGAGCTAGAGACTTGAAATTTTGCGTGGATACGTTTTTCGTAAAATGCGAGGCTAAGTTCGTTAATGGGCAAAAATGGACCATTAGGGGGGGTACCCCCCATACGAACGAAAACGGTTTTTGTGAATATCTCGAAAACGGTGTATCTTATCAAAAAAGTCTAAGAACAAAAGTTATTTAGGATATGATTCTACATAAAACTCCCATACATCAAAATCCGATTGGAATAAATTTTAAAAAATCTTATTGGAAAGTTTGACTTCAAAGTGGAATTTTGGTACAACTGTTCGAATTTTGATACGAATATCACCATACGGGTTTTCAATAATTTCCAGATTGGCAATTATAGCTTTTGTTATGTTTTCTTAGGGGGTTTTCTGCACAAAATTTTTTTTCCAGAATTTTCCAAGGCGTTGAAAAACCTTTGTGTGAATTTTAATGGTAATTTCCACGTGGAAATTTTTTCGGAATTTTTGAAGGCTTTTTCCAAGCGGTAAAACTTTTCCTTGGCCTTTTGGTGGCCCTTTATACACGAACAATTTTTTCCATGGAACTTTGGAGGCATTTTTGAAGTAGAAAATATTTTTCTCGAATTTTTAGAAGTTTTTTCTCAGCAGGCTTTTTCTGAGCCAATTTTCCAGAAATTTTCAGAGAGTTTTCTGGATAGGAAAATCTTTATCTGAATTTTAAAACAATTTCTACGTGGAAAATTTTTTCTTGAATTTTTGGGCGGCTTCTCGACATATTAAGTTTTTCTCGGAATTTTTGGAGGAATTTTCCGATCGGTAAAATTTTTCCCTGACCTTTTAAAGTCTCTTATATACGAAAAATTCTTTTACTGAAATTTGGTAGACCTTTTCGAAGCTGAAAATATTTTTCTCGAAGCTTTTTCTTAGCGGAAAAAATATTTCCAAGCAAGAAATATTTTTTTGAAATTCTTAGAGGTTAGCTCTGGCCGGGAAAATTTTTCCGTGACCGTTTCTAAGCCAGAATTTTTATTTTTTATTTTTGGGCAATTAGTTGCGATTCCGATCCTTTTCTAGGCAGAAAAAATCATTCCGATGCATTTTCGCCGTATAAACAACTAAAGAATAAAACAAACAATCCATTTTTTCTGAACATTTTTTATTATAGTGTCGTACGTAAAAAAACAAATTAATATTCACACTTGTTAGCAATAAAAAAATCTATTTGTGTCGAATGGAGGATAATTCACTCTCATGTCGTTTGTAAAATGTTTTCCTTGGAGAAGAAATTAAAGATAAAATAAGAAACAGCTGAAATTGTCGCCTCGTCCTCCTCTCCCTTGTCTCAGATCCTTTGAATACCCGTTGTTCGTGTCTTGTCAGAGGTCTTCTCTCTAAAATACGATCGGCGTAAGTTTGAATTTTGAATTTGAGGCGGTGATCTGGTATTTTTGATTCAGGTGAGTTTCCCGGCACAGCGCCTGTATAATTTCCGCTGGAGCACTAATGGTCAAAACTTCCGCTCCAGAAATATCTGAAAAGGCTTTTTAATTAAAAGAAGGTAGAAAAATCGTCCAAAATATACTAAAAAGGGGAAAAAATCAAATATTACGTATGACTGTTAAGGTGTGTCGAAATTCGGTTATAAGATTTGACACTGACAAACTAACGGCAAGCTTATCACGGCAAATCGCAGGTTTTCCTTGTTGAAAGAGTTTGTTGTAAACAAAATCAGCTGAGCCACGGCAGAACGAACCCACTCAAATCGTATTCAAGGTCATGAAAATTTTCCACCTTTATTTCATTTGGTTTTGTTGGGAAATTCAATCTTTTGTGATGTTTCTGGGGCTTAAATTTCCTTGGCAACATTTTGGGGTGAATTTAAAATTCAAAAAACGGGGAAAAAAATCTGAATTTAATATTTTTCGAAACAAGTATTAAATAAGAATATTCTTTTCTGTTTCTAAAATAGTTTTTATACCGACAAGTCGTTTAAGATGACGATCACTTTTTGTGATCAATAAATTTTCGCAAATAATTTGTATTCTCATCGTAAAAATGGTGCTAATCAATATTTCTATTACTTCGATAACACTTCGGTTTCAAGCCTTTGCTGTACATAAAAAAATATTTTTTTTATGAAACTTTAATTTTTAAGCCAACAATCTATAATTAAATTATCATCTGTACACCTGCGAACAATTAATTCATCGTTTAATATGCCCTTAATGCTGATTCCAGGATTTTTTTCTGCGTTTTAATTCACAGAGAAAATTTCCAAGTTTTTTCAATATCAATTCCTTCAAAAATCCCACTTTCATGGCACAATTTTGAATGGAACCGCCACAAAAATCATGATCGATTTTTTAATTACGAAATTTCACCCGCGCCGCACACATTTTTGCCAATTTAATTTTTTATTTACGACATTTCTCGGAATTTAAAAAGATTGCAAATATTTTTATGATCCTATTTTTATGAATTTCAAAGGATCATATTTGGTAATTTCTTTTAGAAAAATTACAACAAACTTGAACGCACCCGCAAATTTTTTAAAACGGCAAACCCATTTTTGGAACGCACCAAAACGTAGAACGCAAAATGGCGGATCGATCGAATCGAAGTTCACATCGGAAAAAAATGACTGCACCGTGAGTGAAAAAATGCATTTAAAACGTAAAAAAAATACTCCGGGCGCTTTTGATTATTATTTTAGTGTCGTTAAGAGGAAAATTTTCGGGAAAAGTTCAATACTTTCGGAATATTTCGATAAGGGATCGCAACGATGGGGATCTCATCCAGTTTTCGTCATTTTACGAAAAAAAAGTTTGTGGACGTTTCCCTTTTCCTGTAACGATAAAAAAAGGATTTTCGCACTTTTTCGTGGCTTAATTGACGTAACAAAATATCCTGTGTGTGTGTGTTTTTTTTCATTCTTCAAAAATTGTTGCAGTTTGTGACTTCGTTCCATTTCCGGTCGCTGGTGGTGCCGCATTTGCGGCTGTGGGCTATTTTTGAAACATCAATACGAAAAGGACGGAAATGACGAGTTTCAGGAAAGGAAAAATTAAGAAATAGTTGGTAAAAAATCGAAAAAGTGGCAAAACGTGAAATCAGATTCTTTTGGATGTTATTCTAGTGTCGGAACGTTGGGGATTTTTTTTCGATTCATTCGCAAAATGGCGATGCGTGGGGCTCAGAAATTCAAGGCGAAAGGATTGATGTGGATTTGGGATACTTTTTTGCCATTTTTGTAACACTATTAATCCACGTGGGCATTTTTTTTTTTTCTGGTTTTTGGTTGCGTTTTAACATAATTGTGAATAAAATGAAGACTAATTTCTTTTTTTTTCGGATTTTCAGATTTTTTCAATGTTTCCACGTAAATTGGTTCGAGAGAAATTCCATACGGAACAGTGCCCATAGAGAAAAAAATTGCTGGTGAGTGTTTTTACTTTCTTCTACGGAGTATAATAAAGTATTGTATTCATGAAAAATTTCGACCTCTTAATTTTGCCTAAAAAATATTTCCCGATCACTCCTGAGTCGATTGGAGCCATATTTAAAAAATGTCTTTCTGTCTGTCAGTCTGTCAGTCTGTCTGTCAGTCTGTCAGTCTGTCAGTCTGTCAGTCTGTCAGTCTGTCAGTCTGTCAGTCTGTCAGTCTGTCAGTCTGTCAGTCTGTCAGTCTGTCAGTCTGTCAGTCTGTCAGTCTGTCAGTCTGTCAGTCTGTCAGTCTGTCTGTCAGTCTGTCAGTCTGTCAGTCTGTCTGTCAGTCTGTGTACAAGATTTCTCAAAAACTAATAGAGCTAGCGCCATGCAATTTTATAGGCATGTTGGGTTCTGAAATGGGACGATCCTATCAACTTTTGGTGGAAATCCGTTAACCGGAAGTATCCAAAATGGCGGTTTTTCAAAAATCGCAATTTCGTTTTTCTCGATTTACTCCCAAACTACGCGTTTTTTAGTGGCCTTAAGTATGCCAAAACTTGGAGAAAATAAAATTTCCCACACTTTTGTCTTTAGCTATAACTCGATATCTCCACCTGTTATCGAGATAAACGGTTATTTCCAAAAAAACAGTTTTTTGCGATTATCTCGAAAACTAACGGGTTTTTGCTGACTGAATGTATGAAGTGAATTAATGAGAATGGCATTCTGCACAATTTTGTTTCTTACCGTTATCCGTTATCTTTTGTCGTTATTGAGATATTTTCATTAATATGTAAAAAATCATATTTTTGCGAATACGGTTTTTCGACAAATCAGTTAAAAGAATAATTAAAGATGTTAACATTTTCTACATTTTTGCCATTTACCGTAAATTGATATCTTTTACCGTTCTCAAGTTATCTCAAATTTTGTACGTTTTTGATATTTTTGGATGGACCAAGAATTTATTGGGAGGTCGTCTTAGGTTGACAACGCGACAGGGCTCTAGCATAAATTGCACAGGGTCGTAGATTTTGTAGAAGAAAGTTTTGTGTTGACCACAACTGTTTTTTTTTTTACTTTCTTACATTTATTTGATTTTTTTCAAAATCTTTATGAAAAGCGTAGTGGTTTACATCTGCCTGTCTGTCCGTTTGTCAGTCTGTCATGTTTCTTTCCATTTTTTTTATTAATATACGGCTTCAAAGCCTAATGTTGTTAATTTTATGAGGTTAATTTTAATGTTGTTAATTTTATACAAACAAAAATTAATAAAATTAGTACAAGATCTCAGAAAGTAAGAAAACAAAAATTGGGAACTGCCCATTAAAGTACGTCAAACACTTTTAGAATGGGGATAGCAATCGGTCACACAACTGTGAAAAACCGATTCATTCGGAAAAGGGCAGTTGAGGGAAGTCGAAATAAATAAAACTAACGTGACGTATTTTTTTGGACAGCCACCAAACGCCGTTAGTGAAAAAAAACCTACCTACCAAGTGTTTAACAATTTTATCCTCTGTTAGTATTTTTGATCGATTTTTAGTCATTGCCCTTGCCCTGTGATTGATCGTCCGTTGATGCATTAAATATTTTTTTTTCTAAATAAAGTCAACATAAAGAAGCATTCAAAAATCATAAAACTTATGACAGAAAACGAAACGGAAATAAATTAATAGCAATTTTGTTGGTATTTGCAAATCTCATTGGAAATATCTGATGTGAACACGACATGTCTTTTTTGCTTAGACAAGAGAGGACAAGGGACAGTGAATTCGAAAAGCGCGAGAAATTCTTGTCCTATTTTTTTTACGGCGTTTTTTGCGTTGGAAATTTTTTTTTTGATTTTTTCATGAACTCAAACTTTTTTGTGGATCGATTTTGTCCACACACACAAGCGAATTTTTCCCCACAAAAAGGATTTTCCTACAGGGAAAACGAAAAAAGGGCACTATATTTTGTATTTCACCAAAATAAAACATCCAAACTGAAGTTATTTCATGATTAAAAACCATAATTTCTTATTCGAATAAATTTCCCATTTCAAATTTGAAAATGCCGCCCGATCTCAACATGCAGATGTCGCTTCAGTTCTCAACTAAACGTCAGTTTTAGTCCGAGATCGTTTTCCGCCATTGCTCTTGAAAGCCGGCTCCCGTGAAATTAATTTATTTTGCCGGGAAAACACTTTAAATCGCTCGTAATTTAGTGAATAATAGTAAGTTGAGTGATTTTCGCATTCTAAAGTGGTAAAATATTCGATTTCCAAGCGTTGGATTTATACGATATTTGTTTAACAATTTTTTCCCTCGAATGTTGGGTTTTTCTCTTCCGTCAAAAGTGGAAATTCTTTGCAATTTCAAGAAAAGTAAATCAATTTTTCACGAACTTTAGTGCCAAACAAAGTGTTGAATATTTTTATGAAAATTGTAAAATTCGTCAAGGAAATATAAATAAAAATGATGGTCTTTCGGTTTATCCGTGTTCGCATTTTCATTGAAATTCCCGTGCTATTATAGCGAATTTAAAACAGTCTCAATATGAAAAGGCATCATTGGAAATTGGGAAATTCTTTTACTACAAGAAAATCACCGTTTACGGTAAGTTTTTTTCGGTATTTCCTTGATTTAATTTCCTAAAAAAAACTAAAAATTTCTTCGTCACGGTTTCAATGGAGGCAAGACGACCGCTGCGACACCTTGCACGAAAATTAGGAAATAAATTTCAATTCTCCTGTTGGCGCGAAACATTTGAATTCGGAAAAGTTTCGTTGCTGGGAAATTGTCTGATTTTCTTATACAATGTGCACAATTAGAAGGAATTGTGGGAAACATTTTAAGCGTGAGGTGATTTGAGTGTTCTTTCATTTTTTTTAGCAATTTCTTACTACCGCTCTTCTAATTTCTCTACTCTTTAAAGTTGATTCGTGATTGGAAAATGACTTTCAAGTTTTCAAACCATTAGAAAAATTGAAAAAAATGTACAATCTTTTTATTTTGGGACTAAAAGGAAATTTCGTTGTCCGACAGAGAAATATTTCTAAACATTTCCCAATAAGTTGCAACTGATGTGCGATTTCTATTTTCATCCCTTTTCAAAGATCCTGACATTATTTTCAATTTTTTCTGGATTGTTCCATAAAAAGATTTCGATTCCTCTGAAAAATTCGACTCCACAACCTGTCGATGGGTGGGTGGGTGCGTGTGTGGCTCCGCGGATGACATCATGTATTGCGCTAGGAATTCCTACGTTCGGAAGTAGGGCTAATTATCGCAGTTCTTGCACCCAATCGATTGCTTCTCTTGCAGGTATTTTTTCAAAGTTATTTTATGGACAAAATTTTGCCTTTTTAATTTTAAAAAAGGAATTGAGAATTTGAAAAAAATTTCCGATTCTCCTTCGAGAGTTTTCTGTACGAAATATTTTTTTCCAGGATTTTCCAAAGAGTTCTTTATACAAGAAAATCTTTGTGAATTTTTAAGTCAATTTTGACGTAGTAAGCTTTTTTTCGGAATTTTTAGAGGCCTTTCCCAAGCGGTAAAAATTATCCCTGACATTTTGGAGGCCTTTTATACACGAAAACAAATTTTTTTGCATATAATTTTGGAGGTTTTTGAGGCAGAAAATATTTTTCTCGAATTTTTAGAGGTTTTTTTCTGAGTAGGAAAAATATTAAAGTCTTGTTCTTAATAGGAAAAATACTTTCGAGACCTTTTCTATACGGGATGTATTTTTTCCGGATTTTTAGAGGCTTGTTCTTAATACGAAAAATACTTTCGAGACCTTTTCTATACGGGATGTATTTTTTCCGAATTTTCAGAGGCTTGTTCTTAATACGAAAAATACTTTCGAGACCTTTTCTATACGGGATGTATTTTTTCCAGATTTTCAGAGGCTTGTTCTTAATACGAAAAATACTTTCGAGACCTTTTCTATACGGGATGTATTTTTTCCGGATTTTCAGAGGCTTGTTCTTAATAGGAAAAATACTTTCGAGACCTTTTCTATACGGGATGTATTTTTTCCGGATTTTCAGAGGCTTGTTCTTAATACGAAAAATACTTTCGAGACCTTTTCTATACGGGATGTATTTTTTCCGGATTTTCAGAGGCTTGTTCTTAATACGAAAAATACTTTCGAGACCTTTTCTATACGGGATGTATTTTTTCCGGATTTTCAGAGGCTTGTTCTTAATACGAAAAATACTTTCGAGACCTTTTCTATACGGGATGTATTTTTTCCGGATTTTCAGAGGCTTGTTCTTAATACGAAAAATACTTTCGAGACCTTTTCTATACGGGATGTATTTTTTCCGGATTTTCAGAGGCTTGTTCTTAATACGAAAAATACTTTCGAGACCTTTTCTATACGGGATGTATTTTTTCCAGATTTTCAGAGGCTTGTTCTTAATACGAAAAATACTTTCGAGACCTTTTCTATACGGGATGTATTTTTTCCGGATTTTCAGAGGCTTGTTCTTAATAGGAAAAATACTTTCGAGACCTTTTCTATACGGGATGTATTTTTTCCGGATTTTCAGAGGCTTGTTCTTAATAGGAAAAATACTTTTGAGACTTTTTCTATACGGGATGTATTTTTTCCGGATTTTCAGAGGCTTGTTCTTAATACGAAAAATACTTTCGAGACCTTTTCTATACGGGATGTATTTTTTCCGGATTTTCAGAGGCTTGTTCTTAATACGAAAAATACTTTCGAGACCTTTTCTATACGGGATGTATTTTTTCCGGATTTTCAGAGGCTTGTTCTTAATACGAAAAATACTTTCGAGACCTTTTCTATACGGGATGTATTTTTTTCCTCGCGTAATTTTTGGCCTATCGACTCACGGAAAACGGTTTTTGATAGATAAAAGGATCCTTAAGAATGTGTGTTTTTTTAGTTTTTCTGCAATTGTGGAACTTTTTTTATTTTAAATAAATTTCTCGAGACTTGAAATTTTCTTGAGATTTTTTCAAAAAAATTTTCAAAATGAAATTTAAAAAAAAAAATTACTACAAAATGTTGGGAAATTATCAGGAATTGCAAAATTTCAATCAATTTGGCCATTTCTACCCCAGGAAAGGTACATAAAATCATTTATTCAGTTTTGGGGTTTCCCATTGATTGTGAAATTGAATCGGTAAAAAAGCCACTAGAAGTAAATCATTTCTTGAACCTCCCCCCTCCCCTTGGCCCGTCTCCTGCTCCTTCCGCTCATTTCCCACCTAGTCATGTAAGGATTCGATTTAAAACCTTATTCGGTATTCTTAAATAAAAATTTTGTGTTCTCATATAGAGTACTAGGGGCTGTTTTGAATTTTGAAAATCTAACACCGAATTCGTGATCAGCGACCCCGAAAACCCCCTAATGCCATTTTTTCCCGGAAAAAATGGGAAAAAGGATATTTGCGTTATCCTTACAGGACCTTCCGTTTAGAATTTTGAAAATCTAACACTGGATTCGTGATCAGCGACCCCGAAAACTCCCTAATGCCTTTTTTTCCCGGAAAAAATGGGAAAAAGGATATTTGCGTTATCTTTACAGGACCTTCCGGTTAGAATTTGGAAAATCTAACACTGGATTCGTGATCAGCGACCCCGAAAACCCCCTAATGCAATTTTTCCCGAAAAAAATGGAAAAAAGGATATTTGCGTTATTCTTACAGGACCTTCCGTTTTGAATTTTGAAAATCTAACACCGAATTCGTGATCAGCGACCCCGAATACCCCCTAATGCAATTTTTCCCCGGAAAAATGGGGAAAAAGGATATTTGAGTTACTCTTACAGGACATTCCATTATCCTTACAAGGATGTAGTAAAAATATTGAACTGTCACCGGAACTACGCAAGGTGACAAAATTTCATCTTCCTAGGTTGCATAGTTTCGGAGATATAAGGTTCCAAAGATTCCAGAGATAGACACATATGTAGGTAGGTAGCCAGCCAGCCAGGTCGCGACAAGTCAACTTAATAGAAAGTGTATAAAAAAAGCACCGGAAGTAAAGCATGTCTTGAACCTCCCTCTCCTCTTGGTCCATCTCCTGCTCCTTCCGCTCATGTCCCACCTAGCGTGTAAGAATTTGATTTAAAAGCCTTATTCGGTATTCTTAAATAAAAATTTTGTGTGTCCTCATATAGAGTACTAGCTTGCATACCCGTCGTTGCCGGGTTAGAGTTTATTCTATACTAGCAGACCCTTCGTTGCCAGCTAAAAGTTTTTTGTATAAATTTTAGAATGCCAAAAAAACATAAATAACTTAAAAAGTTTTTGGAAAAAAGGTTATCCTTACAGGACCTTCCATTTCGAATTATGAAATTCCAACACCACATTCGTGATAAGCAACCCTGAAAACTTCCAAAGCCAGTTTTTGCGAGAAAAATTGGAAAAAAGACTTTTCGTTATCCTCACAGGACTTTCCGTTTAGAATTTTAAAAACCTAACACCGTATTCGCGATTAACGACCCCGGAAACCACCTTATGCCGATTTTTCCCGGGAAAAACGGGAAAAAGGATATTTGCGTTATCCTTTCAGGATCTTCCGTTTCGAATTATGAAAATCTAATACCGGATTCGTGATCAGCGACTCCAAAAACCCCATAATGGCAATTTTTCCGGAGAAAAATGGGAAAAAGGATACTTCCGTTATCCTTAAAGAACCTTCCATTTCGAATTTTCAAAATCTACATAGCTAAAAACCTGCTCCTGGCAACACAGATCATTTTGCAAAAAACCGCGTAAAAATCGGTCCAGTAGTTCTTGAGTTTTGTAATCTCAAACCAACCAACCAACAAACTTCCATTTTTATATATAATAGATTTTGCAGCAAAAAAACAAAGAAACAACTTAAAAACTTTTGAAAAAAAAAACATTTTTATGACTTTGAAACCTCCCGTTCCAAATTTTGAAATTCTTGGATCAGATACGTGATTAGCGACCCCAAAACCCCCTAATGACAATTTTTTGGCGGAAAAATGGGAAAAATTATATTTTCGTTGTCCTTAAGGGCCTTCTGTTTCGAGTTAACACCGCATTTTAGCGAGCACCTATGAGGTAAGACTAATTTTTGTGGAAAGTTTCACGGCAATCGTGTTAGTGGTTCGGGAGATACTGTGATGATTGTGTGAGTGAGTGGTATTTGGCTTTTATATATTATGTAGATTTGACAATTGGCCCTTGATAGTTGCAGTTTTCCTTAATTTTTATTCATATACCTTTCTTCTTTTCACCTCAAAATAAAATGCTGGATGCCAAACTGTAATTTTGCGAAATGTGCGACACTTTTTAATGTCGCAAATGTGCAAAATGCTCGCAAATCAAAAATGTGTTAAGAAATTATTGATTCTTCGCAATCGCTTCCGAAAAATTCAGTTTGCGACGGTTTTACGAAGTGAAATGAATGTGACTATTGTATCATGGCCATATTCCAATTAGAGAGCCTTTAACTTAGCGAGTGGCCATGGTACCTTAATAGACTGTGCTACTGAGTAGGACAGTCTATTAACTCCAATTAGAACAGTATTAGATCAGTTAGAACAGCTTTTTCTCCAGATTAGAACAGTCTGTAAACAATTTTTCAATTTATCAAAACAACTATGAGTTGTCAAACATGCTATTTTTACATATATTAACCACCTTTTTTGTGTTTAACCATTGAACCATTTCTGATTCATGGAAATTCCAATAGGATTCTATATTAACCACCTTAAGTTATTTTGGCAATTATTTATAACAATGAATCAAATTTTTAAAGTTTTTCGCGCTCGTTTTTCAGCTCGGCGGCCATTTTTAGATGTCCCCATGGCCACTCTCTAGGTTACAGGCTCTCTATTGAGCATAACCTGGGGACTATGGTCTCCATATGCTGTAATTTCAATTTAAATTTCATTTATTTCAAAATAATTTATTGGTATCAGATGCCAACTGGTGTCAAAAATTGTAAATTTTACTCCTTAACCCTTTCATGCATACATTTTTCTATGGAATTAATTTTCACGATTTTTGGTATCCGAGGGTTTTTTGGTCGCTGATTACGAATCTGAAGTCAAAACTTCAAAATTCAATATGGCGGTCAAAAAAGATAAAATTTATTAGATTACACTGAAAACTAGTACGTAGTTTTATCTTTTTTGACCGCCATATTGGATCCGCTATTTTGAATTTTGAAGTTTTGACTTCAGATTCGTAATTAGCGACCCCAGAAACCCCCGCGTACTAGTTTTCAGCGTAATCTAATGAATTTTATTTTTTTTGACCGCCATATTGGATCCGCCATTTTGAATTTTTGACTTCAGATTCGTAATCAGCGACCCCAAAAACCTTTATAAAGCTAATTACCGATTTTTTAACTGTAATAGATTTGCCACAGTTACATTTAATCTGCAAAATAGCTGCTTTTTTGCTCTTTATTTATTTATAAAATGCAGTAATTATAAAAAAAGCGCATATTACTTTTTTTTTCATAACAATTGATGTCCTAACATACTTACGAAATGAATTTAGTCAATATAAGTGCATGAAATATATGTTATAATTAGAGATCGGATTATATGCAACTTGAAAAAGTTAACAAGGAAATATTCCGAAGTGTACGCCTCCGATTTTGATGGAACTCGGATATGTTGTAGGGGCACGAAAAATAAGGGACACATATTTTCTTATATCTGCTTTTTTCGTGTTTCTGATTTTTAGAATTTGCATATAATCCGATCTCTAGTTATAATATTAAAAAACTGAATTAGAAAAGGTGTTGTTGTACAACAACACTATGCAACAAAGGGTTAAGTTTTTGAAAAGTGTATGGTTCAGTGTTTTTTTTGAAGTAAAAACATTTTTTTCGAATTTATTCCAAACATTCTCCAAAATTAGAGATAAATTTTCCATTGCCATAGAGGTACTCTACCAAAATTTCAATCCAAAAAAAATCTCCACCTGACATACCTGATATCGAATTTGCGTAGCAGCATTTTCACGCATCTGGCTTCTTATGTTGTTTTTGGCCAACAAGATGGCGTCGTCGCATATGGTTTGACCGAGAAATCGAAAAAAACTACAATTTATCGAATCCAATTACCGGAAAATGTAAAAAATCCGTACTTCGTGTGTGCATTTAGAGATTTTCATAATTTTTTATTAGAAAAGTGCCCGAGAACAGGTGTAAAACTATCGGTGAATGTGATGTTCTGTGTGCTAAATGAAAGAAATTTTGGAGCACCACCAAATGGAAATTTTTTTTTTTTCGATTCGCTTTAATTCCATGCGTACGTGTGTATATTTAGTATTATTTTGTGCATTTAGTAATTAATCTTGCTATCAGTGCGATAGAATCACATTAAATGCATGAAATTGCATAAAAAATCCAAGTCAAACGGATTTCGGGTGCCTCCTGAAACCAAAGAAAAAAAAAGTTCTCTTGTGATTTTGGAATTCGTGTTCAATCGTGAAATTTATGGGAATTGTGGCAAACTAATTTTATGGAAAGGAATAGATGCAGATAAATCCATTAATTGGGTGTCAATTGGATGAAAATCGGGATCCAGAGAAATGCAAGTGTTTTATTTTTTCTTTCTTTTTTTTTTCATTTGCTTTTACTCTAGAAAAATCTTGTTTCTACACGCATAACTATGTGCACATAGCAGTTCAGTTTACAGCCTCTAAAACATTAGGAGTAGAAAATTACTTTCTGTTGTGTTTTTTTTTGTTTTATGATTTTTCCGTGTGTTTGGCCCACAAAACCATCGCCATTTCAGTCTCACGTTAGCGCCATTCGGGGGGGCTTCTGCCGCTTAAGTGCGACGGAGACATTCGCATAGATGTCCATATGTGGGCGCGCGCGAAGCAAGAAACGGGATCTGTCTGGTACAAAAAACGAAAGGAGAAAATTGTAGGAATAAAAGCCAGGTAGCTGATTTGGGTTGCCAGACGACGGTCAGGTGCAAAAAAAAGTTGTGACACAAAAAACCATTTTTCCCAAGAAAGCCCCCAAAATTGTTAAATTTTCAGTACTGCAGATAAAAAAAACGCTGGGGGCGAAAATTTTATTTTATTTTTTATTCAAATAACTGTAAAAAAGGCTCCAATTTTAGCATGTTCTGAAATCAAAAAACTTACAGTGGAAAAAATACAAGCAATTTTTCGAAATGCCTGAAAAAACCGTTTCCAGTGAAGCTCCGCTTTCGACAAGTGCCGGCATAGACAATCACCTACGGTTACAATCAGCCCTAATTATGAGTAAAATGTTTTTCGGGTAAATTTGTACCTTTTTAAAAGCTTTTATTTAGCTTGCCTTCGTGTCTGTTTGTCTGAGATCAAATCTTGCAACCCAATTTTGACTCACTTCCACTTGTCCGATTGACTTGAAATTTTGCACACTTATCTAAGTCCGATGACAATACAATATTTTCACTACTTCGTCCTTGTAAGGATAATGGAAGGTCCTGTAAGGATAACGTGATTATCCTTTTCTCCAAATTTTCCGGAAAAAAATCTATTCTGGGGGTTTTTGGGGTCACTGAATACGATTCTCAAGTTAAAAAGCCTGTAAGGACATCTCAAATGTAAGGATATATATTCGAAGACTAACCCGGCCTTTACACGAGACTGTAAAGTCTGTCAGTAGCACAAACTTCAAATGTCAAATTACTGACAACGAATTAAAAGACATTTAGCGAACTGGCAGTCAGTGCATTTACACGAGACTGTGTCAGCGACTGTGTCCGCTCTACAGATGCGTGTAAGGGCCGGGTAAAAAATATAAAAAAAAAATTTAAAAAAAAGCTTTTATTAAAAAAGAATGCACTAAAAAGAAAAAAATAATTTTCTGGACGCTGTGTATCACAAATATAAAAGCTTTTAAAAAGCGAGATAAAGCATAAAACAATAAAATAAAAATTTATCTCGCTTTTAAAAAGCTTTTCTATTTGTGATACACAGCGTCCAGAAAATTATTTTTTTTTCTTTTTAGTGCGTTCTTTTTTAATAAAAGGTTTTTTTTAAAAAAATTTTTAAATTTTTTTTTGCATATTAAATTGACATTTGCATTCGCAGTGACATTTCCCACGAAAAAGTGAAACATTTTCCTTTTTCCCTCGATCTGGCACAACTATACCCGATATACTAGCCAAATATATTTGAAATGATTCCGATATACAGTTCTGTTCACCGTGCTGTTTCATTCGCGCAGATGCATGGGATCCACCGACCAGCCCACCCAAATTCACTTCATACCAACATTCCAGCGCCCCTCGCAACAAAACACAACCCATGGAGGTCATTTTCCTCGATGAATTTTTTGCGGTTCATTTTCTAGTGTTGTCTATTGCGATTTTTGTTTCAATCGACTGACAGACAGACAAACTGACAGACGGACAAACTGAGTGACAGACAAACTGACAGACAGACAAACTGACAGACAGACAAACTGACAGACAAACTAACAGACAGAAAAACCGACAGACAGATAAACTGACAGACAGACAAACTGACAGACAGTCGAACTGACAAACAGTCGAAATGACAGACAGACAAACTGACAGACAGACAAACTGACAGACAGACAAACTGACAGACGGACAAACTGAGTGACAGACAAACTGACAGACAGACAAACTGACAGACAAACTAACAGACAGAAAAACCGACAGACAGACAAACTGACAGACAGACAAACTGACAGACAGTCGAACTGACAAACAGTCGAAATGACAGACAGACAAACTGACAGACAGGCAAACTAACAGACAGACAAACTAACAGGCAGGCTGACAGACAAACTGAGAGACAGACAGACTGACAGACTGACAGACAAACTGACAGACTTAGAGACAAACTAACAGACTGACAGATAGACAAATTGACATACAGACAAACTGACAGACGGACAAACTGACAGACAGACAAACTGACAGACAGACAAACTAACAGACAAGCAAACTAACAGACAGACAAACTGACAGACATAATATTTTGAATATTTTTCCCACCGATCAAGGATTTTTAATGCCAGATTGCTGATAACACTGTCGAATTTGTATTTTCTGTTTAGATTGTTGTTGTATTATGAATGCATGTGTGTTTCTTTGTTCGAATTTGACGAAAATTCATTCGAAGAAGAAAAAAAAAACAAAAAAAAACGACATGCACTGCATAAATTTTTCGTAGTGGCTATCAATGAACTTTTAGTTGGTGGAATTTGTCGTGAAAAATGTCCGTGCGGAGGAGATTTCGTAGAAAACAGTGACTCTCGGATAATGTGAGTTTGTTTTATTTTGATGTTGAAAATTTTGTTATTTATTGGAAATTCCTACTAAGGTGAAGATATTTTCAAGATGACAGAAAATATTTCAATTGTAGAACGTCTTTTTCTTTATTGCTGCTATGAAATGATATTGCAATCCTCCTGAATGTGTGTGTTTGTGTGTATGTTGGCTACTTTATACCTGGTTAAATAAAATGCCACGGACAGCATTTGTAAGGATTCAATGTTTCTTTTTTTTCCTGATCAAACAGCCATCAGAAATCTGAAAATAACCTCAAAAATACGGAATTTCGTTTAGTTTTCGACGTATGGCGAATTATTGGCCATCAGGTACTTGGACTCTATCAGTATTGGAGAGAAAATTGTGTCAATAAACTTATTTTCGATCCCATTCTATAACAGAACGTTGTATCGAATGGAAGACTAGCTAGAAAGAGACAAATAAATGTTTCACCAAACGGGGGTGGTGGCGGGTCGAGTGGATTGGAATGGAATGGGATGGGATGGTGGATAAGAAGACCCATTCAAATGCATTTTATTCGATTATGTTTCTCCTGTGATCGTCATTGACTTGCAGCCTTTTTTACGCAGTAAAACCTGTATAAGCCGGGAAACCTTCCTCCGCCGAACGCTCTTCAAAGTCCAGTGATTTTGAAAACGTTTTTCATACAAAATTAACCTTGATAAGCGAACCTGGACTTTGCATAAGCCGGAGTTTTTTCTAAAAAAAAAAAATGCGAAATTGCTTTTTTCTGTATGCTTGGCATTTTTGAAAGACCGATCAGAGAGAAGAGATTTGTCTCAATTTTTCTTTGTGATTGAAAATATGTCTTAATTCTTCGGTATGCAACAGAAATTGTGCCGCAGGCAAAAAAGTTATTCAAAATATTGATACTGAAAGAAATTATTGAGACGGAGGCGAAAAATTTTAAATATCAAGGTCAAATATATTCTTAAATTATGGTTACCATCCCAGCCTCTTTTTCCCCAGAAGCTGTTCTCTATTTAAATATAGCCCGGGGTATATTTGTCTTTTTTGAATGCGTCCAGGGCACCGAAATGCAGCCCTAGAAAAACAGGGCCCCGGGCAGCTTAAAAACAATCTCCCGGACGCCTTAAATCGAGGCTAATGCCAAGGGAAAAGAGGATGGGAAGGCAATCTTACCGGAAATTGAGCTGACAGTTGCTAGAGAAGTGTATCTCCATATTTTGTCCTTTGTGAGGTCCGAATTTCAAAATGTCGCCTCAAGCGCCGTCCTCGAAAAAGACGCCGTAAGTGGGCGCCTTTATACTAGAACCCAGCCTCAACGTGTGTTTCGACCTCTTAATTTTGCCTAAAAAACATTTCCCGATCACTCCTGAGTCGATTGGAGTCATATTAAAAAAATGTCTTTCTGTCTGTCAGTCTGTCTGTCAGTCTGTCAGTCTGTCAGTCTGTCAGTCTGTCAGTCTGTCTGTCAGTCTGTCAGTCTGTCAGTCTGTCAGTCTGTCAGTCTGTCAGTCTGTCAGTCTGTCAGTCTGTCTGTCTGTTATGCTACATTTACACGAATGACAAATTTGTCATTTTTTTCTTGTCATTATGTTAATTCCGGTGTAAATGGCATAATTTTTGTAATTTTTTCTGTCAGAAAATGTCAATCTCTGATAAAAGAATGAACTTGTCCATTCTTTTATGCCAGATTGTCATTCGTGCAAACGCAATATTAGTTATGACAAAAGTTGAATACTAAAGTTGTCATAACTAATATTGCGTTTGCACGAATGACAATCTGGTATAAAAGAATGGACAAGTTCATTCTTTTATGAGAGATTGACATTTTCTGACAGAAAAAATTACAAAAATTATGCCATTTACACGGGAATTAACATAATGACAAGAAAAAAATGACAAATTTGTCATTCGTGTAAATGTAGCATTAGTCTGTGTACAAGATTTGTCAAAAACTAACAGAGCTACCGCCATGAAATTTTATAGGCATGTTGGGTCCTGAAATGGGACGATCCTATCAACTTTTGGTGGAAATCCGTTAACCGGAAGTATCCAAAATGGCGGTTTTTCAAAAATCGCAATTTCGTTTTTCTCGATTTACTCCCAAACTACGCGTTTTTTAGTGGCCTTAAGTATGACAAAACTTGGAGAAAAGAAAATTTCCCACACTTTTGTCTGTAGCTATAACTCGATATCTCAACCCGTTATCGAGATAAACAGTTATTTAAAAAAAAAACAGTTTTTTGCGATTATCTCGAAAAGTAACGGGTTTTTGTTGACTGAATGTATGAAGTGAATTAATGAGAATGGCATTCTGCACAATTTTGTCTTTTACCGTTATCCGTTATCTTTTACCGTTATTGAGATATTTTCATTAATATGTAAAAAATCATATTTTTGCGAATAATTTGCAAACTAACGATTTTTCGACAAATTAATTTAAGGAAGAATTGGAGATGTTAAAATTTTCTACCTTGTTGCCATTTACCGTAAATTGATATCTTTTACCGTTCTCAAGTTATCTCAAATTTTGTACGTTTTTGATATTTTTGGATGAACCAACAATTTATTGGGAGGTCGTCTTAGGTTGACAACGCGACAGGGCTCTAGCGTAAATTGCGCAGGGTCGTAGATTTTGTAGAAGAAAGTTTTGTGTTGACCACAACTGATATTTTGTTAACGGTATTGAGATGTTTTCGTTAAAAATAAAAGATACAGAGTTTCGCAGATTCCTTTCAAAATTAACGATTTTCGAAAAAAAAACCATTTAAAGAAAGAGGTTTTAGATATCCTCTACATTTTTACCTTTTACAGTTATCGAGATATTTCAGATTTTGTAAAAAAAATCCAGTAAAAAACCCCAAAAAGGGCATTGTAAGGCATTATTTTATTCGTTGGGTGATCATGTAAATTGCGCAGGAACATTAATTTTGTATAAGAAAATCATATAATTGATGCCAAAAAATAATGTGTTTTTTTTTTCACCACAGATAACATACACATGGCAACGTATCCTCGACGCCTACATCGTGTGCATTGTGACAATTTTAAAAACAAACGGTCGGGCACCAGTTCAACTGTCAAGAGTTTCACCGAATTTACGGCAACAATATCACAAATCGATGGCAAGTGGATCTTCATCTTCTTTGTCCGCGACCGGGCAACCTTTGAGCACATCAGACATACATCCGTCTGCGATACCTGATCTACTGTACCATCGAATTGACTTAATTACACCATCGACGCCAATTTGTAAACATTTTCGGTCGATAGCAAGTTTAGGTGAGTATTTCGAGGGCCTATATTGGGCATCGGTATGATGCAACATAACCAAAAAATATTTTTAAATCATGCTAACATTCAAACCTTCGTTAGTATTAATAACTCAAGCCACACACATCCACAAATAAATTATCAGCAACTAAATGTCCGAAGCTGTGCTAACTCGAATACTAATTTCAGATGTAAAACATGAGATTTTTAGACTATATGATATGTTATAGTGGAGTATATTAGTTTAGTATACCGTTTGTAACGCATCGAATCTGTTATGTTATGATTTTGTTTGAAAATTAGTTTTTTTAAAGCTTGAAAACAGGGATAGATTGGCTGTTGAGCTACCCTTGGCTATTATCCTTTTCACTCCTGGCTAGGTACGTAGTTCTGTGCCGGCTTGAACTCGTCGGTTTGGGTGGGATCTTGCCAGTGGAAAAGTGACCACATAACGAGAAAATTTTATCATCAAATTGTACCTATTGTTTTTCTACCATGCACCTTCATAATTCGTATCTGCATTCCAAAAGAGTGGACAGGAAATTGAAATTAGTATAAAGAAAAATCAGGAAACTTTAATGAAAAGCAGAAAATTTCAGAATTAGCTAGATACAAATTACAAGCGTTTTACACTTTAGGAAAACAAAGTCCATCAAAACTCAGTCCGGTCAGTCCGCGAAAAAAATCATGTTTCACGTCCCATTACCACAAATCTAACCTAACATATTTGAATTTACTCTAACACTATTTGAATTTAAAAAGAAACAATGCTTTAACATTTAGATTTAAAATCGTTGCCAGACACCTGACTTCGATTAGGCGTGCCAGCATAAAGAGCTTCAACTTCTTTCTCATAAAATCTATCGATCATCGAAAGAACTTTGGCGGGCAAACGGTCGGGAAATCTTCCACCAATTCCAAAAGAAAAGAATATCGTATGCCGTAGACAATATTTATATAAATTTATTTAAAAAAAAAGTATTAAATCTGAACTAATATTATTATCCGAGTTCTTACAAATAGTATCGTTCACAGAGTTATGAATTTTTCTCAGTTAAATTGACACAAAAATGATTATTTAAAAAAAATGTAAATCAATACTTATCATTACGCTTCATAACCGTTGAATAGTTTGGTTATTTTTATTTCGGTTAGACAAATTTTAAGTTTGTACTTACAGTATTGGAAGTTCATTTATGTTATTTATGTTTATGTTCGCCTTACGTTTTGATGACTAGGAGATTGTGCGCACAAATCCTTCGCAATCAATGGCAGTATAATATGATCTTGACGATCTTGCTAAAATATACTAAAATGTTGAATTAAAATTTAATCTAACTGGAAAACAAAAATGGAACCAAACTTTCCTTTTACAAAATTCGTTACAGATTCTGATCTGATGATTCAATACAACTTCTCGAAAACAATAATGACAAAAACTAGTGAACAAACAATGATCATAAAACAAATGGTTGCTAGCGATAGTTCTTTTCCGTTCCCTGCGTTCGATCTCCTTTTGTTGTCTTTACCGCCTTGACAACAGGCTTTGGGACGTCTTTTAATCGAATCAAAAAAAAAATGGTGGTTGCCTTCCGCTTGATTCCCCCTCGTTCCAGGACTATTCGAAGTGCCCTCTTTTCACTCTCTGGGAAACGCGAAGTCTTCTAGTCTAAATGCAGCGTGAAAATGCGGAATTTACTGCTGGACAATATTTCCTTTTCTATTTCGTCTTCTCCGAAGACGTTATACGCAAAATTCCTTTTTTATTGAAAACGTTGTCTCTATTTTATCTTGTACAAGATATTCAGTATGAGATGATGTTTTTACGATATACGGTACTTGGAAAGTATCCGTTTCTTTTCCGTTATTGATACAATACGGCATCCGTTCTTTTTAATACGGTATCCGAACCGCGTGTGTGACACGATCTCGAATTTTCCAGCACGTGAGGTGAAATCTTTTACCGTGTATAAATCTTGAATCGTGGGTAGATTTAACCAAAAATTCAACCAGATTTTAGCGGCCGAATACCGTATTTAACTCTTTCTCTCTATTTTCGAGGACTGTTTTAAAAAAAGAAAACTGCGTTATTCACGGCACTCAGGTCACGCTAAATTAGGCTAGATATCACATACCTGTCATTTTATCTCCTAACTACCCAGAATCTCCAAGATTTTCACCTTTATTTCATCTCTAAAACTACGCGTGCGGTTTTCACTTGTCTTTCTGATTGGACTTCTGGAACACGACTGAGAGAAGAACGATTTTCTGAGACTGTATTCGGCGCCATATGCTTTTTGGTACCGATCCTGTCAAAATTCCAACTACCTTTTCTTTCGCATCATTTCAAATGCTTTTTAACTTTTCGAGTCTACATTTCCCCGATTCCATTAAAGCATCCCATAGGTAAAGAAATTAGTTTGTAGATTATTCCTTGACATATTTCTGACCTAATATTAGGAAATTATGTGTATTCAAATCTGATTTCCGTTTTGCAATTATTTATGAAATTTTCCATTTCAACTCTTCGTCTCCTATTCGATCGTTTCATCCTAGATTCGACTACAACTTATCCTAGACGCTAACCTTGGACTTAATTGTGGGTTCAAAAGCTTAATGCTACATTTACACGAATGACAAATTTGTCATTTTTTTCTTGTCATTATGTTAATTCCCGTGTAAATGGCATAATTTTTGTAATTTTTTCTGTCAGAAAATGTCAATCTCTCATAAAAGAATGAACTTGTCCATTCTTTTATGCCAGATTGTCATTCGTGCAAACGCAATATTAGTTATGACAAAAGTTGAATACTAAAGTTGTCATAACTAATATTGCGTTTGCACGAATGACAATCTGGCATAAAAGAATGGACAAGTTCATTCTTTTATGAGAGATTGATATTTTCTGACAGAAAAAATTACAAAAATTATGCCATTTACACGGTAATTAACATAATGACAAGAAAAAAATGACAAATTTGTCATTCGTGTAAATGTAGCATAAGTTTCAATGACTCTCAAACCTTTTTCAAACTATAATCTTTGATACAATGTCTAATAGGGAAATGTGAAATTTTTGGATTTAGCCACAGTACAAATCAATCGACAGACACAAAAATGAACTACAAGATATTGATTTCCGCATGTCTGTCCATCTGTTTGCCAGTCCGTGATCACCATAACTTTTGAACGGATTGAGCAAGAAACTTGAAATTTTGTACAGTTGCGTTTCTAGTAAACAGCAAATGAAAATTCCATTTTTCGTGAGACACCTTCAATCTCCCCCCTCCACTGTGCCCAGCCTCTGTTCCTTCTGCTGATTTGTCTTCTAATCCTGTAAGGTTTCGATTTAAAAACGAAAAGAAGAGCCTAGTTTGGTGTCGTTTTCGTGAAAATTCGATTTTTCGTGGGACACTTCCGCCGCCTGCACCGCCCAAGCCATTAGTGATATCGGAAAACGGACAACAAAAAACCTTGTATGCCAAATTTCAGCAAAACCGGAGACATGTCTAAAATTGAAAAAATCGCAAGGGCACCCTCTCTCCCTGCACCGTCCAAACTTTTGGTGATATCGGAGAACGGACAACAGATTTTTCTTTGTGTGTTCAAACGAGATTAAAAGAGATGCTGTGCTTCGGCATTAAAGGGTCTTGCCCTAAGTTCTGGCTGAAACTATGCAAAAAAAATGTTTTTATTTGTCAGGTTATTATAGTGTAAATTTTACACGAACGTAGATTTTGTATAAGAAAGTCATCTGCTTTTCACATCAGAGATTTTTGTTACATTTTCAAAATTCGAAATGGTAATTGATTTTATTTTTCTTTTGTGTTTTCAGATATTTGGAGAAATCCCAAAATCAACAGCAAATGAATTTACACCATCGAAATTACGAACTGGATCTGGAGAGAGATCATGCTTTGCCAACATCAGCCCCAAATGCTGATATCTTAAAAAGTAACAGTAATCCGACATATCCGAATCCAAACCGTCATCGGAATCACGATCGCGATCGTCACCGCCATGTTTTAAATTCAACACCAGCGCCATCAAGTAAGTACAATTAATTTCCTTTCTCTCTAATAAATACTTGTATTTAATTTTTATTTTTTCTTCCATAATCATACTAAAAACGCTTTATAATCAAACTTTGCTATTTATTTTCATTTACGTTTGTGATTTTCTTTTTCTCACGCTCTGAGATTTTTCAGACTTACGGCTCTGTTGTTCGATTCCGGATTATTTTGTCGGAAATTAATAAATTCCTTAATGAGTACAAAAGTAAAAAAAATGTCCTTTAATCTAGATTTTAGCCTAATTCGCAATTGAATTAGTGCGCTGTTACCATTAGATTTTTTTCTACTATTGTACGACTTAAAATCGTTACCCAGTGATATTGTTATTAGTAAAAGATTAAATATTTATCAATCACTGCATGTCAGACAAAAAAAAGTAACAGTTATGTAACAGAAGTATGTGGAATGTCTGCTTCTGTCTTGACAGGCGTTACGTAGGTGTCAAGAATAGGGAGAATAGGGATATGTCAAGAGTAGGGAGCCAACAGATGTCACTGTATAAAATGTTGCCTTTTGCAGCCAAGAGATATCGCTGTATGAAACGAATACGGCTTTCCCATTGTTTTTACGAATGTTGCGATTCTGCAAGCTTGTTTAAATACGTAAAAATTGTAAAAAAAAGCCCGAAAAATAATTGAAAAATAATAATATATTTATTTTCCGGATTACGCAAGCTGCTAGAGATGATCTTAAGTATATTGAAGGATTTTAATAGGAATCGGTATTCTGGATTAACCCTCCGTCTACCGAAAAAAAACCTGCTAGAACTACCGTTTAGGTCAATTAGACCCCAATCGGTAATAAGCCATTTTTCTTTAGTTTTTATTTAAATGTCTGAGTACACTTAGAAAAAATTTCAATAGTGTCAATAAATTCCAGCAAAATACAATGAAGAATTTTTAAAGAAACAATATCAAGAAGTTACAAAGTCCAAAAACTATTACGACTAGAATTAGAGAAAATTTTGATCGCTGTGGGGTCAAACTGACCCCAATGGTAGACGGAGGGTTAAAGAACTTTGATGAGTCTCGATTTTAATCCCGCCATATTAGGTATACCTGCCCATGTCATAACCGAAAACGTCAAATTTGTCGGTTTTTCGTCATTTGATTCTATCTGGACATAATAAAGCTGTCCTAAACGATGGAAATTATCGAAAAAATGCATAAAAAATATCTGATGTGAGCAGCACGTGACTTTCTTATATAAAAAAAATGTAGAGAATTTTAATATCTCTCATTTTTCGATTTGCAAGCAATTTGCAAAAAGTTTTTGTGTATATAAAATGTGGATGCCAGTGTCGAATATACGTCATTTTTGTGCTAAACATACACAGCCGCAGCCCATATAAAAATATGTAAGGCAGATCTAAGGCGATATGAATTGACGTAAAATGTTATTCAAAGCCACGGAACGGCGTCAACAATCCTTTTTAACATACGAACCGGACGAAGAAACATGGAATAAAATTTTTTTGGAAAAAGAAGAAATCTCATCGATTTTCAAGATTTTTATGCCCAGTTGAAGAAATCCAGAGCATTAGCCGCTTTATTTTCCTGTACACTATCCTATGCTGTTTCACTATCATTAATTGGGAATGTTTATTATTTTGTTGTTAGTTTTTTTTCTAATTGTAAATGTTGTATAATTTTAGTTCACAATCTTAAAAAGGGAATGCCAACCATACCGATGTATTCCGGCGATGTGCCATCGTATTCGCCACCAGCCCGGGCGTTTTTTACGCCGCCACTGCCGCCTGAATATCAAAATCCATTTGCCGATAAGCCAACGTTACGTGGAACCTATAACGATGGCGGCATACTCAACACAAATACATATATCAATCGGAAACCGATACCGCCGCCAAGTTTGACGCCCGGTCATGAGCGGATCCCGTTACGGCCGCCAGCTTTGAATAGCGGTGGAGTTGGAGCGCCTGGAAATTTACCAAGTGGCGTAGGCGGTACCAGCTCTCAGCCGAGTTATGTCGATGTGGTAAGGGGAAATACACCGCATGGTAGTGGATCTGGTAATGGAAATGGCGGTAGTGGTGGTGGTGGCAGTGCCCTATCAAATGGTGGTAGCGGATCGGCTAATGGCAATAAATCGTATTCCAGTGAGGATAACCAAAGGAAGAAGGCACTTAATACACCATCACAGAAGGTCAATAGTAAAATGGATGGTAATATCGGTGGTAGTTCGCCCGGCAATGGTAGTGGCAATGATGGGAACTATGATAAAATTGGACATCAAGGTGCTGGCATCGGTGTCGGTAGTAGCAGCGGATCAAGTCCAAACGAGACTCTACCGAATACCGGAAAATTACATCCACCGAATATTTCACGAATTCTGTCATCATAGAATGGTCGTAAGGAGGATATCCCGGAAGTTCTATTACGTACGATAACCGCTCGACCGAATCATCATCCGCCATCGTCACCGGTTAAGCAAAGTCCATCCGATGGTAAGAATCCGAATATCAATCAAAGGAAGACATCGTCCTCGATACATGAGGATGACGACGATGGTGGTGGCGGTGGCGGTGCTGGTGGCCTAGGGAATATTGATGATTTATCGAAAGGCGGTGCCGGCGGTGGTAGTAAAGGATTAAACGATGATGGTATCGATGATGTCGGACAATCATCGGAAGAGGACGGTTTCGATATATTTGTCGATCCGCAAGGTACTAACAGTAACGGCAATCCAAATGGCGGTAATAATGTACCTGAAGAGCCTAAAACCCAACCGAAGATAAAAATGAGCGCAAAATCAACAGAGCATCCAAATGATGTATTCTCAACGCAGATCATACATAATTTAGCGAATATTAATAATGAGAAAAGTCTATTGACAACATCAACACCAGAGGGGATCGGTGGTGGTTCGAGTGCAACATCATCTGGCAGTAATTATGGATCATCATCATCATCATTATCATCATCGTCATCAAATAGTAGTAGTAGTAGCAGCAGCAGTAGTAGTACAAAGGATTCAAATGATAAAAACGGTAGTAATAAAAATGGTGCTGCAACATGGACGGTCGCATGGAATATATTTTAGGGAACGAATGATGCCGTTAAATGTAAAGCAAATGCAAATTAAAAATATATCTAGAAAAATTTATCTTTTTTTCTTTAACAAAACAATAAAGAAACCGACATTTTCATAACATATTGTTTTAGAAGTGGTCGTTTTTGCTGCATGTGCATATCACATACGACAAAGTAATTCTTTGGCGAATACCATTTCGAGTATTTATATTTCTGTGGCAAAATGTCAAAACATCTTAAGTCGACTTTCAGGCGAATCCAAAGTAACCTATCTGGAAATGCAAATACAGATCAGTTTGGCTTCGCCTGAAAATCCACTTGAGATGTTTTGCCGTTTTGTCACAGATTCTGTTTTATTTTTCATTCGTTTTACGAGGTTAAAATTTCGATATGGCTTCTGTAAATTTCATGTACAAAGGGGGATGTGTTTTCTTTTTCTTAAATTGCCATACTTTTTTAAAACAATAATTCATTTCTTTTTTATTCCTTTTTGTAAAATTACAACTGTTTGGCATCAAATGTTGAGGTTTTCTTACGAAAACTTGGCAAATATTACTTGGAATATTTGTTTGAAATGCCGCCCACTCCCTCCCTCCCCTAACCACCGATCAAAGGAAGGACAGTTTGTTCCAATTTTCATTTGTGCTTATATAAGAAGCTTTATGGGTGTTTCATATTTTCAAAATACAGCAAAAATTGCGCTGCAGGCGAATTTTGTAAAGAAACAATGCACCGTAGATGAAAATTTTATTATTAAAACACGTCTGTTCAGCTTGAGTAGATGAGAAAGAAGAAATGTATTTAGAACAAAAGCATACAATGATAATTCAGTTACAGTGTTGCCAAATGATATATACATAAATACAAGATATTAAGTTCCATCTATAACACTCCCCCTAGAACTTAATTCTCTAAAATAATTTGTTTATTCATTATAAATTTAATTTCAGTTTTATTTCAAAATTTTAGCCCAATTTCCGTTGAAAATTCTTTTGATTTTTTGGAAGTAATAGCCTTTGTAAAAGTATCAGCCACCATTTGATCGGTTGGAGTATAACTCAGTCTGATTGATCCATCGGCAACCCTTTCCCGAATGAAATGATGTTTGATGTTTATATGTTTGGTCTGTTGGTGATACATATTATTTGATGCCAGATGAATTGCGCTTTTGTTGTCACAATTAATGACGACATCAGAAGATCTTGAAAATAATTCTTCGTTCAATGTTTTTAACCAAATTGTCTCTTGAGTGGCTTGTGCCAATGACATGTACTCTGCTTCTGTCGTAGAGAGGGCAATGGTTGGTTGTCTTTTGGTGTTCCACGATATTGCTGCGCCTTGAAGGATGAAAACGTAGCCCGTAGTTGAATGACGGTCATCTATGTTGTTGGCCCAATCTGCATCGCAGAATCCAATCATCTCCGAGTTTCCAGCCTTTTTGAACACCAGTTTGGCATTAGCCGTACCTTTCAAGTACCGTAATACGCGTTTTACAGCATGCCAGTGCGCCTTTCCTGGATTCAGGTTGTATCTGCTTAAAGTGGTAGCAGCGAAACAGATGTCTGGTCTGGTTAGTTGAGCTGCATACATTATGCTCCCAATTGCCTCTTGGTATGGGACGTTGGACATTTCGTCACGTTGACTTTGGTCTTTTGGACACATATCCTTCGATAGCTTCTGATTACAGTCCAGTGGCGACGATATTGGATTGCAATCCTTCATACCAAAGCGTTCCAAAATTTCGTGGATGTAATGAGATTGATCAATTGAAATCAATCCATTCTTACGGTCACGTTTGATGTTGATTCCCAAAACGGATGTTGCTTGTCCTAAATTCTTCATTTTAAATTTTGAAGAAAGATGCGCCTTCAAACGGTCACTATATGTCTTGTCATTTGAAAGCACCAGGATGTCATCAACATAAACTGCAATGAGAAATATTAGACCATCTTTGATACAATGATATATGCAGGGATCTGCATTCGATCTCACAAGTCCAAATTGTGTGAGAGCCTCGTTCAATTTATTGTTCCACACCCGACTTGCCTGTTTTAGTCCATACAGTGATTTTTTGAGACGACAAACCTTATTCGTTCCATCATGAAAACATTCTGGTTGGTTCATATAAATTCGTTCTTCTAGATCGCCTTGTAAAAAAGCTGTTACAGCATCCAGTTGCTCGATGTCAAGGTCGTACTTAACTGCAAGTGCCAGGAGAAATCTAATTGACGTGTGTCGCACAACCGGTGCATATATTTCGTTGTAGTCAGTTCCTGGTTTTTGAGCGAATCCCTTTATAACTAGTCTTGCTTTGTGCTTGACGATGTTGCCACTTGAGTTTCGTTTGGTCCTGAATACCCATTTGCAATCGATCGGTTTCTTGTCAGTGGGCGGATCCACTAGTTCCCAAGTGTGGTTCTCTAACAATGAGCGATATTCTTCGCGTATAGCCTCCTTCCAATGCCTTGCGTCTGTCCTAGCAAGTGCTTCCCGGACTGTATTTGGATCTCCCATGGAGCTATTTGCAACAGATAGTGCCATGTTGGCTTGTAACATTGACTCGCCTTCAATGCTGGTGTATGAGGAGGAACTCTGCGAAGACGGTTCATAATCTGGGTCATTGGTGTCATCGAGATCGATGGAGTTTTCGGTTGATGTTTCCATAAGACCTGTAGCTTCGCTAGTAGTGGTATCATGGCTTTTATAATTTTCATCATGGACCCCCTCATGCTCTTCGTCAAGGTTATATAAAAAAGATGGAAAACTTTGATTATTTGCTAATTGAAAGTTACCAGTATCCTTCGACGTCTCTTCTTCCTTTGATAGTTGCATTTTTTGTACTTCGTCTGTTTCTTCAAAGAACACTACATCTCTGCTGGTGACTATACGTCTTTTCTCCATATCGTACAATCGGTAAGCTTTTGAGTTTGCGCTGTATCCCATCATGATGCACTCCCTCGACTTTTCATCGAATTTTTTGCGGCCTTGCTTTGGAATATGGACCATAGCCTTTGACCCAAATATTCGAAAAAATTTGACATCTGGTTTTCTTCCTGAGAAAGCTTCTTCTGGAGTCACTTTCATGTTGTTGCTGCACGGGAGCCGATTGACAATAAATGCTGCAGTCGTCACTGCCTCTGCCCAAAATTCCGTTTGAAGACCGGAGTCGATTAACATACAACGTGCCTTTTCTACGATGGTTCGATTCATTCGCTCTGCGAGGCCATTTTGTTCGGGTGTATATGGCGCGGTAGATTGATGTTGAATTCCGCAGTCTTTCAAATAGTTGTCCATTTGTTTGCACATGTACTCACCACCATTGTCAGTACGTAATACACGAATTTTCCGTCCGGTTTGAGTTTCGACGAAGCGCTTGAAATCTACGAACTTGTCTTTTACTTCTGATTTCGCCCGCATTGTGTATAAAAACACTTTCCTACTGAAATCGTCGACGAATAACACAAAATAATTTGCGCCACCAATGGACGTTACTGACATCGGACCGCATACGTCCGAATGCACCAAATCCAAAATATTTGCTGCACGAGTACCACTGTTGTTGAAGGGATTTCTCGTTTGCTTCCCCTTCATACACACAACGCACTTGCCAATCTGAATTGGAATCCTATCAATTCCCGTAACTAAGTCCATTGATTTTTTTATGTATTGTTCATTGGCATGACCAAATCTTCGATGCCACAATAAGGAATTATTTTTACCGACGATTGTGTTGAGATAACATTTGTCGACAGAGGAACGATTTACTTTGTACAGATTGTTTGTTAAAGTAGCTGTTATTACAATATTGCCTTTGTTGTTGTACACACGGCATCCATTCGAGTCAAATACCACTTTGTTTCCATTTTTGACAATTTGACTAACTGATAAAAGGTTTGTGCACAATTTTGGTACGAATTGAACGTTTTGCACCACTGCATTCGTTGGGCCACCACCCACGATTGCATTCAATTTAATATCACCGATGCAGTCAATGTTCAATGTGGTGTTGTCGGCAACAACGACAGTTTTGACGGGTGACTTTGATATGTTTTCTAGAATATCCTTACGCATGGTCATATGAGTCGACGCTCCAGAATCAATGAACCACTCGTTGCCGATATTTGCGGTGAATAGCAGACAAGATGATCCAAATAACACCATGCTTGCCCTTGAAGTTTGCATTTTTGAACGACACTGTTTCGCGAAATGTCCAAAACCGTTACACTCATAACAGCGAATGGATTTTTTGCAGTGGAAGCGTACTGGGCCCATAACCTATTATTAAAACACGTCTGTTCAGCTTGAGTAGATGAGAAAGAAGAAATGTATTTAGAACAAAAGCATACAATGATAATTCAGTTACAGTGTTGCCAAATGATATATACATAAATACAAGATATTAAGTTCCATCTATAACAAATTTTGGGTTTCAATGTGAATTTTCTCAGTGATTTAGAAATGGCAAGACTAGAATGCATAATTTAGGGACAAAAACTTAGTTTTCGGTAACGCGCTGGGACAACACACTCAAATCCGGGACTGTACCGGCCAATTCTTAACACGTTCGTGACATTTGCTTTTTAAACTTTTTTTACATTTGGCCATCGTGTAGCACGGGTGGAGTGGTGGGTGGGTGGGTGGATTTGGACTTCGTGCTGATATACATACTTCTTGACAATATATCGTCAGCAGTCATATTTTCTTCATTGCTTGCAACGACTTCCATGATATGTTCTGACTCTAACAGCCGTATTCTGGCGTTGTGATACTTAAGTCACAAGTCCATAGAATTTGAGGCTCTTGTGACCGAGTTGTGACTAGTGACCGTAGCTAGAATAAGGCTGTAAGTCTTCAAATTCGTCCCCATCAATTGTCTTACCTAATGTCCCAATTTCCACTAAATATAAACACTAATATAAGCACGAAATTACCAAATATGTACGAAGCTACCAAATTACCAGCTGATTCCTTCTTGTCGGGGATTCACCAAAAAAACATATGTTCAGAACATGTTTTTTAAACGGAAATTATAAAAAAAAACCGCGCAGCTGCGAAATTTTTACCGCGCAGTTCGAAATTTTGGTATTAAAAACTTAACCGCGCAGTTGTGAAACCGCGCAGTCCGAAACCGAGCAGTTCGAGGGATTACTGTAGTTAAAAAAGTGACATTTAAAAAGACTTACAAAATGGCGGCGGCATTTGTTGACGATGTTCTCCTACTGCATGAAGATCTTCCAACGATTTTCAGCCGCCTTTTTTTCAGGAACTAACAATTTATATTAATATTAATTAGGCTTCCATCTTTGTTGTTCTGCCTCTGTTGATCTGAGTCGTTGTCTTAGCGCGAAAACTTGGCGCTGGAGCGCACCCAAAAACGCTAACGCGGCGAAAACGCGGGTCGACACGACTACCGAGGACAGACAAAAACATATTATACGATTTTCCCGAAAAGCTACACCCCCCCCCCCCCCCCTCCCCCTCCAAAGTTTTTCTTAAACCCCAGAAAGACGTCATTGTGGAAAACCGTACGCGATGAGAATAAAAACTAAAAGGATAAATAATTTATCACGGATCTGATGTTCTACTCTTCAAAAACGTCTCCAGATCCATTAAAACCGTTCTAAAACTCTCAAAAAGACAAAATCCTACAAATTTTGACGCCAAAAAATCATGTCTGTTTGGTCGCTCCAAATTTCAAAGTCATATCGTTTCTGTGCCCAATTTGATCTTCATAAGGCACAAAATGTCAATAATTTCGAAAAGCATCCGCCAAACAGACAAAATTCCTGCGAAATTCAAAATTTTTCGCGTGGTTTTTTAAAATTGGTCCCTACGATATACAAAATCTAGCTTATGTGTCTAACATCTAGCGGCCTAGCATCTTTTTTTCAATAATAATAATACATAAAGAAAGAAATGGACTGACGTTGCGAGTTCGAAATTACATCGTGAAAATTAAACGGTGGAAATGGCACAATGGAAAAACCACGGGGACATTCACGATGCAAATAACACGGTGAAAGTCAGGCGATGGAAACTGCATTGTGGACTTCGCACGGTAAAAAATACACGGTGAAAATTTCACGGTCAAAATTGCACTGTGGAAATTACAAGGTGGATTTTTCGCACGGTGGGGAGCTGCACGGTGAACACTCCACGGTGGAACGTTAGAAGCGTGGAAATGCACGGTGGAATCACACAATGAAAAATCCATAGTGGCAATTTGACATCGACGGAGAATAATGCATGGTGCAAATGATAGACAGACGGACAGGCTTTTGCCAATCAAAATCTTTTGACATCCTTAACACCCCTTTTTGTGTCCGACGGTTGGTTCGATGAGTTACAAACGGAATACCAAATCTAATATACTATATGATTTTCATACAGTGTCCTTTTTTAAATATCCTCAGATCAGAAATATCCATACGGGTCAGCTCTCCAAAAACGAACGCAGATGCTTTAAAAACCCGTTCTAAAACTCTCAAAAAAAAAAAAAAATACTAAATCCTACAAATTTTGGCGTCTGTTTGGTCGCTCCAAATATCAAACTCCGTCTCTGTTCCCAATTTAGTCTTCATAAGGCATTCCTGCGAAATTCGAAATTTTTTCGCGTGGTTTTTTAAAACGGGTCCCTACGATATACAAACACGAATGATTATTTGGGAACCAGGAAGTTCGCTTCCAGATGCGTTTGGGCTCTGTTGACGACTGTGTGCAAGCTTCAAAGGAATGTTTGGCGACGTTCAATCGCATTAGGTGCCGTTTGCACGAACTAAACTTGTACAACTTAAATTATTTAAGTCCCAGAATTTGTACGGCTTAAGTAGGGAACTTAATTTTTTAAGTATAGTACGCGCAAACTGGCCTAAGAGGGAGTTTTTGCGAGGTTTCAAACCGTGAATCCATCACAAGTTCCACCAGGAAAACGCACCTATGCACTAGTACGCAGTCGCAATGGAAAAACTTTTTGCGAATTGCGCAACGAATTGCGCTACGAATTGGTTCCTCATCCAGAAAATTCTTCAGATATAGCACCCTCCAGCTATTATCTAGTTGCAAATTCTGTAAATCTAAGTTTCTATTCCATTTTCCTCCACAAAAAAAACCCACCTGGGCATAATCGAGTCACCCAAGCCAGAGTAGCGCTCAAAATTTCAACTGTTACAGTATTTTGAAGAGTCTTCGACTCCCAAGTAGAAGTGCTGGACTTCTGCACGAGAATACCTTGCTCAACTCTGCGATAGAGCCTGGTCAGATACTGCCACTCGAAAACACAATAAGAGTGAGAGTCGGAGAAAATTTATTGCTTTGGGAGTCGATCAATTTTCGCAAGAGAGCTTAAGAGTCGGAGAGAATTCCCAGTTCTTGTAAGTTTTACTGGTGTAATCGAGGCTGTGGAGTCGGAATCGGTGCCGAGAAGTCGGAGTCAGACAAATTTATTGTTTTGGGAGTCGGTCAAACTTCACAAGAGAGCTTAAGAATCGAAATCGAGGAAAATTTTGTCGACTCCAATATTTTTAGCTCCATTGGCCCATTCGCTAGTTTATTGTCCCACTAGTTTAGGTCAAAACTTAGTGTTTTGGAACCAAATAATGTTTGATTTGGGATTTGAGGTGATGTGATGACCCTTTTCGCCGAATGAGTTGGAATCAGAGTCGAAATCAGAGTCGGAGTTAGACCTTCTAGACTTTCAGTGGTCGGAAAAACATCAAAAACGATTTTTGATTTGGGGTTTGAGGGTATTTGGGGATTTTTTTTAGACGAGAGAGTCGGAGTGGCAATCGGAGTTAAGGTAGAACCAGAAACATACGTCCGTGCGTGCGGCATGATTTTGTTTTGGCATCTAGTAGTTGTCACCGCGTCCCTGCCGCATAGAGTAGGCTCAGTCTCTACTTAAAATCCTATTCTCTAATGTCGAATTCTCTAAAACATAAACTACAAATTCTCTTCATAGAGGCTAGCCTCCGATTCGTACAAATACTTTCATACAGCTTTTGCTAAGCAAAGCATAGCCACATATAGAATACGAACACCAATCTCCGTAAAAAAATCTCTTCATAGAGGCTAGCCTCCGATTCATACAAATACTTTCATACAATCTCTGTTTCGCTTTTTCCCTCCAGAAGAATAGGTCTTCCTACAAAAGGTCTTCCTACAAAAGGTCTTCCTACAAAAGGTCTTCCTACAAAAGGTCTTCCTATATATTTCCGCAATTTTTTGGCATACTTTAACTTTGCCTCCTCATTTCAAATATACACGAGCCGCCACTGAAGAGCTTCTTGTTAAAGTTGACTACCAAGCATTAAAAAATTTGCCAGTTTTTCGTGCGTAAGGTTTTTCTTTCTTACAATCTCTATAACTTCACTTTCATCATTTTCGTCGCTATAATTATCGCCGAACTGTGTTAAAATATCGTCAGCAGTCATATTTTCTTCATTGCTTGCAACGACTTCCATGATATGTTCTGACTCTAACAGCCGTATTCTGGCGTTGTGATACTTAAGTCACAAGTCCATAGAATTTGAGGCTCTTGTGACCGAGTTGTGACTAGTGACCGTAGCTAGAATAAGGCTGTAAGTCTTCAAATTCGTCCCCATCAATTGTCTTACCTAATGTCCCAATTTCCACTAAATATAAACACTAATATAAGCACGAAATTACCAAATATGTACGAAGCTACCAAATTACCAGCTGATTCCTTCTTGTCGGGGATTCACCAAAAAAACATATGTTCAGAACATGTTTTTTAAACGGAAATTATAAAAAAAAACTGCGCAGCTGCGAAATTTTTACCGCGCAGTTCGAAATTTTGGTATTAAAAACTTAACCGCGCAGTTGCGAAACCGCGCAGTCCGAAACCGAGCAGTTCGAGGGATTACTGTAGTTAAAAAAGTGACATTTAAAAAGACTTACAAAATGGCGGCGGCATTTGTTGACGATGTTCTCCTACTGCATGAAGATCTTCCAACGATTTTCAGCCGCCTTTTTTTCAGGAACTAACAATTTATATTAATATTAATTAGGCTTCCATCTTTGTTGTTCTGCCTCTGTTGATCTGAGTCGTTGTCTTAGCGCGAAAACTTGGCGCTGGAGCGCACCCAAAAACGCTAACGCGGCGAAAACGCGGGTCGACACGACTACCGAGGACAGACAAAAACATATTATACGATTTTCCTGAAAAGCTACACCCCCCCCCCCCCCTCCCCCTCCAAAGTTTTTCTTAAACGCCAGAAAGACGTCATTGTGGAAAACCGTACGCGATGAGAATAAAAACTAAAAGGATAAATAATTTATCACGGATCTGATGTTCTACTCTTCAAAAACGTCTCCAGATCCATTAAAACCGTTCTAAAACTCTCAAAAAGACAAAATCCTACAAATTTTGACGCCAAAAAATCGTGTCTGTTTGGTCGCTCCAAATTTCAAAGTCATATCGTTTCTGTGCCCAATTTGATCTTCATAAGGCACAAAATGTCAATAATTTCGAAAAGCATCCGCCAAACAGACAAAATTCCTGCGAAATTCAAAATTTTTCGCGTGGTTTTTTAAAATGGGTCCCTACGAGATACAAAATCTAGCTTATGTGTCTAACATCTAGCGGCCTAGCATCTTTTTTTCAATAATAATAATACATAAAGAAAGAAATGGACTGACGTTGCGAGTTCGAAATTACATCGTGAAAATTAAACGGTGGAAATGGCACAATGGAAAAACCACGGGGACATTCACGATGCAAATAACACGGTGAAAGTCAGGCGGTGGAAACTGCATTGTGGACTTCGCACGGTAAAAAATACACGGTGAAAATTTCACGGTCAAAATTGCACTGTGGAAATTACAAGGTGGATTTTTCGCACGGTGGGGAGCTGCACGGTGAACACTCCACGGTGGAAATAACACGGTGGAACGTTAGAAGCGTGGAAATGCACGGTGGAATCACACAATGAAAAATCCATAGTGGCAATTTGACATCGACGGAGAATAATGCATGGTGCAAATGATAGACAGACGGACAGGCTTTTGCCAAT
Source organism: Chrysopilus asiliformis (assembly GCA_964034945.1). Classification (NCBI taxonomy): domain Eukaryota; kingdom Metazoa; phylum Arthropoda; class Insecta; order Diptera; family Rhagionidae; genus Chrysopilus; species Chrysopilus asiliformis. The sequence goes on from OZ035964.1 coordinate 1,166,781, forward strand.
CAAAATCTTTTGACATCCTTAACACCCCTTTTTGTGTCCGACGGTTGGTTCGATGAGTTACAAACGGAATACCAAATCTAATATACTATATGATTTTCATACAGTGTCCTTTTTTAAATATCCTCAGATCAGAAATATCCATACGGGTCAGCTCTCCAAAAACGAACGCAGATGCTTTAAAAACCCGTTCTAAAACTCTCAAAAAAAAAAAAAATACTAAATCCTACAAATTTTGGCGTCTGTTTGGTCGCTCCAAATATCAAACTCCGTCTCTGTTCCCAATTTAGTCTTCATAAGGCATTCCTGCGAAATTCGAAATTTTTTCGCGTGGTTTTTTAAAACGGGTCCCTACGATATACAAACTAGCTTATCTGTCTAACATCTAGCGGCCTAGCACATTTTTTTAATAAAACAAAAAAGGTTTTCATTCTTTTCCTAACATTGTACGATGGAAATTGTTCGGACGAAATTTCGCGCCGAGCGCCGACGCGGATACCAACACAGATACGAGCGCTTTTACGAACACGAGCGTTTGACGTCCTGAAAATTAAAAAAAAAATCTTTGTGAAATAAAATATAAAAAGAAACATCCCCCTGTGCCAAATATCAGCAAAATCGGAGACGTGTCAAAAATTTGAAAAAATCGCAAGGGGGACCCCTGTACTTTTTTTAAGGACGAAAAATTCAAGTCCTCCGATCGGGCTGAAATTCATAACTTAAAGGTTATCGGGGACGGAGAGTCGATATCCGGTGTCCTTTTTGAGGCTGGCGGTACGGTTTGGGCGGTACAAGGACGAGGTCCTTGAAAAATCCTTTTTTCCCAAAAAGGACATCGGATATCGATTCCTCATCCCCGAAAACTCTAAGATTCAAAATTTCATAAAAATCCTTTCAGCCGTTTCCGAAATAAAAGGATTCAATTTTTAAGAATCCGACATTTGGAAAACCGTCTGTTCCTCGCGTAATTTTTGGCCTATCGACTCACGGTTATCGGTTTTTGGTAGCTAAAAGGATCCTTAAGAATTCGTGTTTTTTAGTTTTTCTGCAACTGTAGAACTTTTTTTTTAAAAAATTAATTTCTCGAGACTTGAAATTTTCTTGAGATTTTTTGTCAAAAATTTACAAAATGAAATTTTGACAAAAAAATTACTACAAAATGTTGGGAAATGATCACAAAATACAAAATTCCAAATAATGTTGCTTTTTCTAACAGCATAAATACATAAAAATCATTCATTCAATTCTGGTTTTTTCCAATCGGTAAAAAAAAGGCCCCGGAAGTAAATCTATCCTCCCTCCTTCGTCTCCTGCTCCTTCTACTGATGTCCCGCCTAATCCTGTAAGGATTCGATTTCAAAAGAATTTGAAGAACCGAATTCGGTATTCTTTTTGTGAGAATTCCAAATAATTTTACATAACCAGTCCATACATCAAAATCCAATCGAATCACTCCTTCCCTTTCCCAGCACAAATGATTTTTTTTTTAAATAAAAAATTGTCTGTCCTCATTGGCCCCCTGGCAATTGTTGCTTTTCTTATGATTTTAAAGAAAAGGAGAGGGCGCCAAATACAGGTTATACCTGGGGCACCGCTTTGCCATGCCTTGGTATTCCGTATAAGCAAATAAAATATTTCAAAAGACAAAATTTCAAATTGTTTTTTGCATTTATTTTAAATTTTTCATTTTATATATAATTTATATATTTATATTTAATATCATTTGAATATTTTTAAATTTATTATTCTGCACTTGTTTCACCTAATTTTTTTATTTATTTTTTATCTTCTTGTTTCGTTTTCTTTTCCTTCATAGTTTTTTTTTGTTATTAAGTTTTATAATTTTTTTAGGGTCATTTTGTTTTAAAAATTATTTTTATAGTTATATTTTGTACATTTAGAAAAACATCCTCTTATTTTATCGTCTAATTTTCAAATGTTTATAATTTTCAATTTAGAAAAATGTGTTTCTTTTCTTTTTTTTCAAGTTCTTTTTCCAATCAAGTCTTTACTGGTTTTTTTGTTTTAATTTTAATGTCGCATTTGTATATTTTTATATATGTTTCTTTTTTTTTTGTTGAATTCCGCCCGAAAAATCGCGTCACCTAAATATTTACGGATTACTCGAAAGCTGTGGAAACAAAATTGATATGCAGTTTTCCAACAATTTTCTTAAACACTCAACTAATAAATTATGAGAATCCACACCCAAAACAACTAAATTTCAATAACATTTGATGAAATACCGTTCTTATATGATGATCACAAAATATAACGGGGACTAAACCTTTTTTTTAACTTTTAAAGCTTTACGTCGATTTGATTTTTGAGGGAGAATTTGAGAAATTTGTGCTCAAAAATAGACACAACAGCATTTTTGGCCCAACATGACATTCATTAACCAAAAAAATTACGCAGATTTCCACGTACGGAACCCTCGGTCTAATAAGTAAAGGATATTCTAACAATGTGTCCCGCCAATTTAAAAAAAATCCCTTAAGCCCAATTCAGACCAACGATTACGATTGCGATTACGATTGAGCTTCCTCGATCAATGAGATCAAAGCTTTCATGTCTCTATGGCTGAAAGCTTTGATCCCATTGGTCGAGAAGCCTCAATCGTAATCGTAATCGTTAGTCTGAATTGGGCTTTATTCAAATTTTGGACCTCTGGTTAAGAATCCGTTGTCCGTTTTTCGATATCACTAATGGTTTGGGCGGTGCAGGGGGCGGATATGTCTTATGAAAAATTCAAATTGAATTTTAACAAAAAATGACTCCGAATTAGGCTCTTCTTTTTAAATCGAATCCCTACAGGATTAGGTGGGACATTAGGAGAAGAAGTAGGAGACGTGTCAAGGGAAGGGAGGGGGGAGGTCGAAAAGAGAATATAATCTTGTGCTACAGATTCTTTATTAAAATTGTTATGAACATCATAATGTCGCTTAAAAATAAATATTCGATTAAAAATGATTAAACATGGAGACACCTTAATTTATTTTGATAAGGTTTGGTGCTATTCGCATTCACAAATATCGGGATGTACGGCCGGTGTTTGTGGCAAATCGGGATCACAGACAGAATTCTTGACAGCTTCCGTAGTGCTAGCTCTCTGTATACGGAAATTAATATCTGTGTAGTCCAGCTGCGAGTAGAGGAATACCGGGAGGCGATTGCTTAGCACCCATACGCCTTGATCGGACTCATGGTCGACTTTTAGGTCATTTGGAAAAAACAGCGTCGTCGAATTCTCCGCCACTAGTCCCAAATTGTTTGGTGTGTACGGCTTTTTAGTATCCCAGCAGCCAACAGCGTCCTGATGGACAAGAGTGTAGAATATTACGTTATTCCGGTCGATGCCAGCTGTCGAGGACTGCCCTCTAGGGCCACGACCGCCAACCAAAGCGAATTCCTTAGTGGGAAAGGGGAACTCTAACCAGAGATTCTCATCGCGAAGAACTGATGTCGTCACCATGAATTCCTGGGAAAAAATAAAATAAATGTTATTTTTTTTTGTCGTTGGAGGTCCCTTTAACTCGCGCTTCCGCGTTTGCCATTCTTCATTTCCTTCTTTCTTCCGGTACGGGAGTTTATTTGATTACTGCATGTCCGTCCGTCTGTCTGTCTGTCTGTCTGTCTGTCTGTCTGTCTGTCTGTCTGTCTGTCTGTCTGTCTGTCTGTCTGTCTGTCTGTCTGTCTGTCTGTCTGTCTGTCTGTCTGTCTGTCTGTCTGTCTGTCTGTCCGCCTGTCTGTCTGTCCGCCTGTCCGTCTATCTGTCCGTCCGTCCATCTGTCCGTCTGTCTGTCCGTCCTTCTGACCGTCCGTCTATCTCTGTCTCTCAACGAACACTATAACTTTCGAAGATATTGAGCTAAAGACGTGAAATTTCGCATATCGTTCTGTTTTTAGTAAATAGCAAGGCTAAGTCCTTGAACGGGCAAAATTGGACAATGCCTTCCCCCTTCCCCCATACAAACGAAACAGGAAACAGTTTTTTGCGATTTTCTCGAAAATGGTGAGTCGTATTGAAAAATTGATAAAGGCAAAATGTGTTTAGAATATGATTTTACATTACTGTTCCATGCATCAAAATCCAAACGGACCATTCCCGCCCGCCCCTCTTAGACGATTCGCGCCTTGCTATTGTAGCTTTTCTTATGATTTAAATCTGTACCCCCCCCCCCCCCCCCCCTCCTTTTTTTCTGCCCCTTACAAAATTTCAAACAGATTCGCTCAACAACAGACGGACATTTTTACATTTCCGCCCTGCAGTTTCAAATTTATCGCTTTTCTTTTATATATATCGTAATTTAGCATACCTTATAACTGGCCATGGGATGAAAGAATAGCAAACGATCGTTATATTCGTTGATTGGTGATAAACTCATGCCAAAAACGCCATCGGTCCATTGGAAATTTAGTCCGTGCAGTGTAAAATCGCTAGCGGCCGGATTCGGATAGAAATTGTGATTTGTTATCCGCCAACTGGCGTCCTTTCGAAAACTGTAAACGACAACACCGAAACGCCATACGTCCGTGACGTAGGCAAATGCATCGTTACACTGCCCGTCACGAATCTCGACAATGATGTTTGTGTGTAGTGAGTCCTCTTTTACCTGCATGAAAGAAAATAAATTAAAGAAATTGTTTTTTTTTTCTTCGATTTAAATCGCCTCGAGATACGATTGGGATTTCTCCCCGCCCCAAAAACCTCGTCAATCAATTTTGTGACAATTTCCCAACATTTTGTCGTATTTTTTTTTTCAAAATTTAATTTTGTAAATTTTTGGAATTTTTGACAAAAAATCTCAAGAAAATTTCAAGTCTCAAGAAAAAAATTGTTTTTAAAAAAAAGTACTACGGTTTAAGGAAAACCAAAAATCACACATTCTTTAGGATCCTTTTATCTATCAAAAACCGTTTACAGTAAGTCGATAGACCAAAAATTACGAGTGTGACAAAGGATTATTCAAATGTCGGATCCTTAAAAATTGAATCCTATTTTCTCGGAAACGGCTAAAAGGATTTTCATGAAATTTTGAATCTTATAGTTTTCGGGGACGAGGAATCGATATCCGGTGTCCTTTTTGGGGAAAAAAGGATTTTTCAAGGACCTCGTCCTTGTACCGCCAAAACCGTACCCCCCACCTCAAAAAGGACACCGGATATCGACTCTTCGTCCCTGATAACTACTAAGTTCTGAATTTCAGCCCGATCGGAGGACTTGAATTTTTCGTCCTTAAAAAAAGTACAGGGGTCCCCCTTGCGATTTTTTCAAATTTTTGAAACGTCTTCGATTTCGCTGAAATGTGGCAGAGGGGGGTTTTTGCGACCTCTGATTAAGAATCCGTTGTCCGTTTTCCGATATCACTAATGGTTTAGGCGGTGCAGGGGGAGGGAGTTTCTCACGAAAAATTGAATTTTCACAAAAACGATACCGAATTTCCTTTTAAGTCGAATTCTAACAGGATTAGGCGAAACATGCAGGAGACTAGCCAAGGGATGGGAGGTAGGGTGGTCGGAAAGAGAATATAATATTTTACTATAGAATTTTTTATTATGGTTATCGAATTTATGCTTTTACTTTATTTACTACATTTTTCTTAAGAGTTTCAAACCATCAATCGCTAACAACTAGTGTACCTGATCTGGTGGCAGCTCATACTGTCGAATGATTTCATCTGTTGTCAGGTCAAAAATGACGATTTTCGGTGGACAAATTTGATTTAGTTTTATTGTTGCATTGACAGCGCCAGCATCTATTATCCACAATCTAGAGCAATCGTCCACGTAAATTCGATAGACCGACATTAATTTTGAACAATCGGGATTATTCGGATCGCCGTGCATTTGCCAATTCGGATATGGTCTCATCGGTGGACTCTTTTCAACGGGCGGTAACGGTAGCCATGAGAAGCTAGCTGGAATGCCATTTTTCCATCGTGGCATTGTGATAAATAGACGATTGCCAAAAACATCCACGCCTAGCGGTAGATTATTTTCTGGAACAAAATCTCTAGGGAGTATAAGTTTAAAAAATATTAATAATCAGAATCTGACAACTGATTGACGGTTAGATTGACAAGCCGATGACAGATTCATAGTTAGATTGACAAAACTGGCAATTGGCCATAGTTAGGCTACGTCCGTTAGGCTTCACTATAGGCTAAACTTTTATCCTCAAAGGCTGAAACTTTTTCTTATCCTTTACATCACCCGCCACGATAACCTGTCCTCGATTCTAACCTAAGAAATCTGGAGTGGTATTCCGTAACTTGATTCAAGCGTTTGTTTCGAGTTAGAAGAAAAAGTGGTATTTGCTATCTCGGTTTCTCTCTGTCATTTATGTCGGTCAAAACAGAGACAGCGAAGACTTATTGTTTTTCTAACTCGAAACAAACGCCTGAAACAAGTTACGGAATATCATTCCTGATCAGCCTGACTATAGTCGACTAGTTATGACTATCGGTTGTTCGCGGATGGCGTAGTTAGCTCTACGTCAACATCTCTGATTTTTCGTGAATGAAAATTTGATAAAATTTCATTTCTCCAGATGCCTTTGACATCGCCGTTGTTGCAAATCCATGCAAAATATGAAGTTTAAGTAGTAAAAAACAGCCAGCGAAAATAAACTCCCAAATATTACGTAAATCATCTTCTAAAAACTTTACAATTTACCCCTAATTTATTAACTAGGAGTTAAGCCGAGTTAGTGAGTTAAGGGAGTTAGCTAGTGTTATTTTCCATGTAAAAGGTGAGTTAAGGGAGTTAAGGCGATTTAACTCCTAGTGAATAAATTGGCCGTTATTGTTTTTCACGACTTTTTGTCAAATTGATTTCGATTCTGCCATCTTGAATTGGGAAATGTCATAAAAAAAAAAATACCATGAAATATCAGTATTGAAGCTTTTTCTTGTCACCAACTCTAGTTCATTATTTAAAAACTAATAGAGCTTAAGCCATAAAACTTTCCGAGACCTTTTCTAAGCAGGAAATATTTTTTTTCGAATTCATAGTCTAAGCTTTCCAACGAGGTTTTGGATCGGATCTTGTCTTTAAGATCCGATCACAGGTTCTAGAAGTTTTATAGAAATCGATATTAACTCATTTGTGCGACTTGTACGATAAATTGATAGTCACAAATAGTCAAACGCACTCTTGATTGACCAATCGGATTGATCAATCGATGACTGACTGATAGATGGATTGCTTAACTTACCCTGCAGCGATTGCCAATTGGCGACTTTGATAGGTTGGATATTCGAAATCTAGAAATCTCCATTCATACACAATTTCAAATGGATTTCGTACATTCCCGGAATCATAAATATTTGGCACATTTGCCATTAGATCCAAATCGCTCGGAAGGAAATTATTTTGATTGCCAACCGATGGCGTTTGGTTAACCGATGCCTTATTGAATGAAGTCTTTTTAAATGGCGACAATCCATCGGATATTGAGACCATGGCGCAGATTAGCCCAAGCATAATCATGGTCGCCCACATGTTATATACGATTCCGATTTTCACTTTCAATGGAATTGCAAAAGACTTTCTCACTCCTGCTCCGCTCCACCGGACACCGTACACAATTTACACTACCGGAGCTTTGTCCACTCAATTGCGGATTGGCAAAGTGTAACTACTTTCGTTGATGGCCCGTTTAACACTAAAACATCTAGCATTTATTCATGAAACTTGAAACAAACAGAAACGCCAGTCAAGATTTAATCAAAAGGTGGTGAATTTCTTGTATTTCTTCTTTTTGATTAATTATTAGTAATTTTATTGGGTTAATATTCAATTAGTATCGACGTAGAAACGTAACTAATGAAAATCAAAATATCTGATGTGAAAAGCACATGACTTTCTTATACAAAATTTACGTCTTGGCGCAATTTACACTATAATTCGCTGAGTAAAATATCAGTATGTATTAAAATATGATTTTTTTTAATATTTCCGAGACATTTTCGAAACGGGGAATATTTTTCTCGAATTTCTAAAGGCTTTTTGTTAGCAGGAAATATATTTCCGAGACCTTTTCTATCCCGTAAATATTTTTCTCGAATTTTTAGAGTCTTGTTCTTAGTAGGAAAAATATCTCCGAGGACTTTACCACCCGGGAAATATTTTTCTCGAATTTTTAAAGGCTTGTTCTGAGTAGGAAAAATATTTCCGAGACCTTTTCTATCCCGTAAATATTTTTCTCGAATTTTTAGAGTCTTGTTCTTAGTAGGAAAAATATCTCCGAGACCTTTTCTATTCGGGAAATATCTTTTTATCCGGGAAATATGTTTCCCTTTTCTATCCGGGAAATATTTTTCTCGCATTTTTACTCGCTTGTTCTGAGTAGGAAAAACATTTCCGACACCTTTTCTATCCGGGAAATATTTTTCTCGAATTTCTAGAGGCTTGTTCTGAGTAGGAAAATTATTTCCGGGACATTTTCTTTCCGGGTAATATTTTTTTCGAGTTTTTAGAAGCTTGTTCTGAAAAAATCACCAAAGGCGAACATTTTTACCGGCAAGGCGGATTGTGTGACCGCACTAGATTTTGATGTATGGGCGATTTATGTAAAATTGCATTCTAAATATTTTGCTCTTTGTAACTTTTTTGATTTGACGATCCGTTTTCAAGAAAACCGACCGAAAATTCAAATTTTCACTGCCATGGGGGAGATACTGATCCCATTTTGCCGAATTTATGAGATACGCATCTGAGGAAAATTTCAAATCCGCAGCATAGTTCGTGTGGGAAATAAAAAAATCTTGCTAAGGAAATCGAAGGAATTTGGCATGGAAAACAAGCAAATGAAAACAAAGTAAACTTTTACAGTTTTCTAAAATATTTCCCATTCAAACTGTGAAATTTGTCATGGAAATACAGAATTTCTTTGCAGTTTAATCGATTAAATGAACCAAAAACATGGAAATACAGAAAGGAAATTTCCCATTATTGGCCGCCGTCCGATTTTCGACGATTTTCTTTGTTCTCAAACAGTTTTATTCGTAGATTTTATGCCTGTTTTACGGCGAAATACCGGCAGCAGTGATTTGCATTAAAATGAAGCATTTTCCTCCACTCTCGACAGTCTTGAAATTTTTCCCATTTTTACCAAGTACGTTTGAAAAAAATTACAAATTTTCTGGCATTATTCGAAAACATTCTGTAATCGATCCTCTCACACAGTTTTTCCTATATAAATTCAAAAAAAATAGAAATCTATTACTACAGTTTCTCTATCCGAAACTAGATGGCGCTGCGAACGCACGCAAAAAGTTTTTCTTCCACAATTCTATAATATTTGAGTAATTCAGTTCGACAACCGCGCCCGTCTGACATTTCTCGGTTCGAGTGGCGTCGGTTTCGGTCGTTTCGGGACAACCTGCGCGCTTTTCTTCGAGTTTTTCGCGCAAAAAAATAAAAATTTCAGAGGCTTGTTCTTAATACGAAAAATACTTTCGCGACCTTTTCTATAGGGGATGTATTTTTTCCGGAATTTCAGAGGCTTGTTCTTAATACGAAAAATACTTTCGCGACCTTTTCTGTAGGGGATGTATTTTTTTCGGAATTTGAGAGGCTTGTTCTTAATGCGAAAAATACTTTCGCGACCTTTTCTATACGGGATGTATTTTTTCCGGAATTTCAGAGGCTTGTTCTTAATACGAAAAATACTTTCGCGACCTTTTCTATAGGGGATGTATTTTTTTCGGAATTTCAGAGGCTTGCTCTTAATACGAAAAATACTTTCGCGACCTTTTCTATAGGGGATGTATTTTTTTCGGAATTTCAGAGGTTTGTTCTTAATACGAAAAATACTTTCGCGACCTTTTCTATACGGGATGTATTTTTTCCGGAATTTCAGAGGCTTGTTCTTAATACGAAAAATACTTTCGCGACCTTTTCTATACGGGATGTATTTTTTCCGGAATTTCAGAGGCTTGTTCTTAATACGAAAAATACTTTCGCGACCTTTTCTATAGGGGATGTATTTTTCCGGAATTTCAGAGGCTTGTTCTTAATACGAAAAATACTTTCGCGACCTTTTCTATACGGGATGTATTTTTTCCGGAATTTCAGAGGCTTGTTCTTAATACGAAAAATACTTTCGCGACCTTTTCTATAGGGGATGTATTTTTTTCGGAATTTCAGAGGCTTGTTCTTAATACGAAAAATACTTTCGCGACCTTTTCTATAGGGGATGTATTTTTTCGGAATTTCAGAGGCTTGTTCTTAATACGAAAAATACTTTCGCGACCTTTTCTATACGGAATGTATTTTTTTCGGAATTTCAGAGGCTTGTTCTTAATACGAAAAATACTTTCGCGACCTTTTCTATAGGGGATGTATTTTTCCGGAATTTCAGAGGCTTGTTCTTAATACGAAAAATACTTTCGCGACCTTTTCTATACGGGATGTATTTTTTCCGGAATTTCAGAGGCTTGTTCTTAATACGAAAAATACTTTCGCGACCTTTTCTGTAGGGGATGTATTTTTTTCGGAATTTCAGAGGCTTGTTCTTAATGCGAAAAATACTTTCGCGACCTTTTCTATAGGGGATGTATTTTTTCCGGAATTTCAGAGGCTTGTTCTTAATACGAAAAATACTTTCGCGACCTTTTCTATACGGGATGTATTTTCTCGGAATTTCAGAGGCTTGTTCTTAATACGAAAAATACTTTCGCGACCTTTTCTATAGGGGATGTATTTTTTTCGGAATTTCAGAGGCTTGTTCTTAATACGAAAAATATTTCCGAGACTTTTTCCACCCGGGAAATATTTTTCTCGAATGTTTAAAGGCTTGTTCTTAGTAGGAAAAATATTTCCGAGACTTTTTCCACCCGAGAAATATTTTTCTCTGATTTTTAAAGGCTTGTTCTTAGTAGGAAAAATATTTCCGAGACCTTTTCCACCCGGAAAATATTTTTCTCGAATGTTTAAAGGCTTGTTCTTAGTAGGAAAAATATTTCCGAGAGCTTTTCCACCCGAGAAATATTTTTCTCGGATTTTTAAAGGCTTGTTCTTAGTAGGAAAAATATTTCCGAGACCTTTTCCAAAAAGGGGAATATTTTTTTCGGATTTTTAGAAGCTATTTATGAGCAGGAAAAATACATGTTTTATTTTCATATGCGAAAACCATTGCAAACAATTTACTCTCCAAAAAAGTCCCTACACGTACAATATTATTGTGCAATATTTCAATATTGTGCAATATATTGACCGTCTTAGGGTAATATTGAACGGTTGTGCAATATATTGTTTTCGAAAGAATAGCAAAACACTGTATATCTCAAAACTTCTAGTGAAAGAGAAAATTGTAAGAAATTTTATTGCATTGAACTTTGAAAAACGTATAGTTTCAAAATATCTTCATTTTTATGAAACGATTTTCATAGCGTTTTTGAAGTTTTTCATTGATATCATAAAGTTTTTAGTAGATTTTATGACATACAGGGGAATCTCGAAAAGATGCACGATCGAAATGATAGAAATCCCAAAAAGATGAACGGCATTCTTTTAATATTGGAGTGTTCTAAAACATGAACGAGAAGAATCTTAACGTTCTAAAAGATGAACGCCTCGTGGTACAATCCTTTTCTTTTCTTTTTTCACACAATTGGTTTGGGTATTTCTGGAGTAACTGTATTTCTGGAGTAACGGTATATTCTTGTGGTAGTGCTTGAGTTTGTTTTTCCAGTAAAAAGTGAATTTCGCTACAACAAAGATGCCGCCAGTTAAGGGCCGCGTTAGATTTTTAAACTTAAAACAAAAATGTGATGTTATCAAAGGGGTTCTTCATACAAAACAGTTCGCAGCAGATGCAATTGCAGCTGTCAACATTTGCTTAAAATTTGCGGAACAATGCGACTCCAATTTTGACACTATTATAAATCTTCGAAAATTAAGAGAAAAAGCAGTATGGAAACAGCTTTCTGCTCGACGAAAAACCAAAATCAGTGGTTTTTTTCAGAAAATATAATTTCTAACGAAATATATTATGTACATTACAACTGAATTTTGAAACAGACGCTGGTTCTTACATAACGCTTTTGTTGTTTTTAATTTTTTGCTGCCTTTGATTTCTTTTAGAATGACGTTTATGTAGCATACATGTGTCCTCTTTCAGTCAAAACTCCTTCCAAAAAGATGAACGATCTCGAAAAGATGACACGGCCGTGTTTTTTTAGTGTTCATCTTTTCGAGATTCCCCTGTACTTTCATAAAATCTAGGAAATCTACTCACAGACTTTATGAAAAATTTGCATTGATCAATCGTCAAAAATCATAAAGGTTTTAGTTTTTCACAATGATTTCGATTTCTGTGGATTTCTGTTTTCACACTTTCAGCATTCACTTACAAAGGATACAATTCCGTTTCACATAAAATAATTTCATGTTTAGTATAAACTTTAAGATTGGGTAAAATAAATGAGGATTGCAAACCATCGGACTCAGTGGTATCCTAGTTCGATGGCTTGCAATCCTCTTAATTTACCCAATCTTAAAAGTTGTATATATATTAATCAAAAATTTTTTACGATATCCGAATTATTACAAACGCCAAATTTTTTTTAAAAAAGCTTTTATTAAAAAAGAATGCACTAAAAAGAAAAAAATAATTTTCTGGACGCTGTGTATCACAAATATAAAAGCTTTTTAAAAGCGAGATAAATTTTTATTTTATTGTTTTATGCTTTATCTCGCTTTTTAAAAGCTTTTATATTTGTGATACACAGCGTCCAGAAAATTATTTTTTTCTTTTTAGTGCATTCTTTTTTAATAAAAGCTTTTTAAAAAAAAATTTTTTTTTATTTTGTTCTTTTTAGTCTTCGAATATATATCCTTACATTTGAGATGTCCTTACAGGCTTTTTAACTTGAGAATCGTATTCAGCGACCCTAAAAACCCCCAGAATAGATTTTTTTCCGGAAAATTTGGAGAAAGGGATAATCACGTTATCCTTACAGGACCTTCCGTTATCCTTACTGACTTTTTAATGACAGATTCGGATTCAGCGACCCCAAAAACCCCCAGAATAGATTTTTTTCCGGGAAATTTGGAGAAAGGGATAATCACGTTATCCTTACAGGACCTTCCGTTATCCTTACTGACTTTTTAATGACAGATTCGGATTCAGCGACCCCAAAAACCCCCAGAATAGATTTTTTTCCGGAAAATTTGGAGAAAAGGATAATCACGTTATCCTTACAGGACCTTCCGTTATCCTTACAAGGACGAAGTAGTGAAAATATTGTATTGTCATCGGACTTATATAAGTGTACAAAATTTCAAGTCAATCGGACAAGTGGAAGTGGGTCAAAATTTGATTGCAAGATTTGACCCCGCCCGCCCGGCAAACAAACAAACAAACAGACAAGATAGCGAGCTAAATAAAAGCTTTTACAAAATTCGTCTTTCCCTTCGTTTCACGAATTCCACTTTTTTTTAGTGTGGAATAAATCGAAGGGCGAGAGGGAAAATATTATCATTCTATAGATTTTTGAAATGTACTCTTCAATACCTTTCATTTGAGGTATCACACACCCCCCTACCAGCCCCCAGAAAAAAGTTTCAATAAAGTTAGAAGATCCCTGTAAGGGGCAAGAGGGGCGAGCGACGGCTAAAAATTAACAATATTTACGCGGTTAAACCGAAAAAACCTTTCCTACAACATAATGTCGAGCCGCGAAAACCTAAAATTATATTTTATTATTTATTTTGGAACAGACTGTACCACTCTTTTTGCGCTGTTGAAGCGCTCCATTTCCTACTGGGTGGTAACAACAGCGTGTGGACTCGATCGAACTGGTTGTCGTTATGTGTTGTCGTTACAACTGTGTGTGGAAATGCCTATTCACACATCGAAAAAATCATTCGGTTAGTAGACGCCATGCCGTACGCATCTCGAATAATCATTTCATGGCGTCTGGTTCTTAGTGCTTTTTTTTTGTTAACAAAATCGGGATTTGCTTACAAGAAATCAAAATTTCGGTGATTTTTTTGCAATCCAGCGAAGGATCGGTCATTTTTCTTACGGAAAATCAAAAAACGCCAGCATGTCGATGCATAATTTCCGTGCAAGTGCCGTCTGTCGGAAAATGAAATCCTGAGTTTCACGGTTTTGTAATGAAATTGTAAAAAAAACTAACAAATTCCAATATAATAGTGCATAAAACGTGTTATACCGCAAAAACAGTGAAAAATAGTTTTTTTTTCGTGCGGTGGCGACGCTTTTCACGCCTAGATGGGAGCTTTCCCCCCTCCCCGCGAGTTCAACAAAAACAAAGCAAATTGTTTTTCTTTCTGGAAATTTTGGAAAAGAGTGAGTGTTGACAATTTTAACTTTTTTGTTTCGCACATAAAACATTAATAAAGTTACAGTTAGATAAATTCAATTCATATGAAATAAGTGGGAAATTGTTTCGTCCTTATTTTGCCAAAATTGCGGTGATCGCACAGTTGAAGGAGATTCGGTTTTGTTGTGCGGCGCAGGCATTTTCCGTGTGTTTTTTTCTGGCTAAAAAGATTGCAATTTTCTCCGGTTTTCGCGTGCTTTTCGAGATTAAAGAAACTTTTTAATCCAATTGTGACAAAAATGGGCCTTTTTTTTAATTCGCAAGGCATTTTTGGAAGCACTAAGAAAAGTTTCAGAATTGAGGATTTGTTTTTAATGGAAAGTGCGTATTACCTGACAATCTAACGTATTTTTACTAGCGTTTCTACTTTCAAATTTGAATTTTTTTTTTAAATATTACCATTGCTTGACAAAATCCCTTTTTTTCTTATTTCAGATTGCTGTTTGTGTTCAAGTTTTTGCTCAGAAAACCGAGAAAAATATAAAATTTATTTAAAAAAAACCTCTTTTTTATTATGTGAATAAAACCAATGCAAAGTTCATTAAGTGCAAAAAAATATTCGCCATTCAAGTCAGTCAAGACAACAAAACAAAAAAAATTAAGAAAACCTTTTGGCCAAAGAAATTATTAATAATTTAGTGTTTAACTTCAAACTGATATCCTGGAAAATTGACTAATCAACATTGGAGGATCTTCAATACTACTAGAACATCGTCTTCGATTTTCGGTAAGTGTTTTTCAATGTTACTCTTTTATATATTTTTATTTCTATTTATTTAAATTAAATATTCAACACTTTGTCGATGGGATCTTTGTTTATATATGAGGCGTTAAAAGCTAGAGTGGACCAAGCCACATAATCGAGTTTTTGAAGCTTTTCCACTTTTGTACTATTATTGACTGTAAATTTTAGACCGGGGCTAGTAGCCCCACTTTTTATAATATTTCCGAGACGTTTTCCACCCGGGAAATATTTTTCCTGAATTTTTAAACGCTTGTTCTTAGTAGGAAAAATATTTCCGAGACCTTTTCTATCCGGAAAATATTTTTCTCGAATTTTTAGAGGCTTGTTCTGAGTAGGAAAAACATTTCCGAGACCTTTCCCACCCGGAAAAGTTTCTTTTCGAAATTTTCGATGCTTGTTCTGTGTAGGAAAAATATTTCCGAGACCTTTCCCACCCGGGAAAGTTTCGTTTCGGAATTTTCGAGGCTTGTTCTGTGTAGGAAAAATGTTTTCGAGATCTTTCCCACCGGGGAAAGTTCCTTTTCGAAATTTTCGAGGCTTGTTCTGAGTAGGAAAAATATTTCCGAGACCTTTTTTATCCGGAAAATATTTTTCTCGAATTTTTAGAGGCTTGTTCTGAGTAGGAAAAACATTTCCGAGACCTTTCCCACCCGGGAGAGTTTTTTTTTTGGAATTTTCGAGGCTTGTTCTGTGAAGGAAAAATGTTTCTGATCTTTCCCACCCGGGAAAGTTTCTTTTCGAAATTTTCGAGGCTTGTTCTGAGTAGGAAAAATGTTTTCTAGACCTTTTCCACCCGGAAAATATTTTTCTCGAATGTTTAAAAGTTTGTTCTTAGTAGGAAAAATATTTCCGATACCTTTTCCACCCGGAAAATATTTTTCTCGAATGTTTAAAGGCTTGTTCTTAGTAGGAAAAATATTTTCGAGACCTTTTCCACCCGGAAAATATTTTCCTCGAATTTTTAAAGGCTTGTTCTTAGTAGGAAAAATATTTCCGAGACCTTTTCCACCCGGAAAATATTTTTCTCGAATGTTTAAAGGCTTGTTCTTAGTAGGAAAAATATTTTCGAGACCTTTTCCACCCGGAAAATATTTTCCTCGAATTTTTAAAGGCTTGTTCTTAGTAGGAAAAATATTTCCGAGACCTTTTCCACCCGGAAAATATTTTTCTCGAATGTTTAAAGGCTTGTTCTTAGTAGGAAAAATATTTTCGACACCTTTTCCACCCGGAAAATATTTTTCTCGAATGTTTAAAAGTTTGTTCTTAGTAGGAAAAATATTTCCAAGATCTTTTCTATTCGGGAAATATTTTCCTCGAATTTTTAAAGGCTTGTTCTTAGTAGGAAAAATATTTCCGAGACCTTTTCTAATCGGGAAATATTTTCCTCGAATTTTTAAAGGCTTGTTCTTAGTAGGAAAAATATTTCCGAGACCTTTTCCACCCGGAAAATATTTTTCTCGAATGTTTAAAGGCTTGTTCTTAGTAGGAAAAATATTTCCGAGACCTTTTCCACCCGGAAAATATTTTTCTCGAATGTTTAAAGGCTTGTTCTTAGTAGGAAAAGTATTTCAAAGAGCTTTTCCACCCGGAAAATATTTTTCTCGAATGTTTAAAGGCTTGTTCTTAGTAGGAAAAATATTTCCGAGACCTTTTCCACCCGGAAAATATTTTCCTCGAATTTTTAAAGGCTTGTTCTTAGTAGGAAAAGTATTTCCGAGAGCTTTTCCACCCGAGAAATATTTTTCTCGGATTTTTAAAGGCTTGTTCTGTGTAGGAAAAATATTTCCGAGACCTTTTCCACCCGGAAAATATTTTTCTCGAATTTTAAAGGCTTGTTCTTAGTAGGAAAAATATTTCTGAGACCTTTTCCACCCGGTAAATATTTTTCTCGAATGTTTAAAGGCTTGTTCTTAGTTGGAAAAATATTTCCGAGACGTTTTCCACCCGGGAAATATTTTTCCTGAATTTTTAAAGGCTTGTTCTTAGTAGGAAAAATATTTCCGAGACCTTTTCTAATCGGGAAATATTTTCCTCGAATTTTTAAAGGCTTGTTCTTAGTAGGAAAAATATTTCCAAGATCTTTTCTATCCGGGAAATATTTGAATTTTTAAAGGCTTGTTCTTAGTAGGAAAAATATTTCTGAGACCTTTTCTTGATAGAAAACAAATTTCGAAGCCATTTCCATGCGAGAATTTTTTCTTTTGAATTTTCGAAGCTTTTTTTCAGGCGATAGAGTTTTTTCCGGACTTTTTCGAGGCATTTTTAGTTACACAAAATGGTTTTCAGAGCATTTTCTATGCAGGAAAATTTTTCCCGTAGTTTTCCGAGACCTTTTCTTGATAGAAAACAAATTTCAAAGCCTTTTCTATGCGATAATTTTTACTTTATTATACTCCGTAGAAGAAAGTATTCATGAAAAATTTCGACCTCTTAATTTTGCCTAAAAAACATTTCCCGATCACTCCTGAGTCGATTGGAGTCATATTTAAAAAATGTCTTTCTGTCTGTCAGTCTGTGTACAAGATTTCTCAAAAACTCATAGAGCTAGCGCCATGAAATTTTATAGGCATGTTGGGTCCTGAAATGGGACGATCCTATCAACTTTTGGTGGAAATCCGTTAACCGGAAGTATCCAAAATGGCGGTTTTTCAAAAAGCGCAATTTCGTTTTTCTCGATTTACTCCCAAACTACGCGTTTTTTAGTGGCCTTAAGTATGACAAAACTTGGAGAAAATAAAGTTTCCCACACTTTTGTCTTTAGCTATAACTCGATATCTCCACCTGATATCGAGATAAACCGTTATTTCCAAAAAAACAGTTTTTTGCGATTGTCTCGAAAACTAACGGGTTTTTGCTGACTGAATGTATGAAGTGAATTAATGAGAATGGCATTCTGCACAATTTTGTCTTTTACCGTTATCCGTTATCTTTTACCGTTATTGAGATATTTTCATTAATATGTAAAAAATCATATTTTTGCGAATAACTTGCAAACTAACGGTTTTTCGACAAATCAGTTAAAAGAATAATTAAAGATGTTAACATTTTCTACCTTTTTGCCATTTTCCGTAAATTGATATCTTTTACCGTTCTCAAGTTATCTCAAATTTTGTACGTTTTTGATATTTTTGGATGAACCAAGAATTTATTGGGAGGTCGTCTTAGGTTGACAACGCGACAGGGCTCTAGCGTAAATTGCACAGGGTCGTAGATTTTGTAGAAGAAAGTTTTGTGTTGACCACAACTGATATTTTCTTTTGAATTTTTGCAGCTTTTTTCAGGCGATAAAGTTTTTCCCGGACTTTCCCGAGGCATTTTTAGTTACAGAAAATGGTTTTCAAAGCATTTTCTATGCTGGGAAATTTTTCCCGTAATTTTCCGAGACCTTTTCTTTAAAGAAAAAAAAATTCAAAATTTTTTCTATACGAGAATTTTTTTTTTTCAATTTTTGAAGCCTTT
The DNA here is from genome assembly GCA_964034945.1 of Chrysopilus asiliformis. Lineage (NCBI taxonomy): Eukaryota > Metazoa > Arthropoda > Insecta > Diptera > Rhagionidae > Chrysopilus > Chrysopilus asiliformis. The sequence continues at coordinate 1,185,342 of OZ035964.1, forward strand.
TTTCAGGCGATAAAGTTTTTCCCGGACATTTCCGAGGCATTTTTAGTTACACAATATGGTTTTCAAAGCATTTTCTATGCAGGAAAATTTTTCCCGTAATTTTCCGAGACCTTTTCTTGACAGAAAAGAGATTTCAAAGCCTTTTCTATTCGAGAATTTTTTCTTTTCAATTTTTGAAGCCTTTTTTCAGGCGATAAAGGTGTTCCCGGACTTTTTCGAGGCATTTTTAGTTACACAAAATGGTTTTCAAACCATTTTCTATGCAGGAAAATTTTTCCCGTAATTTTCCGGGACCTTTTCTCTGCATTTTCTATGCGGGCAATTTTTTATGAATTTTCTAATGCCTTTTTTGCAGACGGTACATTAAAATACAATTTAAATAATCATATTTTTAGAAGTTTTTCGTTTTACCAAAAAAAAAATATGTCACCCAAAAGAGGGAAGAAAAAAAAAACGCGTCTTTGTCACCCTCTCCTTCCTTAGAAGCCGCATTATGATTGTGTGAATTTTTTATTTTATGAGTTTTGAACGAAAAACTTAGAAGGAAAAATATTTACTTTGGTTCTAAAAAAAAGCTTCACAATAAAAAAACCGCTAAAATACTTACGGTATTTTTTCTAATAAACTGTCGAAATTTTTTTCATAAAATCTAAAAATAAAAAAAAAATCGATCACAATTTATTTAAATTCGAAAAAAGTTATGTGTCTTTCTATTTTTTTTTAAGGCGGCAACCCTAAAGTTCAATGACGTCGTATTTCGTGCGAGATCGTTTGCCGCCATTTCTCTCTGCCTTTCGGCTCCCGTGAAATTTATTTAGTTTGTCGGGGAAAAAACTTGAAATCAATCGTAATTTAGTAAATAATTGTTAGTTAAGTGATTTTTGCATCATAAAGTGATAAAATGTCGTATTTCCAGGAGTTGGATTTATGCGAAATTCGTGTTTCAATTTTTCCCTTGAATGTCAAATTTTTCTTGCAACCAAAAGTGGATTTTTTTGCAATATCAAGAAAAAAGGTTTAATTTAAATGAAATTCCAGTGCTTTTTGATAAATATTAGTGTTGAAAGTGATGAATATTTTTACAACAATTGTGAAATTCGTGAAATGTTGAAAAATCTGAGGGAAATTGGTTGTCTTTTTGTCGGTAGTGGTCGCTTTTCTTAAGTTCGCAATTTTATTGAAATTCCGGTGCTATTATAGCGAATTGCAAACAGATTCATTTAAAAAATATTCATTGAAAATCGGGGAATTAGTTTTCTGCAAGAAAATCACCGTTTGCGGTAAGTTTTTTTTTTGGAATTTTTTGATTTTATTCCATAAAAAAAAATCTGCGCCGCGGTTGCTATGGCAAAGAGACCGCCGCTGTGACACCTTGCAAAATTTGTATTTATTTCTTGTTTTGTTTTGTTCAAGTTGATTTGCAATTGGAAAATTCTTTTTAAATTTTCAAATTAGAAAAATTCGAAAAACTAAAAGAAAAAACCTTTTTCCGATAAAAAAAATATTCTGGAAAACTTCCCAATAAGTTTTTTCTGGATATTTTCATAAAAACAAATTTTTTCCGGTAAAAAACTTGTCTGTGCGGGGTGGGTGAGGGGCGGGGCACACGCCAGATGAGCCCCAGCTGTGCGAGGAACATCTTGGTGTGTGGTTATGTAAGTGCGTGTGGCTATGCAAGTGCGTGTGGTTATGCAAGTGCGTGTGGTTATGTAAGTGCATGTGGCTGTGGCTCAGCGGATGACGTCATCCACATCATGCAGCGCGCTAGGCCCATGTTACACACGGCAACTTTAGGCCCATGTTACACACGGCAACTTTTTAAAAGATTTTATTTAGCTCGCTATCTTGTTTGTCTGTTTGTTTGTTTGTCGGGGTCAAATCTTGCAATCAAATTTTGACCCACTTCCACTCATCCGATTCACTTGAAATTTTGTACACTTATATAAGTCCGATGACAATACAATATTTTCTCTACTTCGTCCTTGTAAGGATAAGAGAAGGTCCTGTAAGGATAACGTGATTATCCTTTTCTCCAAATTTTCCGGAAAAAAAAATCTATTCTGGGGTTTTTGGGGTCGCTGAATCCGAATCTGTCATCAAAAAGTCAGTAAGGATAACGGAAGGTCCTGTAAGGATAACGTGATTATCCTTTTCTCCAAATTTTCCGGAAAAAATCTATTCTGGGGGTTTTTGGGGTCGCTGAATCCGAATCTGTCATTAAAAAGGCTGTAAGGATAACGGAAGGTCCTCTAAGGATAACGTGGTTATCCTTTTCTCAAAATTTTCCGGAAAAAATCTATTCTGGGGTTTTTGGGGTCGCTGAATCCGAATCTGTCATCAAAAAGTCTGTAAGGATAACGGAAGGTCCTGTAAGGATAACATGATTATCCTTTTCTCCAAATTTTCCGGAAAAAATCCATTCTGGGGTTTTCGGGGTCGCTGAATCCGAATCTGTCATTAAAAAGTCTGTAAGGATAACGAAAGGTCCTGTAAGGATAACGTGATTATCCTTTTCTCAAAATTTTCCGGAAAAAAATCTATTCTGGGGTTTTTGGGGTCGCTGAATCCGAATCTGTCATCAAAAAGTCTGTAAGGATAACGGAAGGTCCTGTAAGGATAACGTGATTATCCTTTTCTCCAAATTTTCCGGAAAAAAAATCTATTCTGGGGGTTTTCGGGGTCGCTGAATACGATTCTCAAGTTAAAAAGCCTGTAAGGACATCTCAAATGTAAGGATATATATTCGAAGACTAAAAAGAACAAAATAAAAAAAATAAAAAAAAAATTTTTAAAAAAAAGCTTTTATTAAAAAAGAATGCACTAAAAAGAAAAAAATAATTTTCTGGACGCTGTGTATCACAAATATAAAAGCTTTTAAAAAGCGAGATAAAGCATAAAACAATAAAATAAACATTTATCTCGCTTTTTAAAAGCTTTTATATTTGTGATACACAGCGTCCAGAAAATTATTTTTTTCTTTTTAGTGCATTTTTTTAATAAAAGCTTTTTTAAAAAATTTTTTTTTTAAGTATAGGCGAGAGAAGTGAGGGGCCACCGCTTCCCTCACTTCTCTCGCCTATACTTAAGAAAAGTCGCCGCTTAAAGTTGCCGTGTGTAACATAGGCCCTAGAAATTCCTTCGGTCGGAAACAGGGCTGGAAGGGTTCGAAAAAGCGTACTTCTGAGCCTGAAGTAGTTTAAATTATCCCGATTTTTAGACCGAATCGAATGCATGCAAAATTTTAGAAAGGTCCAATATAAAAAAAATTAGAAAATGCAAGACATACAAAAAAAATTCCCCTTAATTTTCCAAGATGTTTTTTTAAAATAGTAAAATCTTTTTCTGATGATTTTTAATCAGGAAAATTTGTGTCTGTATTTTGGGAGGTCATTTCTATGCGATAAAGGTTTTTTGTGAACCTTTGAGGACCTCTTCTACGCGGTAAAAAAGTTTCAAGATTTTTTCGGGGATACAAAATTTTGAAAAATTCCTGATTTTTTTTGCCGTCTAAACAAGGCCTAGAAAACCAGAAAAAATTTTTGGGGCTTATCCGAGGCTTTCTACATACATGCTATTTTTTGGAGGCCTTGTTTAGACGGCAAAAAAAAATCGGGAATTTTTCAAGACATTTTCTAGGAGAGGCATTTTCTGGCGACGTTTTTCGAAGCTTTTTGTATGCGGCACGTTTTTGGGAAAAAAATTTCCAGCATTTTTCGAGACCTTTTCTGGCGAGAATTTTCTTGGTACGTTTTCTACGGGTCTTTTTTAGGCAGGAAATAATCATATCATCATACTAATATGAGGCGTTAAAAAAGTGGAAAAGCTTCAAAAAGAAGATGTTCTGTCGGAAAAGTTTTGAGAATTTCCAAAATAAGGCAAAAAAGAAGTGTGGCGGATTTTTATATTGTACTTAATTGTGCTAAATTTAATTAAATTTATTTCTAAAATATTTTATCATTGCTTCTTTGCAGAACACCATGGCCGAGTAGATTTTCAACGGGCGCTTTTCGTGATTTTCTTCAATCATTTTATAAAAAATTTCTACATTTCATCGGCGCGAAATTTATCAAAGGTAAGTGACAATTTCTTTTAAATTTTAAAAATTTCCTAAAATATTTAGATGTTTTTTTTGGAAATCGACAATTTTTTGAGCGAATTTTGTTTTTAAATTTCCAGACTTTGTTCCCGCTTTAATTTGTACATTTAGTTTCCTGATGGGAAAGTTTTTCCATTTCTGGCCGGTGTCCTTAGATATGGTGAGTATTTTTGTGAAAATCTTGTTTAAATTTCCCTTTCGAAAAATTGATTTTGACAACTTTTGGTACTAATACTAATTTTTTTCTCAAATTTAGCAGAATTTGCATAGCAGAACCGGCTGCAAGATATATTATGCAGTAAATTTAATGGTTTTCATTCTTGTCATCTGGGAAATCTTCTAAAGGTAAGTGAAAATTCAGTTTTTATTTCGATTTTTCTAAGTCCCTTTAATTTAATAAAAATATTTCCTCATTTCGCTTCTAGAAACTTAATCAGCATATTTTTCTTTAGACTTTCAGATGATTTCCCAAACTTTCAACTCCTTGTTTTCGTTTAAACGCAGTTTTCTACATTCAAATCCTGGCGATTCAATGGTAAGCAGTTTTTTTGTGACCATTTTCTTTATTATTAAAATTTTCTCTACCATTTTCCAATTGTTTAGCAATCATTTTCGGTTAGTTTTCAATTTTAAAATTCTTTTCTTTTTTTTACAGCTGGATCACAAGATGTGTGAAAAATATGTCCATACAAGCATGCAAAATGATTTTGACACATTCTGAAGCAAACTAATGCTTTTCGCTAAGTGTCCAAGCTAGACATACCATCATCAATCAACATCCAAGTATCAACGCACTCAATAAAAGGTTAGTGATTTTTCTATAATGGTTAGGATTAGATTTGAAGTAGGAAAAAGTCGCGCTTTTAATATTAATATTACACTTAATTGCTGCCCTTATATTTCTTTCATACTGTTTCGGTTCGTTTTAGATATAATTTCGGTTCGTTTAGATAATTTACCCTTCTAATTAATTGGCTAAAAAGTTTGTGGATTTCTTTTTTCTACTTTTGGATACATACTCATATTTACTTTGGCGTACAGAACTGTCTCGAATCCTTCTTCGTCCCGTCAAGTTCTTGACATCCGTCAAGTTAGCAAAACTAGGTTTAATTTAAAAAAAATGGGAAAAAGATAATCACGTTATCCATACAGGATTTTCCCACGTTATCCTTACAGGATCTTTTCACGTTATCCTTACAGGGTCTTCTCACGTTATCCTTACAGGATCTTCTCACGTTATCCTTACAGGATCTTTGCAAGGGCGAAGTAGTGAAAATATTGTCATCGGACTTACGCAAGTGCGCGAAACTTCAAGTCAATCGGATGAATGGAAGTGGGTCAAAATTATATTATATTGATGTATCCCTGACAGACAAACTGACAGACTGACAGACTGACAGATTGACAGATTGACAGATTGACAGACTGACAGACTGACAGAAAGACAGACAGACAGATACGAAGTCAAGCTAAATTCAATCTTTTAAAAAATTGGCAGCAACGATTTTCTTGTTATTTCACGATTAATTCAATCGAAAGTTTTTCTAAATTCAGAAGTTGCAATCAGTATGTATGAGTCTCACCGTATGTCAATTTTTGGTCGAAGCCGAACTTCGGTCTTCTAATTTCTTATCATTTCTAATATCTTGGACAAAAATGCTCCAATAAATTCTGAATGTGGTGTGTGAAACGAAATCTTACCGTGAAAAATTTTCTGCAAAAACGAGGTGCCGAAAACGAAAAGGATACGTTTTGGTGGTGATGGAAAAATTCAATTTTTTTTATCATTCTAAACACACTGGTGTAATTCATTTTTGTGTGTGATGACGGGATCTTGGCGTTACAAACGGTAAGGCAAATTTAATATACCCTTTGGTTTCACCATACGGGTATAAAAATGAAATTACATCGGATTCCTTTTTTTTGCCATGGCTGTGGGTGTTGCAAATCGTCCGCTACCAATTGTAGAACGTAAATAAACGTTGTTTTCGGCATTCAAAAACGCAAAAAAAAATCCACATCGTCCCAATTATTTATTGTATTTCATTGTGGCATATGGTAGATTCGGCGGTCAAATCGATAATTCATCACTACTTGCCCATCACTCTCGATGTCGTCGAAATCGCGAAATAAACCATCACCGCCAAAAATCAAATCCATTTTCTACATACACAAAAACCAATCACAGAATAATATAATCAATTCAATAAAAATCGACTACGCCAGTATTATATTATAGGTGAAGAAATCAAATTGACATAAATTCGAGTACTAACATCGCTAGACCCTCGATTTTGAGGGTCTAGGAAATAATGAGTACCAGCTAATACTCCGTACCAAAGTCCGTACTAAGGCGCGCTAGTACTTGGTGAAGAAATGACTTGATACCAATTTGAGTACCAAATTTTGGTCTAATACCGGTAATAGCGTTAGTACTCTGTGAAGAAATCGGCCGTACGGCCAATTTCTTCACAGAGTACTAAAGTGGAGTCTAGCTAGTCCAGGTACTAGCTCTGATACTCGGTACCAACGAAAAGTTAGTACTTGTGCATTTCTTCACATAGCTAGTACCGGAGCTAAATTCATCAGCCGGTACTAGCGGCAAATACGTCTAAAACTAAGCTAATAATTTTTATTGTTTTTTATATGTTGGTTTTGAGCTTTTTGTTCCGAAAAAGAAGATTGCATTCCATAGGCACCCGCCATGGTACACGAAATTTTTATCAAGAGTAAAAAACTCCAAACGCAAAGCTTATAAATTGTACGTTCGCACTAGACTTAATATACATTATCAAACGTACTCGTATTTGCGCAAAAGATTTGCTGCTATTCAGAAGTCAAATTACAAATCTTATTTATTAGATCTTCAAAACAATCTAGTCTCTGATCCGTCCAAATTTTGGAACTTCGTTAACTTAAAAAAAAAGTCATCTGGCTACCCTAAAAGAATGTTTCTTGATGAGACAGTTGCGAATTGTGAGAAAGATATTTTGAATCTATTCGCTGATTTTTTCCAGAGTGTCTACGTTGATCCTCCGGACGATAATTCTATAAATTTATCATTATGTGAAAACATTGTTAATATTGGATCAATTGAACTAGATGTTGACTCTGTTCTTACCGAGTTGAATGGTTTAAATGTTAAGAAGGGGGCTGGGCCTGATCTTGTTTCTCCTTTCATTCTTAAGAATTGTGCCGAAAGTCTGTGCTATCCATTGACCACAATATTTAATTATTCTTTGCGTTTAGGTCAGTTTCCCTCTGCCTGGAAAACTTCCTATATAACACCTGTTTTTAAAAGTGGTAGTAAGAATAATATAAAAAATTATCGCCCGATCGCGATTCTTCCCACTGTCGCCAAATTATTCGAAAAACTCGTGTGCAATGTTTTAACTGCCACGCTTAAGCAACACATATCCATCCATCAGCACGGATTCGTTAAAGGTCGATCAAGGAGCCGCTCCATTGCCATGACTTTTTCCCATGACAAAAAAATGCAGGAAACTAGAGCAAGATAGACTTATGTAGATCTAAAAAGGAATGACTGAATACAAGGTAAACGTTTTCCCTTCCAGTTTAACAACTTTATAGCAATCATAGCAAACCTTATGCTATGAATATAATGTTCAAATTGGCATGGTAACAAAGCTTTTGACTATGCATGCGAAGGAGAAAAAGCTTTTAAAATGACATCACGCTATAATAACAGTTTCAAGGACAAGGGACAAATGTGATTGCAGTAGAAATCGCCATAACATCGCCATAAAATCGCCATAACAAAAGAGGGGAAATTATTTTTGCATTTGCCGACAAATTTTTGCAGTTGATTCTTATCTCCCTTTCTCGCCAAGGTATCTTCACATAAATGTGTCTCATTTTTTTGTCATGGGAAAGAGTCATGGCAATGGAGCGGCTCCTTCAACTGCAACAAATTTAGTTGAATTTACAAATTATTGCCAGTATAAAATAGAAGATGCTCACCAAGTTGATGCCATATATACGGATTTTTCAAAAGCGTTTGATCGTGTTCAACATAAGATTTTATTGAAAAAACTCGCAATATTGGGAATACATTCTAGTCTTCTTTGTTGGTTATCGTCTTATTTATCTTCTCGCATGCAATGTGTAAAAATTTTTAATTTATTTTCACGATTCTTTGTAGTTCGTTCTGGTGTCCCGCAAGGGAGTCATCTTGGCCCCCTTTTATTTATTTTATTTACTAATGACCTGTGTAACGTCCTTAAATCGTCTAAATGTTTGCTGTATGCTGACGATCTGAAAGTTTTTCGAGTCGTAGACAGCTTTCAAGATTCTGATTTGTTGCAGAGTGATTTGAATGCACTGTCTGATTGGTGTGTAAAAAATTACATAACTTTAAACGTCTCTAAATGCTTTTCCATGTCACTCCATCGAAAGCTCAAGCCCGTACTTTTCGATTATAAAATTAGCAATATAACAATTAATAGAGTTAATGCGATCAAAGATCTTGGGGTGGTGTTTGATATCAAACTAACGTTCAATAATCACATCGATTATATTACTTCAAAAGCGAACGGACTTTTAGGTTTTATTATGCGTTTTTCCCGTGATCTAACTAATCCTTATGCGCTGAAAAGTATTTTTATAACTATTGTAAGGCCAATATTGGAATATGCGTGTATTGTTTGGAGTCCCAATTATGAAGTTCACATTAAGCGAATAGAATCCATCCAAAAAAGATTTCTGCGATTTGCACTTCGCCGTCTAGTTGGTCAGATACGTATCTAGGTGTACATTGATTAACCTTGACACGTTAGGTTTTCGTCGTGATTTGTTACGTACCATGTTTCTTTTTAATGTTATGTTAGGAATTATTGACTCCCCTGTAATTTTGTCAAAAATTGGTTTTAACGTCCCCTCTAAGTTCTCTAAGATCTCACCCCTTTCTAAACGTACCGTTCCATAGGACTGTTTACGGAACTAACGAGCCTATTAGCAATATGTGCCAGTTGTTCAACAATTGGTCAATGTTTTTTGATTTTAACATGTCTCGTGCTATGTTTCGTAAAAGAATCATTTTAAGTAAATTGTAGTTTTGATTTTGTTTTTCTGATGCACTATATATTTTATCTATTTTTTTATTGTAATTTTGCTTTTATTTATTTTTCTTTAATATTATTTTTCTTAAATCTATTGTATTTGTTGGAATCTGCCTGTTTTAGGATTTTTGTACCTGTTGGCTATGAAATTAATAATAATAATACGTCTAAAACCGATTTTGACACTATTTTGACATTTGAATTTGAAATATTATTGTTCGCCGTGAATTTCCGTGAATTTGTGTACGTTATTTTTTCAATAAATAAAATATTATTGTTCGCTGTGTTCCGTGAATTTTCCGTGAAGTTCCAATCGTATTATTTTCCGGCAGAAGCTGAAGAATATCAAAATGGAGAACGTTACAAGGAAAAGCAGTACAAGGAAAAGCAGTACAAGGAAAAGACTGTCCCATTTCCCAGTAATCTCAAGGAGAGACATCCTCTTCATGAGGCCGATTACAAAAGTAGGATTAAGTGAAGAGATTGTTGAGCGTCTCAAGAATTGTGAGGGAGGCAATCGGAAAAAGGGGAGGGAACATCCTGAAGACGTTAACCCCGGAGATGCATTACTAAAGATTAAAAAGGAGAAGCGGAAGAAGAAAGAGAACATTTCATCTCCAAGCAGTAGTCCGCTTCGAAACGGAGTGAAGCCCAAGAGAACGATTTATCTTGGATCAAAACTCTTTGATTTCACTAGGCTACATTATAGTTTAAAATTACATCTAATGAAATATCTTTGTAATGTTCGCGTTTTAATTTCAAATAAATGCCTATAAGTTTATGTTACGCTAATTTTTACCTTTTCGAACCCCATTCCCACTACTTGTCACGCTTTTAGGTGCTGGCGCTAGAGTCTCACCGTATGTCAATTTTTGGTCGAAGCCGAACTTCGGTCTTCTAATTTCTTATCATTTCTAATATCTTGGACGAAAATGCTCCAATAAATTCTGAATGTAGTGTGTGAAACGAAATCTTACCGTGAAAAATTTTCTGCAAAAACGAGGTGCCGATAACGAAAAGGATACGTTTTGGTGGTGATGGAAAAATTCAATTTTTTTTATCATTCTAAACACACTGGTGTAATTCATTTTTGTGTGTGATGACGGGATCTTGGCGTTACAAACGGTAAGGCAAATTTAATATACCCTTTGGTTTCACCATACGGGTATAAAAATGAAATTACATCGGATTCCTTTTTTTTGCCATGGCTGTGGGTGTTGCAAATCGTCCGCTACCAATTGTAGAACGTAAATAAACGTTGTTTTCGGCATTCAAAAACGCAAAAAAAAAATCCACATCGTCCCAATTATTTATTGTATTTCATTGTGGCATATGGCAGATTCGGCGGTCAAATCGATAATTCATCACTACTTGCCCATCACTCTCGATGTCGTCGAAATCGCGAAGTAAACCATCACCGCCAAAAATCAAATCCATTTTCTACATACACAAAAACCAATCACAGAATAATATAATCAATTCAATAAAAATCGACTACGCCAGTATTATATTATAGGTGAAGAAATCAAATTGGCATAAATTCGAGTACTAACATCGCTAGACCCTCGATTTTGAGGGTCTAGGAAATAATGAGTACCAGCTAATACTCCGTACCAAAGTCCGTACTAAGGCGCGCTAGTACTTGGTGAAGAAATGACTTGATACCAATTTGAGTACCAAATTTTGGTCTAATACCGGTAATAGCGTTAGTACTCTGTGAAGAAATCGGCCGTTAGCCTTGCATTTTACGAGAAACGGAACTGTGCAAAATTTCTAGTCTCTAGCTCAATCCGTGCGCCCGCAATCCGCGCCACAGACGGACGGACGGACGGACGGACAGACAGACAGACAGACAGACAGACAGACAGACAGACAGACGGACGGACATGCAAAAATTAATTATTTTTATCATTCTAAACACACTGGTATAATTCATTTTTGTGTGTGATGACGGGATCTTGGCGTTACAAACGGTAAGGCAAAGTTAGTATACCCTTGTTATACATACCATACGGGTATAAAAACCACGCGAAAAAATTTTGAATTTCGCAGGAATGCCTTATGAAGACTAAACTGGGCACAGAGATGGACTTTGATATTTGGAGCGACCAAACAGACGCAATTTTTTGGCGTCAAAATTTGTAGGATTTAGTATTTTTTTTTTTGGAGAGTTTTCGAACGGTTTTTTAAAGCATCTGCGTTCGTTTTTGGAGAGCTGAGCCATATGGATATTTCTGATCTGAGGATAATTAAAAAAGGACACTGTATGAGAATCATATCATAGTATATTAGATTTGGTATTCCGTTTGTAACGCATCGAACCAATCGTCGGACACAAAAATGAACTACAGCAGGGTGTTAAGGATGTCAAAAGATTTTGATTGGTAAAAGCCTGTCCGTCTGTCTACCATTTGCACCATTCATTATTCTCCGTCGATGTCAAATTGCCACTGTGTATTTTTCATTGTGTGATTCCACCGTGCATTTCCACGCTTCTAACGTTCCACCGTGTTATTTCCACCGTGGAGTGTTCACCGTGCAGCTCCCCACCGTGCGAAATCCACATTGTAATTTCCACCGTGCAATTTTGACCGTGAAATTTTCACCGTGCATTTTTTACCGTGCGAAGTCCACAATGCAGTTTCCACCGCCTGACTTTCACCGTGTTATTTGCATCGTGAATGTCCCCGTGGTTTTTCCATTGTGCCATTTCCACCGTTTAATTTTCACGATGTAATTTTGAACTCGCAACGTCAGTCCATTTCTTTCTTTATGTATTATTATTGAAAAAAGATGCTAGGCCGCTAGATGTTAGACAGATAAGCTAGTTTGTATATCGTAGGGACCCGTTTTAAAACATAACAAAAGCTATAATTGCCAATTTGGCAATGATTGGAGACCCGTATGGTGATATTCGTATCAAAATTCGAACAGTTGTACCAAAATTCCACTTTGAAGTCAAACTTTCCAATAAGATTTTTTAAAACTTATTCCAATCGGATTTTGATGTATGGTAGTTTTATGTAGAATCATATCCCAAATAACTTTTGTTCTTTGACTTTTTTGATAAGATGCATCGTTTTTGAGATATTCGCAAAAAACATTTTCGTTCGTACGGTCCATTTTTGCCCATTAACGAACTTACGGCCAATTTCTTCACAGAGTACTAAAGTGGAGTCTAGCTAGTCCAGGTACTAGCTCTGATACTCGGTACCAACGAAAAGTTAGTACTTGTGCATTTCTTCACATCGCTAGTACCGGAGCTAAATTCATCAGCCGGTACTAGCGGCAAATACGTCTAAAACTAAGCTAATAATTTTTATTGTTTTTTATATGTTGGTTTTGAGCTTTTTGTTCCGAAAAAGAAGATTGCATTCCATAGGCACCCGCCATGGTACACGAAATTTTTATCAAGAGTAAAAAACTCCAAACGCAAAGCTTATAAATTGTACGTTCGCACTAGACTTAATATACATTATCAAACGTACTCGTATTTGCGCAAAAGATTTGCTGCTATTCAGAAGTCAAATTACAAATCTTATTTATTAGATCTTCAAAACAATCTAGTCTCTGATCCGTCCAAATTTTGGAACTTCGTTAACTTAAAAAAAAAGTCATCTGGCTACCCTAAAAGAATGTTTCTTGATGAGACAGTTGCGAATTGTGAGAAAGATATTTTGAATCTATTCGCTGATTTTTTCCAGAGTGTCTACGTTGATCCTCCGGACGATAATTCTATAAATTTATCATTATGTGAAAACATTGTTAATATTGGATCAATTGAACTAGATGTTGACTCTGTTCTTACCGAGTTGAATGGTTTAAATGTTAAGAAGGGGGCTGGGCCTGATCTTGTTTCTCCTTTCATTCTTAAGAATTGTGCCGAAAGTCTGTGCTATCCATTGACCACAATATTTAATTATTCTTTGCGTTTAGGTCAGTTTCCCTCTGCCTGGAAAACTTCCTATATAACACCTGTTTTTAAAAGTGATAGTAAGAATAATATAAAAAATTATCGCCCGATCGCGATTCTTCCCACTGTCGCCAAATTATTCGAAAAACTCGTGTGCAATGTTTTAACTGCCACGCTTAAGCAACACATATCCATCCATCAGCACGGATTCGTTAAAGGTCGATCAAGGAGCCGCTCCATTGCCATGACTTTTTCCCATGACAAAAAAATGCAGGAAACTAGAGCAAGATAGACTTATGTAGATCTAAAAAGGAATGACTGAATACAAGGTAAACGTTTTCCCTTCCAGTTTAACAACTTTATAGCAATCATAGCAAACCTTATGCTATGAATATAATGTTCAAATTGGCATGGTAACAAAGCTTTTGACTATGCATGCGAAGGAGAAAAAGCTTTTAAAATGACATCACGCTATAATAACAGTTTCAAGGACAAGGGACAAATGTGATTGTAGTAGAAATCGCCATAACATCGCCATAAAATCGCCATAACAAAAGAGGGGAAATTATTTTTGCATTTGCCGACAAATTTTTGCAGTTGATTCTTATCTCCCTTTCTCGCCAAGGTATCTTCACATAAATGTGTCTCATTTTTTTGTCATGGGAAAGAGTCATGGCAATGGAGCGGCTCCTTCAACTGCAACAAATTTAGTTGAATTTACAAATTATTGCCAGTATAAAATAGAAGATGCTCACCAAGTTGATGCCATATATACGGATTTTTCAAAAGCGTTTGATCGTGTTCAACATAAGATTTTATTGAAAAAACTCGCAATATTGGGAATACATTCTAGTCTTCTTTGTTGGTTATCGTCTTATTTATCTTCTCGCATGCAATGTGTAAAAATTTTTAATTTATTTTCACGATTCTTTGTAGTTCGTTCTGGTGTCCCGCAAGGGAGTCATCTTGGCCCCCTTTTATTTATTTTATTTACTAATGACCTGTGTAACGTCCTTAAATCGTCTAAATGTTTGCTGTATGCTGACGATCTGAAAGTTTTTCGAGTCGTAGACAGCTTTCAAGATTCTGATTTGTTGCAGAGTGATTTGAATGCACTGTCTGATTGGTGTGTAAAAAATTACATAACTTTAAACGTCTCTAAATGCTTTTCCATGTCACTCCATCGAAAGCTCAAGCCCGTACTTTTCGATTATAAAATTAGCAATATAACAATTAATAGAGTTAATGCGATCAAAGATCTTGGGGTGGTGTTTGATATCAAACTAACGTTCAATAATCACATCGATTATATTACTTCAAAAGCGAACGGACTTTTAGGTTTTATTATGCGTTTTTCCCGTGATCTAACTAATCCTTATGCGCTGAAAAGTATTTTTATAACTATTGTAAGGCCAATATTGGAATATGCGTGTATTGTTTGGAGTCCCAATTATGAAGTTCACATTAAGCGAATAGAATCCATCCAAAAAAGATTTCTGCGATTTGCACTTCGCCGTCTGAGTTGGTCAGATACGTATCTAGGTGTACATTGATTAACCTTGACACGTTAGGTTTTCGTCGTGATTTGTTACGTACCATGTTTCTTTTTAATGTTATGTTAGGAATTATTGACTCCCCTGTAATTTTGTCAAAAATTGGTTTTAACGTCCCCTCTAAGTTCTCTAAGATCTCACCCCTTTCTAAACGTACCGTTCCATAGGACTGTTTACGGAACTAACGAGCCTATTAGCAATATGTGCCAGTTGTTCAACAATTGGTCAATGTTTTTTGATTTTAACATGTCTCGTGCTATGTTTCGTAAAAGAATCATTTTAAGTAAATTGTAGTTTTGATTTTGTTTTTCTGATGCACTATATATTTTATCTATTTTTTTATTGTAATTTTGCTTTTATTTATTTTTCTTTAATATTATTTTTCTTAAATCTATTGTATTTGTTGGAATCTGCCTGTTTTAGGATTTTTGTACCTGTTGGCTATGAAATTAATAATAATAATACGTCTAAAACCGATTTTGACACTATTTTGACATTTGAATTTGAAATATTATTGTTCGCCGTGAATTTCCGTGAATTTGTGTACGTTATTTTTTCAATAAATAAAATATTATTGTTCGCTGTGTTCCGTGAATTTTCCGTGAAGTTCCAATCGTATTATTTTCCGGCAGAAGCTGAAGAATATCAAAATGGAGAACGTTACAAGGAAAAGCAGTACAAGGAAAAGCAGTACAAGGAAAAGACTGTCCCATTTCCCAGTAATCTCAAGGAGAGACATCCTCTTCATGAGGCCGATTACAAAAGTAGGATTAAGTGAAGAGATTGTTGAGCGTCTCAAGAATTGTGAGGGAGGCAATCGGAAAAAGGGGAGGGAACATCCTGAAGACGTTAACCCCGGAGATGCATTACTAAAGATTAAAAAGGAGAAGCGGAAGAAGAAAGAGAACATTTCATCTCCAAGCAGTAGTCCGCTTCGAAACGGAGTGAAGCCCAAGAGAACGATTTATCTTGGATCAAAACTCTTTGATTTCACTAGGCTACATTATAGTTTAAAATTACATCTAATGAAATATCTTTGTAATGTTCGCGTTTTAATTTCAAATAAATGCCTATAAGTTTATGTTACGCTAATTTTTACCTTTTCGAACCCCATTCCCACTACTTGTCACGCTTTTAGGTGCTGGCGCTAGAGTCTCACCGTATGTCAATTTTTGGTCGAAGCCGAACTTCGGTCTTCTAATTTCTTATCATTTCTAATATCTTGGACGAAAATGCTCCAATAAATTCTGAATGTAGTGTGTGAAACGAAATCTTACCGTGAAAAATTTTCTGCAAAAACGAGGTGCCGATAACGAAAAGGATACGTTTTGGTGGTGATGGAAAAATTCAATTTTTTTTATCATTCTAAACACACTGGTGTAATTCATTTTTGTGTGTGATGACGGGATCTTGGCGTTACAAACGGTAAGGCAAATTTAATATACCCTTTGGTTTCACCATACGGGTATAAAAATGAAATTACATCGGATTCCTTTTTTTTGCCATGGCTGTGGGTGTTGCAAATCGTCCGCTACCAATTGTAGAACGTAAATAAACGTTGTTTTCGGCATTCAAAAACGCAAAAAAAAAATCCACATCGTCCCAATTATTTATTGTATTTCATTGTGGCATATGGCAGATTCGGCGGTCAAATCGATAATTCATCACTACTTGCCCATCACTCTCGATGTCGTCGAAATCGCGAAGTAAACCATCACCGCCAAAAATCAAATCCATTTTCTACATACACAAAAACCAATCACAGAATAATATAATCAATTCAATAAAAATCGACTACGCCAGTATTATATTATAGGTGAAGAAATCAAATTGGCATAAATTCGAGTACTAACATCGCTAGACCCTCGATTTTGAGGGTCTAGGAAATAATGAGTACCAGCTAATACTCCGTACCAAAGTCCGTACTAAGGCGCGCTAGTACTTGGTGAAGAAATGACTTGATACCAATTTGAGTACCAAATTTTGGTCTAATACCGGTAATAGCGTTAGTACTCTGTGAAGAAATCGGCCGTTAGCCTTGCATTTTACGAGAAACGGAACTGTGCAAAATTTCTAGTCTCTAGCTCAATCCGTGCGCCCGCAATCCGCGCCACAGACGGACGGACGGACGGACGGACAGACAGACAGACAGACAGACAGACAGACAGACGGACGGACATGCAAAAATTAATTATTTTTATCATTCTAAACACACTGGTATAATTCATTTTTGTGTGTGATGACGGGATCTTGGCGTTACAAACGGTAAGGCAAAGTTAGTATACCCTTGTTATACATACCATACGGGTATAAAAACCACGCGAAAAAATTTTGAATTTCGCAGGAATGCCTTATGAAGACTAAACTGGGCACAGAGATGGACTTTGATATTTGGAGCGACCAAACAGACGCAATTTTTTGGCGTCAAAATTTGTAGGATTTAGTATTTTTTTTTTTGGAGAGTTTTCGAACGGTTTTTTAAAGCATCTGCGTTCGTTTTTGGAGAGCTGAGCCATATGGATATTTCTGATCTGAGGATAATTAAAAAAGGACACTGTATGAGAATCATATCATAGTATATTAGATTTGGTATTCCGTTTGTAACGCATCGAACCAATCGTCGGACACAAAAATGAACTACAGCAGGGTGTTAAGGATGTCAAAAGATTTTGATTGGTAAAAGCCTGTCCGTCTGTCTACCATTTGCACCATTCATTATTCTCCGTCGATGTCAAATTGCCACTGTGTATTTTTCATTGTGTGATTCCACCGTGCATTTCCACGCTTCTAACGTTCCACCGTGTTATTTCCACCGTGGAGTGTTCACCGTGCAGCTCCCCACCGTGCGAAATCCACATTGTAATTTCCACCGTGCAATTTTGACCGTGAAATTTTCACCGTGCATTTTTTACCGTGCGAAGTCCACAATGCAGTTTCCACCGCCTGACTTTCACCGTGTTATTTGCATCGTGAATGTCCCCGTGGTTTTTCCATTGTGCCATTTCCACCGTTTAATTTTCACGATGTAATTTTGAACTCGCAACGTCAGTCCATTTCTTTCTTTATGTATTATTATTGAAAAAAGATGCTAGGCCGCTAGATGTTAGACAGATAAGCTAGTTTGTATATCGTAGGGACCCGTTTTAAAACATAACAAAAGCTATAATTGCCAATTTGGCAATGATTGGAGACCCGTATGGTGATATTCGTATCAAAATTCGAACAGTTGTACCAAAATTCCACTTTGAAGTCAAACTTTCCAATAAGATTTTTTAAAACTTATTCCAATCGGATTTTGATGTATGGTAGTTTTATGTAGAATCATATCCCAAATAACTTTTGTTCTTTGACTTTTTTGATAAGATGCATCGTTTTTGAGATATTCGCAAAAAACATTTTCGTTCGTACGGTCCATTTTTGCCCATTAACGAACTTACGGCCAATTTCTTCACAGAGTACTAAAGTGGAGTCTAGCTAGTCCAGGTACTAGCTCTGATACTCGGTACCAACGAAAAGTTAGTACTTGTGCATTTCTTCACATCGCTAGTACCGGAGCTAAATTCATCAGCCGGTACTAGCGGCAAATACGTCTAAAACTAAGCTAATAATTTTTATTGTTTTTTATATGTTGGTTTTGAGCTTTTTGTTCCGAAAAAGAAGATTGCATTCCATAGGCACCCGCCATGGTACACGAAATTTTTATCAAGAGTAAAAAACTCCAAACGCAAAGCTTATAAATTGTACGTTCGCACTAGACTTAATATACATTATCAAACGTACTCGTATTTGCGCAAAAGATTTGCTGCTATTCAGAAGTCAAATTACAAATCTTATTTATTAGATCTTCAAAACAATCTAGTCTCTGATCCGTCCAAATTTTGGAACTTCGTTAACTTAAAAAAAAAGTCATCTGGCTACCCTAAAAGAATGTTTCTTGATGAGACAGTTGCGAATTGTGAGAAAGATATTTTGAATCTATTCGCTGATTTTTTCCAGAGTGTCTACGTTGATCCTCCGGACGATAATTCTATAAATTTATCATTATGTGAAAACATTGTTAATATTGGATCAATTGAACTAGATGTTGACTCTGTTCTTACCGAGTTGAATGGTTTAAATGTTAAGAAGGGGGCTGGGCCTGATCTTGTTTCTCCTTTCATTCTTAAGAATTGTGCCGAAAGTCTGTGCTATCCATTGACCACAATATTTAATTATTCTTTGCGTTTAGGTCAGTTTCCCTCTGCCTGGAAAACTTCCTATATAACACCTGTTTTTAAAAGTGATAGTAAGAATAATATAAAAAATTATCGCCCGATCGCGATTCTTCCCACTGTCGCCAAATTATTCGAAAAACTCGTGTGCAATGTTTTAACTGCCACGCTTAAGCAACACATATCCATCCATCAGCACGGATTCGTTAAAGGTCGATCAAGGAGCCGCTCCATTGCCATGACTTTTTCCCATGACAAAAAAATGCAGGAAACTAGAGCAAGATAGACTTATGTAGATCTAAAAAGGAATGACTGAATACAAGGTAAACGTTTTCCCTTCCAGTTTAACAACTTTATAGCAATCATAGCAAACCTTATGCTATGAATATAATGTTCAAATTGGCATGGTAACAAAGCTTTTGACTATGCATGCGAAGGAGAAAAAGCTTTTAAAATGACATCACGCTATAATAACAGTTTCAAGGACAAGGGACAAATGTGATTGTAGTAGAAATCGCCATAACATCGCCATAAAATCGCCATAACAAAAGAGGGGAAATTATTTTTGCATTTGCCGACAAATTTTTGCAGTTGATTCTTATCTCCCTTTCTCGCCAAGGTATCTTCACATAAATGTGTCTCATTTTTTTGTCATGGGAAAGAGTCATGGCAATGGAGCGGCTCCTTCAACTGCAACAAATTTAGTTGAATTTACAAATTATTGCCAGTATAAAATAGAAGATGCTCACCAAGTTGATGCCATATATACGGATTTTTCAAAAGCGTTTGATCGTGTTCAACATAAGATTTTATTGAAAAAACTCGCAATATTGGGAATACATTCTAGTCTTCTTTGTTGGTTATCGTCTTATTTATCTTCTCGCATGCAATGTGTAAAAATTTTTAATTTATTTTCACGATTCTTTGTAGTTCGTTCTGGTGTCCCGCAAGGGAGTCATCTTGGCCCCCTTTTATTTATTTTATTTACTAATGACCTGTGTAACGTCCTTAAATCGTCTAAATGTTTGCTGTATGCTGACGATCTGAAAGTTTTTCGAGTCGTAGACAGCTTTCAAGATTCTGATTTGTTGCAGAGTGATTTGAATGCACTGTCTGATTGGTGTGTAAAAAATTACATAACTTTAAACGTCTCTAAATGCTTTTCCATGTCACTCCATCGAAAGCTCAAGCCCGTACTTTTCGATTATAAAATTAGCAATATAACAATTAATAGAGTTAATGCGATCAAAGATCTTGGGGTGGTGTTTGATATCAAACTAACGTTCAATAATCACATCGATTATATTACTTCAAAAGCGAACGGACTTTTAGGTTTTATTATGCGTTTTTCCCGTGATCTAACTAATCCTTATGCGCTGAAAAGTATTTTTATAACTATTGTAAGGCCAATATTGGAATATGCGTGTATTGTTTGGAGTCCCAATTATGAAGTTCACATTAAGCGAATAGAATCCATCCAAAAAAGATTTCTGCGATTTGCACTTCGCCGTCTGAGTTGGTCAGATACGTATCTAGGTGTACATTGATTAACCTTGACACGTTAGGTTTTCGTCGTGATTTGTTACGTACCATGTTTCTTTTTAATGTTATGTTAGGAATTATTGACTCCCCTGTAATTTTGTCAAAAATTGGTTTTAACGTCCCCTCTAAGTTCTCTAAGATCTCACCCCTTTCTAAACGTACCGTTCCATAGGACTGTTTACGGAACTAACGAGCCTATTAGCAATATGTGCCAGTTGTTCAACAATTGGTCAATGTTTTTTGATTTTAACATGTCTCGTGCTATGTTTCGTAAAAGAATCATTTTAAGTAAATTGTAGTTTTGATTTTGTTTTTCTGATGCACTATATATTTTATCTATTTTTTTATTGTAATTTTGCTTTTATTTATTTTTCTTTAATATTATTTTTCTTAAATCTATTGTATTTGTTGGAATCTGCCTGTTTTAGGATTTTTGTACCTGTTGGCTATGAAATTAATAATAATAATACGTCTAAAACCGATTTTGACACTATTTTGACATTTGAATTTGAAATATTATTGTTCGCCGTGAATTTCCGTGAATTTGTGTACGTTATTTTTTCAATAAATAAAATATTATTGTTCGCTGTGTTCCGTGAATTTTCCGTGAAGTTCCAATCGTATTATTTTCCGGCAGAAGCTGAAGAATATCAAAATGGAGAACGTTACAAGGAAAAGCAGTACAAGGAAAAGCAGTACAAGGAAAAGACTGTCCCATTTCCCAGTAATCTCAAGGAGAGACATCCTCTTCATGAGGCCGATTACAAAAGTAGGATTAAGTGAAGAGATTGTTGAGCGTCTCAAGAATTGTGAGGGAGGCAATCGGAAAAAGGGGAGGGAACATCCTGAAGACGTTAACCCCGGAGATGCATTACTAAAGATTAAAAAGGAGAAGCGGAAGAAGAAAGAGAACATTTCATCTCCAAGCAGTAGTCCGCTTCGAAACGGAGTGAAGCCCAAGAGAACGATTTATCTTGGATCAAAACTCTTTGATTTCACTAGGCTACATTATAGTTTAAAATTACATCTAATGAAATATCTTTGTAATGTTCGCGTTTTAATTTCAAATAAATGCCTATAAGTTTATGTTACGCTAATTTTTACCTTTTCGAACCCCATTCCCACTACTTGTCACGCTTTTAGGTGCTGGCGCTAGAGTCTCACCGTATGTCAATTTTTGGTCGAAGCCGAACTTCGGTCTTCTAATTTCTTATCATTTCTAATATCTTGGACGAAAATGCTCCAATAAATTCTGAATGTAGTGTGTGAAACGAAATCTTACCGTGAAAAATTTTCTGCAAAAACGAGGTGCCGATAACGAAAAGGATACGTTTTGGTGGTGATGGAAAAATTCAATTTTTTTTATCATTCTAAACACACTGGTGTAATTCATTTTTGTGTGTGATGACGGGATCTTGGCGTTACAAACGGTAAGGCAAATTTAATATACCCTTTGGTTTCACCATACGGGTATAAAAATGAAATTACATCGGATTCCTTTTTTTTGCCATGGCTGTGGGTGTTGCAAATCGTCCGCTACCAATTGTAGAACGTAAATAAACGTTGTTTTCGGCATTCAAAAACGCAAAAAAAAAATCCACATCGTCCCAATTATTTATTGTATTTCATTGTGGCATATGGCAGATTCGGCGGTCAAATCGATAATTCATCACTACTTGCCCATCACTCTCGATGTCGTCGAAATCGCGAAGTAAACCATCACCGCCAAAAATCAAATCCATTTTCTACATACACAAAAACCAATCACAGAATAATATAATCAATTCAATAAAAATCGACTACGCCAGTATTATATTATAGGTGAAGAAATCAAATTGGCATAAATTCGAGTACTAACATCGCTAGACCCTCGATTTTGAGGGTCTAGGAAATAATGAGTACCAGCTAATACTCCGTACCAAAGTCCGTACTAAGGCGCGCTAGTACTTGGTGAAGAAATGACTTGATACCAATTTGAGTACCAAATTTTGGTCTAATACCGGTAATAGCGTTAGTACTCTGTGAAGAAATCGGCCGTTAGCCTTGCATTTTACGAGAAACGGAACTGTGCAAAATTTCTAGTCTCTAGCTCAATCCGTGCGCCCGCAATCCGCGCCACAGACGGACGGACGGACGGACGGACAGACAGACAGACAGACAGACAGACAGACAGACAGACGGACGGACATGCAAAAATTAATTATTTTTATCATTCTAAACACACTGGTATAATTCATTTTTGTGTGTGATGACGGGATCTTGGCGTTACAAACGGTAAGGCAAAGTTAGTATACCCTTGTTATACATACCATACGGGTATAAAAACCACGCGAAAAAATTTTGAATTTCGCAGGAATGCCTTATGAAGACTAAACTGGGCACAGAGATGGACTTTGATATTTGGAGCGACCAAACAGACGCAATTTTTTGGCGTCAAAATTTGTAGGATTTAGTATTTTTTTTTTTGGAGAGTTTTCGAACGGTTTTTTAAAGCATCTGCGTTCGTTTTTGGAGAGCTGAGCCATATGGATATTTCTGATCTGAGGATAATTAAAAAAGGACACTGTATGAGAATCATATCATAGTATATTAGATTTGGTATTCCGTTTGTAACGCATCGAACCAATCGTCGGACACAAAAATGAACTACAGCAGGGTGTTAAGGATGTCAAAAGATTTTGATTGGTAAAAGCCTGTCCGTCTGTCTACCATTTGCACCATTCATTATTCTCCGTCGATGTCAAATTGCCACTGTGTATTTTTCATTGTGTGATTCCACCGTGCATTTCCACGCTTCTAACGTTCCACCGTGTTATTTCCACCGTGGAGTGTTCACCGTGCAGCTCCCCACCGTGCGAAATCCACATTGTAATTTCCACCGTGCAATTTTGACCGTGAAATTTTCACCGTGCATTTTTTACCGTGCGAAGTCCACAATGCAGTTTCCACCGCCTGACTTTCACCGTGTTATTTGCATCGTGAATGTCCCCGTGGTTTTTCCATTGTGCCATTTCCACCGTTTAATTTTCACGATGTAATTTTGAACTCGCAACGTCAGTCCATTTCTTTCTTTATGTATTATTATTGAAAAAAGATGCTAGGCCGCTAGATGTTAGACAGATAAGCTAGTTTGTATATCGTAGGGACCCGTTTTAAAACATAACAAAAGCTATAATTGCCAATTTGGCAATGATTGGAGACCCGTATGGTGATATTCGTATCAAAATTCGAACAGTTGTACCAAAATTCCACTTTGAAGTCAAACTTTCCAATAAGATTTTTTAAAACTTATTCCAATCGGATTTTGATGTATGGTAGTTTTATGTAGAATCATATCCCAAATAACTTTTGTTCTTTGACTTTTTTGATAAGATGCATCGTTTTTGAGATATTCGCAAAAAACATTTTCGTTCGTACGGTCCATTTTTGCCCATTAACGAACTTACGGCCAATTTCTTCACAGAGTACTAAAGTGGAGTCTAGCTAGTCCAGGTACTAGCTCTGATACTCGGTACCAACGAAAAGTTAGTACTTGTGCATTTCTTCACATCGCTAGTACCGGAGCTAAATTCATCAGCCGGTACTAGCGGCAAATACGTCTAAAACTAAGCTAATAATTTTTATTGTTTTTTATATGTTGGTTTTGAGCTTTTTGTTCCGAAAAAGAAGATTGCATTCCATAGGCACCCGCCATGGTACACGAAATTTTTATCAAGAGTAAAAAACTCCAAACGCAAAGCTTATAAATTGTACGTTCGCACTAGACTTAATATACATTATCAAACGTACTCGTATTTGCGCAAAAGATTTGCTGCTATTCAGAAGTCAAATTACAAATCTTATTTATTAGATCTTCAAAACAATCTAGTCTCTGATCCGTCCAAATTTTGGAACTTCGTTAACTTAAAAAAAAAGTCATCTGGCTACCCTAAAAGAATGTTTCTTGATGAGACAGTTGCGAATTGTGAGAAAGATATTTTGAATCTATTCGCTGATTTTTTCCAGAGTGTCTACGTTGATCCTCCGGACGATAATTCTATAAATTTATCATTATGTGAAAACATTGTTAATATTGGATCAATTGAACTAGATGTTGACTCTGTTCTTACCGAGTTGAATGGTTTAAATGTTAAGAAGGGGGCTGGGCCTGATCTTGTTTCTCCTTTCATTCTTAAGAATTGTGCCGAAAGTCTGTGCTATCCATTGACCACAATATTTAATTATTCTTTGCGTTTAGGTCAGTTTCCCTCTGCCTGGAAAACTTCCTATATAACACCTGTTTTTAAAAGTGATAGTAAGAATAATATAAAAAATTATCGCCCGATCGCGATTCTTCCCACTGTCGCCAAATTATTCGAAAAACTCGTGTGCAATGTTTTAACTGCCACGCTTAAGCAACACATATCCATCCATCAGCACGGATTCGTTAAAGGTCGATCAAGGAGCCGCTCCATTGCCATGACTTTTTCCCATGACAAAAAAATGCAGGAAACTAGAGCAAGATAGACTTATGTAGATCTAAAAAGGAATGACTGAATACAAGGTAAACGTTTTCCCTTCCAGTTTAACAACTTTATAGCAATCATAGCAAACCTTATGCTATGAATATAATGTTCAAATTGGCATGGTAACAAAGCTTTTGACTATGCATGCGAAGGAGAAAAAGCTTTTAAAATGACATCACGCTATAATAACAGTTTCAAGGACAAGGGACAAATGTGATTGTAGTAGAAATCGCCATAACATCGCCATAAAATCGCCATAACAAAAGAGGGGAAATTATTTTTGCATTTGCCGACAAATTTTTGCAGTTGATTCTTATCTCCCTTTCTCGCCAAGGTATCTTCACATAAATGTGTCTCATTTTTTTGTCATGGGAAAAAGTCATGGCAATGGAGCGGCTCCTTCAACTGCAACAAATTTAGTTGAATTTACAAATTATTGCCAGTATAAAATAGAAGATGCTCACCAAGTTGATGCCATATATACGGATTTTTCAAAAGCGTTTGATCGTGTTCAACATAAGATTTTATTGAAAAAACTCGCAATATTGGGAATACATTCTAGTCTTCTTTGTTGGTTATCGTCTTATTTATCTTCTCGCATGCAATGTGTAAAAATTTTTAATTTATTTTCACGATTCTTTGTAGTTCGTTCTGGTGTCCCGCAAGGGAGTCATCTTGGCCCCCTTTTATTTATTTTATTTACTAATGACCTGTGTAACGTCCTTAAATCGTCTAAATGTTTGCTGTATGCTGACGATCTGAAAGTTTTTCGAGTCGTAGACAGCTTTGAAGATTCTGATTTGTTGCAGAGTGATTTGAATGCACTGTCTGATTGGTGTGTAAAAAATTACATAACTTTAAACGTCTCTAAATGCTTTTCCATGTCACTCCATCGAAAGCTCAAGCCCGTACTTTTCGATTATAAAATTAGCAATATAACAATTAATAGAGTTAATGCGATCAAAGATCTTGGGGTGGTGTTTGATATCAAACTAACGTTCAATAATCACATCGATTATATTACTTCAAAAGCGAACGGACTTTTAGGTTTTATTATGCGTTTTTCCCGTGATCTAACTAATCCTTATGCGCTGAAAAGTATTTTTATAACTATTGTAAGGCCAATATTGGAATATGCGTGTATTGTTTGGAGTCCCAATTATGAAGTTCACATTAAGCGAATAGAATCCATCCAAAAAAGATTTCTGCGATTTGCACTTCGCCGTCTGAGTTGGTCAGATAGGCTTGAGCTCCCGCCATACGTATCTAGGTGTACATTGATTAACCTTGACACGTTAGGTTTTCGTCGTGATTTGTTACGTACCATGTTTCTTTTTAATGTTATGTTAGGAATTATTGACTCCCCTGTAATTTTGTCAAAAATTGGTTTTAACGTCCCCTCCCGTTCTCTAAGATCTCACCCCTTTCTAAACGTACCGTTCCATAGGACTGTTTACGGAACTAACGAGCCTATTAGCAATATGTGCCAGTTGTTCAACAATTGGTCAATGTTTTTTGATTTTAACATGTCTCGTGCTATGTTTCGTAAAAGAATCATTTTAAGTAAATTGTAGTTTTGTTTTTCTGATGCACTATATATTTTATCTATTTTTTTATTGTAATTTTGCTTTTATTTATTTTTCTTTAATATTATTTTTCTTAAATCTATTGTATTTGTTGGAATCTGCCTGTTTTAGGATTTTTGTACCTGTTGGCTATGAAATTAATAATAATAATACGTCTAAAACCGATTTTGACACTATTTTGACATTTGAATTTGAAATATTATTGTTCGCCGTGAATTTCCGTGAATTTGTGTACATTATTTTTTCAATAAATAAAATATTATTGTTCGCTGTGTTCCGTGAATTTTCCGTGAAGTTCCAATCGTATTATTTTCCGGCAGAAGCTGAAGAATATCAAAATGGAGAACGTTTCAAGGAAAAGCAGTACAAGGAAAAGCAGTACAAGGAAAAGACTGTCCCATTTGCCAGTAATCTCAAGGAGAGACATCCTCTTCATGAGGCCGATTACAAAAGTAGGATTAAGTGAAGAGATTGTTGAGCGTCTCAAGAATTGTGAGGGAGGCAATCGGAAAAAGGGGAGGGAACATCCTGAAGACGTTAACCCCGGAGATGCATTACTAAAGATTAAAAAGGAGAAGCGGAAGAAGAAAGAGAACATTTCATCTCCAAGCAGTAGTCCGCTTCGAAACGGAGTGAAGCCCAAGAGAACGATTTATCTTGGATCAAAACTCTTTGATTTCACTAGGCTACATTATAGTTTAAAATTACATCTAATGAAATATCTTTGTAATGTTCGCGTTTTAATTTCAAATAAATGCCTATAAGTTTATGTTACGCTAATTTTTACCTTTTCGAACCCCATTCCCACTACTTGTCACGCTTTTAGGTGCTGGCGCTAGAGTCTCACCGTATGTCAATTTTTGGTCGAAGCCGAACTTCGGTCTTCTAATTTCTTATCATTTCTAATATCTTGGACGAAAATGCTCCAATAAATTCTGAATGTAGTGTGTGAAACGAAATCTTACCGTGAAAAATTTTCTGCAAAAACGAGGTGCCGAAAACGAAAAGGATACGTTTGGTGGTGATGGAAAAATTCAATTTTTTTTTATCATTCTAAACACACTGGTGTAATTCATTTTTGTGTGTGATGACGGGATCTTGGCGTTACAAACGGTAAGGCAAATTTAATATACCCTTTGGTTTCACCATACGGGTATAAAAATGAAATTACATCGGATTCCTTTTTTTTGCCATGGCTGTGGGTGTTGCAAATCGTCCGCTACCAATTGTAGAACGTAAATAAACGTTGTTTTCGGCATTCAAAAACGCAAAAAAAAATCCACATCGTCCCAATTATTTATTGTATTTCATTGTGGCATATGGTAGATTCGGCGGTCAAATCGATCATTCATCACTACTTGCCCATCACTCTCGATGTCGTCGAAATCGCGAAATAAACCATCACCGCCAAAAATCAAATCCATTTTCTACATACACAAAAACCAATCACAGAATAATATAATCAATTCAATAAAAATCGACTACGCCAGTATTATATTATAGGTGAAGAAATCAAATTGGCATAAATTCGAGTACTAACATCGCTAGACCCTCGATTTTGAGGGTCTAGGAAATAATGAGTACCAGCTAATACTCCGTACCAAAGTCCGTACTAAGGCGCGCTAGTACTTGGTGAAGAAATGACTTGATACCAATTTGAGTACCAAATTTTGGTCTAATACCGGTAATAGCGTTAGTACTCTGTGAAGAAATCGGCCGTTAGCCTTGCATTTTACGAGAAACGGAACTGTGCAAAATTTCTAGTCTCTAGCTCAATCCGTGCGCCCGCAATCCGCGCCACAGACGGACGGACGGACGGACGGACGGACAGACAGACAGACAGACAGACAGACAGACAGACAGACAGACAGACAGACAGACAGACAGACAGACGGACGGACATGCAAAAATTAATTATTTTTATCATTCTAAACACACTGGTATAATTCATTTTTGTGTGTGATGACGGGATCTTGG
Organism: Chrysopilus asiliformis; assembly: GCA_964034945.1. Classification (NCBI taxonomy): domain Eukaryota; kingdom Metazoa; phylum Arthropoda; class Insecta; order Diptera; family Rhagionidae; genus Chrysopilus; species Chrysopilus asiliformis. The sequence continues at coordinate 1,213,803 of OZ035964.1, forward strand.
CGTTACAAACGGTAAGGCAAAGTTAGTATACCCTTGTTATACATACCATACGGGTATAAAAACCACGCGAAAAAATTTTGAATTTCGCAGGAATGCCTTATGAAGACTAAACTGGGCACAGAGATGGACTTTGATATTTGGAGCGACCAAACTTACGCAATTTTTTGGCGTCAAAATTTGTAGGATTTAGTATTTTTTTTTTGGAGAGTTTTCGAACGGTTTTTTAAAGCATCTGCGTTCGTTTTTGGAGAGCTGAGCCATATGGATATTTCTGATCTGAGGATAATTAAAAAAGGACACTGTATGAGAATCATATCATAGTATATTAGATTTGGTATTCCGTTTGTAACGCATCGAACCAATCGTCGGACACAAAAATGAACTACAGCAGGGTGTTAAGGATGTCAAAAGATTTTGATTGGTAAAAGCCTGTCCGTCTGTCTACCATTTACACCATTCATTATTCTCCGTCGATGTCAAATTGCCACTGTGTATTTTTCATTGTGTGATTCCACCGTGCATTTCCACGCTTCTAACGTTCCACCGTGTTATTTCCACCGTGGAGTGTTCACCGTGCAGCTCCCCACCGTGCGAAATCCACATTGTAATTTCCACCGTGCAATTTTGACCGTGAAATTTTCACCGTGCATTTTTTACCGTGCGAAGTCCACAATGCAGTTTCCACCGCCTGACTTTCACCGTGTTATTTGCATCGTGAATGTCCCCGTGGTTTTTCCATTGTGCCATTTCCACCGTTTAATTTTCACGATGTAATTTTGAACTCGCAACGTCAGTCCATTTCTTTCTTTATGTATTATTATTGAAAAAAGATGCTAGGCCGCTAGATGTTAGACAGATAAGCTAGTTTGTATATCGTAGGGACCCGTTTTAAAACATAACAAAAGCTATAATTGCCAATTTGGCAATGATTGGAGACCCGTATGGTGATATTCGTATCAAAATTCGAACAGTTGTACCAAAATTCCACTTTGAAGTCAAACTTTCCAATAAGATTTTTTAAAACTTATTCCAATCGGATTTTGATGTATGGTAGTTTTATGTAGAATCATATCCTAAATAACTTTTGTTCTTGGACTTTTTTGATAAGATGCATCGTTTTTGTTATATTCGCAAAAAACATTTTCGTTCGTACGGTCCATTTTTGCCCATTAACGAACTTACGGCCAATTTCTTCACAGAGTACTAAAGTGGAGTCTAGCTAGTCCAGGTACTAGCTCTGATACTCGGTACCAACGAAAAGTTAGTACTTGTGCATTTCTTCACATCGCTAGTACCGGAGCTAAATTCATCAGCCGGTACTAGCGGCAAATACGTCTAAAACTAAGCTAATAATTTTTATTGTTTTTTATATGTTGGTTTTGAGCTTTTTGTTCCGAAAAAGAAGATTGCATTCCATAGGCACCCGCCATGGTACACGAAATTTTTATCAAGAGTAAAAAACTCCAAACGCAAAGCTTATAAATTGTACGTTCGCACTAGACTTAATATACATTATCAAACGTACTCGTATTTGCGCAAAAGATTTGCTGCTATTCAGAAGTCAAATTACAAATCTTATTTATTAGATCTTCAAAACAATCTAGTCTCTGATCCGTCGAAATTTTGGAACTTCGTTAACTTAAAAAAAAAGTCATCTGGCTACCCTAAAAGAATGTTTCTTGATGAGACAGTTGCGAATTGTGAGAAAGATATTTTGAATCTATTCGCTGATTTTTTCCAGAGTGTCTACGTTGATCCTCCGGACGATAATTCTATAAATTTATCATTATGTGAAAACATTGTTAATATTGGATCAATTGAACTAGATGTTGACTCTGTTCTTACCGAGTTGAATGGTTTAAATGTTAAGAAGGGGGCTGGGCCTGATCTTGTTTCTCCTTTCATTCTTAAGAATTGTGCCGAAAGTCTGTGCTATCCATTGACCACAATATTTAATTATTCTTTGCGTTTAGGTCAGTTTCCCTCTGCCTGGAAAACTTCCTATATAACACCTGTTTTTAAAAGTGGTAGTAAGAATAATATAAAAAATTATCGCCCGATCGCGATTCTTCCCACTGTCGCCAAATTATTCGAAAAACTCGTGTGCAATGTTTTAACTGCCACGCTTAAGCAACACATATCCATCCATCAGCACGGATTCGTTAAAGGTCGATCAAGGAGCCGCTCCATTGCCATGACTTTTTCCCATGACAAAAAAATGCAGGAAACTAGAGCAAGATAGACTTATGTAGATCTAAAAAGGAATGACTGAATACAAGGTAAACGTTTTCCCTTCCAGTTTAACAACTTTATAGCAATCATAGCAAACCTTATGCTATGAATATAATGTTCAAATTGGCATGGTAACAAAGCTTTTGACTATGCATGCGAAGGAGAAAAAGCTTTTAAAATGACATCACGCTATAATAACAGTTTCAAGGACAAGGGACAAATGTGATTGTAGTAGAAATCGCCATAACATCGCCATAAAATCGCCATAACAAAAGAGGGGAAATTATTTTTGCATTTGCCGACAAATTTTTGCAGTTGATTCTTATCTCCCTTTCTCGCCAAGGTATCTTCACATAAATGTGTCTCATTTTTTTGTCATGGGAAAGAGTCATGGCAATGGAGCGGCTCCTTCAACTGCAACAAATTTAGTTGAATTTACAAATTATTGCCAGTATAAAATAGAAGATGCTCACCAAGTTGATGCCATATATACGGATTTTTCAAAAGCGTTTGATCGTGTTCAACATAAGATTTTATTGAAAAAACTCGCAATATTGGGAATACATTCTAGTCTTCTTTGTTGGTTATCGTCTTATTTATCTTCTCGCATGCAATGTGTAAAAATTTTTAATTTATTTTCACGATTCTTTGTAGTTCGTTCTGGTGTCCCGCAAGGGAGTCATCTTGGCCCCCTTTTATTTATTTTATTTACTAATGACCTGTGTAACGTCCTTAAATCGTCTAAATGTTTGCTGTATGCTGACGATCTGAAAGTTTTTCGAGTCGTAGACAGCTTTCAAGATTCTGATTTGTTGCAGAGTGATTTGAATGCACTGTCTGATTGGTGTGTAAAAAATTACATAACTTTAAACGTCTCTAAATGCTTTTCCATGTCACTCCATCGAAAGCTCAAGCCCGTACTTTTCGATTATAAAATTAGCAATATAACAATTAATAGAGTTAATGCGATCAAAGATCTTGGGGTGGTGTTTGATATCAAACTAACGTTCAATAATCACATCGATTATATTACTTCAAAAGCGAACGGACTTTTAGGTTTTATTATGCGCTTTTCCCGTGATCTAACTAATCCTTATGCGCTGAAAAGTATTTTTATAACTATTGTAAGGCCAATATTGGAATATGCGTGTATTGTTTGGAGTCCCAATTATGAAGTTCACATTAAGCGAATAGAATCCATCCAAAAAAGATTTCTGCGATTTGCACTTCGCCGTCTGAGTTGGTCAGATACGTATCTAGGTGTACATTGATTAACCTTGACACGTTAGGTTTTCGTCGTGATTTGTTACGTACCATGTTTCTTTTTAATGTTATGTTAGGAATTATTGACTCCCCTGTAATTTTGTCAAAAATTGGTTTTAACGTCCCCTCTAAGTTCTCTAAGATCTCACCCCTTTCTAAACGTACCGTTCCATAGGACTGTTTACGGAACTAACGAGCCTATTAGCAATATGTGCCAGTTGTTCAACAATTGGTCAATGTTTTTTGATTTTAACATGTCTCGTGCTATGTTTCGTAAAAGAATCATTTTAAGTAAATTGTAGTTTTGATTTTGTTTTTCTGATGCACTATATATTTTATCTATTTTTTTATTGTAATTTTGCTTTTATTTATTTTTCTTTAATATTATTTTTCTTAAATCTATTGTATTTGTTGGAATCTGCCTGTTTTAGGATTTTTGTACCTGTTGGCTATGAAATTAATAATAATAATACGTCTAAAACCGATTTTGACACTATTTTGACATTTGAATTTGAAATATTATTGTTCGCCGTGAATTTCCGTGAATTTGTGTACGTTATTTTTTCAATAAATAAAATATTATTGTTCGCTGTGTTCCGTGAATTTTCCGTGAAGTTCCAATCGTATTATTTTCCGGCAGAAGCTGAAGAATATCAAAATGGAGAACGTTACAAGGAAAAGCAGTACAAGGAAAAGCAGTACAAGGAAAAGACTGTCCCATTTCCCAGTAATCTCAAGGAGAGACATCCTCTTCATGAGGCCGATTACAAAAGTAGGATTAAGTGAAGAGATTGTTGAGCGTCTCAAGAATTGTGAGGGAGGCAATCGGAAAAAGGGGAGGGAACATCCTGAAGACGTTAACCCCGGAGATGCATTACTAAAGATTAAAAAGGAGAAGCGGAAGAAGAAAGAGAACATTTCATCTCCAAGCAGTAGTCCGCTTCGAAACGGAGTGAAGCCCAAGAGAACGATTTATCTTGGATCAAAACTCTTTGATTTCACTAGGCTACATTATAGTTTAAAATTACATCTAATGAAATATCTTTGTAATGTTCGCGTTTTAATTTCAAATAAATGCCTATAAGTTTATGTTACGCTAATTTTTACCTTTTCGAACCCCATTCCCACTACTTGTCACGCTTTTAGGTGCTGGCGCTAGAGTCTCACCGTATGTCAATTTTTGGTCGAAGCCGAACTTCGGTCTTCTAATTTCTTATCATTTCTAATATCTTGGACGAAAATGCTCCAATAAATTCTGAATGTAGTGTGTGAAACGAAATCTTACCGTGAAAAATTTTCTGCAAAAACGAGGTGCCGATAACGAAAAGGATACGTTTTGGTGGTGATGGAAAAATTCAATTTTTTTTATCATTCTAAACACACTGGTGTAATTCATTTTTGTGTGTGATGACGGGATCTTGGCGTTACAAACGGTAAGGCAAATTTAATATACCCTTTGGTTTCACCATACGGGTATAAAAATGAAATTACATCGGATTCCTTTTTTTTGCCATGGCTGTGGGTGTTGCAAATCGTCCGCTACCAATTGTAGAACGTAAATAAACGTTGTTTTCGGCATTCAAAAACGCAAAAAAAAAATCCACATCGTCCCAATTATTTATTGTATTTCATTGTGGCATATGGCAGATTCGGCGGTCAAATCGATAATTCATCACTACTTGCCCATCACTCTCGATGTCGTCGAAATCGCGAAGTAAACCATCACCGCCAAAAATCAAATCCATTTTCTACATACACAAAAACCAATCACAGAATAATATAATCAATTCAATAAAAATCGACTACGCCAGTATTATATTATAGGTGAAGAAATCAAATTGGCATAAATTCGAGTACTAACATCGCTAGACCCTCGATTTTGAGGGTCTAGGAAATAATGAGTACCAGCTAATACTCCGTACCAAAGTCCGTACTAAGGCGCGCTAGTACTTGGTGAAGAAATGACTTGATACCAATTTGAGTACCAAATTTTGGTCTAATACCGGTAATAGCGTTAGTACTCTGTGAAGAAATCGGCCGTTAGCCTTGCATTTTACGAGAAACGGAACTGTGCAAAATTTCTAGTCTCTAGCTCAATCCGTGCGCCCGCAATCCGCGCCACAGACGGACGGACGGACGGACAGACAGACAGACAGACAGACAGACAGACAGACAGACGGACGGACATGCAAAAATTAATTATTTTTATCATTCTAAACACACTGGTATAATTCATTTTTGTGTGTGATGACGGGATCTTGGCGTTACAAACGGTAAGGCAAAGTTAGTATACCCTTGTTATACATACCATACGGGTATAAAAACCACGCGAAAAAATTTTGAATTTCGCAGGAATGCCTTATGAAGACTAAACTGGGCACAGAGATGGACTTTGATATTTGGAGCGACCAAACAGACGCAATTTTTTGGCGTCAAAATTTGTAGGATTTAGTATTTTTTTTTTTGGAGAGTTTTCGAACGGTTTTTTAAAGCATCTGCGTTCGTTTTTGGAGAGCTGAGCCATATGGATATTTCTGATCTGAGGATAATTAAAAAAGGACACTGTATGAGAATCATATCATAGTATATTAGATTTGGTATTCCGTTTGTAACGCATCGAACCAATCGTCGGACACAAAAATGAACTACAGCAGGGTGTTAAGGATGTCAAAAGATTTTGATTGGTAAAAGCCTGTCCGTCTGTCTACCATTTGCACCATTCATTATTCTCCGTCGATGTCAAATTGCCACTGTGTATTTTTCATTGTGTGATTCCACCGTGCATTTCCACGCTTCTAACGTTCCACCGTGTTATTTCCACCGTGGAGTGTTCACCGTGCAGCTCCCCACCGTGCGAAATCCACATTGTAATTTCCACCGTGCAATTTTGACCGTGAAATTTTCACCGTGCATTTTTTACCGTGCGAAGTCCACAATGCAGTTTCCACCGCCTGACTTTCACCGTGTTATTTGCATCGTGAATGTCCCCGTGGTTTTTCCATTGTGCCATTTCCACCGTTTAATTTTCACGATGTAATTTTGAACTCGCAACGTCAGTCCATTTCTTTCTTTATGTATTATTATTGAAAAAAGATGCTAGGCCGCTAGATGTTAGACAGATAAGCTAGTTTGTATATCGTAGGGACCCGTTTTAAAACATAACAAAAGCTATAATTGCCAATTTGGCAATGATTGGAGACCCGTATGGTGATATTCGTATCAAAATTCGAACAGTTGTACCAAAATTCCACTTTGAAGTCAAACTTTCCAATAAGATTTTTTAAAACTTATTCCAATCGGATTTTGATGTATGGTAGTTTTATGTAGAATCATATCCCAAATAACTTTTGTTCTTTGACTTTTTTGATAAGATGCATCGTTTTTGAGATATTCGCAAAAAACATTTTCGTTCGTACGGTCCATTTTTGCCCATTAACGAACTTACGGCCAATTTCTTCACAGAGTACTAAAGTGGAGTCTAGCTAGTCCAGGTACTAGCTCTGATACTCGGTACCAACGAAAAGTTAGTACTTGTGCATTTCTTCACATCGCAAGTACCGGAGCTAAATTCATCAGCCGGTACTAGCGGCAAATACGTCTAAAACTAAGCTAATAATTTTTATTGTTTTTTATATGTTGGTTTTGAGCTTTTTGTTCCGAAAAAGAAGATTGCATTCCATAGGCACCCGCCATGGTACACGAAATTTTTATCAAGAGTAAAAAACTCCAAACGCAAAGCTTATAAATTGTACGTTCGCACTAGACTTAATATACATTATCAAACGTACTCGTATTTGCGCAAAAGATTTGCTGCTATTCAGAAGTCAAATTACAAATCTTATTTATTAGATCTTCAAAACAATCTAGTCTCTGATCCGTCCAAATTTTGGAACTTCGTTAACTTAAAAAAAAAGTCATCTGGCTACCCTAAAAGAATGTTTCTTGATGAGACAGTTGCGAATTGTGAGAAAGATATTTTGAATCTATTCGCTGATTTTTTCCAGAGTGTCTACGTTGATCCTCCGGACGATAATTCTATAAATTTATCATTATGTGAAAACATTGTTAATATTGGATCAATTGAACTAGATGTTGACTCTGTTCTTACCGAGTTGAATGGTTTAAATGTTAAGAAGGGGGCTGGGCCTGATCTTGTTTCTCCTTTCATTCTTAAGAATTGTGCCGAAAGTCTGTGCTATCCATTGACCACAATATTTAATTATTCTTTGCGTTTAGGTCAGTTTCCCTCTGCCTGGAAAACTTCCTATATAACACCTGTTTTTAAAAGTGGTAGTAAGAATAATATAAAAAATTATCGCCCGATCGCGATTCTTCCCACTGTCGCCAAATTATTCGAAAAACTCGTGTGCAATGTTTTAACTGCCACGCTTAAGCAACACATATCCATCCATCAGCACGGATTCGTTAAAGGTCGATCAAGGAGCCGCTCCATTGCCATGACTTTTTCCCATGACAAAAAAATGCAGGAAACTAGAGCAAGATAGACTTATGTAGATCTAAAAAGGAATGACTGAATACAAGGTAAACGTTTTCCCTTCCAGTTTAACAACTTTATAGCAATCATAGCAAACCTTATGCTATGAATATAATGTTCAAATTGGCATGGTAACAAAGCTTTTGACTATGCATGCGAAGGAGAAAAAGCTTTTAAAATGACATCACGCTATAATAACAGTTTCAAGGACAAGGGACAAATGTGATTGTAGTAGAAATCGCCATAACATCGCCATAAAATCGCCATAACAAAAGAGGGGAAATTATTTTTGCATTTGCCGACAAATTTTTGCAGTTGATTCTTATCTCCCTTTCTCGCCAAGGTATCTTCACATAAATGTGTCTCATTTTTTTGTCATGGGAAAGAGTCATGGCAATGGAGCGGCTCCTTCAACTGCAACAAATTTAGTTGAATTTACAAATTATTGCCAGTATAAAATAGAAGATGCTCACCAAGTTGATGCCATATATACGGATTTTTCAAAAGCGTTTGATCGTGTTCAACATAAGATTTTATTGAAAAAACTCGCAATATTGGGAATACATTCTAGTCTTCTTTGTTGGTTATCGTCTTATTTATCTTCTCGCATGCAATGTGTAAAAATTTTTAATTTATTTTCACGATTCTTTGTAGTTCGTTCTGGTGTCCCGCAAGGGAGTCATCTTGGCCCCCTTTTATTTATTTTATTTACTAATGACCTGTGTAACGTCCTTAAATCGTCTAAATGTTTGCTGTATGCTGACGATCTGAAAGTTTTTCGAGTCGTAGACAGCTTTCAAGATTCTGATTTGTTGCAGAGTGATTTGAATGCACTGTCTGATTGGTGTGTAAAAAATTACATAACTTTAAACGTCTCTAAATGCTTTTCCATGTCACTCCATCGAAAGCTCAAGCCCGTACTTTTCGATTATAAAATTAGCAATATAACAATTAATAGAGTTAATGCGATCAAAGATCTTGGGGTGGTGTTTGATATCAAACTAACGTTCAATAATCACATCGATTATATTACTTCAAAAGCGAACGGACTTTTAGGTTTTATTATGCGTTTTTCCCGTGATCTAACTAATCCTTATGCGCTGAAAAGTATTTTTATAACTATTGTAAGGCCAATATTGGAATATGCGTGTATTGTTTGGAGTCCCAATTATGAAGTTCACATTAAGCGAATAGAATCCATCCAAAAAAGATTTCTGCGATTTGCACTTCGCCGTCTGAGTTGGTCAGATACGTATCTAGGTGTACATTGATTAACCTTGACACGTTAGGTTTTCGTCGTGATTTGTTACGTACCATGTTTCTTTTTAATGTTATGTTAGGAATTATTGACTCCCCTGTAATTTTGTCAAAAATTGGTTTTAACGTCCCCTCTAAGTTCTCTAAGATCTCACCCCTTTCTAAACGTACCGTTCCATAGGACTGTTTACGGAACTAACGAGCCTATTAGCAATATGTGCCAGTTGTTCAACAATTGGTCAATGTTTTTTGATTTTAACATGTCTCGTGCTATGTTTCGTAAAAGAATCATTTTAAGTAAATTGTAGTTTTGATTTTGTTTTTCTGATGCACTATATATTTTATCTATTTTTTTATTGTAATTTTGCTTTTATTTATTTTTCTTTAATATTATTTTTCTTAAATCTATTGTATTTGTTGGAATCTGCCTGTTTTAGGATTTTTGTACCTGTTGGCTATGAAATTAATAATAATAATACGTCTAAAACCGATTTTGACACTATTTTGACATTTGAATTTGAAATATTATTGTTCGCCGTGAATTTCCGTGAATTTGTGTACGTTATTTTTTCAATAAATAAAATATTATTGTTCGCTGTGTTCCGTGAATTTTCCGTGAAGTTCCAATCGTATTATTTTCCGGCAGAAGCTGAAGAATATCAAAATGGAGAACGTTACAAGGAAAAGCAGTACAAGGAAAAGCAGTACAAGGAAAAGACTGTCCCATTTCCCAGTAATCTCAAGGAGAGACATCCTCTTCATGAGGCCGATTACAAAAGTAGGATTAAGTGAAGAGATTGTTGAGCGTCTCAAGAATTGTGAGGGAGGCAATCGGAAAAAGGGGAGGGAACATCCTGAAGACGTTAACCCCGGAGATGCATTACTAAAGATTAAAAAGGAGAAGCGGAAGAAGAAAGAGAACATTTCATCTCCAAGCAGTAGTCCGCTTCGAAACGGAGTGAAGCCCAAGAGAACGATTTATCTTGGATCAAAACTCTTTGATTTCACTAGGCTACATTATAGTTTAAAATTACATCTAATGAAATATCTTTGTAATGTTCGCGTTTTAATTTCAAATAAATGCCTATAAGTTTATGTTACGCTAATTTTTACCTTTTCGAACCCCATTCCCACTACTTGTCACGCTTTTAGGTGCTGGCGCTAGAGTCTCACCGTATGTCAATTTTTGGTCGAAGCCGAACTTCGGTCTTCTAATTTCTTATCATTTCTAATATCTTGGACGAAAATGCTCCAATAAATTCTGAATGTAGTGTGTGAAACGAAATCTTACCGTGAAAAATTTTCTGCAAAAACGAGGTGCCGATAACGAAAAGGATACGTTTTGGTGGTGATGGAAAAATTCAATTTTTTTTATCATTCTAAACACACTGGTGTAATTCATTTTTGTGTGTGATGACGGGATCTTGGCGTTACAAACGGTAAGGCAAATTTAATATACCCTTTGGTTTCACCATACGGGTATAAAAATGAAATTACATCGGATTCCTTTTTTTTGCCATGGCTGTGGGTGTTGCAAATCGTCCGCTACCAATTGTAGAACGTAAATAAACGTTGTTTTCGGCATTCAAAAACGCAAAAAAAAAATCCACATCGTCCCAATTATTTATTGTATTTCATTGTGGCATATGGCAGATTCGGCGGTCAAATCGATAATTCATCACTACTTGCCCATCACTCTCGATGTCGTCGAAATCGCGAAGTAAACCATCACCGCCAAAAATCAAATCCATTTTCTACATACACAAAAACCAATCACAGAATAATATAATCAATTCAATAAAAATCGACTACGCCAGTATTATATTATAGGTGAAGAAATCAAATTGGCATAAATTCGAGTACTAACATCGCTAGACCCTCGATTTTGAGGGTCTAGGAAATAATGAGTACCAGCTAATACTCCGTACCAAAGTCCGTACTAAGGCGCGCTAGTACTTGGTGAAGAAATGACTTGATACCAATTTGAGTACCAAATTTTGGTCTCATACCGGTAATAGCGTTAGTACTCTGTGAAGAAATCGGCCGTTAGCCTTGCATTTTACGAGAAACGGAACTGTGCAAAATTTCTAGTCTCTAGCTCAATCCGTGCGCCCGCAATCCGCGCCACAGACGGACGGACGGACGGACGGACAGACAGACAGACAGACAGACAGACAGACAGACAGACGGACGGACATGCAAAAATTAATTATTTTTATCATTCTAAACACACTGGTATAATTCATTTTTGTGTGTGATGACGGGATCTTGGCGTTACAAACGGTAAGGCAAAGTTAGTATACCCTTGTTATACATACCATACGGGTATAAAAACCACGCGAAAAAATTTTGAATTTCGCAGGAATGCCTTATGAAGACTAAACTGGGCACAGAGATGGACTTTGATATTTGGAGCGACCAAACAGACGCAATTTTTTGGCGTCAAAATTTGTAGGATTTAGTATTTTTTTTTTTGGAGAGTTTTCGAACGGTTTTTTAAAGCATCTGCGTTCGTTTTTGGAGAGCTGAGCCATATGGATATTTCTGATCTGAGGATAATTAAAAAAGGACACTGTATGAGAATCATATCATAGTATATTAGATTTGGTATTCCGTTTGTAACGCATCGAACCAATCGTCGGACACAAAAATGAACTACAGCAGGGTGTTAAGGATGTCAAAAGATTTTGATTGGTAAAAGCCTGTCCGTCTGTCTACCATTTGCACCATTCATTATTCTCCGTCGATGTCAAATTGCCACTGTGTATTTTTCATTGTGTGATTCCACCGTGCATTTCCACGCTTCTAACGTTCCACCGTGTTATTTCCACCGTGGAGTGTTCACCGTGCAGCTCCCCACCGTGCGAAATCCACATTGTAATTTCCACCGTGCAATTTTGACCGTGAAATTTTCACCGTGCATTTTTTACCGTGCGAAGTCCACAATGCAGTTTCCACCGCCTGACTTTCACCGTGTTATTTGCATCGTGAATGTCCCCGTGGTTTTTCCATTGTGCCATTTCCACCGTTTAATTTTCACGATGTAATTTTGAACTCGCAACGTCAGTCCATTTCTTTCTTTATGTATTATTATTGAAAAAAGATGCTAGGCCGCTAGATGTTAGACAGATAAGCTAGTTTGTATATCGTAGGGACCCGTTTTAAAACATAACAAAAGCTATAATTGCCAATTTGGCAATGATTGGAGACCCGTATGGTGATATTCGTATCAAAATTCGAACAGTTGTACCAAAATTCCACTTTGAAGTCAAACTTTCCAATAAGATTTTTTAAAACTTATTCCAATCGGATTTTGATGTATGGTAGTTTTATGTAGAATCATATCCCAAATAACTTTTGTTCTTTGACTTTTTTGATAAGATGCATCGTTTTTGAGATATTCGCAAAAAACATTTTCGTTCGTACGGTCCATTTTTGCCCATTAACGAACTTACGGCCAATTTCTTCACAGAGTACTAAAGTGGAGTCTAGCTAGTCCAGGTACTAGCTCTGATACTCGGTACCAACGAAAAGTTAGTACTTGTGCATTTCTTCACATCGCTAGTACCGGAGCTAAATTCATCAGCCGGTACTAGCGGCAAATACGTCTAAAACTAAGCTAATAATTTTTATTGTTTTTTATATGTTGGTTTTGAGCTTTTTGTTCCGAAAAAGAAGATTGCATTCCATAGGCACCCGCCATGGTACACGAAATTTTTATCAAGAGTAAAAAACTCCAAACGCAAAGCTTATAAATTGTACGTTCGCACTAGACTTAATATACATTATCAAACGTACTCGTATTTGCGCAAAAGATTTGCTGCTATTCAGAAGTCAAATTACAAATCTTATTTATTAGATCTTCAAAACAATCTAGTCTCTGATCCGTCCAAATTTTGGAACTTCGTTAACTTAAAAAAAAAGTCATCTGGCTACCCTAAAAGAATGTTTCTTGATGAGACAGTTGCGAATTGTGAGAAAGATATTTTGAATCTATTCGCTGATTTTTTCCAGAGTGTCTACGTTGATCCTCCGGACGATAATTCTATAAATTTATCATTATGTGAAAACATTGTTAATATTGGATCAATTGAACTAGATGTTGACTCTGTTCTTACCGAGTTGAATGGTTTAAATGTTAAGAAGGGGGCTGGGCCTGATCTTGTTTCTCCTTTCATTCTTAAGAATTGTGCCGAAAGTCTGTGCTATCCATTGACCACAATATTTAATTATTCTTTGCGTTTAGGTCAGTTTCCCTCTGCCTGGAAAACTTCCTATATAACACCTGTTTTTAAAAGTGATAGTAAGAATAATATAAAAAATTATCGCCCGATCGCGATTCTTCCCACTGTCGCCAAATTATTCGAAAAACTCGTGTGCAATGTTTTAACTGCCACGCTTAAGCAACACATATCCATCCATCAGCACGGATTCGTTAAAGGTCGATCAAGGAGCCGCTCCATTGCCATGACTTTTTCCCATGACAAAAAAATGCAGGAAACTAGAGCAAGATAGACTTATGTAGATCTAAAAAGGAATGACTGAATACAAGGTAAACGTTTTCCCTTCCAGTTTAACAACTTTATAGCAATCATAGCAAACCTTATGCTATGAATATAATGTTCAAATTGGCATGGTAACAAAGCTTTTGACTATGCATGCGAAGGAGAAAAAGCTTTTAAAATGACATCACGCTATAATAACAGTTTCAAGGACAAGGGACAAATGTGATTGTAGTAGAAATCGCCATAACATCGCCATAAAATCGCCATAACAAAAGAGGGGAAATTATTTTTGCATTTGCCGACAAATTTTTGCAGTTGATTCTTATCTCCCTTTCTCGCCAAGGTATCTTCACATAAATGTGTCTCATTTTTTTTGTCATGGGAAAAAGTCATGGCAATGGAGCGGCTCCTTCAACTGCAACAAATTTAGTTGAATTTACAAATTATTGCCAGTATAAAATAGAAGATGCTCACCAAGTTGATGCCATATATACGGATTTTTCAAAAGCGTTTGATCGTGTTCAACATAAGATTTTATTGAAAAAACTCGCAATATTGGGAATACATTCTAGTCTTCTTTGTTGGTTATCGTCTTATTTATCTTCTCGCATGCAATGTGTAAAAATTTTTAATTTATTTTCACGATTCTTTGTAGTTCGTTCTGGTGTCCCGCAAGGGAGTCATCTTGGCCCCCTTTTATTTATTTTATTTACTAATGACCTGTGTAACGTCCTTAAATCGTCTAAATGTTTGCTGTATGCTGACGATCTGAAAGTTTTTCGAGTCGTAGACAGCTTTCAAGATTCTGATTTGTTGCAGAGTGATTTGAATGCACTGTCTGATTGGTGTGTAAAAAATTACATAACTTTAAACGTCTCTAAATGCTTTTCCATGTCACTCCATCGAAAGCTCAAGCCCGTACTTTTCGATTATAAAATTAGCAATATAACAATTAATAGAGTTAATGCGATCAAAGATCTTGGGGTGGTGTTTGATATCAAACTAACGTTCAATAATCACATCGATTATATTACTTCAAAAGCGAACGGACTTTTAGGTTTTATTATGCGTTTTTCCCGTGATCTAACTAATCCTTATGCGCTGAAAAGTATTTTTATAACTATTGTAAGGCCAATATTGGAATATGCGTGTATTGTTTGGAGTCCCAATTATGAAGTTCACATTAAGCGAATAGAATCCATCCAAAAAAGATTTCTGCGATTTGCACTTCGCCGTCTGAGTTGGTCAGATAGGCTTGAGCTCCCGCCATACGTATCTAGGTGTACATTGATTAACCTTGACACGTTAGGTTTTCGTCGTGATTTGTTACGTACCATGTTTCTTTTTAATGTTATGTTAGGAATTATTGACTCCCCTGTAATTTTGTCAAAAATTGGTTTTAACGTCCCCTCCCGTTCTCTAAGATCTCACCCCTTTCTAAACGTACCGTTCCATAGGACTGTTTACGGAACTAACGAGCCTATTAGCAATATGTGCCAGTTGTTCAACAATTGGTCAATGTTTTTTGATTTTAACATGTCTCGTGCTATGTTTCGTAAAAGAATCATTTTAAGTAAATTGTAGTTTTGATTTTGTTTTTCTGATGCACTATATATTTTATCTATTTTTTTATTGTAATTTTGCTTTTATTTATTTTTCTTTAATATTATTTTTCTTAAATCTATTGTATTTGTTGGAATCTGCCTGTTTTAGGATTTTTGTACCTGTTGGCTATGAAATTAATAATAATAATACGTCTAAAACCGATTTTGACACTATTTTGACATTTGAATTTGAAATATTATTCACGGTAAGAAATAAAGTCTAAGTTTAAGACATTTTCGGTATAATTTTTAGACTCTTAAAAGTTTAACACAATTTTAAAACTATTTTGGCATCAATTTCAAACTTTTTGAAGTCTAAAATGCATTTACATCCGAAAAGTCTAATTTTAAGTCATTTTAGTTTAGTATTTAGAACATAAGTTGACATAATACTAAATATAAAACTTTTCGGTTGATTTTTTAAACTCTAGACTCTTATTTTTAGAAATATAAAGTTTATAAATATCTATAGACTTTTTAATACTGAATTTTAGATACAAAGTTTGAATTTAAAATTTATTTAGTTTAAAAATTAAACTATGCGAGTTTTATCCAATTGACCAACAAAAACAAAAAACTGGAATAAAACTTTTTCTTTCTAAAATTTAAACTTCTTTTTTTATTTTTTAAACTTAATAGTTTTGAATCTAGTCTCGTAATTCTGGTATTATGGTATTGACGGGAAAAACAAATTCACAAACGGATGTTTTTCACATACACAAACATAAGAATCCGCAGCTGAAGCGAGGTACAGGCAATTCAAATAATTTCAGTTGCCTTTGACACCGTGAGTGGGAACGAAAAGCGATACTTGTCGAGTCTGTGGTGTTGCCTCTCATTCAACTAAAAAAAACATGTCTTTGCGAAAGAGTGAAGGAGACGCTCAGTCAAACGTGAGTGGGACGTATATTGACTGTAATGCATGCGAGTCTTTATTTGAAAACTTTTGTAACAATCGCGTCGGGAGAAGCGAAAATTTTCAATCAAAGTAATTTTATTCTAATTAAAAATGGATATAGTTGGCCGATATATTCGCATAATTAAAAACAATTGTTCAAGATATGTAGTGATTAAAAAAGTGATGGAAAATGATAGCGAAATAACCTACGAAGATATTTTATATTCAGGTATGTATCTCCTAATGCCAAATACGCAATTCTGATCGCTTATGGGGACAAAATTCTGCAAAACAAATAAAAATTACACAGCTCAGTAATTTTCCTAGCATATTTGAACAATTTTGGCCACAGAAATGATCAAAATTAGCTTTTGTGTAATTTTTTTTACCTTACATATTTGGAGGTTAGTTTCGATAATTTTTTTTTGTTCCAATTGGGTTGCAATTCTGTCCGCTTTTTTTCGCACTCCGTCCTTTATACGGGGGAATTTGTTAATGTGGCTGGGTCAGTGCTTTCCCGGGGTTCATTCCTCGGGGAGAAAATGCCGCGCTAGAAACAATAGCAAGTGGACGGAAGGCAACCGAAGTTGAAAACAAAAAATCCTTTCATTACAAAGATGTTTTTTAAGATTATTTTACAAATATCGATTTATTACAGTTGCTACTGCATTCGACACAACTAGAGGCAATATTACCTTTTTCAAGGACAAAAATGGTAATACTTTATCAGAATATTTGACGGTTGCACTTGTTCATCAGTATATATATTGCTGCTCGATCGCACTTCAACTTTGTACAAATCATGAGCCAGGTGATTTATCAAGTTATAAACAACCATTGTTTCAATATTGTTTTTATCTTAATTTTTATTAGATCATGCATTAAAAAGGCGGAATTGTGGCATTACATCATCAGTCTCTATAACAAAAGAAGTACTAAATTCAACTATTCAAATCACTTTTGCTTATAGTTTTTCCCTCTAGGCTATCAAAAAGTATACACAGGATAATGCCGATGCTATGGCATTATTGGGCTTATTGAAGTTATTGCCTGCGTCCCCAGGGAACAAGACCACTAGAAAAGTAGAAAAACCTTTAATTTTTAAGCCGGTAAGTCTTTATATACAAACAATAAAAATTCACAAAAAAAATAAATATAAATCTTTTAGCTACAGACTTCACCAGATGAATATAAAGAAGCTGGAAATAAGCAGCCCTATATAGTTGCTGTAGGTGCAACGAAATCTTCGATTCACCAGTATTTTATTTTCATAGATGGTGAAATTTACTGTAGCTTTAAAATACAAGAAATGAATTCTAACATAATCATAAGTTTTTCAGAAATAAACAATAAAGAAACATTTAATGTTATTAATATCTTAAATGAAACATTTCTATTGTCAAAATATAATGTATTATTATAAAATTTTAAATAAAAACAAATAAAAACTTTAATCCGAGTTTTTTAAACAAAAAATTAAAAACAAAAAAAAAAACTAAAATGGCCTAGTTTTTAGACTTTTGGGACTATTTCTAAGATTTTTTTAGTCTACAATTCAAACTTTAAAGTTTTAAATTAAAACAAAAAAAAAACTAAAATGGCCTGGTTTTTAGACTTTTGGGACTATTTCTAAGATTTTTTAGTCTAGAATTAAAACTTTGAAGTTTTAAATTAAAACTAAAAAAACTAAAATGGCCAGGCTTTGAGACTTTTGGGACTAATTCTAAGATTTTTTAGTCTAGAATTAAAACTTTAAAGTTTTAAATTAAAACCAAAAAGGCTTATCTTGAGCTCGGTTTTTTAGACAATCAAAAGTTTTAATTTAAAACTCAAATAGTTTGGTGACTATATACAAACCTTAAAAGTTTTAAAACTAGACTTTATTTCTTACCGTGTTGTTCGCCGTGAATTTCCGTGAATTTGTGTACATTATTTTTTCAATAAATAAAATATTATTGTTCGCTGTGTTCCGTGAATTTTCCGTGAAGTTCCAATCGTATTATTTTCCGGCAGAAGCTGAAGAATATCAAAATGGAGAACGTTTCAAGGAAAAGCAGTACAAGGAAAAGCAGTACAAGGAAAAGCAGTACAAGGAAAAGACTGTCCCATTTGCCAGTAATCTCAAGGAGAGACATCCTCTTCATGAGGCCGATTACAAAAGTAGGATTAAGTGAAGAGATTGTTGAGCGTCTCAAGAATTGTGAGGGAGGCAATCGGAAAAAGGGGAGGGAACATCCTGAAGACGTTAACCCCGGAGATGCATTACTAAAGATTAAAAAGGAGAAGCGGAAGAAGAAAGAGAACATTTCATCTCCAAGCAGTAGTCCGCTTCGAAACGGAGTGAAGCCCAAGAGAACGATTTATCTTGGATCAAAACTCTTTGATTTCACTAGGCTACATTATAGTTTAAAATTACATCTAATGAAATATCTTTGTAATGTTCGCGTTTTAATTTCAAATAAATGCCTATAAGTTTATGTTACGTTAATTTTTACCTTTTCGAACCCCATTCCCACTACTTGTCACGCTTTTAGGTGCTGGCGCTAGAGTCTCACCGTATGTCAATTTTTGGTCGAAGCCGAACTTCGGTCTTCTAATTTCTTATCATTTCTAATATCTTGGACGAAAATGCTCCAATAAATTCTGAATGTAGTGTGTGAAACGAAATCTTACCGTGAAAAATTTTCTGCAAAAACGAGGTGCCGAAAACGAAAAGGATACGTTTGGTGGTGATGGAAAAATTCAATTTTTTTTTATCATTCTAAACACACTGGTGTAATTCATTTTTGTGTGTGATGACGGGATCTTGGCGTTACAAACGGTAAGGCAAATTTAATATACCCTTTGGTTTCACCATACGGGTATAAAAATGAAATTACATCGGATTCCTTTTTTTTGCCATGGCTGTGGGTGTTGCAAATCGTCCGCTACCAATTGTAGAACGTAAATAAACGTTGTTTTCGGCATTCAAAAACGCAAAAAAAAATCCACATCGTCCCAATTATTTATTGTATTTCATTGTGGCATATGGTAGATTCGGCGGTCAAATCGATAATTCATCACTACTTGCCCATCACTCTCGATGTCGTCGAAATCGCGAAATAAACCATCACCGCCAAAAATCAAATCCATTTTCTACATACACAAAAACCAATCACAGAATAATATAATCAATTCAATAAAAATCGACTACGCCAGTATTATATTATAGGTGAAGAAATCAAATTGGCATAAATTCGAGTACTAACATCGCTAGACCCTCGATTTTGAGGGTCTAGGAAATAATGAGTACCAGCTAATACTCCGTACCAAAGTCCGTACTAAGGCGCGCTAGTACTTGGTGAAGAAATGACTTGATACCAATTTGAGTACCAAATTTTGGTCTAATACCGGTAATAGCGTTAGTACTCTGTGAAGAAATCGGCCGTTAGCCTTGCATTTTACGAGAAACGGAACTGCAAAATTTCTAGTCTCTAGCTCAATCCGTGCGCCCGCAATCCGCGCCACAGACGGACGGACGGACGGACGGACGGACAGACAGACAGACAGACAGACAGACAGACAGACAGACAGACAGACAGACAGACAGACAGACAGACAGACAGACAGACGGACGGACATGCAAAAATTAATTATTTTTATCATTCTAAACACACTGGTATAATTCATTTTTGTGTGTGATGACGGGATCTTGGCGTTACAAACGGTAAGGCAAAGTTAGTATACCCTTGTTATACATACCATACGGGTATAAAAACCACGCGAAAAAATTTTGAATTTCGCAGGAATGCCTTATGAAGACTAAACTGGGCACAGAGATGGACTTTGATATTTGGAGCGACCAAACTTACGCAATTTTTTGGCGTCAAAATTTGTAGGATTTAGTATTTTTTTTTTGGAGAGTTTTCGAACGGTTTTTTAAAGCATCTGCGTTCGTTTTTGGAGAGCTGAGCCATATGGATATTTCTGATCTGAGGATAATTAAAAAAGGACACTGTATGAGAATCATATCATAGTATATTAGATTTGGTATTCCGTTTGTAACGCATCGAACCAATCGTCGGACACAAAAATGAACTACAGCAGGGTGTTAAGGATGTCAAAAGATTTTGATTGGTAAAAGCCTGTCCGTCTGTCTACCATTTACACCATTCATTATTCTCCGTCGATGTCAAATTGCCACTGTGTATTTTTCATTGTGTGATTCCACCGTGCATTTCCACGCTTCTAACGTTCCACCGTGTTATTTCCACCGTGGAGTGTTCACCGTGCAGCTCCCCACCGTGCGAAATCCACATTGTAATTTCCACCGTGCAATTTTGACCGTGAAATTTTCACCGTGCATTTTTTACCGTGCGAAGTCCACAATGCAGTTTCCACCGCCTGACTTTCACCGTGTTATTTGCATCGTGAATGTCCCCGTGGTTTTTCCATTGTGCCATTTCCACCGTTTAATTTTCACGATGTAATTTTGAACTCGCAACGTCAGTCCATTTCTTTCTTTATGTATTATTATTGAAAAAAGATGCTAGGCCGCTAGATGTTAGACAGATAAGCTAGTTTGTATATCGTAGGGACCCGTTTTAAAACATAACAAAAGCTATAATTGCCAATTTGGCAATGATTGGAGACCCGTATGGTGATATTCGTATCAAAATTCGAACAGTTGTACCAAAATTCCACTTTGAAGTCAAACTTTCCAATAAGATTTTTTAAAACTTATTCCAATCGGATTTTGATGTATGGTAGTTTTATGTAGAATCATATCCTAAATAACTTTTGTTCTTGGACTTTTTTGATAAGATGCATCGTTTTTGTTATATTCGCAAAAAACATTTTCGTTCGTACGGTCCATTTTTGCCCATTAACGAACTTACGGCCAATTTCTTCACAGAGTACTAAAGTGGAGTCTAGCTAGTCCAGGTACTAGCTCTGATACTCGGTACCAACGAAAAGTTAGTACTTGTGCATTTCTTCACATCGCTAGTACCGGAGCTAAATTCATCAGCCGGTACTAGCGGCAAATACGTCTAAAACTAAGCTAATAATTTTTATTGTTTTTTATATGTTGGTTTTGAGCTTTTTGTTCCGAAAAAGAAGATTGCATTCCATAGGCACCCGCCATGGTACACGAAATTTTTATCAAGAGTAAAAAATTCCAAACGCAAAGCTTATAAATTGTACGTTCGCACTAGACTTAATATACATTATCAAACGTACTCGTATTTGCGCAAAAGATTTGCTGCTATTCAGAAGTCAAATTACAAATCTTATTTATTAGATCTTCAAAACAATCTAGTCTCTGATCCGTCCAAATTTTGGAACTTCGTTAACTTAAAAAAAAAGTCATCTGGCTACCCTAAAAGAATGTTTCTTGATGAGACAGTTGCGAATTGTGAGAAAGATATTTTGAATCTATTCGCTGATTTTTTCCAGAGTGTCTACGTTGATCCTCCGGACGATAATTCTATAAATTTATCATTATGTGAAAACATTGTTAATATTGGATCAATTGAACTAGATGTTGACTCTGTTCTTACCGAGTTGAATGGTTTAAATGTTAAGAAGGGGGCTGGGCCTGATCTTGTTTCTCCTTTCATTCTTAAGAATTGTGCCGAAAGTCTGTGCTATCCATTGACCACAATATTTAATTATTCTTTGCGTTTAGGTCAGTTTCCCTCTGCCTGGAAAACTTCCTATATAACACCTGTTTTTAAAAGTGGTAGTAAGAATAATATAAAAAATTATCGCCCGATCGCGATTCTTCCCACTGTCGCCAAATTATTCGAAAAACTCGTGTGCAATGTTTTAACTGCCACGCTTAAGCAACACATATCCATCCATCAGCACGGATTCGTTAAAGGTCGATCAAGGAGCCGCTCCATTGCCATGACTTTTTCCCATGACAAAAAAATGCAGGAAACTAGAGCAAGATAGACTTATGTAGATCTAAAAAGGAATGACTGAATACAAGGTAAACGTTTTCCCTTCCAGTTTAACAACTTTATAGCAATCATAGCAAACCTTATGCTATGAATATAATGTTCAAATTGGCATGGTAACAAAGCTTTTGACTATGCATGCGAAGGAGAAAAAGCTTTTAAAATGACATCACGCTATAATAACAGTTTCAAGGACAAGGGACAAATGTGATTGTAGTAGAAATCGCCATAACATCGCCATAAAATCGCCATAACAAAAGAGGGGAAATTATTTTTGCATTTGCCGACAAATTTTTGCAGTTGATTCTTATCTCCCTTTCTCGCCAAGGTATCTTCACATAAATGTGTCTCATTTTTTTGTCATGGGAAAGAGTCATGGCAATGGAGCGGCTCCTTCAACTGCAACAAATTTAGTTGAATTTAACACATGGATCAATAAGTCCCGAGACTAACCCAGAGATGACGCTCGTAGTAAACCAGTAACCACGTCTTTCTAGAGTACTAACCTTTGCTTGAAACGTGTCAAAATTTTAAGTCGATCGGACCAGAAACAGCTGAGTTATCGAGGTTGGAGTAAAGTCGTTTTGTAGTTTGTTTAAAAAATGGAAAAAACCGAGTTTCGTGTTCTGATAAAACATTGTTTTTTAATGGATAAAAACACCGTGCAAGCGAAACAATGGATTGAAAAATGTTACCCGGACTCTTGTCCATCAAAAGCAACGATTTGTCGGTGGTTTGCCGAGTTTAAACGTGGTCGTACCGACACAAATGACGCGGAACGCTCGGGTAGACCTGTGGAAGCCGTTACACCGGAAAATGTGAGTGAAGTGACAAAAATTATAATGAAAGATCGTAAAGTGAAGCTCCGTGAGATTGCTGAGATAACACAGATATCATATGGAAGTGCATTTACTATCCTTCATGAAAAATTGAGCATGAAAAAGGTTTTTTCCAAGTGGGTGCCGCGATTGCTTTCGATGAAACAAAAACAGCAACGAGTCGATGATTCAGAAAGCTGTTTATCGCTATTTACTCGCAATAAAAAAGATTTCTTGCGTCGTTACGTGACCATGGACGAAACATGGATACATCACTACACTCCAGAGTCGAAGCGGCAGTCATCTGAGTGGCGCACAGCTGGCGAAAGCCGTCCGAAGCGTCCGAAAACGCAGCAGTCAGCTGGCAAAGTCATTGCGTCAGTTTTTTGGGATACGCATGGCGTGACGATTGTATCACCCTAAAAGGTGATTATATTGATGAATAAAAAAAAATTTTGCAAAAAAAATGTTGTTTTCATTGTTAGTCTCGGGACTTATTGATCCATGTGTTACAAATTATTGCCAGTATAAAATAGAAGATGCTCACCAAGTTGATGCCATATATACGGATTTTTCAAAAGCGTTTGATCGTGTTCAACATAAGATTTTATTGAAAAAACTCGCAATATTGGGAATACATTCTAGTCTTCTTTGTTGGTTATCGTCTTATTTATCTTCTCGCATGCAATGTGTAAAAATTTTTAATTTATTTTCACGATTCTTTGTAGTTCGTTCTGGTGTCCCGCAAGGGAGTCATCTTGGCCCCCTTTTATTTATTTTATTTACTAATGACCTGTGTAACGTCCTTAAATCGTCTAAATGTTTGCTGTATGCTGACGATCTGAAAGTTTTTCGAGTCGTAGACAGCTTTCAAGATTCTGATTTGTTGCAGAGTGATTTGAATGCACTGTCTGATTGGTGTGTAAAAAATTACATAACTTTAAACGTCTCTAAATGCTTTTCCATGTCACTCCATCGAAAGCTCAAGCCCGTACTTTTCGATTATAAAATTAGCAATATAACAATTAATAGAGTTAATGCGATCAAAGATCTTGGGGTGGTGTTTGATATCAAACTAACGTTCAATAATCACATCGATTATATTACTTCAAAAGCGAACGGACTTTTAGGTTTTATTATGCGTTTTTCCCGTGATCTAACTAATCCTTATGCGCTGAAAAGTATTTTTATAACTATTGTAAGGCCAATATTGGAATATGCGTGTATTGTTTGGAGTCCCAATTATGAAGTTCACATTAAGCGAATAGAATCCATCCAAAAAAGATTTCTGCGATTTGCACTTCGCCGTCTGAGTTGGTCAGATACGTATCTAGGTGTACATTGATTAACCTTGACACGTTAGGTTTTCGTCGTGATTTGTTACGTACCATGTTTCTTTTTAATGTTATGTTAGGAATTATTGACTCCCCTGTAATTTTGTCAAAAATTGGTTTTAACGTCCCCTCTAAGTTCTCTAAGATCTCACCCCTTTCTAAACGTACCGTTCCATAGGACTGTTTACGGAACTAACGAGCCTATTAGCAATATGTGCCAGTTGTTCAACAATTGGTCAATGTTTTTTGATTTTAACATGTCTCGTGCTATGTTTCGTAAAAGAATCATTTTAAGTAAATTGTAGTTTTGATTTTGTTTTTCTGATGCACTATATATTTTATCTATTTTTTTATTGTAATTTTGCTTTTATTTATTTTTCTTTAATATTATTTTTCTTAAATCTATTGTATTTGTTGGAATCTGCCTGTTTTAGGATTTTTGTACCTGTTGGCTATGAAATTAATAATAATAATACGTCTAAAACCGATTTTGACACTATTTTGACATTTGAATTTGAAATATTATTGTTCGCCGTGAATTTCCGTGAATTTGTGTACGTTATTTTTTCAATAAATAAAATATTATTGTTCGCTGTGTTCCGTGAATTTTCCGTGAAGTTCCAATCGTATTATTTTCCGGCAGAAGCTGAAGAATATCAAAATGGAGAACGTTACAAGGAAAAGCAGTACAAGGAAAAGCAGTACAAGGAAAAGACTGTCCCATTTCCCAGTAATCTCAAGGAGAGACATCCTCTTCATGAGGCCGATTACAAAAGTAGGATTAAGTGAAGAGATTGTTGAGCGTCTCAAGAATTGTGAGGGAGGCAATCGGAAAAAGGGGAGGGAACATCCTGAAGACGTTAACCCCGGAGATGCATTACTAAAGATTAAAAAGGAGAAGCGGAAGAAGAAAGAGAACATTTCATCTCCAAGCAGTAGTCCGCTTCGAAACGGAGTGAAGCCCAAGAGAACGATTTATCTTGGATCAAAACTCTTTGATTTCACTAGGCTACATTATAGTTTAAAATTACATCTAATGAAATATCTTTGTAATGTTCGCGTTTTAATTTCAAATAAATGCCTATAAGTTTATGTTACGCTAATTTTTACCTTTTCGAACCCCATTCCCACTACTTGTCACGCTTTTAGGTGCTGGCGCTAGAGTCTCACCGTATGTCAATTTTTGGTCGAAGCCGAACTTCGGTCTTCTAATTTCTTATCATTTCTAATATCTTGGACGAAAATGCTCCAATAAATTCTGAATGTAGTGTGTGAAACGAAATCTTACCGTGAAAAATTTTCTGCAAAAACGAGGTGCCGAAAACGAAAAGGATACGTTTTGGTGGTGATGGAAAAATTCAATTTTTTTTATCATTCTAAACACACTGGTGTAATTCATTTTTGTGTGTGATGACGGGATCTTGGCGTTACAAACGGTAAGGCAAATTTAATATACCCTTTGGTTTCACCATACGGGTATAAAAATGAAATTACATCGGATTCCTTTTTTTTGCCATGGCTGTGGGTGTTGCAAATCGTCCGCTACCAATTGTAGAACGTAAATAAACGTTGTTTTCGGCATTCAAAAACGCAAAAAAAAAATCCACATCGTCCCAATTATTTATTGTATTTCATTGTGGCATATGGCAGATTCGGCGGTCAAATCGATAATTCATCACTACTTGCCCATCACTCTCGATGTCGTCGAAATCGCGAAGTAAACCATCACCGCCAAAAATCAAATCCATTTTCTACATACACAAAAACCAATCACAGAATAATATAATCAATTCAATAAAAATCGACTACGCCAGTATTATATTATAGGTGAAGAAATCAAATTGGCATAAATTCGAGTACTAACATCGCTAGACCCTCGATTTTGAGGGTCTAGGAAATAATGAGTACCAGCTAATACTCCGTACCAAAGTCCGTACTAAGGCGCGCTAGTACTTGGTGAAGAAATGACTTGATACCAATTTGAGTACCAAATTTTGGTCTAATACCGGTAATAGCGTTAGTACTCTGTGAAGAAATCGGCCGTTAGCCTTGCATTTTACGAGAAACGGAACTGTGCAAAATTTCTAGTCTCTAGCTCAATCCGTGCGCCCGCAATCCGCGCCACAGACGGACGGACGGACGGACGGACAGACAGACAGACAGACAGACAGACAGACAGACAGACAGACGGACGGACATGCAAAAATTAATTATTTTTATCATTCTAAACACACTGGTATAATTCATTTTTGTGTGTGATGACGGGATCTTGGCGTTACAAACGGTAAGGCAAAGTTAGTATACCCTTGTTATACATACCATACGGGTATAAAAACCACGCGAAAAAATTTTGAATTTCGCAGGAATGCCTTATGAAGACTAAACTGGGCACAGAGATGGACTTTGATATTTGGAGCGACCAAACTTACGCAATTTTTTGGCGTCAAAATTTGTAGGATTTAGTATTTTTTTTTTGGAGAGTTTTCGAACGGTTTTTTAAAGCATCTGCGTTCGTTTTTGGAGAGCTGAGCCATATGGATATTTCTGATCTGAGGATAATTAAAAAAGGACACTGTATGAGAATCATATCATAGTATATTAGATTTGGTATTCCGTTTGTAACGCATCGAACCAATCGTCGGACACAAAAATGAACTACAGCAGGGTGTTAAGGATGTCAAAAGATTTTGATTGGTAAAAGCCTGTCCGTCTGTCTACCATTTACACCATTCATTATTCTCCGTCGATGTCAAATTGCCACTGTGTATTTTTCATTGTGTGATTCCACCGTGCATTTCCACGCTTCTAACGTTCCACCGTGTTATTTCCACCGTGGAGTGTTCACCGTGCAGCTCCCCACCGTGCGAAATCCACATTGTAATTTCCACCGTGCAATTTTGACCGTGAAATTTTCACCGTGCATTTTTTACCGTGCGAAGTCCACAATGCAGTTTCCACCGCCTGACTTTCACCGTGTTATTTGCATCGTGAATGTCCCCGTGGTTTTTCCATTGTGCCATTTCCACCGTTTAATTTTCACGATGTAATTTTGAACTCGCAACGTCAGTCCATTTCTTTCTTTATGTATTATTATTGAAAAAAGATGCTAGGCCGCTAGATGTTAGACAGATAAGCTAGTTTGTATATCGTAGGGACCCGTTTTAAAACATAACAAAAGCTATAATTGCCAATTTGGCAATGATTGGAGACCCGTATGGTGATATTCGTATCAAAATTCGAACAGTTGTACCAAAATTCCACTTTGAAGTCAAACTTTCCAATAAGATTTTTTAAAACTTATTCCAATCGGATTTTGATGTATGGTAGTTTTATGTAGAATCATATCCCAAATAACTTTTGTTCTTTGACTTTTTTGATAAGATGCATCGTTTTTGAGATATTCGCAAAAAACATTTTCGTTCGTACGGTCCATTTTTGCCCATTAACGAACTTACGGCCAATTTCTTCACAGAGTACTAAAGTGGAGTCTAGCTAGTCCAGGTACTAGCTCTGATACTCGGTACCAACGAAAAGTTAGTACTTGTGCATTTCTTCACATCGCTAGTACCGGAGCTAAATTCATCAGCCGGTACTAGCGGCAAATACGTCTAAAACTAAGCTAATAATTTTTATTGTTTTTTATATGTTGGTTTTGAGCTTTTTGTTCCGAAAAAGAAGATTGCATTCCATAGGCACCCGCCATGGTACACGAAATTTTTATCAAGAGTAAAAAATTCCAAACGCAAAGCTTATAAATTGTACGTTCGCACTAGACTTAATATACATTATCAAACGTACTCGTATTTGCGCAAAAGATTTGCTGCTATTCAGAAGTCAAATTACAAATCTTATTTATTAGATCTTCAAAACAATCTAGTCTCTGATCCGTCCAAATTTTGGAACTTCGTTAACTTAAAAAAAAAGTCATCTGGCTACCCTAAAAGAATGTTTCTTGATGAGACAGTTGCGAATTGTGAGAAAGATATTTTGAATCTATTCGCTGATTTTTTCCAGAGTGTCTACGTTGATCCTCCGGACGATAATTCTATAAATTTATCATTATGTGAAAACATTGTTAATATTGGATCAATTGAACTAGATGTTGACTCTGTTCTTACCGAGTTGAATGGTTTAAATGTTAAGAAGGGGGCTGGGCCTGATCTTGTTTCTCCTTTCATTCTTAAGAATTGTGCCGAAAGTCTGTGCTATCCATTGACCACAATATTTAATTATTCTTTGCGTTTAGGTCAGTTTCCCTCTGCCTGGAAAACTTCCTATATAACACCTGTTTTTAAAAGTGGTAGTAAGAATAATATAAAAAATTATCGCCCGATCGCGATTCTTCCCACTGTCGCCAAATTATTCGAAAAACTCGTGTGCAATGTTTTAACTGCCACGCTTAAGCAACACATATCCATCCATCAGCACGGATTCGTTAAAGGTCGATCAAGGAGCCGCTCCATTGCCATGACTTTTTCCCATGACAAAAAAATGCAGGAAACTAGAGCAAGATAGACTTATGTAGATCTAAAAAGGAATGACTGAATACAAGGTAAACGTTTTCCCTTCCAGTTTAACAACTTTATAGCAATCATAGCAAACCTTATGCTATGAATATAATGTTCAAATTGGCATGGTAACAAAGCTTTTGACTATGCATGCGAAGGAGAAAAAGCTTTTAAAATGACATCACGCTATAATAACAGTTTCAAGGACAAGGGACAAATGTGATTGTAGTAGAAATCGCCATAACATCGCCATAAAATCGCCATAACAAAAGAGGGGAAATTATTTTTGCATTTGCCGACAAATTTTTGCAGTTGATTCTTATCTCCCTTTCTCGCCAAGGTATCTTCACATAAATGTGTCTCATTTTTTTGTCATGGGAAAAAGTCATGGCAATGGAGCGGCTCCTTCAACTGCAACAAATTTAGTTGAATTTACAAATTATTGCCAGTATAAAATAGAAGATGCTCACCAAGTTGATGCCATATATACGGATTTTTCAAAAGCGTTTGATCGTGTTCAACATAAGATTTTATTGAAAAAACTCGCAATATTGGGAATACATTCTAGTCTTCTTTGTTGGTTATCGTCTTATTTATCTTCTCGCATGCAATGTGTAAAAATTTTTAATTTATTTTCACGATTCTTTGTAGTTCGTTCTGGTGTCCCGCAAGGGAGTCATCTTGGCCCCCTTTTATTTATTTTATTTACTAATGACCTGTGTAACGTCCTTAAATCGTCTAAATGTTTGCTGTATGCTGACGATCTGAAAGTTTTTCGAGTCGTAGACAGCTTTCAAGATTCTGATTTGTTGCAGAGTGATTTGAATGCACTGTCTGATTGGTGTGTAAAAAATTACATAACTTTAAACGTCTCTAAATGCTTTTCCATGTCACTCCATCGAAAGCTCAAGCCCGTACTTTTCGATTATAAAATTAGCAATATAACAATTAATAGAGTTAATGCGATCAAAGATCTTGGGGTGGTGTTTGATATCAATCTAACGTTTAATAATCACATCGATTATATTACTTCAAAAGCGAACGGACTTTTAGGTTTTATTATGCGTTTTTCCCGTGATCTAACTAATCCTTATGCGCTGAAAAGTATTTTTATAACTATTGTAAGGCCAATATTGGAATATGCGTGTATTGTTTGGAGTCCCAATTATGAAGTTCACATTAAGCGAATAGAATCCATCCAAAAAAGATTTCTGCGATTTGCACTTCGCCGTCTGAGTTGGTCAGATACGTATCTAGGTGTACATTGATTAACCTTGACACGTTAGGTTTTCGTCGTGATTTGTTACGTACCATGTTTCTTTTTAATGTTATGTTAGGAATTATTGACTCCCCTGTAATTTTGTCAAAAATTGGTTTTAACGTCCCCTCCCGTTCTCTAAGATCTCACCCCTTTCTAAACGTACCGTTCCATAGGACTGTTTACGGAACTAACGAGCCTATTAGCAATATGTGCCAGTTGTTCAACAATTGGTCAATGTTTTTTGATTTTAACATGTCTCGTGCTATGTTTCGTAAAAGAATCATTTTAAGTAAATTGTAGTTTTGATTTTGTTTTTCTGATGCACTATATATTTTATCTATTTTTTTATTGTAATTTTGCTTTTATTTATTTTTCTTTAATATTATTTTTCTTAAATCTATTGTATTTGTTGGAATCTGCCTGTTTTAGGATTTTTGTACCTGTTGGCTATGAAATTAATAATAATAATACGTCTAAAACCGATTTTGACACTATTTTGACATTTGAATTTGAAATATTATTGTTCGCCGTGAATTTCCGTGAATTTGTGTACATTATTTTTTCAATAAATAAAATATTATTGTTCGCTGTGTTCCGTGAATTTTCCGTGAAGTTCCAATCGTATTATTTTCCGGCAGAAGCTGAAGAATATCAAAATGGAGAACGTTTCAAGGAAAAGCAGTACAAGGAAAAGCAGTACAAGGAAAAGCAGTACAAGGAAAAGACTGTCCCATTTGCCAGTAATCTCAAGGAGAGACATCCTCTTCATGAGGCCGATTACAAAAGTAGGATTAAGTGAAGAGATTGTTGAGCGTCTCAAGAATTGTGAGGGAGGCAATCGGAAAAAGGGGAGGGAACATCCTGAAGACGTTAACCCCGGAGATGCATTACTAAAGATTAAAAAGGAGAAGCGGAAGAAGAAAGAGAACATTTCATCTCCAAGCAGTAGTCCGCTTCGAAACGGAGTGAAGCCCAAGAGAACGATTTATCTTGGATCAAAACTCTTTGATTTCACTAGGCTACATTATAGTTTAAAATTACATCTAATGAAATATCTTTGTAATGTTCGCGTTTTAATTTCAAATAAATGCCTATAAGTTTATGTTACGCTAATTTTTACCTTTTCGAACCCCATTCCCACTACTTGTCACGCTTTTAGGTGCTGGCGCTAGAGTCTCACCGTATGTCAATTTTTGGTCGAAGCCGAACTTCGGTCTTCTAATTTCTTATCATTTCTAATATCTTGGACGAAAATGCTCCAATAAATTCTGAATGTAGTGTGTGAAACGAAATCTTACCGTGAAAAATTTTCTGCAAAAACGAGGTGCCGAAAACGAAAAGGATACGTTTGGTGGTGATGGAAAAATTCAATTTTTTTTTATCATTCTAAACACACTGGTGTAATTCATTTTTGTGTGTGATGACGGGATCTTGGCGTTACAAACGGTAAGGCAAATTTAATATACCCTTTGGTTTCACCATACGGGTATAAAAATGAAATTACATCGGATTCCTTTTTTTTGCCATGGCTGTGGGTGTTGCAAATCGTCCGCTACCAATTGTAGAACGTAAATAAACGTTGTTTTCGGCATTCAAAAACGCAAAAAAAAAATCCACATCGTCCCAATTATTTATTGTATTTCATTGTGGCATATGGCAGATTCGGCGGTCAAATCGATAATTCATCACTACTTGCCCATCACTCTCGATGTCGTCGAAATCGCGAAATAAACCATCACCGCCAAAAATCAAATCCATTTTCTACATACACAAAAACCAATCACAGAATAATATAATCAATTCAATAAAAATCGACTACGCCAGTATTATATTATAGGTGAAGAAATCAAATTGGCATAAATTCGAGTACTAACATCGCTAGACCCTCGATTTTGAGGGTCTAGGAAATAATGAGTACCAGCTAATACTCCGTACCAAAGTCCGTACTAAGGCGCGCTAGTACTTGGTGAAGAAATGACTTGATACCAATTTGAGTACCAAATTTTGGTCTAATACCGGTAATAGCGTTAGTACTCTGTGAAGAAATCGGCCGTTAGCCTTGCATTTTACGAGAAACGGAACTGTGCAAAATTTCTAGTCTCTAGCTCAATCCGTGCGCCCGCAATCCGCGCCACAGACGGACGGACGGACGGACGGACGGACGGACAGACAGACAGACAGACAGACAGACAGACAGACAGACAGACGGACGGACATGCAAAAATTAATTATTTTTATCATTCTAAACACACTGGTATAATTCATTTTTGTGTGTGATGACGGGATCTTGGCGTTACAAACGGTAAGGCAAAGTTAGTATACCCTTGTTATACATACCATACGGGTATAAAAACCACGCGAAAAAATTTTGAATTTCGCAGGAATGCCTTATGAAGACTAAACTGGGCACAGAGATGGACTTTGATATTTGGAGCGACCAAACAGACGCAATTTTTTGGCGTCAAAATTTGTAGGATTTAGTATTTTTTTTTTTGGAGAGTTTTCGAACGGTTTTTTAAAGCATCTGCGTTCGTTTTTGGAGAGCTGAGCCATATGGATATTTCTGATCTGAGGATAATTAAAAAAGGACACTGTATGAGAATCATATCATAGTATATTAGATTTGGTATTCCGTTTGTAACGCATCGAACCAATCGTCGGACACAAAAATGAACTACAGCAGGGTGTTAAGGATGTCAAAAGATTTTGATTGGTAAAAGCCTGTCCGTCTGTCTACCATTTGCACCATTCATTATTCTCCGTCGATGTCAAATTGCCACTGTGTATTTTTCATTGTGTGATTCCACCGTGCATTTCCACGCTTCTAACGTTCCACCGTGTTATTTCCACCGTGGAGTGTTCACCGTGCAGCTCCCCACCGTGCGAAATCCACATTGTAATTTCCACCGTGCAATTTTGACCGTGAAATTTTCACCGTGCATTTTTTACCGTGCGAAGTCCACAATGCAGTTTCCACCGCCTGACTTTCACCGTGTTATTTGCATCGTGAATGTCCCCGTGGTTTTTCCATTGTGCCATTTCCACCGTTTAATTTTCACGATGTAATTTTGAACTCGCAACGTCAGTCCATTTCTTTCTTTATGTATTATTATTGAAAAAAGATGCTAGGCCGCTAGATGTTAGACAGATAAGCTAGTTTGTATATCGTAGGGACCCGTTTTAAAACATAACAAAAGCTATAATTGCCAATTTGGCAATGATTGGAGACCCGTATGGTGATATTCGTATCAAAATTCGAACAGTTGTACCAAAATTCCACTTTGAAGTCAAACTTTCCAATAAGATTTTTTAAAACTTATTCCAATCGGATTTTGATGTATGGTAGTTTTATGTAGAATCATATCCTAAATAACTTTTGTTCTTGGACTTTTTTGATAAGATGCATCGTTTTTGTGATATTCGCAAAAAACATTTTCGTTCGTACGGTCCATTTTTGCCCATTAACGAACTTACGGCCAATTTCTTCACAGAGTACTAAAGTGGAGTCTAGCTAGTCCAGGTACTAGCTCTGATACTCGGTACCAACGAAAAGTTAGTACTTGTGCATTTCTTCACATCGCTAGTACCGGAGCTAAATTCATCAGCCGGTACTAGAAATACATCTAAAACTAAGCTAATAATTTTTATTGTTTTTTATATGTTGGTTTTGAGCTTTTTGTTCCGAAAAAGAAGATTGCATTCCATAGGCACCCGCCATGGTACACGAAATTTTTGTCAAGAGTAAAAAATTCCAAACGCAAAGCTTATAAATTGTACGTTCGCACTAGACTTAATATACATTATCAAACGTACTCGTATTTGCGCAAAAGATTTGCTGCTATTCAGAAGTCAAATTACAAATCTTATTTATTAGATCTTCAAAACAATCTAGTCTCTGATCCGTCCAAATTTTGGAACTTCGTTAACTTAAAAAAAAAGTCATCTGGCTACCCTAAAAGAATGTTTCTTGATGAGACAGTTGCGAATTGTGAGAAAGATATTTTGAATCTATTCGCTGATTTTTTCCAGAGTGTCTACGTTGATCCTCCGGACGATAATTCTATAAATTTATCATTATGTGAAAACATTGTTAATATTGGATCAATTGAACTAGATGTTGACTCTGTTCTTACCGAGTTGAATGGTTTAAATGTTAAGAAGGGGGCTGGGCCTGATCTTGTTTCTCCTTTCATTCTTAAGAATTGTGCCGAAAGTCTGTGCTATCCATTGACCACAATATTTAATTATTCTTTGCGTTTAGGTCAGTTTCCCTCTGCCTGGAAAACTTCCTATATAACACCTGTTTTTAAAAGTGATAGTAAGAATAATATAAAAAATTATCGCCCGATCGCGATTCTTCCCACTGTCGCCAAATTATTCGAAAAACTCGTGTGCAATGTTTTAACTGCCACGCTTAAGCAACACATATCCATCCATCAGCACGGATTCGTTAAAGGTCGATCAAGGAGCCGCTCCATTGCCATGACTTTTTCCCATGACAAAAAAATGCAGGAAACTAGAGCAAGATAGACTTATGTAGATCTAAAAAGGAATGACTGAATACAAGGTAAACGTTTTCCCTTCCAGTTTAACAACTTTATAGCAATCATAGCAAACCTTATGCTATGAATATAATGTTCAAATTGGCATGGTAACAAAGCTTTTGACTATGCATGCGAAGGAGAAAAAGCTTTTAAAATGACATCACGCTATAATAACAGTTTCAAGGACAAGGGACAAATGTGATTGTAGTAGAAATCGCCATAACATCGCCATAAAATCGCCATAACAAAAGAGGGGAAATTATTTTTGCATTTGCCGACAAATTTTTGCAGTTGATTCTTATCTCCCTTTCTCGCCAAGGTATCTTCACATAAATGTGTCTCATTTTTTTGTCATGGGAAAAAGTCATGGCAATGGAGCGGCTCCTTCAACTGCAACAAATTTAGTTGAATTTACAAATTATTGCCAGTATAAAATAGAAGATGGTCACCAAGTTGATGCCATATATACGGATTTTTCAAAAGCGTTTGATCGTGTTCAACATAAGATTTTATTGAAAAAACTCGCAATATTGGGAATACATTCTAGTCTTCTTTGTTGGTTATCGTCTTATTTATCTTCTCGCATGCAATGTGTAAAAATTTTTAATTTATTTTCACGATTCTTTGTAGTTCGTTCTGGTGTCCCGCAAGGGAGTCATCTTGGCCCCCTTTTATTTATTTTATTTACTAATGACCTGTGTAACGTCCTTAAATCGTCTAAATGTTTGCTGTATGCTGACGATCTGAAAGTTTTTCGAGTCGTAGACAGCTTTCAAGATTCTGATTTGTTGCAGAGTGATTTGAATGCACTGTCTGATTGGTGTGTAAAAAATTACATAACTTTAAACGTCTCTAAATGCTTTTCCATGTCACTCCATCGAAAGCTCAAGCCCGTACTTTTCGATTATAAAATTAGCAATATAACAATTAATAGAGTTAATGCGATCAAAGATCTTGGGGTGGTGTTTGATATCAATCTAACGTTTAATAATCACATCGATTATATTACTTCAAAAGCGAACGGACTTTTAGGTTTTATTATGCGTTTTTCCCGTGATCTAACTAATCCTTATGCGCTGAAAAGTATTTTTATAACTATTGTAAGGCCAATATTGGAATATGCGTGTATTGTTTGGAGTCCCAATTATGAAGTTCACATTAAGCGAATAGAATCCATCCAAAAAAGATTTCTGCGATTTGCACTTCGCCGTCTGAGTTGGTCAGATACGTATCTAGGTGTACATTGATTAACCTTGACACGTTAGGTTTTCGTCGTGATTTGTTACGTACCATGTTTCTTTTTAATGTTATGTTAGGAATTATTGACTCCCCTGTAATTTTGTCAAAAATTGGTTTTAACGTCTCCTCCCGTTCTCTAAGATCTCACCCCTTTCTAAACGTACCGTTCCATAGGACTGTTTACGGAACTAACGAGCCTATTAGCAATATGTGCCAGTTGTTCAACAATTGGTCAATGTTTTTTGATTTTAACATGTCTCGTGCTATGTTTCGTAAAAGAATCATTTTAAGTAAATTGTAGTTTTGATTTTGTTTTTCTGATGCACTATATATTTTATCTATTTTTTTATTGTAATTTTGCTTTTATTTATTTTTCTTTAATATTATTTTTCTTAAATCTATTGTATTTGTTGGAATCTGCCTGTTTTAGGATTTTTGTACCTGTTGGCTATGAAATTAATAATAATAATACGTCTAAAACCGATTTTGACACTATTTTGACATTTGAATTTGAAATATTATTGTTCGCCGTGAATTTCCGTGAATTTGTGTACGTTATTTTTTCAATAAATAAAATATTATTGTTCGCTGTGTTCCGTGAATTTTCCGTGAAGTTCCAATCGTATTATTTTCCGGCAGAAGCTGAAGAATATCAAAATGGAGAACGTTACAAGGAAAAGCAGTACAAGGAAAAGCAGTACAAGGAAAAGACTGTCCCATTTCCCAGTAATCTCAAGGAGAGACATCCTCTTCATGAGGCCGATTACAAAAGTAGGATTAAGTGAAGAGATTGTTGAGCGTCTCAAGAATTGTGAGGGAGGCAATCGGAAAAAGAGGAGGGATCATCCTGAAGACGTTAACCCCGGAGATGCATTATGCTACATTTACACGAATGTCAAATTTGTCATTTTTTTCTTGTCATTATGTTAATTCCCGTGTAAATGGCATAATTTTTGTAATTTTTTCTGTCAGAAAATGTCAATCTCTCATAAAAGAATGAACTTGTCCATTCTTTTATGCCAGATTGTCATTCGTGCAAACGCAATATTAGTTATGACAACTTTAGTATTCAACTTTTGTCATAACTAATATTGCGTTTGCACGAATGACAATCTGGCATAAAAGAATGGACAAGTTCATTCTTTTATGAGAGATTGACATTTTCTGACAGAAAAAATTACAAAAATTATGCCATTTACACGGGAATTAACATAATGACAAGAAAAAAATGACAAATTTGTCATTCGTGTAAATGTAGCATTACTAAAGATTAAAAAGGAGAAGCGGAAGAAGAAAGAGAACATTTCATCTCCAAGCAGTAGTCCGCTTCGAAACGGAGTGAAGCCCAAGAGAACGATTTATCTTGGATCAAAACTCTTTGATTTCACTAGGCTACATTATAGTTTAAAATTACATCTAATGAAATATCTTTGTAATGTTCGCGTTTTAATTTCAAATAAATGCCTATAAGTTTATGTTACGCTAATTTTTACCTTTTCGAACCCCATTCCCACTACTTGTCACGCTTTTAGGTGCTGGCGCTAGAGTCTCACCGTATGTCAATTTTTGGTCGAAGCCGAACTTCGGTCTTCTAATTTCTTATCATTTCTAATATCTTGGACAAAAATGCTCCAATAAATTCTGAATGTAGTGTGTGAAACGAAATCTTACCGTGAAAAATTTTCTGCAAAAACGAGGTGCCGAAAACGAAAAGGATACGTTTTGGTGGTGATGAAAAAATTCAATTTTTTTTATCATTCTAAACACACTGGTGTAATTCATTTTTGTGTGTGATGACGGGATCTTGGCGTTACAAACGGTAAGGCAAATTTAATATACCCTTTGGTTTCACCATACGGGTATAAAAATGAAATTACATCGGATTCCTTTTTTTTGCCATGGCTGTGGGTGTTGCAAATCGTCCGCTACCAATTGTAGAACGTAAATAAACGTTGTTTTCGGCATTCAAAAACGCAAAAAAAAAATCCACATCGTCCCAATTATTTATTGTATTTCATTGTGGCATATGGTAGATTCGGCGGTCAAATCGATAATTCATCACTACTTGCCCATCACTCTCGATGTCGTCGAAATCGCGAAATAAACCATCACCGCCAAAAATCAAATCCATTTTCTACATACACAAAAACCAATCACAGAATAATATAATCAATTCAATAAAAATCGACTACGCCAGTATTATATTATAGGTGAAGAAATCAAATTGGCATAAA
The DNA here is from genome assembly GCA_964034945.1 of Chrysopilus asiliformis. NCBI lineage: Eukaryota > Metazoa > Arthropoda > Insecta > Diptera > Rhagionidae > Chrysopilus > Chrysopilus asiliformis. Next base: position 1,251,937 of record OZ035964.1, read on the forward strand.
TTCGAGTACTAACATCGCTAGACCCTCGATTTTGAGGGTCTAGGAAATAATTAGTACCAGCTAATACTCCGTACCAAAGTCCGTACTAAGGCGCGCTAGTACTTGGTGAAGAAATGACTTGATACCAATTTGAGTACCAAATTTTGGTCTAATACCGGTAATAGCGTTAGTACTCTGTGAAGAAATCGGCCGTTAGCCTTGCATTTTACGAGAAACGGAACTGTGCAAAATTTCTAGTCTCTAGCTCAATCCGTGCGCCCGCAATCGGCGCCACAGACGGACGGACGGACGGACGGACAGACAGACAGACAGACAGACAGACAGACAGACGGACGGACATGCAAAAATTAATTATTTTTATCATTCTAAACACACTGGTATAATTCATTTTTGTGTGTGATGACGGGATTTTGGCGTTACAAACGGTAAGGCAAAGTTAGTATACCCTTGTTATACATACCATACGGGTATAAAAACCACGCGAAAAAATTTTGAATTTCGCAGGAATGCCTTATGAAGACTAAACTGGGCACAGAGATGGACTTTGATATTTGGAGCGACCAAACAGACGCAATTTTTTGGCGTCAAAATTTGTAGGATTTAGTATTTTTTTTTTTGGAGAGTTTTCGAACGGTTTTTTAAAGCATCTGCGTTCGTTTTTGGAGAGCTGAGCCATATGGATATTTCTGATCTGAGGATAATTAAAAAAGGACACTGTATGAGAATCATATCATAGTATATTAGATTTGGTATTCCGTTTGTAACGCATCGAACCAATCGTCGGACACAAAAATGAACTACAGCAGGGTGTTAAGGATGTCAAAAGATTTTGATTGGTAAAAGCCTGTCCGTCTGTCTACCATTTACACCATTCATTATTCTCCGTCGATGTCAAATTGCCACTGTGTATTTTTCATTGTGTGATTCCACCGTGCATTTCCACGCTTCTAACGTTCCACCGTGTTATTTCCACCGTGGAGTGTTCACCGTGCAGCTCCCCACCGTGCGAAATCCACATTGTAATTTCCACCGTGCAATTTTGACCGTGAAATTTTCACCGTGCATTTTTTACCGTGCGAAGTCCACAATGCAGTTTCCACCGCCTGACTTTCACCGTGTTATTTGCATCGTGAATGTCCCCGTGGTTTTTCCATTGTGCCATTTCCACCGTTTAATTTTCACGATGTAATTTTGAACTCGCAACGTCAGTCCATTTCTTTCTTTATGTATTATTATTGAAAAAAGATGCTAGGCCGCTAGATGTTAGACAGATAAGCTAGTTTGTATATCGTAGGGACCCGTTTTAAAACATAACAAAAGCTATAATTGCCAATTTGGCAATGATTGGAGACCCGTATGGTGATATTCGTATCAAAATTCGAACAGTTGTACCAAAATTCCACTTTGAAGTCAAACTTTCCAATAAGATTTTTTAAAACTTATTCCAATCGGATTTTGATGTATGGTAGTTTTATGTAGAATCATATCCTAAATAACTTTTGTTCTTGGACTTTTTTGATAAGATGCATCGTTTTTGTGATATTCGCAAAAAACATTTTCGTTCGTACGGTCCATTTTTGCCCATTAACGAACTTACGGCCAATTTCTTCACAGAGTACTAAAGTGGAGTCTAGCTAGTCCAGGTACTAGCTCTGATACTCGGTACCAACGAAAAGTTAGTACTTGTGCATTTCTTCACATCGCTAGTACCGGAGCTAAATTCATCAGCCGGTACTAGCGGCAAATACATCTAAAACTAAGCTAATAATTTTTATTGTTTTTTATATGTTGGTTTTGAGCTTTTTGTTCCGAAAAAGAAGATTGCATTCCATAGGCACCCGCCATGGTACACGAAATTTTTGTCAAGAGTAAAAAATTCCAAACGCAAAGCTTATAAATTGTACGTTCGCACTAGACTTAATATACATTATCAAACGTACTCGTATTTGCGCAAAAGATTTGCTGCTATTCAGAAGTCAAATTACAAATCTTATTTATTAGATCTTCAAAACAATCTAGTCTCTGATCCGTCCAAATTTTGGAACTTCGTTAACTTAAAAAAAAAGTCATCTGGCTACCCTAAAAGAATGTTTCTTGATGAGACAGTTGCGAATTGTGAGAAAGATATTTTGAATCTATTCGCTGATTTTTTCCAGAGTGTCTACGTTGATCCTCCGGACGATAATTCTATAAATTTATCATTATGTGAAAACATTGTTAATATTGGATCAATTGAACTAGATGTTGACTCTGTTCTTACCGAGTTGAATGGTTTAAATGTTAAGAAGGGGGCTGGGCCTGATCTTGTTTCTCCTTTCATTCTTAAGAATTGTGCCGAAAGTCTGTGCTATCCATTGACCACAATATTTAATTATTCTTTGCGTTTAGGTCAGTTTCCCTCTGCCTGGAAAACTTCCTATATAACACCTGTTTTTAAAAGTGATAGTAAGAATAATATAAAAAATTATCGCCCGATCGCGATTCTTCCCACTGTCGCCAAATTATTCGAAAAACTCGTGTGCAATGTTTTAACTGCCACGCTTAAGCAACACATATCCATCCATCAGCACGGATTCGTTAAAGGTCGATCAAGGAGCCGCTCCATTGCCATGACTTTTTCCCATGACAAAAAAATGCAGGAAACTAGAGCAAGATAGACTTATGTAGATCTAAAAAGGAATGACTGAATACAAGGTAAACGTTTTCCCTTCCAGTTTAACAACTTTATAGCAATCATAGCAAACCTTATGCTATGAATATAATGTTCAAATTGGCATGGTAACAAAGCTTTTGACTATGCATGCGAAGGAGAAAAAGCTTTTAAAATGACATCACGCTATAATAACAGTTTCAAGGACAAGGGACAAATGTGATTGTAGTAGAAATCGCCATAACATCGCCATAAAATCGCCATAACAAAAGAGGGGAAATTATTTTTGCATTTGCCGACAAATTTTTGCAGTTGATTCTTATCTCCCTTTCTCGCCAAGGTATCTTCACATAAATGTGTCTCATTTTTTTGTCATGGGAAAAAGTCATGGCAATGGAGCGGCTCCTTCAACTGCAACAAATTTAGTTGAATTTACAAATTATTGCCAGTATAAAATAGAAGATGGTCACCAAGTTGATGCCATATATACGGATTTTTCAAAAGCGTTTGATCGTGTTCAACATAAGATTTTATTGAAAAAACTCGCAATATTGGGAATACATTCTAGTCTTCTTTGTTGGTTATCGTCTTATTTATCTTCTCGCATGCAATGTGTAAAAATTTTTAATTTATTTTCACGATTCTTTGTAGTTCGTTCTGGTGTCCCGCAAGGGAGTCATCTTGGCCCCCTTTTATTTATTTTATTTACTAATGACCTGTGTAACGTCCTTAAATCGTCTAAATGTTTGCTGTATGCTGACGATCTGAAAGTTTTTCGAGTCGTAGACAGCTTTCAAGATTCTGATTTGTTGCAGAGTGATTTGAATGCACTGTCTGATTGGTGTGTAAAAAATTACATAACTTTAAACGTCTCTAAATGCTTTTCCATGTCACTCCATCGAAAGCTCAAGCCCGTACTTTTCGATTATAAAATTAGCAATATAACAATTAATAGAGTTAATGCGATCAAAGATCTTGGGGTGGTGTTTGATATCAATCTAACGTTTAATAATCACATCGATTATATTACTTCAAAAGCGAACGGACTTTTAGGTTTTATTATGCGTTTTTCCCGTGATCTAACTAATCCTTATGCGCTGAAAAGTATTTTTATAACTATTGTAAGGCCAATATTGGAATATGCGTGTATTGTTTGGAGTCCCAATTATGAAGTTCACATTAAGCGAATAGAATCCATCCAAAAAAGATTTCTGCGATTTGCACTTCGCCGTCTGAGTTGGTCAGATACGTATTTAGGTGTACATTGATTAACCTTGACACGTTAGGTTTTCGTCGTGATTTGTTACGTACCATGTTTCTTTTTAATGTTATGTTAGGAATTATTGACTCCCCTGTAATTTTGTCAAAAATTGGTTTTAACGTCCCCTCCCGTTCTCTAAGATCTCACCCCTTTCTAAACGTACCGTTCCATAGGACTGTTTACGGAACTAACGAGCCTATTAGCAATATGTGCCAGTTGTTCAACAATTGGTCAATGTTTTTTGATTTTAACATGTCTCGTGCTATGTTTCGTAAAAGAATCATTTTAAGTAAATTGTAGTTTTGATTTTGTTTTTCTGATGCACTATATATTTTATCTATTTTTTTTATTGTAATTTTGCTTTTATTTATTTTTCTTTAATATTATTTTTCTTAAATCTATTGTATTTTTTGGAATCTGCCTGTTAGGATTTTTGTACCTGTTGGCTATGAAATTAATAATAATAATACGTCTAAAACCGATTTTGACACTATTTTGACATTTGAATTTGAAATATTATTGTTCGCCGTGAATTTCCGTGAATTTGTGTACGTTATTTTTTCAATAAATAAAATATTATTGTTCGCTGTGTTCCGTGAATTTTCCGTGAAGTTCCAATCGTATTATTTTCCGGCAGAAGCTGAAGAATATCAAAATGGAGAACGTTACAAGGAAAAGCAGTACAAGGAAAAGCAGTACAAGGAAAAGACTGTCCCATTTCCCAGTAATCTCAAGGAGAGACATCCTCTTCATGAGGCCGATTACAAAAGTAGGATTAAGTGAAGAGATTGTTGAGCGTCTCAAGAATTGTGAGGGAGGCAATCGGAAAAAGAGGAGGGAACATCCTGAAGACGTTAACCCCGGAGATGCATTACTAAAGATTAAAAAGGAGAAGCGGAAGAAGAAAGAGAACATTTCATCTCCAAGCAGTAGTCCGCTTCGAAACGGAGTGAAGCCCAAGAGAACGATTTATCTTGGATCAAAACTCTTTGATTTCACTAGGCTACATTATAGTTTAAAATTACATCTAATGAAATATCTTTGTAATGTTCGCGTTTTAATTTCAAATAAATGCCTATAAGTTTATGTTACGCTAATTTTTACCTTTTCGAACCCCATTCCCACTACTTGTCACGCTTTTAGGTGCTGGCGCTAGAGTCTCACCGTATGTCAATTTTTGGTCGAAGCCGAACTTCGGTCTTCTAATTTCTTATCATTTCTAATATCTTGGACAAAAATGCTCCAATAAATTCTGAATGTAGTGTGTGAAACGAAATCTTACCGTGAAAAATTTTCTGCAAAAACGAGGTGCCGAAAACGAAAAGGATACGTTTTGGTGGTGATGGAAAAATTCAATTTTTTTTATCATTCTAAACACACTGGTGTAATTCATTTTTGTGTGTGATGACGGGATCTTGGCGTTACAAACGGTAAGGCAAATTTAATATACCCTTTGGTTTCACCATACGGGTATAAAAATGAAATTACATCGGATTCCTTTTTTTTGCCATGGCTGTGGGTGTTGCAAATCGTCCGCTACCAATTGTAGAACGTAAATAAACGTTGTTTTCGGCATTCAAAAACGCAAAAAAAAAATCCACATCGTCCCAATTATTTATTGTATTTCATTGTGGCATATGGTAGATTCGGCGGTCAAATCGATAATTCATCACTACTTGCCCATCACTCTCGATGTCGTCGAAATCGCGAAATAAACCATCACCGCCAAAAATCAAATCCATTTTCTACATACACAAAAACCAATCACAGAATAATATAATCAATTCAATAAAAATCGACTACGCCAGTATTATATTATAGGTGAAGAAATCAAATTGGCATAAATTCGAGTACTAACATCGCTAGACCCTCGATTTTGAGGGTCTAGGAAATAATGAGTACCAGCTAATACTCCGTACCAAAGTCCGTACTAAGGCGCGCTAGTACTTGGTGAAGAAATGACTTGATACCAATTTGAGTACCAAATTTTGGTCTAATACCGGTAATAGCGTTAGTACTCTGTGAAGAAATCGGCCGTTAGCCTTGCATTTTACGAGAAACGGAACTGTGCAAAATTTCTAGTCTCTAGCTCAATCCGTGCGCCCGCAATCCGCGCCACAGACGGACAGACGGACGGACGGACGGACATGCAAAAATTAATTATTTTTATCATTCTAAACACACTGGTATAATTCATTTTTGTGTGTGATGACGGGATCTTGGCGTTACAAACGGTAAGGCAAAGTTAGTATACTATACCCTTTGGTATACATACCATACGGGTATAAAAACCACGCGAAAAAATTTTGAATTTCGCAGGAATGCCTTATGAAGACTAAACTGGGCACAGAGATGGACTTTGATATTTGGAGCGACCAAACAGACGCAATTTTTTGGCGTCAAAATTTGTAGGATTTAGTATTTTTTTTTTGGAGAGTTTTCGAACGGTTTTTTAAAGCATCTGCGTTCGTTTTTGGAGAGCTGAGCCATATGGATATTTCTGATCTGAGGATAATTAAAAAAGGACACTGTATGAGAATCATATCATAGTATATTAGATTTGGTATTCCGTTTGTAACGCATCGAACCAATCGTCGGACACAAAAATGAACTACAGCAGGGTGTTAAGGATGTCAAAAGATTTTGATTGGTAAAAGCCTGTCCGTCTGTCTACCATTTGCACCATTCATTATTCTCCGTCGATGTCAAATTGCCACTGTGTATTTTTCATTGTGTGATTCCACCGTGCATTTCCACGCTTCTAACATTCCACCGTGTTATTTCCACCGTGGAGTGTTCACCGTGCAGCTCCCCACCGTGCGAAATCCACATTGTAATTTCCACCGTGCAATTTTGACCGTGAAATTTTCACCGTGCATTTTTTACCGTGCGAAGTCCACAATGCAGTTTCCACCGCCTGACTTTCACCGTGTTATTTGCATCGTGAATGTCCCCGTGGTTTTTCCATTGTGCCATTTCCACCGTTTAATTTTCACGATGTAATTTTGAACTCGCAACGTCAGTCCATTTCTTTCTTTATGTATTATTATTGAAAAAAGATGCTAGGCCGCTAGATGTTAGACAGATAAGCTAGTTTGTATATCGTAGGGACCCGTTTTAAAACATAACAAAAGCTATAATTGCCAATTTGGCAATGATTGGAGACCCGTATGGTGATATTCGTATCAAAATTCGAACAGTTGTACCAAAATTCCACTTTGAAGTCAAACTTTCCAATAAGATTTTTTAAAACTTATTCCAATCGGATTTTGATGTATGGTAGTTTTATGTAGAATGTTCTTAATACGAAAAATACTTTCGCGACCTCTTCTATACGGGATGTATTTTTTTCGGAATTTCAGAGGCTTGTTCTTAATACGAAAAATACTTTCGCGACCTTTTCTATACGGGATGTATTTTTTCCGGAATTTCAGAGGCTTGTTCTTAATACGAAAAATACTTTCGCGACCTTTTCTATAGGGGATGTATTTTTTTCGGAATTTCAGAGGCTTGTTCTTAATACGAAAAATACTTTCGCGACCTTTTCTATAGGGGATGTATTTTTTCCGGAATTTCAGAGGCTTGTTCTTAATACGAAAAATACTTTCGCGACCTTTTCTATAGGGGATGTATTTTTTTCGGAATTTCAGAGGCTTGTTCTTAATACGAAAAATACTTTCGCGACCTTTTCTATAGGGGATGTATTTTTTTCGGAATTTCAGAGGCTTGTTCTTAATACGAAAAATACTTTCGCGACCTTTTCTATACGGGTTGTATTTTTTCCGGAATTTCAGAGGCTTGTTCTTAATACGAAAAATACTTTCGAGACCTTTTCTATAGGGGATGTATTTTTTTCGGAATTTCAGAGGCTTGTTCTAAGTAGGAAAAACATTTCCGACACCTTTTCTATCCGGGATATATTTTGCTCGAATTTCTAGAGGCTTGTTCTGAGTAGGAAAAATATTTCCGAGACCTTTTCTATCCGGGAAATATTTTTCTCGAATTTCTAGAGGCTTGTTCTGAAAAAATCAAAAAGAACATTTTTACCGACAAGGCATTCTAAATATTTTGCTCTTTGTAACTTTTTTGATTTGACGATCCGTTTTCGAGAAAACCGACCGAAAATTCAAATTTTCACTTCGATGGGGGAGATACTGATCCCATTTTGCCGAATTTATGAGATACGCATCTGAGGAAAATTTCAAATCCGCAGCATAGTTCGTGTGGGAAATAAAAAAAATCTTGCTAAGGAAATCGAAGGAATTTGGCATGGAAAACAAGCAAATGAAAACAAAGTTAACTTTTACAGTTTTCTAAAATATTTCCCATTCAAACTATGAAATTTGTCATGGAAATACAGAATTTCTTTGCAGTTTAATCGATTAAATGAACCAAAAACATGGAAATACAGAAAGGAAATTTCCCATTATTGGCCGCCGTCCGATTTTCGACGATTTTCTTTGTCCTCAAACAGTTTTCTTCGTAGATTTTATGCCTGTTTTACGGCGAAATACCGGCTGCAGTGATTTGCATTAAAATGAAGCATTTTCCTCCACTCTCGATTGTCTTGAAAATTTTCCCATTTTTACCAAGTATGTTTGAAAAAAATTACAAATTTTCTGGCATTATTCGAAAACATTCTGTAATCGATCCTGTCACACAGTTTTTCCTATATAAATTCAAAAAAAATAGAAATCTATTACTACTACAGTTTCTACAGCTCTATTACTACAGTAATTACTACAGTAATTACTACAGTAATTACTACAGTAATTACTACAGTAATTACTACAGTTTCTCTATCCGAAACTAGATGGCGCTGCGAACGCACGCAAAAAGTTTTTCTTCCACAATTCTATAATATTTGAGTAATTCAGTTCGGCAACCGCGCCCGTCTGACATTTCTCGGTTCGAGTGGCGTCGGTTTCGGTCGTTTCGGGACAACCTGCGCGCTTTTCTTCAAGTTTTTCGCGCAAAAAAATAAAAATTGCTGCAATTTGGAATTATCCGTGGATGGATCGTTAATTTCTCGAGTCGGAAATCGAAAAACGCCACAATTTCGGCACTTTATTCGTGCGCAGTGCGAATTTGTCTCGCTGCCAAATTCAGTTTCGGTTTCGGTCGCGAAAAATGAAATCCCTCGGAGTTTCGGAAATTTGCAGTGAAAGTGTGAAAAATGCAATATAATTAATGAAAATTGCAATGTGATTTAATGCAAAAGGCGGTTTTTACCGCAAAACAAAGAAAAAAAGCTAGACTAGAGAAAAATGTATGGTGAAAAAAGTGAAAGATTTTTTTTTTCTTCGGGCGGCGACGTTTTTCCCGCCTAAATGGAAATTTGCTGCTTTGAATTCAACAAAAACAAATTCAGAATTGGTAGACGAATTGTTTTTTCGTCTTGGATATCTCCAATTAATTGTAAGTTTTGTATAATTTTGACTTTTTGCTTTGTAAAAAAAAATACTTCAAAGTCACCTTCGTTGCGGCACTTTTGGCACGTGCCGATCATCATTCCACTTTATTATAAGTTTTTCGAAATCGGATGGTGTTGTAAAAAAATATGGTGTTGTACAAAAAAAAAGGTGGACGTTTGGTTGTTTTTTCAAACACGTCTTTTTTATTACACAGAAAAAAATCCCAGTATTTTCCAAGTATAAAAAAAAGATTCCTGAATTTTCCAGGTCTTTTTTGTTTGTGAAATTTTTTACAAAACTTTTCTAAGCGAACAAAATATTTTACTCGCAAAAATTAAAGACAATAAATTTTTTTTTTTGGATATTTTAATAAAACAAATGCTTTTTCTAAGAAAAAATTCGCAACCCACAACTTGCCTGTGGGTGGGAGGGTGGGTTGGTGGGTTGTAGGGACACACGCTGGATGAGTGGCAGGTGAGGACCAGTTGTGCGGTGGACATCTTAGTGTGTGGGTGGGTGCGTGTGTGGCTCAACGGATGACGTCATACACATCATGCAGCAGCGCACTAGAAATTGCTTCGTTCGGAAGCGGGGAGAAGGGTTTAAAAAAGGGAACCTTTGAGCCTGGAATAGTCTAAATCACACCCAATCGATTGCAACTCTTGCAAGTATTTCAACTAAGCAATTTTTCGTGCAAAAATGTTTGTTTTTAATATAAAAAAAACTAATTTTGAATTTGGAAAACATTTCCCTGTTTTTTCTTAGGGGATTTTCTGCACAAAAATTTTTTTCCAGAATTTTCCAAGGCGTTTCCTATAAAGAAAAACGTTTGTGTGAATTTTAAATGCAATTTTCGAGTGGAAAATTTTTATTCTGAATTTTTGGACGGCTTTTCGACGCAGTAAAGTTTTTTTTCTGATTTTTTCAAGGCCTTTTCCAAGCGATAAAACTTTTTCCTGACCTTTTGGTGGCCTTTTTTACACGAACAATTTTTTCCATGGACCTTTGGAGGCATTTTTGAAGTAGAAAATAATTTTCTCGAATTTTTAGAAGTTTTCCTCGATAGAAAAAATATTTCCGAAACTTATTCTATCCGGAAATATTTTTTCCAATTGTTAGAGGCTTGTTCTGAGTAGGAAAAATATTTCCGAGACCTTTTCTATACGGGATGTATTTTTTCCGGAATTTCAGAGGCTTGTTCTTAATACGAAAAATACTTTCGGGACCTTTTCTATACGGGATGTATTTTTTCCGGAATTTCAGAGGCTTGTTCTTAATACGAAAAATACTTTCGCGACCTTTTCTATACGGGATGTATTTTTTTCGGAATTTCAGAGGCTTGTTCTTAATACGAAAAATACTTTCGCGACCTTTTCTATACGGGATGTATTTTTTCCGGAATTTCAGAGGCTTGTTCTTAATACGAAAAATACTTTCGCGACCTTTTCTATAGGGGATGTATTTTTTTCGGAATTTCAGAGGCTTGTTCTTAATACGAAAAATACTTTCGAGACCTTTTCTATAGGGGATGTATTTTTTTTCGGAATTTCAGAGGCTTGTTCTGAGTAGGAAAAATGTTTCCGTGACCTTTTCTGTCCGGGAAATATTTTTCTCGAATTTCTAGAGGCTTGTTCTAAGTAGGAAAAACATTTCCGACACCTTTTCTATCCGGGATATATTTTGCTCGAATTTCTAGAGGCTTGTTCTGAGTAGGAAAAATATTTCCGAGACCTTTTCTATCCGGGAAATATTTTTCTCGAATTTCTAGAGGCTTGTTCTGAGTAGGAAAAATATTTCCGAGACCTTTTCTATCCGGGAAATATTTTTCTCGAATTTCTAGAGGCTTGTTCTGAGTAGGAAAAATATTTCCGAGACCTTTTCTATCCGGGAAATATTTTTCTCGAATTTTTAGAGGCTTGTTCTTAGTAGGAAAAATATTTCCGAGACTTTTTCCACCCGGGAAATATTTTTCTCGAATTTTTAAAGGCTTGTTCTTAATACGAAAAATACTTTCGCGACCTTTTCTATAGGGGATGTATTTTTTTCGGAATTTCAGAGGCTTGTTCTTAATACGAAAAATACTTTCGCGACCTTTTCTATACGGGATGTATTTTTTCCGGAATTTCAGAGGCTTGTTCTTAATACGAAAAATACTTTCGCGGCCTGTTCTATACGGGATGTATTTTTTCCGGAATTTCAGAGGCTTGTTCTTAATACGAAAAATACTTTCGCGACCTTTTCTATACGGGATGTATTTTTTCCGGAATTTCAGAGGCTTGTTCTTAATACGAAAAATACTTTCGCGACCTTTTCTATAGGGGATGTATTTTTTTCGGAATTTCAGAGGCTTGTTCTTAATACGAAAAATACTTTCGCGACCTTTTCTATACGGGATGTATTTTTTCCGGAATTTCAGAGGCTTGTTCTTAATACGAAAAATACTTTCGCGACCTTTTCTATACGGGATGTATTTTTCCCGGAATTTCAGAGGCTTGTTCTTAATACGAAAAATACTTTCGCGACCTTTTCTATAGGGGATGTATTTTTTTCGGAATTTCAGAGGCTTGTTCGACATAGTAAACTTTTTTCGGAATTTTTGGAGGCCTTTTCCAAGCGGTAAAAATATTTTTCTCGAATTTTTACTCGCTTGTTCTGAGTATGAAAAATATTTCCGAGACCTTTTCTATCCGGGAAATATTTTCTTCGAATTTTAAGAGGCATCATATTCTGTGTAAGAAAATTCAAATGAAATTTTCGCATCTGAATGAATTTTTCGCATGATTTAATAAAATGTTCATTGAAAATGTGTGGAAAATAGATTTTTGTTTGAATATTCAGGAAGTTCATCATAAAAATCTTGTTTACGGCGAAAATTTGTTTAAAAATGTGGGAAAAAATTTAATTAGGATTAATGTTGGGTAGAAGAGTCAATATAAAAAGCAATTGAATAATGAAAATCCCCTAGTGTTGCCATTTGTGAAAAGGTAGATGGAATAAAATATTTTGTTTACTTTAAAATATTCTAAAAACTAGTAAAAAATTCTTTTAGATGTTTAAAATGCCATTAGGAGATCGAAAAATACTTTTCAGTTGAAAACTTTCATAATAAAAACCAAAATACTGGTTGCGAATTAAAAACGATTTGAAATTTCGCGCCTATGAAAAAATTCAATCGCCACACTCCGCATCATGTCCAGCAAAAATGACCGCACCGCCTCCACATAAAGGCGATTTTTGCCACCCATCATTTGAATGGCTGACAGAGAGTGCGTCCAGTGAGTCTGAGAACGACGATTCTTCATTCTGCAAATCATTCAGCGACGCCATTGCCTAAAAAAATTATTTTAATCATTAGTGCGGTTTATCGACAAAACTTTTAGTTTTCAATATTTCAAGTAAACGCGGAAAATATGTGCAATCGTTTTTATCTATTCGGAAAGTATCCAAATACCGAATTGTCAACGAAATTCGAGTCGTACGAAATCATTCCAAACTCCGGAAGATTTTTCTACGAAATTTAATGGAGTCGCCGGAAGAAGCGATCAGAAATTTTTCTTGACTCTTTTTTACCGGGAAATTTGATTACTTTTTTACGCGAGTGTGTGTGTGAATTACAAAAGTGAACTTTTAGTGTGTGTTCTAAGTCGGAAGGAATTATTTCCCTGGTCCTTGACACTTTGGTGAGTTATGCCATCATCGTTTCTTTATTTTTTGCCTAATAGTATGAATTATTTTCGACTTGTGGGACGGAAAGTGATTTTATTTTACCATAAAAGTGATTTTCCTTTGCCATAAAAAGGAAATCTCCTACAACTTGACAAAACTTATTGGAATTTATATAAGAGTTTTTTGTTCTCTGGACTTTTAATTTCTATTCCATTTTCCGGTTGATTTGTCATGCAAATCCAGGAAAAATTTCAAGATCGAAATATTTTTTGGAATTTTTTAAGTCATTGCTGAGAAGGAAAAATATTTCCGCATTCTTTTCTATGCGGGAAATTTTTTTTTCCGATTTTTTAGAGGTTTGTTCTGATTAGGGAAAATATTTCCGAGACCTTTTCTATCCGGGAAATATTTTTCTCGAATTTTTAGAGGCTTGTTCTGAGTAGGAAAAATACTTTCGAGACCTTTTCTATCCGGGAAATATTTTTCTCGAATTTTTACTCGCTTGTTCTGAGTAGGAAAAATATTTCCGAGACCTTTTCTATCCGGGAAATATTTTTCTCGAATTTTTACTCGCTTGTTCTGAGTAGGAAAAATATTTCCGAGACCTTTTCTATCCGGGAAATATTTTTCTCTGAATTTTAGTCACTTGTTCCTAGTGGGAAAAATATTTCCGAGACCTTTTCTATACGGGAAGTATTTTTCTCGAATTTACTTGTTCCTAGTAGGAAAAATATTTCCGAGACCTTTTCTATCCGAGAAATATTTTTCTCGAATTTTTAGAGGCTTGTTCTGAGTTCGAAAAATATTTCCGAGACCTTTTCTATCCGGGAAATATTTTTCTCGAATTTTTACTCGCTTGTTCTGAGTAGGAAAAATATTTCCGAGACCTTTTCTATCCGGGAAATATTTTTCTCGAATTTTTACTCGCTTGTTCTGAGTAGGAAAAATATTTTCGAGACCTTTTCTATCCGGGATATATTTTTCTCGAATTTCTAGAGGCTTGTTCTAAGTTGGAAAAATATTTCCGAGACCTTTTCTATCCGGGAAATATTTTTCTCTAATTTTTACTCGCTTGTTCTGAGTATGAAAATATTTCCGAGACCTTTTCTATCCGAGAAATATTTTTCTCGAATTTTTAGAGGCTTTTTCTAAGTTGAAAAAATACTTTCGACACCTTTTCTATCCGGGATATATTTTTCTCGAATTTTTACTCGCTTTTCTCAGTAGGAAAAATATTTCCGAGACCTTTTCTATCCGAGAAATATTTTTCTCGAATTTTTACTCGCTTGTTCTGAGTAGGAAAAATACTTTCGAAACATTTTCTATCCGAGAAATATTTTTCTCGAATTTTTAGAGGCTTTTTCTAAGTTGGAAAAATATTTCCGAGACCCTTTCTATCCGGGAAATATTTTTCTCGAATTTTTAGAGGCTTATTCTGAGTAGGAAAAATATTTCCGAGACCTTTCGTATCCGGGAAATATTTTTCTCGAATTTTTACTCGCTTGTTCTGAGTAGGAAAAATATTTCCGTGACCTTTTCTATCCGGGAAATATTTTTCTCGGATTTTTAGTCACTTGTTCCTAGTAGGAAAAATATTTCCGAGACCTTTTCTATCCGAGATATATTTTTCTCGAATTTTTACTCGCTTGTTCTGAGTAGGAAAAATATTTCCGAGACCTTTTCTATCCGGGAAATATTTTTCTCGAATTTTTACTCGCTTGTTCTGAGTAGGAAAAATATTTCCGTGACCTTTTCTATCCGGGAAATATTTTTCTCTAATTTCTAGAGGCTTGTTCTAAGTAGGAAAAATATTTCCGAGACCTTTTCTGTCCGGGAAATATTTTTCTTGAATTTTTACTCGCTTGTTCTGAGTAGGAAAAATATTTCCGAGACCTTTTCTATCCGGGAAATATTTTTCTCGAATTTCTAGAGGCTTGTTCTGAGTAGGAAAAATATTTCCGAGACCTTTTCTATCCGGGAAATATTTTTCTCGAATTTTTACTCGCTTGTTCTGAGTAGGAAAAATATTTCCGAAACCTTTTCTATCCGGGAAATATTTTTCTCGAATTTTTAGAGGCTTGTTCTGAGTAGGAAAAATACTTTCGAGACCTTTTCTATCCGGGAAATATTTTTCTCTAATTTCTAGAAGCTTGTTCTAAGTTGGAAAAATATTTCCGAGACCTTTTCTATCCGGGAAATATTTTTCTCTGATTTTTAGTCGCTTGTTCTGAGTAGGAAAAATATTTCCGAGACCTTTTCTATCCGGGAAATATTTTTCTCGAATTTTTAGAGGCTTGTTCTTAATACGAAAAATACTTTCGCGACCTTTTCTATACGGGATGTATTTTTTTCGGAATTTCAGAGGCTTGTTCTTAATACGAAAAATACTTTCGCGACCTTTTCTATAGGGGATGTATTTTTCCGGAATTTCAGAGGCTTGTTCTTAATACGAAAAATACTTTCGCGACCTTTTCTATACGGGATGTATTTTTTCCGGAATTTCAGAGGCTTGTTCTTAATACGAAAAATACTTTCGCGACCTTTTCTATACGGGATGTATTTTTTTCGGAATTTCAGAGGCTTGTTCTTAATACGAAAAATACTTTCGCGACCTTTTCTATACGGGATGTATTTTTTCCGGAATTTCAGAGGCTTGTTCTTAATACGAAAAATACTTTCGCGACCTTTTCTATACGGGATGTATTTTTTCCGGAATTTCAGAGTCGCGACCTTTTCTATAGGGGATGTATTTTTTTCGGAATTTCAGAGGCTTGTTCTTAATACGAAAAATACTTTCGCGACCTTTTCTATACGGGATGTATTTTTTTCGGAATTTCAGAGGCTTGTTCTTAATACGAAAAATACTTTCGCGACCTTTTCTATACGGGATGTATTTTTTCCGGAATTTCAGAGGCTTGTTCTTAATACGAAAAATACTTTCGCGACCTTTTCTATACGGGATGTATTTTTTCCGGAATTTCAGAGGCTTGTTCTTAATACGAAAAATACTTTCGCGACCTTTTCTATAGGGGATGTATTTTTTTCGGAATTTCAGAGGCTTGTTCTTAATACGAAAAATACTTTCGCGACCTTTTCTATAGGGGATGTATTTTTTTCGGAATTTCAGAGGCTTGTTCTTAATACGAAAAATACTTTCGCGACCTTTTCTATAGGGGATGTATTTTTTTCGGAATTTCAGAGGCTTGTTCTTAATACGAAAAATACTTTCGCGGCCTTTTCTATACGGGATGTATTTTTTCCGGAATTTCAGAGGCTTGTTCTTAATACGAAAAATACTTTCGCGACCTTTTCTATACGGGATGTATTTTTTCCGGAATTTCAGAGGCTTGTTCTTAATACGAAAAATACTTTCGCGACCTTTTCTATACGGGATGTATTTTTTCCGGAATTTCAGAGGCTTGTTCTTAATACGAAAAATACTTTCGCGGCCTTTTCTATACGGGATGTATTTTTTCCGGAATTTCAGAGGCTTGTTCTTAATACGAAAAATACTTTCGCGACCTTTTCTATACGGGATGTATTTTTTCCGGAATTTCAGAGGCTTGTTCTTAATACGAAAAATACTTTCGCGACCTTTTCTATAGGGGATGTATTTTTTTCGGAATTTCAGAGGCTTGTTCTTAATACGAAAAATACTTTCGCGACCTTTTCTATACGGGATGTATTTTTTCCGGAATTTCAGAGGCTTGTTCTTAATACGAAAAATACTTTCGCGACCTTTTCTATACGGGATGTATTTTTTTCGGAATTTCAGAGGCTTGTTCTTAATACGAAAAATACTTTCGCGACCTTTTCTATACGGGATGTATTTTTTCCGGAATTTCAGAGGCTTGTTCTTAATACGAAAAATACTTTCGCGACCTTTTCTATACGGGATGTATTTTTTCCGGAATTTCAGAGGCTTGTTCTTAATACGAAAAATACTTTCGCGACCTTTTCTATAGGGGATGTATTTTTTTCGGAATTTCAGAGGCTTGTTCTTAATACGAAAAATACTTTCGCGACCTTTTCTATACGGGATGTATTTTTTCCGGAATTTCAGAGGCTTGTTCTTAATACGAAAAATACTTTCGAGACCTTTTCTATAGGGGATGTATTTTTTTTCGGAATTTCAGAGGCTTGTTCTGAGTAGGAAAAATGTTTCCGTGACCTTTTCTGTCCGGGAAATATTTTTCTCGAATTTCTAGAGGCTTGTTCTAAGTAGGAAAAACATTTCCGACACCTTTTCTATCCGGGATATATTTTGCTCGAATTTCTAGAGGCTTGTTCTGAGTAGGAAAAATATTTCCGAGACCTTTTCTATCCGGGAAATATTTTTCTCGAATTTCTAGAGGCTTGTTCTGAGTAGGAAAAATATTTCCGAGACCTTTTCTATCCGGGAAATATTTTTCTCGAATTTCTAGAGGCTTGTTCTGAGTAGGAAAAATATTTCCGAGACCTTTTCTATCCGGGAAATATTTTTCTCGAATTTTTAGAGGCTTGTTCTTAGTAGGAAAAATATTTCCGAGACTTTTTCCACCCGGGAAATATTTTTCTCGAATTTTTAAAGGCTTGTTCTTAATACGAAAAATACTTTCGCGACCTTTTCTATAGGGGATGTATTTTTTTCGGAATTTCAGAGGCTTGTTCTTAATACGAAAAATACTTTCGCGACCTTTTCTATACGGGATGTATTTTTTTCGGAATTTCAGAGGCTTGTTCTTAATACGAAAAATACTTTCGCGACCTTTTCTATAGGGGATGTATTTTTTTCGGAATTTCAGAGGCTTGTTCTTAATACGAAAAATACTTTCGCGACCTTTTCTATAGGGGATGTATTTTTCCGGAATTTCAGAGGCTTGTTCTTAATACGAAAAATACTTTCGCGACCTTTTCTATACGGGATGTATTTTTTCCGGAATTTCAGAGGCTTGTTCTTAATACGAAAAATACTTTCGCGACCTTTTCTATAGGGGATGTATTTTTTTCGGAATTTTAGAGGCTTGTTCTTAATACGAAAAATACTTTCGCGACCTTTTCTATACGGGATGTATTTTTTCCGGAATTTCAGAGGCTTGTTCTTAATACGAAAAATACTTTCGCGACCTTTTCTATACGGGATGTATTTTTTCCGGAATTTCAGAGGCTTGTTCTTAATACGAAAAATACTTTCGCGACCTTTTCTATACGGGATGTATTTTTTCCGGAATTTCAGAGGCTTGTTCTTAATACGAAAAATACTTTCGCGACCTTTTCTATAAGGGATGTATTTTTTCCGGAATTTCAGAGGCTTGTTCTTAATACGAAAAATACTTTCGCGACCTTTTCTATAGGGGATGTATTTTTTTCGGAATTTCAGAGGCTTGTTCTTAATACGAAAAATACTTTCGCGACCTTTTCTATACGGGATGTATTTTTTCCGGAATTTCAGAGGCTTGTTCTTAATACGAAAAATACTTTCGCGACCTTTTCTATACGGGATGTATTTTTTCCGGAATTTCAGAGGCTTGTTCTTAATACGAAAAATACTTTCGCGACCTTTTCTATACGGGATGTATTTTTTCCGGAATTTCAGAGGCTTGTTCTTAATACGAAAAATACTTTCGCGACCTTTTCTATAGGGGATGTATTTTTTTCGGAATTTCAGAGGCTTGTTCTTAATACGAAAAATACTTTCGCGACCTTTTCTATAGGGGATGTATTTTTTTCGGAATTTCAGAGGCTTGTTCTTAATACGAAAAATACTTTCGCGGCCTTTTCTATACGGGATGTATTTTTTTCGGAATTTCAGAGGCTTGTTCTTAATACGAAAAATACTTTCGCGACCTTTTCTATAGGGGATGTATTTTTTCCGGAATTTCAGAGGCTTGTTCTTAATACGAAAAATACTTTCGCGACTTTTTCTATAGGGGATGTATTTTTTTCGGAATTTCAGAGGCTTGTTCTTAATACGAAAAATACTTTCGCGACCTTTTCTATAGGGGATGTATTTTTTTCGGAATTTCAGAGGCTTGTTCTTAATACGAAAAATACTTTCGCGACCTTTTCTATAGGGGATGTATTTTTTTCGGAATTTCAGAGGCTTGTTCTTAATACGAAAAATACTTTCGCGACCTTTTCTATACGGGATGTATTTTTTCCGGAATTTCAGACGCTTGTTCTTAATACGAAAAATACTTTCGCGACCTTTTCTATAGGGGATGTATTTTTTTCGGAATTTCAGAGGCTTGTTCTTAATACGAAAAATACTTTCGCGACCTTTTCTATAGGGGATGTATTTTTTTCGGAATTTCAGAGGCTTGTTCTTAATACGAAAAATACTTTCGCGGCCTTTTCTATACGGGATGTATTTTTTCCGGAATTTCAGAGGCTTGTTCTTAATACGAAAAATACTTTCGCGACCTTTTCTATACGGGATGTATTTTTTCCGGAATTTCAGAGGCTTGTTCTTAATACGAAAAATACTTTCGCGACCTTTTCTATACGGGATGTATTTTTTCCGGAATTTCAGAGGCTTGTTCTTTTTTTTCGGAATTTTAGAGGCTTGTTCTTAATACGAAAAATACTTTCGCGACCTTTTCTATACGGGATGTATTTTTTCCGGAATTTCAGAGGCTTGTTCTTAATACGAAAAATACTTTCGCGACCTTTTCTATACGGGATGTATTTTTTCCGGAATTTCAGAGGCTTGTTCTTAATACGAAAAATACTTTCGCGACCTTTTCTATACGGGATGTATTTTTTCCGGAATTTCAGAGGCTTGTTCTTAATACGAAAAATACTTTCGCGACCTTTTCTATAAGGGATGTATTTTTTCCGGAATTTCAGAGGCTTGTTCTTAATACGAAAAATACTTTCGCGACCTTTTCTATAGGGGATGTATTTTTTTCGGAATTTCAGAGGCTTGTTCTTAATACGAAAAATACTTTCGCGACCTTTTCTATACGGGATGTATTTTTTCCGGAATTTCAGAGGCTTGTTCTTAATACGAAAAATACTTTCGCGACCTTTTCTATACGGGATGTATTTTTTCCGGAATTTCAGAGGCTTGTTCTTAATACGAAAAATACTTTCGCGACCTTTTCTATACGGGATGTATTTTTTCCGGAATTTCAGAGGCTTGTTCTTAATACGAAAAATACTTTCGCGACCTTTTCTATAGGGGATGTATTTTTTTCGGAATTTCAGAGGCTTGTTCTTAATACGAAAAATACTTTCGCGACCTTTTCTATACGGGATGTATTTTTTCCGGAATTTCAGAGGCTTGTTCTTAATACGAAAAATACTTTCGCGACCTTTTCTATACGGGATGTATTTTTTTCGGAATTTCAGAGGCTTGTTCTTAATACGAAAAATACTTTCGCGACCTTTTCTATACGGGATGTATTTTTTCCGGAATTTCAGAGGCTTGTTCTTAATACGAAAAATACTTTCGCGACCTTTTCTATACGGGATGTATTTTTTCCGGAATTTCAGAGGCTTGTTCTTAATACGAAAAATACTTTCGCGACCTTTTCTATAGGGGATGTATTTTTTTCGGAATTTCAGAGGCTTGTTCTTAATACGAAAAATACTTTCGCGACCTTTTCTATACGGGATGTATTTTTTCCGGAATTTCAGAGGCTTGTTCTTAATACGAAAAATACTTTCGAGACCTTTTCTATAGGGGATGTATTTTTTTTCGGAATTTCAGAGGCTTGTTCTGAGTAGGAAAAATGTTTCCGTGACCTTTTCTGTCCGGGAAATATTTTTCTCGAATTTCTAGAGGCTTGTTCTAAGTAGGAAAAACATTTCCGACACCTTTTCTATCCGGGATATATTTTGCTCGAATTTCTAGAGGCTTGTTCTGAGTAGGAAAAATATTTCCGAGACCTTTTCTATCCGGGAAATATTTTTCTCGAATTTCTAGAGGCTTGTTCTGAGTAGGAAAAATATTTCCGAGACCTTTTCTATCCGGGAAATATTTTTCTCGAATTTCTAGAGGCTTGTTCTGAGTAGGAAAAATATTTCCGAGACCTTTTCTATCCGGGAAATATTTTTCTCGAATTTTTAGAGGCTTGTTCTTAGTAGGAAAAATATTTCCGAGACTTTTTCCACCCGGGAAATATTTTTCTCGAATTTTTAAAGGCTTGTTCTTAATACGAAAAATACTTTCGCGACCTTTTCTATAGGGGATGTATTTTTTTCGGAATTTCAGAGGCTTGTTCTTAATACGAAAAATACTTTCGCGACCTTTTCTATACGGGATGTATTTTTTTCGGAATTTCAGAGGCTTGTTCTTAATACGAAAAATACTTTCGCGACCTTTTCTATAGGGGATGTATTTTTTTCGGAATTTCAGAGGCTTGTTCTTAATACGAAAAATACTTTCGCGACCTTTTCTATAGGGGATGTATTTTTCCGGAATTTCAGAGGCTTGTTCTTAATACGAAAAATACTTTCGCGACCTTTTCTATACGGGATGTATTTTTTCCGGAATTTCAGAGGCTTGTTCTTAATACGAAAAATACTTTCGCGACCTTTTCTATAGGGGATGTATTTTTTTCGGAATTTTAGAGGCTTGTTCTTAATACGAAAAATACTTTCGCGACCTTTTCTATACGGGATGTATTTTTTCCGGAATTTCAGAGGCTTGTTCTTAATACGAAAAATACTTTCGCGACCTTTTCTATACGGGATGTATTTTTTCCGGAATTTCAGAGGCTTGTTCTTAATACGAAAAATACTTTCGCGACCTTTTCTATACGGGATGTATTTTTTCCGGAATTTCAGAGGCTTGTTCTTAATACGAAAAATACTTTCGCGACCTTTTCTATAAGGGATGTATTTTTTCCGGAATTTCAGAGGCTTGTTCTTAATACGAAAAATACTTTCGCGACCTTTTCTATAGGGGATGTATTTTTTTCGGAATTTCAGAGGCTTGTTCTTAATACGAAAAATACTTTCGCGACCTTTTCTATACGGGATGTATTTTTTCCGGAATTTCAGAGGCTTGTTCTTAATACGAAAAATACTTTCGCGACCTTTTCTATACGGGATGTATTTTTTCCGGAATTTCAGAGGCTTGTTCTTAATACGAAAAATACTTTCGCGACCTTTTCTATACGGGATGTATTTTTTCCGGAATTTCAGAGGCTTGTTCTTAATACGAAAAATACTTTCGCGACCTTTTCTATAGGGGATGTATTTTTTTCGGAATTTCAGAGGCTTGTTCTTAATACGAAAAATACTTTCGCGACCTTTTCTATAGGGGATGTATTTTTTTCGGAATTTCAGAGGCTTGTTCTTAATACGAAAAATACTTTCGCGGCCTTTTCTATACGGGATGTATTTTTTTCGGAATTTCAGAGGCTTGTTCTTAATACGAAAAATACTTTCGCGACCTTTTCTATAGGGGATGTATTTTTTCCGGAATTTCAGAGGCTTGTTCTTAATACGAAAAATACTTTCGCGACTTTTTCTATAGGGGATGTATTTTTTTCGGAATTTCAGAGGCTTGTTCTTAATACGAAAAATACT
Organism: Chrysopilus asiliformis; assembly: GCA_964034945.1. Taxonomy (NCBI): domain Eukaryota; kingdom Metazoa; phylum Arthropoda; class Insecta; order Diptera; family Rhagionidae; genus Chrysopilus; species Chrysopilus asiliformis. The sequence goes on from OZ035964.1 coordinate 1,274,447, forward strand.
TTCGCGACCTTTTCTATAGGGGATGTATTTTTTTCGGAATTTCAGAGGCTTGTTCTTAATACGAAAAATACTTTCGCGACCTTTTCTATAGGGGATGTATTTTTTTCGGAATTTCAGAGGCTTGTTCTTAATACGAAAAATACTTTCGCGACCTTTTCTATACGGGATGTATTTTTTCCGGAATTTCAGACGCTTGTTCTTAATACGAAAAATACTTTCGCGACCTTTTCTATAGGGGATGTATTTTTTTCGGAATTTCAGAGGCTTGTTCTTAATACGAAAAATACTTTCGCGACCTTTTCTATAGGGGATGTATTTTTTTCGGAATTTCAGAGGCTTGTTCTTAATACGAAAAATACTTTCGCGGCCTTTTCTATACGGGATGTATTTTTTCCGGAATTTCAGAGGCTTGTTCTTAATACGAAAAATACTTTCGCGACCTTTTCTATACGGGATGTATTTTTTCCGGAATTTCAGAGGCTTGTTCTTAATACGAAAAATACTTTCGCGACCTTTTCTATACGGGATGTATTTTTTCCGGAATTTCAGAGGCTTGTTCTTTTTTTTCGGAATTTTAGAGGCTTGTTCTTAATACGAAAAATACTTTCGCGACCTTTTCTATACGGGATGTATTTTTTCCGGAATTTCAGAGGCTTGTTCTTAATACGAAAAATACTTTCGCGACCTTTTCTATACGGGATGTATTTTTTCCGGAATTTCAGAGGCTTGTTCTTAATACGAAAAATACTTTCGCGACCTTTTCTATACGGGATGTATTTTTTCCGGAATTTCAGAGGCTTGTTCTTAATACGAAAAATACTTTCGCGACCTTTTCTATAAGGGATGTATTTTTTCCGGAATTTCAGAGGCTTGTTCTTAATACGAAAAATACTTTCGCGACCTTTTCTATAGGGGATGTATTTTTTTCGGAATTTCAGAGGCTTGTTCTTAATACGAAAAATACTTTCGCGACCTTTTCTATACGGGATGTATTTTTTCCGGAATTTCAGAGGCTTGTTCTTAATACGAAAAATACTTTCGCGACCTTTTCTATACGGGATGTATTTTTTCCGGAATTTCAGAGGCTTGTTCTTAATACGAAAAATACTTTCGCGACCTTTTCTATACGGGATGTATTTTTTCCGGAATTTCAGAGGCTTGTTCTTAATACGAAAAATACTTTCGCGACCTTTTCTATAGGGGATGTATTTTTTTCGGAATTTCAGAGGCTTGTTCTTAATACGAAAAATACTTTCGCGACCTTTTCTATAGGGGATGTATTTTTTTCGGAATTTCAGAGGCTTGTTCTTAATACGAAAAATACTTTCGCGGCCTTTTCTATACGGGATGTATTTTTTTCGGAATTTCAGAGGCTTGTTCTTAATACGAAAAATACTTTCGCGACCTTTTCTATAGGGGATGTATTTTTTCCGGAATTTCAGAGGCTTGTTCTTAATACGAAAAATACTTTCGCGACCATTTCTATAGGGGATGTATTTTTTTCGGAATTTCAGAGGCTTGTTCTTAATACGAAAAATACTTTCGCGACCTTTTCTATAGGGGATGTATTTTTTTCGGAATTTCAGAGGCTTGTTCTTAATACGAAAAATACTTTCGCGACCTTTTCTATAGGGGATGTATTTTTTTCGGAATTTCAGAGGCTTGTTCTTAATACGAAAAATACTTTCGCGACCTTTTCTATACGGGATGTATTTTTTCCGGAATTTCAGACGCTTGTTCTTAATACGAAAAATACTTTCGCGACCTTTTCTATAGGGGATGTATTTTTTTCGGAATTTCAGAGGCTTGTTCTTAATACGAAAAATACTTTCGCGACCTTTTCTATAGGGGATGTATTTTTTTCGGAATTTCAGAGGCTTGTTCTTAATACGAAAAATACTTTCGCGACCTTTTCTATACGGGATGTATTTTTCCCGGAATTTCAGAGGCTTGTTCTTAATACGAAAAATACTTTCGCGACCTTTTCTATACGGGATGTATTTTTTCCGGAATTTCAGAGGCTTGTTCTTAATACGAAAAATACTTTCGCGACCTTTTCTATAGGGGATGTATTTTTTTCGGAATTTCAGAGGCTTGTTCTTAATACGAAAAATACTTTCGCGACCTTTTCTATACGGGATGTATTTTTTCCGGAATTTCAGACGCTTGTTCTTAATACGAAAAATACTTTCGCGACCTTTTCTATAGGGGATGTATTTTTTTCGGAATTTCAGAGGCTTGTTCTTAATACGAAAAATACTTTCGCGACCTTTTCTATAGGGGATGTATTTTTTTCGGAATTTCAGAGGCTTGTTCTTAATACGAAAAATACTTTCGCGACCTTTTCTATACGGGATGTATTTTTCCCGGAATTTCAGAGGCTTGTTCTTAATACGAAAAATACTTTCGCGACCTTTTCTATAGGGGATGTATTTTTTTCGGAATTTCAGAGGCTTGTTCTTAATACGAAAAATACTTTCGCGACCTTTTCTATAGGGGATGTATTTTTTTCGGAATTTCAGAGGCTTGTTCTTAATACGAAAAATACTTTCGCGACCTTTTCTATACGGGATGTATTTTTCCCGGAATTTCAGAGGCTTGTTCTTAATACGAAAAATACTTTCGCGACCTTTTCTATAGGGGATGTATTTTTTTCGGAATTTCAGAGGCTTGTTCGACATAGTAAACTTTTTTCGGAATTTTTGGAGGCCTTTTCCAAGCGGTAAAAATATTTTTCTCGAATTTTTACTCGCTTGTTCTGAGTATGAAAAATATTTCCGAGACCTTTTCTATCCGGGAAATATTTTCTTCGAATTTTAAGAGGCATCATATTCTGTGTAAGAAAATTCAAATGAAATTTTCGCATCTGAATGAATTTTTCGCATGATTTAATAAAATGTTCATTGAAAATGTGTGGAAAATAGATTTTTGTTTGAATATTCAGGAAGTTCATCATAAAAATCTTGTTTACGGCGAAAATTTGTTTAAAAATGTGGGAAAAAATTTAATTAGGATTAATGTTGGGTAGAAGAGTCAATATAAAAAGCAATTGAATAATGAAAATCCCCTAGTGTTGCCATTTGTGAAAAGGTAGATGGAATAAAATATTTTGTTTACTTTAAAATATTCTAAAAACTAGTAAAAAATTCTTTTAGATGTTTAAAATGCCATTAGGAGATCGAAAAATACTTTTCAGTTGAAAACTTTCATAATAAAAACCAAAATACTGGTTGCGAATTAAAAACGATTTGAAATTTCGCGCCTATGAAAAAATTCAATCGCCACACTCCGCATCATGTCCAGCAAAAATGACCGCACCGCCTCCACATAAAGGCGATTTTTGCCACCCATCATTTGAATGGCTGACAGAGAGTGCGTCCAGTGAGTCTGAGAACGACGATTCTTCATTCTGCAAATCATTCAGCGACGCCATTGCCTAAAAAAATTATTTTAATCATTAGTGCGGTTTATCGACAAAACTTTTAGTTTTCAATATTTCAAGTAAACGCGGAAAATATGTGCAATCGTTTTTATCTATTCGGAAAGTATCCAAATACCGAATTGTCAACGAAATTCGAGTCGTACGAAATCATTCCAAACTCCGGAAGATTTTTCTACGAAATTTAATGGAGTCGCCGGAAGAAGCGATCAGAAATTTTTCTTGACTCTTTTTTACCGGGAAATTTGATTACTTTTTTACGCGAGTGTGTGTGTGAATTACAAAAGTGAACTTTTAGTGTGTGTTCTAAGTCGGAAGGAATTATTTCCCTGGTCCTTGACACTTTGGTGAGTTATGCCATCATCGTTTCTTTATTTTTTGCCTAATAGTATGAATTATTTTCGACTTGTGGGACGGAAAGTGATTTTATTTTACCATAAAAGTGATTTTCCTTTGCCATAAAAAGGAAATCTCCTACAACTTGACAAAACTTATTGGAATTTATATAAGAGTTTTTTGTTCTCTGGACTTTTAATTTCTATTCCATTTTCCGGTTGATTTGTCATGCAAATCCAGGAAAAATTTCAAGATCGAAATATTTTTTGGAATTTTTTAAGTCATTGCTGAGAAGGAAAAATATTTCCGCATTCTTTTCTATGCGGGAAATTTTTTTTTCCGATTTTTTAGAGGTTTGTTCTGATTAGGGAAAATATTTCCGAGACCTTTTCTATCCGGGAAATATTTTTCTCGAATTTTTAGAGGCTTGTTCTGAGTAGGAAAAATACTTTCGAGACCTTTTCTATCCGGGAAATATTTTTCTCGAATTTTTACTCGCTTGTTCTGAGTAGGAAAAATATTTCCGAGACCTTTTCTATCCGGGAAATATTTTTCTCGAATTTTTACTCGCTTGTTCTGAGTAGGAAAAATATTTCCGAGACCTTTTCTATCCGGGAAATATTTTTCTCTGAATTTTAGTCACTTGTTCCTAGTGGGAAAAATATTTCCGAGACCTTTTCTATACGGGAAGTATTTTTCTCGAATTTACTTGTTCCTAGTAGGAAAAATATTTCCGAGACCTTTTCTATCCGAGAAATATTTTTCTCGAATTTTTAGAGGCTTGTTCTGAGTTCGAAAAATATTTCCGAGACCTTTTCTATCCGGGAAATATTTTTCTCGAATTTTTACTCGCTTGTTCTGAGTAGGAAAAATATTTCCGAGACCTTTTCTATCCGGGAAATATTTTTCTCGAATTTTTACTCGCTTGTTCTGAGTAAGAAAAATATTTTCGAGACCTTTTCTATCCGGGATATATTTTTCTCGAATTTCTAGAGGCTTGTTCTAAGTTGGAAAAATATTTCCGAGACCTTTTCTATCCGGGAAATATTTTTCTCTAATTTTTACTCGCTTGTTCTGAGTATGAAAATATTTCCGAGACCTTTTCTATCCGAGAAATATTTTTCTCGAATTTTTAGAGGCTTTTTCTAAGTTGAAAAAATACTTTCGACACCTTTTCTATCCGGGATATATTTTTCTCGAATTTTTACTCGCTTTTCTCAGTAGGAAAAATATTTCCGAGACCTTTTCTATCCGAGAAATATTTTTCTCGAATTTTTACTCGCTTGTTCTGAGTAGGAAAAATACTTTCGAAACATTTTCTATCCGAGAAATATTTTTCTCGAATTTTTAGAGGCTTTTTCTAAGTTGGAAAAATATTTCCGAGACCCTTTCTATCCGGGAAATATTTTTCTCGAATTTTTAGAGGCTTATTCTGAGTAGGAAAAATATTTCCGAGACCTTTCGTATCCGGGAAATATTTTTCTCGAATTTTTACTCGCTTGTTCTGAGTAGGAAAAATATTTCCGTGACCTTTTCTATCCGGGAAATATTTTTCTCGGATTTTTAGTCACTTGTTCCTAGTAGGAAAAATATTTCCGAGACCTTTTCTATCCGAGATATATTTTTCTCGAATTTTTACTCGCTTGTTCTGAGTAGGAAAAATATTTCCGTGACCTTTTCTATCCGGGAAATATTTTTCTCTAATTTCTAGAGGCTTGTTCTAAGTAGGAAAAATATTTCCGAGACCTTTTCTGTCCGGGAAATATTTTTCTTGAATTTTTACTCGCTTGTTCTGAGTAGGAAAAATATTTCCGAGACCTTTTCTATCCGGGAAATATTTTTCTCGAATTTCTAGAGGCTTGTTCTGAGTAGGAAAAATATTTCCGAGACCTTTTCTATCCGGGAAATATTTTTCTCGAATTTTTACTCGCTTGTTCTGAGTAGGAAAAATAATTCCGAAACCTTTTCTATCCGGGAAATATTTTTCTCGAATTTTTAGAGGCTTGTTCTGAGTAGGAAAAATACTTTCGAGACCTTTTCTATCCGGGAAATATTTTTCTCTAATTTCTAGAAGCTTGTTCTAAGTTGGAAAAATATTTCCGAGACCTTTTCTATCCGGGAAATATTTTTCTCTGATTTTTAGTCGCTTGTTCTGAGTAGGAAAAATATTTCCGAGACCTTTTCTATCCGGGAAATATTTTTCTCGAATTTTTAGAGGCTTGTTCTTAATACGAAAAATACTTTCGCGACCTTTTCTATACGGGATGTATTTTTTTCGGAATTTCAGAGGCTTGTTCTTAATACGAAAAATACTTTCGCGACCTTTTCTATAGGGGATGTATTTTTTTCGGAATTTCAGAGGCTTGTTCTTAATACGAAAAATACTTTCGCGGCCTTTTCTATACGGGATGTATTTTTTTCGGAATTTCAGAGGCTTGTTCTTAATACGAAAAATACTTTCGCGACCTTTTCTATAGGGGATGTATTTTTTCCGGAATTTCAGAGGCTTGTTCTTAATACGAAAAATACTTTCGCGACCTTTTCTATAGGGGATGTATTTTTTTCGGAATTTCAGAGGCTTGTTCTTAATACGAAAAATACTTTCGCGACCTTTTCTATAGGGGATGTATTTTTTTCGGAATTTCAGAGGCTTGTTCTTAATACGAAAAATACTTTCGCGACCTTTTCTATAGGGGATGTATTTTTTTCGGAATTTCAGAGGCTTGTTCTTAATACGAAAAATACTTTCGCGACCTTTTCTATACGGGATGTATTTTTTCCGGAATTTCAGACGCTTGTTCTTAATACGAAAAATACTTTCGCGACCTTTTCTATAGGGGATGTATTTTTTTCGGAATTTCAGAGGCTTGTTCTTAATACGAAAAATACTTTCGCGACCTTTTCTATAGGGGATGTATTTTTTTCGGAATTTCAGAGGCTTGTTCTTAATACGAAAAATACTTTCGCGACCTTTTCTATAGGGGATGTATTTTTTTCGGAATTTCAGAGGCTTGTTCTTAATACGAAAAATACTTTCGCGACCTTTTCTATACGGGATGTATTTTTTCCGGAATTTCAGACGCTTGTTCTTAATACGAAAAATACTTTCGCGACCTTTTCTATAGGGGATGTATTTTTTTCGGAATTTCAGAGGCTTGTTCTTAATACGAAAAATACTTTCGCGACCTTTTCTATAGGGGATGTATTTTTTTCGGAATTTCAGAGGCTTGTTCTTAATACGAAAAATACTTTCGCGACCTTTTCTATACGGGATGTATTTTTCCCGGAATTTCAGAGGCTTGTTCTTAATACGAAAAATACTTTCGCGACCTTTTCTATACGGGATGTATTTTTTCCGGAATTTCAGAGGCTTGTTCTTAATACGAAAAATACTTTCGCGACCTTTTCTATAGGGGATGTATTTTTTTCGGAATTTCAGAGGCTTGTTCTTAATACGAAAAATACTTTCGCGACCTTTTCTATACGGGATGTATTTTTTCCGGAATTTCAGACGCTTGTTCTTAATACGAAAAATACTTTCGCGACCTTTTCTATAGGGGATGTATTTTTTTCGGAATTTCAGAGGCTTGTTCTTAATACGAAAAATACTTTCGCGACCTTTTCTATAGGGGATGTATTTTTTTCGGAATTTCAGAGGCTTGTTCTTAATACGAAAAATACTTTCGCGACCTTTTCTATACGGGATGTATTTTTCCCGGAATTTCAGAGGCTTGTTCTTAATACGAAAAATACTTTCGCGACCTTTTCTATAGGGGATGTATTTTTTTCGGAATTTCAGAGGCTTGTTCGACATAGTAAACTTTTTTCGGAATTTTTGGAGGCCTTTTCCAAGCGGTAAAAATATTTTTCTCGAATTTTTACTCGCTTGTTCTGAGTATGAAAAATATTTCCGAGACCTTTTCTATCCGGGAAATATTTTCTTCGAATTTTAAGAGGCATCATATTCTGTGTAAGAAAATTCAAATGAAATTTTCGCATCTGAATGAATTTTTCGCATGATTTAATAAAATGTTCATTGAAAATGTGTGGAAAATAGATTTTTGTTTGAATATTCAGGAAGTTCATCATAAAAATCTTGTTTACGGCGAAAATTTGTTTAAAAATGTGGGAAAAAATTTAATTAGGATTAATGTTGGGTAGAAGAGTCAATATAAAAAGCAATTGAATAATGAAAATCCCCTAGTGTTGCCATTTGTGAAAAGGTAGATGGAATAAAATATTTTGTTTACTTTAAAATATTCTAAAAACTAGTAAAAAATTCTTTTAGATGTTTAAAATGCCATTAGGAGATCGAAAAATACTTTTCAGTTGAAAACTTTCATAATAAAAACCAAAATACTGGTTGCGAATTAAAAACGATTTGAAATTTCGCGCCTATGAAAAAATTCAATCGCCACACTCCGCATCATGTCCAGCAAAAATGACCGCACCGCCTCCACATAAAGGCGATTTTTGCCACCCATCATTTGAATGGCTGACAGAGAGTGCGTCCAGTGAGTCTGAGAACGACGATTCTTCATTCTGGAAATCATTCAGCGACGCCATTGCCTAAAAAAATTATTTTAATCATTAGTGCGGTTTATCGACAAAACTTTTAGTTTTCAATATTTCAAGTAAACGCGGAAAATATGTGCAATCGTTTTTATCTATTCGGAAAGTATCCAAATACCGAATTGTCAACGAAATTCGAGTCGTACGAAATCATTCCAAACTCCGGAAGATTTTTCTACGAAATTTAATGGAGTCGCCGGAAGAAGCGATCAGAAATTTTTCTTGACTCTTTTTTACCGGGAAATTTGATTACTTTTTTACGCGAGTGTGTGTGTGAATTACAAAAGTGAACTTTTAGTGTGTGTTCTAAGTCGGAAGGAATTATTTCCCTGGTCCTTGACACTTTGGTGAGTTATGCCATCATCGTTTCTTTATTTTTTGCCTAATAGTATGAATTATTTTCGACTTGTGGGACGGAAAGTGATTTTATTTTACCATAAAAGTAATTTTCCTTTGCCATAAAAAGGAAATCTCCTACAACTTGACAAAACTTATTGGAATTTATATAAGAGTTTTTTGTTCTCTGGACTTTTAATTTCTATTCCATTTTCCGGTTGATTTGTCATGCAAATCCAGGAAAAATTTCAAGATCGAAATATTTTTTGGAATTTTTTAAGTCATTGCTGAGAAGGAAAAATATTTCCGCATTCTTTTCTATGCGGGAAATTTTTTTTTCCGATTTTTTAGAGGTTTGTTCTGATTAGGGAAAATATTTCCGAGACCTTTTCTATCCGGGAAATATTTTTCTCGAATTTTTAGAGGCTTGTTCTGAGTAGGAAAAATACTTTCGAGACCTTTTCTATCCGGGAAATATTTTTCTCGAATTTTTACTCGCTTGTTCTGAGTAGGAAAAATATTTCCGAGACCTTTTCTATCCGGGAAATATTTTTCTCGAATTTTTACTCGCTTGTTCTGAGTAGGAAAAATATTTCCGAGACCTTTTCTATCCGGGAAATATTTTTCTCTGAATTTTAGTCACTTGTTCCTAGTGGGAAAAATATTTCCGAGACCTTTTCTATACGGGAAGTATTTTTCTCGAATTTACTTGTTCCTAGTAGGAAAAATATTTCCGAGACCTTTTCTATCCGAGAAATATTTTTCTCGAATTTTTAGAGGCTTGTTCTGAGTTCGAAAAATATTTCCGAGACCTTTTCTATCCGGGAAATATTTTTCTCGAATTTTTACTCGCTTGTTCTGAGTAGGAAAAATATTTCCGAGACCTTTTCTATCCGGGAAATATTTTTCTCGAATTTTTACTCGCTTGTTCTGAGTAAGAAAAATATTTTCGAGACCTTTTCTATCCGGGATATATTTTTCTCGAATTTCTAGAGGCTTGTTCTAAGTTGGAAAAATATTTCCGAGACCTTTTCTATCCGGGAAATATTTTTCTCTAATTTTTACTCGCTTGTTCTGAGTATGAAAATATTTCCGAGACCTTTTCTATCCGAGAAATATTTTTCTCGAATTTTTAGAGGCTTTTTCTAAGTTGAAAAAATACTTTCGACACCTTTTCTATCCGGGATATATTTTTCTCGAATTTTTACTCGCTTGTTCTGAGTAAGAAAAATATTTTCGAGACCTTTTCTATCCGGGATATATTTTTCTCGAATTTCTAGAGGCTTGTTCTAAGTAGGAAAAATATTTCCGAGACCTTTTCTATCCGAGAAATATTTTTCTCGAATTTTTACTCGCTTGTTCTGAGTAGGAAAAATACTTTCGAAACATTTTCTATCCGAGAAATATTTTTCTCGAATTTTTAGAGGCTTTTTCTAAGTTGGAAAAATATTTCCGAGACCCTTTCTATCCGGGAAATATTTTTCTCGAATTTTTAGAGGCTTATTCTGAGTAGGAAAAATATTTCCGAGACCTTTCGTATCCGGGAAATATTTTTCTCGAATTTTTACTCGCTTGTTCTGAGTAGGAAAAATATTTCCGTGACCTTTTCTATCCGGGAAATATTTTTCTCGGATTTTTAGTCACTTGTTCCTAGTAGGAAAAATATTTCCGAGACCTTTTCTATCCGGGAAATATTTTTCTCTAATTTCTAGAGGCTTGTTCTAAGTAGGAAAAATATTTCCGAGACCTTTTCTGTCCGGGAAATATTTTTCTTGAATTTTTACTCGCTTGTTCTGAGTAGGAAAAATATTTCCGAGACCTTTTCTATCCGGGAAATATTTTTCTCGAATTTCTAGAGGCTTGTTCTGAGTAGGAAAAATATTTCCGAGACCTTTTCTATCCGGGAAATATTTTTCTCGAATTTTTACTCGCTTGTTCTGAGTAGGAAAAATATTTCCGAAACCTTTTCTATCCGGGAAATATTTTTCTCGAATTTTTAGAGGCTTGTTCTGAGTAGGAAAAATACTTTCGAGACCTTTTCTATCCGGGAAATATTTTTCTCTAATTTCTAGAAGCTTGTTCTAAGTTGGAAAAATATTTCCGAGACCTTTTCTATCCGGGAAATATTTTTCTCTGATTTTTAGTCGCTTGTTCTGAGTAGGAAAAATATTTCCGAGACCTTTTCTATCCGGGAAATATTTTTCTCGAATTTTTAGAGGCTTGTTCTTAATACGAAAAATACTTTCGCGACCTTTTCTATACGGGATGTATTTTTTTCGGAATTTCAGAGGCTTGTTCTTAATACGAAAAATACTTTCGCGACCTTTTCTATAGGGGATGTATTTTTCCGGAATTTCAGAGGCTTGTTCTTAATACGAAAAATACTTTCGCGACCTTTTCTATACGGGATGTATTTTTTCCGGAATTTCAGAGGCTTGTTCTTAATACGAAAAATACTTTCGCGACCTTTTCTATACGGGATGTATTTTTTTCGGAATTTCAGAGGCTTGTTCTTAATACGAAAAATACTTTCGCGACCTTTTCTATACGGGATGTATTTTTTCCGGAATTTCAGAGGCTTGTTCTTAATACGAAAAATACTTTCGCGACCTTTTCTATACGGGATGTATTTTTTCCGGAATTTCAGAGTCGCGACCTTTTCTATAGGGGATGTATTTTTTTCGGAATTTCAGAGGCTTGTTCTTAATACGAAAAATACTTTCGCGACCTTTTCTATAGGGGATGTATTTTTTTCGGAATTTCAGAGGCTTGTTCTTAATACGAAAAATACTTTCGCGACCTTTTCTATAAGGGATGTATTTTTTCCGGAATTTCAGAGGCTTGTTCTTAATACGAAAAATACTTTCGCGACCTTTTCTATAGGGGATGTATTTTTTTCGGAATTTCAGAGGCTTGTTCTTAATACGAAAAATACTTTCGCGACCTTTTCTATACGGGATGTATTTTTTCCGGAATTTCAGAGGCTTGTTCTTAATACGAAAAATACTTTCGCGACCTTTTCTATACGGGATGTATTTTTTCCGGAATTTCAGAGGCTTGTTCTTAATACGAAAAATACTTTCGCGACCTTTTCTATACGGGATGTATTTTTTCCGGAATTTCAGAGGCTTGTTCTTAATACGAAAAATACTTTCGCGACCTTTTCTATAGGGGATGTATTTTTTTCGGAATTTTAGAGGCTTGTTCTTAATACGAAAAATACTTTCGCGACCTTTTCTATACGGGATGTATTTTTTCCGGAATTTCAGAGGCTTGTTCTTAATACGAAAAATACTTTCGCGACCTTTTCTATACGGGATGTATTTTTTCCGGAATTTCAGAGGCTTGTTCTTAATACGAAAAATACTTTCGCGACCTTTTCTATACGGGATGTATTTTTTCCGGAATTTCAGAGGCTTGTTCTTAATACGAAAAATACTTTCGCGACCTTTTCTATAAGGGATGTATTTTTTCCGGAATTTCAGAGGCTTGTTCTTAATACGAAAAATACTTTCGCGACCTTTTCTATAGGGGATGTATTTTTTTCGGAATTTCAGAGGCTTGTTCTTAATACGAAAAATACTTTCGCGACCTTTTCTATACGGGATGTATTTTTTCCGGAATTTCAGAGGCTTGTTCTTAATACGAAAAATACTTTCGCGACCTTTTCTATACGGGATGTATTTTTTCCGGAATTTCAGAGGCTTGTTCTTAATACGAAAAATACTTTCGCGACCTTTTCTATACGGGATGTATTTTTTCCGGAATTTCAGAGGCTTGTTCTTAATACGAAAAATACTTTCGCGACCTTTTCTATAGGGGATGTATTTTTTTCGGAATTTCAGAGGCTTGTTCTTAATACGAAAAATACTTTCGCGACCTTTTCTATAGGGGATGTATTTTTTTCGGAATTTCAGAGGCTTGTTCTTAATACGAAAAATACTTTCGCGGCCTTTTCTATACGGGATGTATTTTTTTCGGAATTTCAGAGGCTTGTTCTTAATACGAAAAATACTTTCGCGACCTTTTCTATAGGGGATGTATTTTTTCCGGAATTTCAGAGGCTTGTTCTTAATACGAAAAATACTTTCGCGACCTTTTCTATAGGGGATGTATTTTTTTCGGAATTTCAGAGGCTTGTTCTTAATACGAAAAATACTTTCGCGACCTTTTCTATAGGGGATGTATTTTTTTCGGAATTTCAGAGGCTTGTTCTTAATACGAAAAATACTTTCGCGACCTTTTCTATAGGGGATGTATTTTTTTCGGAATTTCAGAGGCTTGTTCTTAATACGAAAAATACTTTCGCGACCTTTTCTATACGGGATGTATTTTTTCCGGAATTTCAGACGCTTGTTCTTAATACGAAAAATACTTTCGCGACCTTTTCTATAGGGGATGTATTTTTTTCGGAATTTCAGAGGCTTGTTCTTAATACGAAAAATACTTTCGCGACCTTTTCTATAGGGGATGTATTTTTTTCGGAATTTCAGAGGCTTGTTCTTAATACGAAAAATACTTTCGCGACCTTTTCTATAGGGGATGTATTTTTTTCGGAATTTCAGAGGCTTGTTCTTAATACGAAAAATACTTTCGCGGCCTTTTCTATACGGGATGTATTTTTTCCGGAATTTCAGAGGCTTGTTCTTAATACGAAAAATACTTTCGCGACCTTTTCTATACGGGATGTATTTTTTCCGGAATTTCAGAGGCTTGTTCTTAATACGAAAAATACTTTCGCGACCTTTTCTATACGGGATGTATTTTTTCCGGAATTTCAGAGGCTTGTTCTTTTTTTTTCGGAATTTTAGAGGCTTGTTCTTAATACGAAAAATACTTTCGCGACCTTTTCTATACGGGATGTATTTTTTCCGGAATTTCAGAGGCTTGTTCTTAATACGAAAAATACTTTCGCGACCTTTTCTATACGGGATGTATTTTTTCCGGAATTTCAGAGGCTTGTTCTTAATACGAAAAATACTTTCGCGACCTTTTCTATACGGGATGTATTTTTTCCGGAATTTCAGAGGCTTGTTCTTAATACGAAAAATACTTTCGCGACCTTTTCTATAAGGGATGTATTTTTTCCGGAATTTCAGAGGCTTGTTCTTAATACGAAAAATACTTTCGCGACCTTTTCTATAGGGGATGTATTTTTTTCGGAATTTCAGAGGCTTGTTCTTAATACGAAAAATACTTTCGCGACCTTTTCTATACGGGATGTATTTTTTCCGGAATTTCAGAGGCTTGTTCTTAATACGAAAAATACTTTCGCGACCTTTTCTATACGGGATGTATTTTTTCCGGAATTTCAGAGGCTTGTTCTTAATACGAAAAATACTTTCGCGACCTTTTCTATACGGGATGTATTTTTTCCGGAATTTCAGAGGCTTGTTCTTAATACGAAAAATACTTTCGCGACCTTTTCTATAGGGGATGTATTTTTTTCGGAATTTCAGAGGCTTGTTCTTAATACGAAAAATACTTTCGCGACCTTTCCTATAGGGGATGTATTTTTTTCGGAATTTCAGAGGCTTGTTCTTAATACGAAAAATACTTTCGCGGCCTTTTCTATACGGGATGTATTTTTTTCGGAATTTCAGAGGCTTGTTCTTAATACGAAAAATACTTTCGCGACCTTTTCTATAGGGGATGTATTTTTTCCGGAATTTCAGAGGCTTGTTCTTAATACGAAAAATACTTTCGCGACCTTTTCTATAGGGGATGTATTTTTTTCGGAATTTCAGAGGCTTGTTCTTAATACGAAAAATACTTTCGCGACCTTTTCTATAGGGGATGTATTTTTTTCGGAATTTCAGAGGCTTGTTCTTAATACGAAAAATACTTTCGCGACCTTTTCTATAGGGGATGTATTTTTTTCGGAATTTCAGAGGCTTGTTCTTAATACGAAAAATACTTTCGCGACCTTTTCTATACGGGATGTATTTTTTCCGGAATTTCAGACGCTTGTTCTTAATACGAAAAATACTTTCGCGACCTTTTCTATAGGGGATGTATTTTTTTCGGAATTTCAGAGGCTTGTTCTTAATACGAAAAATACTTTCGCGACCTTTTCTATAGGGGATGTATTTTTTTCGGAATTTCAGAGGCTTGTTCTTAATACGAAAAATACTTTCGCGACCTTTTCTATACGGGATGTATTTTTCCCGGAATTTCAGAGGCTTGTTCTTAATACGAAAAATACTTTCGCGACCTTTTCTATACGGGATGTATTTTTTCCGGAATTTCAGAGGCTTGTTCTTAATACGAAAAATACTTTCGCGACCTTTTCTATAGGGGATGTATTTTTTTCGGAATTTCAGAGGCTTGTTCTTAATACGAAAAATACTTTCGCGACCTTTTCTATACGGGATGTATTTTTTCCGGAATTTCAGACGCTTGTTCTTAATACGAAAAATACTTTCGCGACCTTTTCTATAGGGGATGTATTTTTTTCGGAATTTCAGAGGCTTGTTCTTAATACGAAAAATACTTTCGCGACCTTTTCTATAGGGGATGTATTTTTTTCGGAATTTCAGAGGCTTGTTCTTAATACGAAAAATACTTTCGCGACCTTTTCTATACGGGATGTATTTTTCCCGGAATTTCAGAGGCTTGTTCTTAATACGAAAAATACTTTCGCGACCTTTTCTATAGGGGATGTATTTTTTTCGGAATTTCAGAGGCTTGTTCTTAATACGAAAAATACTTTCGCGACCTTTTCTATAGGGGATGTATTTTTTTCGGAATTTCAGAGGCTTGTTCTTAATACGAAAAATACTTTCGCGACCTTTTCTATACGGGATGTATTTTTCCCGGAATTTCAGAGGCTTGTTCTTAATACGAAAAATACTTTCGCGACCTTTTCTATAGGGGATGTATTTTTTTCGGAATTTCAGAGGCTTGTTCGACATAGTAAACTTTTTTCGGAATTTTTGGAGGCCTTTTCCAAGCGGTAAAAATATTTTTCTCGAATTTTTACTCGCTTGTTCTGAGTATGAAAAATATTTCCGAGACCTTTTCTATCCGGGAAATATTTTCTTCGAATTTTAAGAGGCATCATATTCTGTGTAAGAAAATTCAAATGAAATTTTCGCATCTGAATGAATTTTTCGCATGATTTAATAAAATGTTCATTGAAAATGTGTGGAAAATAGATTTTTGTTTGAATATTCAGGAAGTTCATCATAAAAATCTTGTTTACGGCGAAAATTTGTTTAAAAATGTGGGAAAAAATTTAATTAGGATTAATGTTGGGTAGAAGAGTCAATATAAAAAGCAATTGAATAATGAAAATCCCCTAGTGTTGCCATTTGTGAAAAGGTAGATGGAATAAAATATTTTGTTTACTTTAAAATATTCTAAAAACTAGTAAAAAATTCTTTTAGATGTTTAAAATGCCATTAGGAGATCGAAAAATACTTTTCAGTTGAAAACTTTCATAATAAAAACCAAAATACTGGTTGCGAATTAAAAACGATTTGAAATTTCGCGCCTATGAAAAAATTCAATCGCCACACTCCGCATCATGTCCAGCAAAAATGACCGCACCGCCTCCACATAAAGGCGATTTTTGCCACCCATCATTTGAATGGCTGACAGAGAGTGCGTCCAGTGAGTCTGAGAACGACGATTCTTCATTCTGCAAATCATTCAGCGACGCCATTGCCTAAAAAAATTATTTTAATCATTAGTGCGGTTTATCGACAAAACTTTTAGTTTTCAATATTTCAAGTAAACGCGGAAAATATGTGCAATCGTTTTTATCTATTCGGAAAGTATCCAAATACCGAATTGTCAACGAAATTCGAGTCGTACGAAATCATTCCAAACTCCGGAAGATTTTTCTACGAAATTTAATGGAGTCGCCGGAAGAAGCGATCAGAAATTTTTCTTGACTCTTTTTTACCGGGAAATTTGATTACTTTTTTACGCGAGTGTGTGTGTGAATTACAAAAGTGAACTTTTAGTGTGTGTTCTAAGTCGGAAGGAATTATTTCCCTGGTCCTTGACACTTTGGTGAGTTATGCCATCATCGTTTCTTTATTTTTTGCCTAATAGTATGAATTATTTTCGACTTGTGGGACGGAAAGTGATTTTATTTTACCATAAAAGTGATTTTCCTTTGCCATAAAAAGGAAATCTCCTACAACTTGACAAAACTTATTGGAATTTATATAAGAGTTTTTTGTTCTCTGGACTTTTAATTTCTATTCCATTTTCCGGTTGATTTGTCATGCAAATCCAGGAAAAATTTCAAGATCGAAATATTTTTTGGAATTTTTTAAGTCATTGCTGAGAAGGAAAAATATTTCCGCATTCTTTTCTATGCGGGAAATTTTTTTTTCCGATTTTTTAGAGGTTTGTTCTGATTAGGGAAAATATTTCCGAGACCTTTTCTATCCGGGAAATATTTTTCTCGAATTTTTAGAGGCTTGTTCTGAGTAGGAAAAATACTTTCGAGACCTTTTCTATCCGGGAAATATTTTTCTCGAATTTTTACTCGCTTGTTCTGAGTAGGAAAAATATTTCCGAGACCTTTTCTATCCGGGAAATATTTTTCTCGAATTTTTACTCGCTTGTTCTGAGTAGGAAAAATATTTCCGAGACCTTTTCTATCCGGGAAATATTTTTCTCTGAATTTTAGTCACTTGTTCCTAGTGGGAAAAATATTTCCGAGACCTTTTCTATACGGGAAGTATTTTTCTCGAATTTACTTGTTCCTAGTAGGAAAAATATTTCCGAGACCTTTTCTATCCGAGAAATATTTTTCTCGAATTTTTAGAGGCTTGTTCTGAGTTCGAAAAATATTTCCGAGACCTTTTCTATCCGGGAAATATTTTTCTCGAATTTTTACTCGCTTGTTCTGAGTAGGAAAAATATTTCCGAGACCTTTTCTATCCGGGAAATATTTTTCTCGAATTTTTACTCGCTTGTTCTGAGTAAGAAAAATATTTTCGAGACCTTTTCTATCCGGGATATATTTTTCTCGAATTTCTAGAGGCTTGTTCTAAGTTGGAAAAATATTTCCGAGACCTTTTCTATCCGGGAAATATTTTTCTCTAATTTTTACTCGCTTGTTCTGAGTATGAAAATATTTCCGAGACCTTTTCTATCCGAGAAATATTTTTCTCGAATTTTTAGAGGCTTTTTCTAAGTTGAAAAAATACTTTCGACACCTTTTCTATCCGGGATATATTTTTCTCGAATTTTTACTCGCTTTTCTCAGTAGGAAAAATATTTCCGAGACCTTTTCTATCCGAGAAATATTTTTCTCGAATTTTTACTCGCTTGTTCTGAGTAGGAAAAATACTTTCGAAACATTTTCTATCCGAGAAATATTTTTCTCGAATTTTTAGAGGCTTTTTCTAAGTTGGAAAAATATTTCCGAGACCCTTTCTATCCGGGAAATATTTTTCTCGAATTTTTAGAGGCTTATTCTGAGTAGGAAAAATATTTCCGAGACCTTTCGTATCCGGGAAATATTTTTCTCGAATTTTTACTCGCTTGTTCTGAGTAGGAAAAATATTTCCGTGACCTTTTCTATCCGGGAAATATTTTTCTCGGATTTTTAGTCACTTGTTCCTAGTAGGAAAAATATTTCCGAGACCTTTTCTATCCGAGATATATTTTTCTCGAATTTTTACTCGCTTGTTCTGAGTAGGAAAAATATTTCCGAGACCTTTTCTATCCGGGAAATATTTTTCTCGAATTTTTACTCGCTTGTTCTGAGTAGGAAAAATATTTCCGTGACCTTTTCTATCCGGGAAATATTTTTCTCTAATTTCTAGAGGCTTGTTCTAAGTAGGAAAAATATTTCCGAGACCTTTTCTGTCCGGGAAATATTTTTCTTGAATTTTTACTCGCTTGTTCTGAGTAGGAAAAATATTTCCGAGACCTTTTCTATCCGGGAAATATTTTTCTCGAATTTCTAGAGGCTTGTTCTGAGTAGGAAAAATATTTCCGAGACCTTTTCTATCCGGGAAATATTTTTCTCGAATTTTTACTCGCTTGTTCTGAGTAGGAAAAATATTTCCGAAACCTTTTCTATCCGGGAAATATTTTTCTCGAATTTTTAGAGGCTTGTTCTGAGTAGGAAAAATACTTTCGAGACCTTTTCTATCCGGGAAATATTTTTCTCTAATTTCTAGAAGCTTGTTCTAAGTTGGAAAAATATTTCCGAGACCTTTTCTATCCGGGAAATATTTTTCTCTGATTTTTAGTCGCTTGTTCTGAGTAGGAAAAATATTTCCGAGACCTTTTCTATCCGGGAAATATTTTTCTCGAATTTTTAGAGGCTTGTTCTTAATACGAAAAATACTTTCGCGACCTTTTCTATACGGGATGTATTTTTTTCGGAATTTCAGAGGCTTGTTCTTAATACGAAAAATACTTTCGCGACCTTTTCTATAGGGGATGTATTTTTCCGGAATTTCAGAGGCTTGTTCTTAATACGAAAAATACTTTCGCGACCTTTTCTATACGGGATGTATTTTTTCCGGAATTTCAGAGGCTTGTTCTTAATACGAAAAATACTTTCGCGACCTTTTCTATACGGGATGTATTTTTTTCGGAATTTCAGAGGCTTGTTCTTAATACGAAAAATACTTTCGCGACCTTTTCTATACGGGATGTATTTTTTCCGGAATTTCAGAGGCTTGTTCTTAATACGAAAAATACTTTCGCGACCTTTTCTATACGGGATGTATTTTTTCCGGAATTTCAGAGTCGCGACCTTTTCTATAGGGGATGTATTTTTTTCGGAATTTCAGAGGCTTGTTCTTAATACGAAAAATACTTTCGCGACCTTTTCTATACGGGATGTATTTTTTCCGGAATTTCAGAGGCTTGTTCTTAATACGAAAAATACTTTCGCGACCTTTTCTATACGGGATGTATTTTTTCCGGAATTTCAGAGGCTTGTTCTTAATACGAAAAATACTTTCGCGACCTTTTCTATACGGGATGTATTTTTTCCGGAATTTCAGAGGCTTGTTCTTAATACGAAAAATACTTTCGCGACCTTTTCTATAGGGGATGTATTTTTTTCGGAATTTCAGAGGCTTGTTCTTAATACGAAAAATACTTTCGCGACCTTTTCTATAGGGGATGTATTTTTTTCGGAATTTCAGAGGCTTGTTCTTAATACGAAAAATACTTTCGCGACCTTTTCTATAGGGGATGTATTTTTTTCGGAATTTCAGAGGCTTGTTCTTAATACGAAAAATACTTTCGCGGCCTTTTCTATACGGGATGTATTTTTTCCGGAATTTCAGAGGCTTGTTATTAATACGAAAAATACTTTCGCGACCTTTTCTATACGGGATGTATTTTTTCCGGAATTTCAGAGGCTTGTTCTTAATACGAAAAATACTTTCGCGACCTTTTCTATACGGGATGTATTTTTTCCGGAATTTCAGAGGCTTGTTCTTAATACGAAAAATACTTTCGCGACCTTTTCTATAGGGGATGTATTTTTTTCGGAATTTCAGAGGCTTGTTCTTAATACGAAAAATACTTTCGCGACCTTTTCTATACGGGATGTATTTTTTCCGGAATTTCAGAGGCTTGTTCTTAATACGAAAAATACTTTCGCGACCTTTTCTATACGGGATGTATTTTTTCCGGAATTTCAGAGGCTTGTTCTTAATACGAAAAATATTTTCGCGACCTTTTCTATAGGGGATGTATTTTTTTCGGAATTTCAGAGGCTTGTTCTTAATACGAAAAATACTTTCGCGACCTTTTCTATAGGGGATGTATTTTTTCCGGAATTTCAGAGGCTTGTTCTTAATACGAAAAATACTTTCGCGGCCTTTTCTATACGGGATGTATTTTTTTCGGAATTTCAGAGGCTTGTTCTTAATACGAAAAATACTTTCGCGACCTTTTCTATAGGGGATGTATTTTTTCCGGAATTTCAGAGGCTTGTTCTTAATACGAAAAATACTTTCGCGACCTTTTCTATACGGGATGTATTTTTTCCGGAATTTCAGAGGCTTGTTCTTAATACGAAAAATACTTTCGCGACCTTTTCTATACGGGATGTATTTTTTTCGGAATTTCAGAGGCTTGTTCTTAATACGAAAAATACTTTCGCGACCTTTTCTATACGGGATGTATTTTTTCCGGAATTTCAGAGGCTTGTTCTTAATACGAAAAATATTTTCGCGACCTTTTCTATAGGGGATGTATTTTTTTCGGAATTTCAGAGGCTTGTTCTTAATACGAAAAATACTTTCGCGACCTTTTCTATACGGGATGTATTTTTTTCGGAATTTCAGAGGCTTGTTCTTAATACGAAAAATACTTTCGCGGCCTTTTCTATACGGGATGTATTTTTTTCGGAATTTCAGAGGCTTGTTCTTAATACGAAAAATACTTTCGCGACCTTTTCTATAGGGGATGTATTTTTTCCGGAATTTCAGAGGCTTGTTCTTAATACGAAAAATACTTTCGCGACCTTTTCTATACGGGATGTATTTTTTCCGGAATTTCAGAGGCTTGTTCTTAATACGAAAAATACTTTCGCGACCTTTTCTATAGGGGATGTATTTTTTTCGGAATTTCAGAGGCTTGTTCTTAATACGAAAAATACTTTCGCGACCTTTTCTATACGGGATGTATTTTTTCCGGAATTTCAGAGGCTTGTTCTTAATACGAAAAATACTTTCGAGACCTTTTCTATAGGGGATGTATTTTTTTTCGGAATTTCAGAGGCTTGTTCTGAGTAGGAAAAATGTTTCCGTGACCTTTTCTGTCCGGGAAATATTTTTCTCGAATTTCTAGAGGCTTGTTCTAAGTAGGAAAAACATTTCCGACACCTTTTCTATCCGGGATATATTTTGCTCGAATTTCTAGAGGCTTGTTCTGAGTAGGAAAAATATTTCCGAGACCTTTTCTATCCGGGAAATATTTTTCTCGAATTTCTAGAGGCTTGTTCTGAGTAGGAAAAATATTTCCGAGACCTTTTCTATCCGGGAAATATTTTTCTCGAATTTCTAGAGGCTTGTTCTGAGTAGGAAAAATATTTCCGAGACCTTTTCTATCCAGGAAATATTTTTCTCGAATTTTTAGAGGCTTGTTCTTAGTAGGAAAAATATTTCCGAGACTTTTTCCACCCGGGAAATATTTTTCTCGAATTTTTAAAGGCTTGTTCTTAATACGAAAAATACTTTCGCGACCTTTTCTATAGGGGATGTATTTTTTTCGGAATTTCAGAGGCTTGTTCTTAATACGAAAAATACTTTCGCGACCTTTTCTATACGGGATGTATTTTTTTCGGAATTTCAGAGGCTTGTTCTTAATACGAAAAATACTTTCGCGACCTTTTCTATAGGGGATGTATTTTTTTCGGAATTTCAGAGGCTTGTTCTTAATACGAAAAATACTTTCGCGACCTTTTCTATAGGGGATGTATTTTTCCGGAATTTCAGAGGCTTGTTCTTAATACGAAAAATACTTTCGCGACCTTTTCTATACGGGATGTATTTTTTCCGGAATTTCAGAGGCTTGTTCTTAATACGAAAAATACTTTCGCGACCTTTTCTATAGGGGATGTATTTTTTTCGGAATTTTAGAGGCTTGTTCTTAATACGAAAAATACTTTCGCGACCTTTTCTATACGGGATGTATTTTTTCCGGAATTTCAGAGGCTTGTTCTTAATACGAAAAATACTTTCGCGACCTTTTCTATACGGGATGTATTTTTTCCGGAATTTCAGAGGCTTGTTCTTAATACGAAAAATACTTTCGCGACCTTTTCTATACGGGATGTATTTTTTCCGGAATTTCAGAGGCTTGTTCTTAATACGAAAAATACTTTCGCGACCTTTTCTATAAGGGATGTATTTTTTCCGGAATTTCAGAGGCTTGTTCTTAATACGAAAAATACTTTCGCGACCTTTTCTATAGGGGATGTATTTTTTTCGGAATTTCAGAGGCTTGTTCTTAATACGAAAAATACTTTCGCGACCTTTTCTATACGGGATGTATTTTTTCCGGAATTTCAGAGGCTTGTTCTTAATACGAAAAATACTTTCGCGACCTTTTCTATACGGGATGTATTTTTTCCGGAATTTCAGAGGCTTGTTCTTAATACGAAAAATACTTTCGCGACCTTTTCTATACGGGATGTATTTTTTCCGGAATTTCAGAGGCTTGTTCTTAATACGAAAAATACTTTCGCGACCTTTTCTATAGGGGATGTATTTTTTTCGGAATTTCAGAGGCTTGTTCTTAATACGAAAAATACTTTCGCGACCTTTTCTATAGGGGATGTATTTTTTTCGGAATTTCAGAGGCTTGTTCTTAATACGAAAAATACTTTCGCGGCCTTTTCTATACGGGATGTATTTTTTTCGGAATTTCAGAGGCTTGTTCTTAATACGAAAAATACTTTCGCGACCTTTTCTATAGGGGATGTATTTTTTCCGGAATTTCAGAGGCTTGTTCTTAATACGAAAAATACTTTCGCGACCTTTTCTATACGGGATGTATTTTTTCCGGAATTTCAGAGGCTTGTTCTTAATACGAAAAATACTTTCGCGACCTTTTCTATAGGGGATGTATTTTTTTCGGAATTTCAGAGGCTTGTTCTTAATACGAAAAATACTTTCGCGACCTTTTCTATACGGGATGTATTTTTTCCGGAATTTCAGAGGCTTGTTCTTAATACGAAAAATACTTTCGAGACCTTTTCTATAGGGGATGTATTTTTTTTCGGAATTTCAGAGGCTTGTTCTGAGTAGGAAAAATGTTTCCGTGACCTTTTCTGTCCGGGAAATATTTTTCTCGAATTTCTAGAGGCTTGTTCTAAGTAGGAAAAACATTTCCGACACCTTTTCTATCCGGGATATATTTTGCTCGAATTTCTAGAGGCTTGTTCTGAGTAGGAAAAATATTTCCGAGACCTTTTCTATCCGGGAAATATTTTTCTCGAATTTCTAGAGGCTTGTTCTGAGTAGGAAAAATATTTCCGAGACCTTTTCTATCCGGGAAATATTTTTCTCGAATTTCTAGAGGCTTGTTCTGAGTAGGAAAAATATTTCCGAGACCTTTTCTATCCAGGAAATATTTTTCTCGAATTTTTAGAGGCTTGTTCTTAGTAGGAAAAATATTTCCGAGACTTTTTCCACCCGGGAAATATTTTTCTCGAATTTTTAAAGGCTTGTTCTTAATACGAAAAATACTTTCGCGACCTTTTCTATAGGGGATGTATTTTTTTCGGAATTTCAGAGGCTTGTTCTTAATACGAAAAATACTTTCGCGACCTTTTCTATACGGGATGTATTTTTTTCGGAATTTCAGAGGCTTGTTCTTAATACGAAAAATACTTTCGCGACCTTTTCTATAGGGGATGTATTTTTTTCGGAATTTCAGAGGCTTGTTCTTAATACGAAAAATACTTTCGCGACCTTTTCTATAGGGGATGTATTTTTCCGGAATTTCAGAGGCTTGTTCTTAATACGAAAAATACTTTCGCGACCTTTTCTATACGGGATGTATTTTTTCCGGAATTTCAGAGGCTTGTTCTTAATACGAAAAATACTTTCGCGACCTTTTCTATAGGGGATGTATTTTTTTCGGAATTTTAGAGGCTTGTTCTTAATACGAAAAATACTTTCGCGACCTTTTCTATACGGGATGTATTTTTTCCGGAATTTCAGAGGCTTGTTCTTAATACGAAAAATACTTTCGCGACCTTTTCTATACGGGATGTATTTTTTCCGGAATTTCAGAGGCTTGTTCTTAATACGAAAAATACTTTCGCGACCTTTTCTATACGGGATGTATTTTTTCCGGAATTTCAGAGGCTTGTTCTTAATACGAAAAATACTTTCGCGACCTTTTCTATAAGGGATGTATTTTTTCCGGAATTTCAGAGGCTTGTTCTTAATACGAAAAATACTTTCGCGACCTTTTCTATAGGGGATGTATTTTTTTCGGAATTTCAGAGGCTTGTTCTTAATACGAAAAATACTTTCGCGACCTTTTCTATACGGGATGTATTTTTTCCGGAATTTCAGAGGCTTGTTCTTAATACGAAAAATACTTTCGCGACCTTTTCTATACGGGATGTATTTTTTCCGGAATTTCAGAGGCTTGTTCTTAATACGAAAAATACTTTCGCGACCTTTTCTATACGGGATGTATTTTTTCCGGAATTTCAGAGGCTTGTTCTTAATACGAAAAATACTTTCGCGACCTTTTCTATAGGGGATGTATTTTTTTCGGAATTTCAGAGGCTTGTTCTTAATACGAAAAATACTTTCGCGACCTTTTCTATAGGGGATGTATTTTTTTCGGAATTTCAGAGGCTTGTTCTTAATACGAAAAATACTTTCGCGGCCTTTTCTATACGGGATGTATTTTTTTCGGAATTTCAGAGGCTTGTTCTTAATACGAAAAATACTTTCGCGACCTTTTCTATAGGGGATGTATTTTTTCCGGAATTTCAGAGGCTTGTTCTTAATACGAAAAATACTTTCGCGACCTTTTCTATAGGGGATGTATTTTTTTCGGAATTTCAGAGGCTTGTTCTTAATACGAAAAATACTTTCGCGACCTTTTCTATAGGGGATGTATTTTTTTCGGAATTTCAGAGGCTTGTTCTTAATACGAAAAATACTTTCGCGACCTTTTCTATAGGGGATGTATTTTTTTCGGAATTTCAGAGGCTTGTTCTTAATACGAAAAATACTTTCGCGACCTTTTCTATACGGGATGTATTTTTTCCGGAATTTCAGACGCTTGTTCTTAATACGAAAAATACTTTCGCGACCTTTTCTATAGGGGATGTATTTTTTTCGGAATTTCAGAGGCTTGTTCTTAATACGAAAAATACTTTCGCGACCTTTTCTATAGGGGATGTATTTTTTTCGGAATTTCAGAGGCTTGTTCTTAATACGAAAAATACTTTCGCGACCTTTTCTATAGGGGAATGTATTTTTTTCGGAATTTCAGAGGCTTGTTCTTAATACGAAAAATACTTTCGCGGCCTTTTCTATACGGGATGTATTTTTTCCGGAATTTCAGAGGCTTGTTCTTAATACGAAAAATACTTTCGCGACCTTTTCTATACGGGATGTATTTTTTCCGGAATTTCAGAGGCTTGTTCTTAATACGAAAAATACTTTCGCGACCTTTTCTATACGGGATGTATTTTTTCCGGAATTTCAGAGGCTTGTTCTTTTTTTTCGGAATTTTAGAGGCTTGTTCTTAATACGAAAAATACTTTCGCGACCTTTTCTATACGGGATGTATTTTTTCCGGAATTTCAGAGGCTTGTTCTTAATACGAAAAATACTTTCGCGACCTTTTCTATACGGGATGTATTTTTTCCGGAATTTCAGAGGCTTGTTCTTAATACGAAAAATACTTTCGCGACCTTTTCTATACGGGATGTATTTTTTCCGGAATTTCAGAGGCTTGTTCTTAATACGAAAAATACTTTCGCGACCTTTTCTATAAGGGATGTATTTTTTCCGGAATTTCAGAGGCTTGTTCTTAATACGAAAAATACTTTCGCGACCTTTTCTATAGGGGATGTATTTTTTTCGGAATTTCAGAGGCTTGTTCTTAATACGAAAAATACTTTCGCGACCTTTTCTATACGGGATGTATTTTTTCCGGAATTTCAGAGGCTTGTTCTTAATACGAAAAATACTTTCGCGACCTTTTCTATACGGGATGTATTTTTTCCGGAATTTCAGAGGCTTGTTCTTAATACGAAAAATACTTTCGCGACCTTTTCTATACGGGATGTATTTTTTCCGGAATTTCAGAGGCTTGTTCTTAATACGAAAAATACTTTCGCGACCTTTTCTATAGGGGATGTATTTTTTTCGGAATTTCAGAGGCTTGTTCTTAATACGAAAAATACTTTCGCGACCTTTTCTATAGGGGATGTATTTTTTTCGGAATTTCAGAGGCTTGTTCTTAATACGAAAAATACTTTCGCGACCTTTTCTATAGGGGATGTATTTTTTTCGGAATTTCAGAGGCTTGTTCTTAATACGAAAAATACTTTCGCGACCTTTTCTATACGGGATGTATTTTTTCCGGAATTTCAGACGCTTGTTCTTAATACGAAAAATACTTTCGCGACCTTTTCTATAGGGGATGTATTTTTTTCGGAATTTCAGAGGCTTGTTCTTAATACGAAAAATACTTTCGCGACCTTTTCTATAGGGGATGTATTTTTTTCGGAATTTCAGAGGCTTGTTCTTAATACGAAAAATACTTTCGCGACCTTTTCTATAGGGGATGTATTTTTTTCGGAATTTCAGAGGCTTGTTCTTAATACGAAAAATACTTTCGCGGCCTTTTCTATACGGGATGTATTTTTTCCGGAATTTCAGAGGCTTGTTCTTAATACGAAAAATACTTTCGCGACCTTTTCTATACGGGATGTATTTTTTCCGGAATTTCAGAGGCTTGTTCTTAATACGAAAAATACTTTCGCGACCTTTTCTATACGGGATGTATTTTTTCCGGAATTTCAGAGGCTTGGTCTTAATACGAAAAATACTTTCGCGGCCTGTTCTATACGGGATGTATTTTTTTCGGAATTTCAGAGGCTTGTTCTTAATACGAAAAATACTTTCGCGACCTTTTCTATACGGGATGTATTTTTTCCGGAATTTCAGAGGCTTGTTCTTAATACGAAAAATACTTTCGCGACCTTTTCTATAGGGGATGTATTTTTTTCGGAATTTCAGAGGCTTGTTCTTAATACGAAAAATACTTTCGCGACCTTTTCTATACGGGATGTATTTTTTCCGGAATTTCAGAGGCTTGTTCTTAATACGAAAAATACTTTCGCGACCTTTTCTATACGGGATGTATTTTTCCCGGAATTTCAGAGGCTTGTTCTTAATACGAAAAATACTTTCGCGACCTTTTCTATAGGGGATGTATTTTTTTCGGAATTTCAGAGGCTTGTTAGACATAGTAAACTTTTTTCGGAATTTTTGGAGGCCTTTTCCAAGCGGTAAAAATATTTTTCTCGAATTTTTACTCGCTTGTTCTGAGTATGAAAAATATTTCCGAGACCTTTTCTATCCGGGAAATATTTTCTTCGAATTTTAAGAGGCATCATATTCTGTGTAAGAAAATTCAAATGAAATTTTCGCATCTGAATGAATTTTTCGCATAATTTAATAAAATGTTCATTGAAAATGTGTGGAAAATAGATTTTTGTTTGAATATTCAGGAAGTTCATCATAAAAATCTTGTTTACGGCGAAAATTTGTTTAAAAATGTGGGAAAAAATTTAATTAGGATTAATGTTGGGTAGAAGAGTCAATATAAAAAGCAATTGAATAATGAAAATCCCCTAGTGTTGCCATTTGTGAAAAGGTAGATGGAATAAAATATTTTGTTTACTTTAAAATATTCTAAAAACTAGTAAAAAATTCTTTTAGATGTTTAAAATGCCATTAGGAGATCGAAAAATACTTTTCAGTTGAAAACTTTCATAATAAAAACCAAAATACTGGTTGGCGAATTAAAAACGATTTGAAATTTCGCGCCTATGAAAAAATTCAATCGCCACACTCCGCATCATGTCCAGCAAAAATGACCGCACCGCCTCCACATAAAGGCGATTTTTGCCACCCATCATTTGAATGGCTGACAGAGAGTGCGTCCAGTGAGTCTGAGAACGACGATTCTTCATTCTGCAAATCATTCAGCGACGCCATTGCCTAAAAAAATTATTTTAATCATTAGTGCGGTTTATCGACAAAACTTTTAGTTTTCAATATTTCAAGTAAACGCGGAAAATATGTGCAATCGTTTTTATCTATTCGGAAAGTATCCAAATACCGAATTGTCAACGAAATTCGAGTCGTACGAAATCATTCCAAACTCCGGAAGATTTTTCTACGAAATTTAATGGAGTCGCCGGAAGAAGCGATCAGAAATTTTTCTTGACTCTTTTTTACCGGGAAATTTGATTACTTTTTTACGCGAGTGTGTGTGTGAATTACAAAAGTGAACTTTTAGTGTGTGTTCTAAGTCGGAAGGAATTATTTCCCTGGTCCTTGACACTTTGGTGAGTTATGCCATCATCGTTTCTTTATTTTTTGCCTAATAGTATGAATTATTTTCGACTTGTGGGACGGAAAGTGATTTTATTTTACCATAAAAGTGATTTTCCTTTGCCATAAAAAGGAAATCTCCTACAACTTGACAAAACTTATTGGAATTTATATAAGAGTTTTTTGTTCTCTGGACTTTTAATTTCTATTCCATTTTCCGGTTGATTTGTCATGCAAATCCAGGAAAAATTTCAAGATCGAAATATTTTTTGGAATTTTTTAAGTCATTGCTGAGAAGGAAAAATATTTCCGCATTCTTTTCTATGCGGGAAATTTTTTTTTCCGATTTTTTAGAGGTTTGTTCTGATTAGGGAAAATATTTCCGAGACCTTTTCTATCCGGGAAATATTTTTCTCGAATTTTTAGAGGCTTGTTCTGAGTAGGAAAAATACTTTCGAGACCTTTTCTATCCGGGAAATATTTTTCTCGAATTTTTACTCGCTTGTTCTGAGTAGGAAAAATATTTCCGAGACCTTTTCTATCCGGGAAATATTTTTCTCGAATTTTTACTCGCTTGTTCTGAGTAGGAAAAATATTTCCGAGACCTTTTCTATCCGGGAAATATTTTTCTCTGAATTTTAGTCACTTGTTCCTAGTGGGAAAAATATTTCCGAGACCTTTTCTATACGGGAAATATTTTTCTCGAATTTCTAGAGGCTTGTTCTAAGTTGGAAAAATATTTCCGAGACCTTTTCTATCCGGGAAATATTTTTCTCGAATTTTTACTCGCTTGTTCTGAGTAGGAAAAATATTTCCGAGACCTTTTCTATCCGGGAAATATTTTTCTCGAATTTTTAGAGGCTTGTTCTGAGTAGGAAAAATACTTTCGAGACCTTTTCTATCCGGGAAATATTTTTCTCTAATTTCTAGAAGCTTGTTCTAAGTTGGAAAAATATTTCCGAGACCTTTTCTATCCGGGAAATATTTTTCTCTGATTTTTAGTCGCTTGTTCTGAGTAGGAAAAATATTCCCGAGACCTTTTCTATCCGGGAAATATTTTTCTCGAATTTTTTGAGGCTTGTTCTGAGTAGGAAAAATACTTTCGAGACCTTTTCTATCCGGGAAATATTTTTCTCTAATTTCTAGAAGCTTGTTCTAAGTTGGAAAAATATTTCCGAGACCTTTTCTATCCGGGAAATATTTTTCTCTGATTTTTAGTCGCTTGTTCTGAGTAGGAAAAATATTTCCGAGACCTTTTCTATCCGAGAAATATTTTTCTCGAATTTTTACTCGCTTGTTCTGAGTAGGAAAAATACTTTCGAAACATTTTCTATCCGAGAAATATTTTTCTCGAATTTTTAGAGGCTTTTTCTAAGTTGGAAAAATATTTCCGAGACCCTTTCTATCCGGGAAATATTTTTCTCGAATTTTTAGAGGCTTATTCTGAGTAGGAAAAATATTTCCGAGACCTTTCGTATCCGGGAAATATTTTTCTCGAATTTTTACTCGCTTGTTCTGAGTAGGAAAAATATTTCCGTGACCTTTTCTATCCGGGAAATATTT
Source organism: Chrysopilus asiliformis (assembly GCA_964034945.1). Lineage (NCBI taxonomy): Eukaryota > Metazoa > Arthropoda > Insecta > Diptera > Rhagionidae > Chrysopilus > Chrysopilus asiliformis. The sequence continues at coordinate 1,304,738 of OZ035964.1, forward strand.
TTCTCGGATTTTTAGTCACTTGTTCCTAGTAGGAAAAATATTTCCGAGACCTTTTCTATCCGAGATATATTTTTCTCGAATTTTTACTCGCTTGTTCTGAGTAGGAAAAATATTTCCGAGACCTTTTCTATCCGAGATATATTTTTCTCGAATTTTTAGAGGCTTTTTCTAAGTTGGAAAAATATTTCCGAGACCCTTTCTATCCGGGAAATATTTTTCTCGAATTTTTACTCGCTTGTTCTGAGTAGGAAAAATATTTCCGTGACCTTTTCTATCCGGGAAATATTTTTCTCTAATTTCTAGAGGCTTGTTCTAAGTAGGAAAAATATTTCCGAGACCTTTTCTGTCCGGGAAATATTTTTCTTGAATTTTTATTCGCTTGTTCTGAGTAGGAAAAATATTTCCGAGACCTTTTCTATCCGGGAAATATTTTTCTCGAATTTCTAGAGGCTTGTTCTAAGTTGGAAAAATATTTCCGAGACCTTTTCTATCCGGGAAATATTTTTCTCGAATTTTTACTCGCTTGTTCTGAGTAGGAAAAATATTTCCGAGACCTTTTCTATCCGGGAAATATTTTTCTCGAATTTTTAGAGGCTTGTTCTGAGTAGGAAAAATACTTTCGAGACCTTTTCTATCCGGGAAATATTTTTCTCTAATTTCTAGAAGCTTGTTCTAAGTTGGAAAAATATTTCCGAGACCTTTTCTATCCGGGAAATATTTTTCTCTGATTTTTAGTCGCTTGTTCTGAGTAGGAAAAATATTTCCGAGACCTTTTCTATCCGGGAAATATTTTTCTCGAATTTTTAGAGGCTTGTTCTTAATACGAAAAATACTTTCGCGACCTTTTCTATACGGGATGTATTTTTTTCGGAATTTCAGAGGCTTGTTCTTAATACGAAAAATACTTTCGCGACCTTTTCTATAGGGGATGTATTTTTCCGGAATTTCAGAGGCTTGTTCTTAATACGAAAAATACTTTCGCGACCTTTTCTATACGGGATGTATTTTTTCCGGAATTTCAGAGGCTTGTTCTTAATACGAAAAATACTTTCGCGACCTTTTCTATACGGGATGTATTTTTTCCGGAATTTCAGAGTCGCGACCTTTTCTATAGGGGATGTATTTTTTTCGGAATTTCAGAGGCTTGTTCTTAATACGAAAAATACTTTCGCGACCTTTTCTATAGGGGATGTATTTTTTTCGGAATTTCAGAGGCTTGTTCTTAATACGAAAAATACTTTCGCGGCCTTTTCTATACGGGATGTATTTTTTCCGGAATTTCAGAGGCTTGTTCTTAATACGAAAAATACTTTCGCGACCTTTTCTATACGGGATGTATTTTTTCCGGAATTTCAGAGGCTTGTTCTTAATACGAAAAATACTTTCGCGACCTTTTCTATACGGGATGTATTTTTTCCGGAATTTCAGAGGCTTGTTCTTAATACGAAAAATACTTTCGCGGCCTTTTCTATACGGGATGTATTTTTTCCGGAATTTCAGAGGCTTGTTCTTAATACGAAAAATACTTTCGCGACCTTTTCTATACGGGATGTATTTTTTTCGGAATTTCAGAGGCTTGTTCTTAATACGAAAAATACTTTCGCGACCTTTTCTATAGGGGATGTATTTTTTTCGGAATTTCAGAGGCTTGTTCTTAATACGAAAAATACTTTCGCGACCTTTTCTATACGGGATGTATTTTTTCCGGAATTTCAGAGGCTTGTTCTTAATACGAAAAATACTTTCGCGACCTTTTCTATACGGGATGTATTTTTTCCGGAATTTCAGAGGCTTGTTCTTAATACGAAAAATACTTTCGCGACCTTTTCTATAGGGGATGTATTTTTTTCGGAATTTCAGAGGCTTGTTCTTAATACGAAAAATACTTTCGCGACCTTTTCTATACGGGATGTATTTTTTCCGGAATTTCAGAGGCTTGTTCTTAATACGAAAAATACTTTCGAGACCTTTTCTATCCGGGAAATATTTTTCTCTAATTTCTAGAAGCTTGTTCTAAGTTGGAAAAATATTTCCGAGACCTTTTCTATCCGGGAAATATTTTTCTCTGATTTTTAGTCGCTTGTTCTGAGTAGGAAAAATATTTCCGAGACCTTTTCTATCCGGGAAATATTTTTCTCGAATTTTTAGAGGCTTGTTCTTAATACGAAAAATACTTTCGCGACCTTTTCTATACGGGATGTATTTTTTCCGGAATTTCAGAGGCTTGTTCTTAATACGAAAAATACTTTCGCGACCTTTTCTATACGGGATGTATTTTTTCCGGAATTTCAGAGGCTTGTTCTTAATACGAAAAATACTTTCGCGACCTTTTCTATACGGGATGTATTTTTTCCGGAATTTCAGAGGCTTGTTCTTAATACGAAAAATACTTTCGCGACCTTTTCTATAGGGGATGTATTTTTTTCGGAATTTCAGAGGCTTGTTCTTAATACGAAAAATACTTTCGCGACCTTTTCTATAGGGGATGTATTTTTTTCGGAATTTCAGAGGCTTGTTCTTAATACGAAAAATACTTTCGCGACCTTTTCTATAGGGGATGTATTTTTTTCGGAATTTCAGAGGCTTGTTCTTAATACGAAAAATACTTTCGCGGCCTTTTCTATACGGGATGTATTTTTTCCGGAATTTCAGAGGCTTGTTCTTAATACGAAAAATACTTTCGCGACCTTTTCTATACGGGATGTATTTTTTCCGGAATTTCAGAGGCTTGTTCTTAATACGAAAAATACTTTCGCGACCTTTTCTATAGGGGATGTATTTTTTTCGGAATTTCAGAGGCTTGTTCTTAATACGAAAAATACTTTCGCGACCTTTTCTATAGGGGATGTATTTTTTTCGGAATTTCAGAGGCTTGTTCTTAATACGAAAAATACTTTCGCGACCTTTTCTATACGGGATGTATTTTTTCCGGAATTTCAGAGGCTTGTTCTTAATACGAAAAATACTTTCGCGACCTTTTCTATACGGGATGTATTTTTTCCGGAATTTCAGAGGCTTGTTCTTAATACGAAAAATACTTTCGCGACCTTTTCTATACGGGATGTATTTTTTCCGGAATTTCAGAGGCTTGTTCTTAATACGAAAAATACTTTCGCGGCCTTTTCTATACGGTATGTATTTTTTCCGGAATTTCAGAGGCTTGTTCTTAATACGAAAAATACTTTCGCGACCTTTTCTATACGGGATGTATTTTTTCCGGAATTTCAGAGGCTTGTTCTTAATACGAAAAATACTTTCGCGACCTTTTCTATAGGGGATGTATTTTTTTCGGAATTTCAGAGGCTTGTTCTTAATACGAAAAATACTTTCGCGACCTTTTCTATACGGGATGTATTTTTTCCGGAATTTCAGAGGCTTGTTCTTAATACGAAAAATACTTTCGCGACCTTTTCTATACGGGATGTATTTTTTCCGGAATTTCAGAGGCTTGTTCTTAATACGAAAAATATTTTCGCGACCTTTTCTATAGGGGATGTATTTTTTTCGGAATTTCAGAGGCTTGTTCTTAATACGAAAAATACTTTCGCGACCTTTTCTATAGGGGATGTATTTTTTTCGGAATTTCAGAGGCTTGTTCTTAATACGAAAAATACTTTCGCGGCCTTTTCTATACGGGATGTATTTTTTTCGGAATTTCAGAGGCTTGTTCTTAATACGAAAAATACTTTCGCGACCTTTTCTATAGGGGATGTATTTTTTCCGGAATTTCAGAGGCTTGTTCTTAATACGAAAAATACTTTCGCGACCTTTTCTATAGGGGATGTATTTTTTTCGGAATTTCAGAGGCTTGTTCTTAATACGAAAAATACTTTCGCGACCTTTTCTATAGGGGATGTATTTTTTTCGGAATTTCAGAGGCTTGTTCTTAATACGAAAAATACTTTCGCGACCTTTTCTATAGGGGATGTATTTTTTTCGGAATTTCAGAGGCTTGTTCTTAATACGAAAAATACTTTCGCAACCTTTTCTATACGGGATGTATTTTTTCCGGAATTTCAGAGGCTTGTTCTTAATACGAAAAATACTTTCGCGGCCTTTTCTATACGGGATGTATTTTTTCCGGAATATCAGAGGCTTGTTCTTAATACGAAAAATACTTTCGCGACCTTTTCTATACGGGATGTATTTTTTTCGGAATTTCAGAGGCTTGTTCTTAATACGAAAAATACTTTCGCGACCTTTTCTATAGGGGATGTATTTTTTCCGGAATTTCAGAGGCTTGTTCTTAATACGAAAAATACTTTCGCGACCTTTTCTATAGGGGATGTATTTTTTTCGGAATTTCAGAGGCTTGTTCTTAATACGAAAAATACTTTCGCGACCTTTTCTATAGGGGATGTATTTTTTTCGGAATTTCAGAGGCTTGTTCTTAATACGAAAAATACTTTCGCGACCTTTTCTATAGGGGATGTATTTTTTTCGGAATTTCAGAGGCTTGTTCTTAATACGAAAAATACTTTCGCGGCCTTTTCTATACGGGATGTATTTTTTCCGGAATTTCAGAGGCTTGTTCTTAATACGAAAAATACTTTCGCGACCTTTTCTATACGGGATGTATTTTTTCCGGAATTTCAGAGGCTTGTTCTTAATACGAAAAATACTTTCGCGACCTTTTCTATACGGGATGTATTTTTTCCGGAATTTCAGAGGCTTGTTCTTAATACGAAAAATACTTTCGCGGCCTTTTCTATACGGGATGTATTTTTTCCGGAATTTCAGAGGCTTGTTCTTAATACGAAAAATACTTTCGCGACCTTTTCTATACGGGATGTATTTTTTTCGGAATTTCAGAGGCTTGTTCTTAATACGAAAAATACTTTCGCGACCTTTTCTATAGGGGATGTATTTTTTTCGGAATTTCAGAGGCTTGTTCTTAATACGAAAAATACTTTCGCGACCTTTTCTATACGGGATGTATTTTTTCCGGAATTTCAGAGGCTTGTTCTTAATACGAAAAATACTTTCGCGACCTTTTCTATACGGGATGTATTTTTTCCGGAATTTCAGAGGCTTGTTCTTAATACGAAAAATACTTTCGCGACCTTTTCTATAGGGGATGTATTTTTTTCGGAATTTCAGAGGCTTGTTCTTAATACGAAAAATACTTTCGCGACCTTTTCTATACGGGATGTATTTTTTCCGGAATTTCAGAGGCTTGTTCTTAATACGAAAAATACTTTCGAGACCTTTTCTATAGGGGATGTATTTTTTTCGGAATTTCAGAGGCTTGTTCTGAGTAGGAAAAATGTTTCCGTGACCTTTTCTGTCCGGGAAATATTTTTCTCGAATTTCTAGAGGCTTGTTCTGAGTAGGAAAAATATTTCCGAGACCTTTTCTATCCGGGAAATATTTTTCTCGAATTTCTAGAGGCTTGTTCTGAGTAGGAAAAATATTTCCGAGACCTTTTCTATCCGGGAAATATTTTTCTCGAATTTCTAGAGGCTTGTTCTGAGTAGGAAAAATATTTCCGAGACCTTTTCTATCCGGGAAATATTTTTCTCGAATTTTTAGAGGCTTGCTCTTAGTAGGAAAAATATTTCCGAGACTTTTTCCACCCGGGAAATATTTTTCTCGAATTTTTAAAGGCTTGTTCTTAATACGAAAAATACTTTCGCGACCTTTTCTGTAGGGGATGTATTTTTTTCGGAATTTCAGAGGCTTGTTATTAATACGAAAAATACTTTCGCGACCTTTTCTATAGGGGATGTATTTTTTTCGGAATTTCAGAGGTTTGTTCTTAATACGAAAAATACTTTCGCGACCTTTTCTATAGGGGATGTATTTTTCCGGAATTTCAGAGGCTTGTTCTTAATACGAAAAATACTTTCGCGACCTTTTCTATAGGGGATGTATTTTTTTCGGAATTTCAGAGGCTTGTTCTTAATACGAAAAATACTTTCGCGACCTTTTCTATAGGGGATGTATTTTTTTCGGAATTTCAGAGGCTTGTTCTTAATACGAAAAATACTTTCGCGGCCTTTTCTATACGGGATGTATTTTTTTCGGAATTTCAGAGGCTTGTTCTTAATACGAAAAATACTTTCGCGACCTTTTCTATAGGGGATGTATTTTTTCCGGAATTTCAGAGGCTTGTTCTTAATACGAAAAATACTTTCGCGACCTTTTCTATAGGGGATGTATTTTTTTCGGAATTTCAGAGGCTTGTTCTTAATACGAAAAATACTTTCGCGACCTTTTCTATAGGGGATGTATTTTTTTCGGAATTTCAGAGGCTTGTTCTTAATACGAAAAATACTTTCGCGACCTTTTCTATAGGGGATGTATTTTTTTCGGAATTTCAGAGGCTTGTTCTTAATACGAAAAATACTTTCGCAACCTTTTCTATACGGGATGTATTTTTTCCGGAATTTCAGAGGCTTGTTCTTAATACGAAAAATACTTTCGCGGCCTTTTCTATACGGGATGTATTTTTTCCGGAATATCAGAGGCTTGTTCTTAATACGAAAAATACTTTCGCGACCTTTTCTATACGGGATGTATTTTTTTCGGAATTTCAGAGGCTTGTTCTTAATACGAAAAATACTTTCGCGACCTTTTCTATAGGGGATGTATTTTTTCCGGAATTTCAGAGGCTTGTTCTTAATACGAAAAATACTTTCGCGACCTTTTCTATAGGGGATGTATTTTTTTCGGAATTTCAGAGGCTTGTTCTTAATACGAAAAATACTTTCGCGACCTTTTCTATAGGGGATGTATTTTTTTCGGAATTTCAGAGGCTTGTTCTTAATACGAAAAATACTTTCGCGACCTTTTCTATAGGGGATGTATTTTTTTCGGAATTTCAGAGGCTTGTTCTTAATACGAAAAATACTTTCGCGGCCTTTTCTATACGGGATGTATTTTTTCCGGAATTTCAGAGGCTTGTTCTTAATACGAAAAATACTTTCGCGACCTTTTCTATACGGGATGTATTTTTTCCGGAATTTCAGAGGCTTGTTCTTAATACGAAAAATACTTTCGCGACCTTTTCTATACGGGATGTATTTTTTCCGGAATTTCAGAGGCTTGTTCTTAATACGAAAAATACTTTCGCGGCCTTTTCTATACGGGATGTATTTTTTCCGGAATTTCAGAGGCTTGTTCTTAATACGAAAAATACTTTCGCGACCTTTTCTATACGGGATGTATTTTTTTCGGAATTTCAGAGGCTTGTTCTTAATACGAAAAATACTTTCGCGACCTTTTCTATAGGGGATGTATTTTTTTCGGAATTTCAGAGGCTTGTTCTTAATACGAAAAATACTTTCGCGACCTTTTCTATACGGGATGTATTTTTTCCGGAATTTCAGAGGCTTGTTCTTAATACGAAAAATACTTTCGCGACCTTTTCTATACGGGATGTATTTTTTCCGGAATTTCAGAGGCTTGTTCTTAATACGAAAAATACTTTCGCGACCTTTTCTATAGGGGATGTATTTTTTTCGGAATTTCAGAGGCTTGTTCTTAATACGAAAAATACTTTCGCGACCTTTTCTATACGGGATGTATTTTTTCCGGAATTTCAGAGGCTTGTTCTTAATACGAAAAATACTTTCGAGACCTTTTCTATAGGGGATGTATTTTTTTCGGAATTTCAGAGGCTTGTTCTGAGTAGGAAAAATGTTTCCGTGACCTTTTCTGTCCGGGAAATATTTTTCTCGAATTTCTAGAGGCTTGTTCTGAGTAGGAAAAATATTTCCGAGACCTTTTCTATCCGGGAAATATTTTTCTCGAATTTCTAGAGGCTTGTTCTGAGTAGGAAAAATATTTCCGAGACCTTTTCTATCCGGGAAATATTTTTCTCGAATTTCTAGAGGCTTGTTCTGAGTAGGAAAAATATTTCCGAGACCTTTTCTATCCGGGAAATATTTTTCTCGAATTTTTAGAGGCTTGCTCTTAGTAGGAAAAATATTTCCGAGACTTTTTCCACCCGGGAAATATTTTTCTCGAATTTTTAAAGGCTTGTTCTTAATACGAAAAATACTTTCGCGACCTTTTCTGTAGGGGATGTATTTTTTTCGGAATTTCAGAGGCTTGTTATTAATACGAAAAATACTTTCGCGACCTTTTCTATAGGGGATGTATTTTTTTCGGAATTTCAGAGGTTTGTTCTTAATACGAAAAATACTTTCGCGACCTTTTCTATAGGGGATGTATTTTTCCGGAATTTCAGAGGCTTGTTCTTAATACGAAAAATACTTTCGCGACCTTTTCTATAGGGGATGTATTTTTTTCGGAATTTCAGAGGCTTGTTCTTAATACGAAAAATACTTTCGCGACCTTTTCTATACGGGATGTATTTTTTCGGAATTTCAGAAGCTTGTTCTTAATACGAAAAATACTTTCGCGACCTTTTCTATAGGGGATGTATTTTTCCGGAATTTCAGAGGCTTGTTCTTAATACGAAAAATACTTTCGCGACCTTTTCTATACGGGATGTATTTTGTCCGGAATTTCAGAGGCTTGTTCTTAATACGAAAAATACTTTCGCGACCTTTTCTATACGGGATGTATTTTTTTCGGAATTTCAGAGGCTTGTTCTTAATACGAAAAATACTTTCGCGACCTTTTCTATACGGGATGTATTTTTTCCGGAATTTCAGAGGCTTGTTCTTAATACGAAAAATACTTTCGCGACCTTTTCTATAGGGGATGTATTTTTTTCGGAATTTCAGAGGCTTGTTCTTAATACGAAAAATACTTTCGCGACCTTTTCTATACGGGATGTATTTTTTCCGGAATTTCAGAGGCTTGTTCTTAATACGAAAAATACTTTCGCGACCTTTTCTATACGGGATGTATTTTTTTCGGAATTTCAGAGGCTTGTTCTTAATACGAAAAATACTTTCGCGACCTTTTCTATACGGGATGTATTTTTTCCGGAATTTCAGAGGCTTGTTCTTAATACGAAAAATACTTTCGCGACCTTTTCTATAGGGGATGTATTTTTTTCGGAATTTCAGAGGCTTGTTCTTAATACGAAAAATACTTTCGTGACCTTTTCTATAGGGGATGTATTTTTCCGGAATTTCAGAGGCTTGTTCTTAATACGAAAAATACTTTCGTGACCTTTTCTATAGGGGATGTATTTTTCCGGAATTTCAGAGGCTTGTTCTTAATACGAAAAATACTTTCGCGACCTTTTCTATAGGGGATGTATTTTTTTCGGAATTTCAGAGGCTTGTTCTGAGTAGGAAAAATATTTCCGAGACCTTTTCTATCCGGGAAATATTTTTCTCGAATTTCTAGAGGCTTGTTCTGAGTAGGAAAAATATTTCCGAGACCTTTTCTATCCGGGAAATATTTTTCTCGAATTTCTAGAGGCTTGTTCTGAGTAGGAAAAATATTTCCGAGACCTTTTCTATCCGGGAAATATTTTTCTCGAATTTCTAGAGGCTTGTTCTGAGTAGGAAAAATATTTCCGAGACCTTTTCTATCCGGGAAATATTTTTCTCGAATTTTTAGAGGCTTGCTCTTAGTAGGAAAAATATTTCCGAGACTTTTTCCACCCGGGAAATATTTTTCTCGAATTTTTAAAGGCTTGTTCTTAATACGAAAAATACTTTCGCGACCTTTTCTGTAGGGGATGTATTTTTTTCGGAATTTCAGAGGCTTGTTCTTAATACGAAAAATACTTTCGCGACCTTTTCTATAGGGGATGTATTTTTTTCGGAATTTCAGAGGTTTGTTCTTAATACGAAAAATACTTTCGCGACCTTTTCTATAGGGGATGTATTTTTCCGGAATTTCAGAGGCTTGTTCTTAATACGAAAAATACTTTCGCGACCTTTTCTATAGGGGATGTATTTTTCCGGAATTTCAGAGGCTTGTTCTTAATACGAAAAATACTTTCGCGACCTTTTCTATACGGGATGTATTTTTTCCGGAATTTCAGAGGCTTGTTCTTAATACGAAAAATACTTTCGCGACCTTTTCTATACGGGATGTATTTTTTTCGGAATTTCAGAGGCTTGTTCTTAATACGAAAAATACTTTCGCGACCTTTTCTATAGGGGATGTATTTTTTTCGGAATTTCAGAGGCTTGTTCTTAATACGAAAAATACTTTCGCGACCTTTTCTATAGGGGATGTATTTTTTTCGGAATTTCAGAGGCTTGTTCTTAATACGAAAAATACTTTCGCGACCTTTTCTATAGGGGATGTATTTTTTTCGGAATTTCAGAGGCTTGTTCTTAATACGAAAAATACTTTCGCGGCCTTTTCTATACGGGATGTATTTTTTTCGGAATTTCAGAGGCTTGTTCTTAATACGAAAAATACTTTCGCGACCTTTTCTATAGGGGATGTATTTTTTCCGGAATTTCAGAGGCTTGTTCTTAATACGAAAAATACTTTCGCGACCTTTTCTATAGGGGATGTATTTTTTTCGGAATTTCAGAGGCTTGTTCTTAATACGAAAAATACTTTCGCGACCTTTTCTATAGGGGATGTATTTTTTTCGGAATTTCAGAGGCTTGTTCTTAATACGAAAAATACTTTCGCGACCTTTTCTATAGGGGATGTATTTTTTTCGGAATTTCAGAGGCTTGTTCTTAATACGAAAAATACTTTCGCAACCTTTTCTATACGGGATGTATTTTTTCCGGAATTTCAGAGGCTTGTTCTTAATACGAAAAATACTTTCGCGGCCTTTTCTATACGGGATGTATTTTTTCCGGAATATCAGAGGCTTGTTCTTAATACGAAAAATACTTTCGCGACCTTTTCTATACGGGATGTATTTTTTTCGGAATTTCAGAGGCTTGTTCTTAATACGAAAAATACTTTCGCGACCTTTTCTATAGGGGATGTATTTTTTCCGGAATTTCAGAGGCTTGTTCTTAATACGAAAAATACTTTCGCGACCTTTTCTATAGGGGATGTATTTTTTTCGGAATTTCAGAGGCTTGTTCTTAATACGAAAAATACTTTCGTGACCTTTTCTATAGGGGATGTATTTTTCCGGAATTTCAGAGGCTTGTTCTTAATACGAAAAATACTTTCGCGACCTTTTCTATAGGGGATGTATTTTTTTCGGAATTTCAGAGGCTTGTTCTGAGTAGGAAAAATATTTCCGAGACCTTTTCTATCCGGGAAATATTTTTCTCGAATTTCTAGAGGCTTGTTCTGAGTAGGAAAAATATTTCCGAGACCTTTTCTATCCGGGAAATATTTTTCTCGAATTTCTAGAGGCTTGTTCTGAGTAGGAAAAATATTTCCGAGACCTTTTCTATCCGGGAAATATTTTTCTCGAATTTCTAGAGGCTTGTTCTGAGTAGGAAAAATATTTCCGAGACCTTTTCTATCCGGGAAATATTTTTCTCGAATTTTTAGAGGCTTGCTCTTAGTAGGAAAAATATTTCCGAGACTTTTTCCACCCGGGAAATATTTTTCTCGAATTTTTAAAGGCTTGTTCTTAATACGAAAAATACTTTCGCGACCTTTTCTGTAGGGGATGTATTTTTTTCGGAATTTCAGAGGCTTGTTCTTAATACGAAAAATACTTTCGCGACCTTTTCTATAGGGGATGTATTTTTTTCGGAATTTCAGAGGCTTGTTCTTAATACGAAAAATACTTTCGCGACCTTTTCTATACGGGATGTATTTTTTCGGAATTTCAGAAGCTTGTTCTTAATACGAAAAATACTTTCGCGACCTTTTCTATAGGGGATGTATTTTTCCGGAATTTCAGAGGCTTGTTCTTAATACGAAAAATACTTTCGCGACCTTTTCTATACGGGATGTATTTTTTCCGGAATTTCAGAGGCTTGTTCTTAATACGAAAAATACTTTCGCGACCTTTTCTATACGGGATGTATTTTTTTCGGAATTTCAGAGGCTTGTTCTTAATACGAAAAATACTTTCGCGACCTTTTCTATACGGGATGTATTTTTTCCGGAATTTCAGAGGCTTGTTCTTAATACGAAAAATACTTTCGCGACCTTTTCTATAGGGGATGTATTTTTTTCGGAATTTCAGAGGCTTGTTCTTAATACGAAAAATACTTTCGCGACCTTTTCTATACGGGATGTATTTTTTCCGGAATTTCAGAGGCTTGTTCTTAATACGAAAAATACTTTCGCGACCTTTTCTATACGGGATGTATTTTTTTCGGAATTTCAGAGGCTTGTTCTTAATACGAAAAATACTTTCGCGACCTTTTCTATACGGGATGTATTTTTTCCGGAATTTCAGAGGCTTGTTCTTAATACGAAAAATACTTTCGCGACCTTTTCTATAGGGGATGTATTTTTTTCGGAATTTCAGAGGCTTGTTCTTAATACGAAAAATACTTTCGCGACCTTTTCTATAGGGGATGTATTTTTTCGGAATTTCAGAGGCTTGTTCTTAATACGAAAAATACTTTCGTGACCTTTTCTATAGGGGATGTATTTTTCCGGAATTTCAGAGGCTTGTTCTTAATACGAAAAATACTTTCGCGACCTTTTCTATAGGGGATGTATTTTTTTCGGAATTTCAGAGGCTTGTTCTTAATACGAAAAATACTTTCGCGACCTTTTCTATAGGGGATGTATTTTTTTCGGAATTTCAGAGGCTTGTTCTTAATACGAAAAATACTTTCGCGACCTTTTCTATAGGGGATGTATTTTTTTCGGAATTTCAGAGGCTTGTTCTTAATACGAAAAATACTTTCGCGACCTTTTCTATAGGGGATGTATTTTTCCGGAATTTCAGAGGCTTGTTCTTAATACGAAAAATACTTTCGCGACCTTTTCTATACGGGATGTATTTTTTCCGGAATTTCAGAGGCTTGTTCTTAATACGAAAAATACTTTCGCGACCTTTTCTATACGGGATGTATTTTTTTCGGAATTTCAGAGGCTTGTTCTTAATACGAAAAATACTTTCGCGACCTTTTCTATACGGGATGTATTTTTTCCGGAATTTCAGAGGCTTGTTCTTAATACGAAAAATACTTTCGCGACCTTTTCTATACGGGATGTATTTTTTCCGGAATTTCAGAGGCTTGTTCTTAATACGAAAAATACTTTCGCGACCTTTTCTATACGGCATGTATTTTTTCCGGAATTTCAGAGGCTTGTTCTTAATACGAAAAATACTTTCGCGACCTTTTCTATAGGGGATGTATTTTTTTCGGAATTTCAGAGGCTTGTTCTTAATACGAAAAATACTTTCGCGACCTTTTCTATACGGGATGTATTTTTTTCGGAATTTCAGAGGCTTGTTCTTAATACGAAAAATACTTTCGCGACCTTTTCTATAGGGGATGAATTTTTTTCGGAATTTCAGAGGCTTGTTCTTAATACGAAAAATACTTTCGCGACCTTTTCTATACGGGATGTATTTTTTTCCGGAATTTCAGAGGCTTGTTCTTAATACGAAAAATACTTTCGCGACCTTTTTTATACGGGATGTATTTTTTCCGGAATTTCAGAGGCTTGTTCTTAATACGAAAAATACTTTCGCGACCTTTTCTATAGGGGATGTATTTTTTTCGGAATTTCAGAGGCTTGTTCTTAATACGAAAAATACTTTCGCGACCTTTTCTATAGGGGATGTATTTTTTTCGGAATTTCAGAGGCTTGTTCTTAATACGAAAAATACTTTCGCGACCTTTTCTATAGGGGATGTATTTTTCCGGAATTTCAGAGGCTTGTTCTTAATACGAAAAATACTTTCGCGACCTTTTCTATACGGGATGTATTTTTTCCGGAATTTCAGAGGCTTGTTCTTAATACGAAAAATACTTTCGCGACCTTTTCTATACGGGATGTATTTTTTCCGGAATTTCAGAGGCTTGTTCTTAATACGAAAAATACTTTCGCGACCTTTTCTATAAGGGATGTATTTTTTCCGGAATTTCAGAGGCTTGTTCTTAATACGAAAAATACTTTCGCGACCTTTTCTGTAGGGGATGTATTTTTTTCGGAATTTCAGAGGCTTGTTCTTAATACGAAAAATACTTTCGCGACCTTTTCTATACGGGATGTATTTTTTTCGGAATTTCAGAGGCTTGTTCTTAATACGAAAAATACTTTCGCGACCTTTTCTATACGGGATGTATTTTTTCCGGAATTTCAGAGGCTTGTTCTTAATACGAAAAATACTTTCGCGACCTTTTCTGTAGGGGATGTATTTTTTTCGGAATTTCAGAGGCTTGTTCTTAATACGAAAAATACTTTCGCGACCTTTTCTATAGGGGATGTATTTTTTTCGGAATTTCAGAGGCTTGTTCTTAATACGAAAAATACTTTCGCGACCTTTTCTATAGGGGATGTATTTTTCCGGAATTTCAGAGGCTTGTTCTTAATACGAAAAATACTTTCGCGACCTTTTCTATAGGGGATGTATTTTTTTCGGAATTTCAGAGGCTTGTTCTTAATACGAAAAATACTTTCGCGACCTTTTCTATACGGGATGTATTTTTTCCGGAATTTCAGAGGCTTGTTCTTAATACGAAAAATACTTTCGCGACCTTTTCTATAGGGGATGTATTTTTTTCGGAATTTCAGAGGCTTGTTCTTAATACGAAAAATACTTTCGCGACCTTTTCTATACGGGATGTATTTTTTCCGGAATTTCAGAGGCTTGTTCTTAATACGAAAAATACTTTCGCGACCTTTTCTGTAGGGGATGTATTTTTTCGGAATTTCAGAGGCTTGTTCTTAATACGAAAAATACTTTCGCGACCTTTTCTATAGGGGATGTATTTTTTTCGGAATTTCAGAGGCTTGTTCTTAATACGAAAAATACTTTCGCGACCTTTTCTATACGGGATGTATTTTTTCGGAATTTCAGAAGCTTGTTCTTAATACGAAAAATACTTTCGCGACCTTTTCTATAGGGGATGTATTTTTCCGGAATTTCAGAGGCTTGTTCTTAATACGAAAAATACTTTCGCGACCTTTTCTATACGGGATGTATTTTTTCCGGAATTTCAGAGGCTTGTTCTTAATACGAAAAATACTTTCGCGACCTTTTCTATACGGGATGTATTTTTTTCGGAATTTCAGAGGCTTGTTCTTAATACGAAAAATACTTTCGCGACCTTTTCTATACGGGATGTATTTTTTCCGGAATTTCAGAGGCTTGTTCTTAATACGAAAAATACTTTCGCGACCTTTTCTATAGGGGATGTATTTTTTTCGGAATTTCAGAGGCTTGTTCTTAATACGAAAAATACTTTCGCGACCTTTTCTATAGGGGATGTATTTTTTTCGGAATTTCAGAGGCTTGTTCTTAATACGAAAAATACTTTCGTGACCTTTTCTATAGGGGATGTATTTTTCCGGAATTTCAGAGGCTTGTTCTTAATACGAAAAATACTTTCGCGACCTTTTCTATAGGGGATGTATTTTTTTCGGAATTTCAGAGGCTTGTTCTTAATACGAAAAATACTTTCGCGACCTTTTCTATAGGGGATGTATTTTTTTCGGAATTTCAGAGGCTTGTTCTTAATACGAAAAATACTTTCGCGACCTTTTCTATAGGGGATGTATTTTTTTCGGAATTTCAGAGGTTTGTTCTTAATACGAAAAATACTTTCGCGACCTTTTCTATAGGGGATGTATTTTTCCGGAATTTCAGAGGCTTGTTCTTAATACGAAAAATACTTTCGCGACCTTTTCTATACGGGATGTATTTTTTCCGGAATTTCAGAGGCTTGTTCTTAATACGAAAAATACTTTCGCGACCTTTTCTATACGGGATGTATTTATTTCGGAATTTCAGAGGCTTGTTCTTAATACGAAAAATACTTTCGCGACCTTTTCTATACGGGATGTATTTTTTCCGGAATTTCAGAGGCTTGTTCTTAATACGAAAAATACTTTCGCGACCTTTTCTATACGGGATGTATTTTTTCCGGAATTTCAGAGGCTTGTTCTTAATACGAAAAATACTTTCGCGACCTTTTCTATACGGCATGTATTTTTTCCGGAATTTCAGAGGCTTGTTCTTAATACGAAAAATACTTTCGCGACCTTTTCTATAGGGGATGTATTTTTTTCGGAATTTCAGAGGCTTGTTCTTAATACGAAAAATACTTTCGCGACCTTTTCTATACGGGATGTATTTTTTTCGGAATTTCAGAGGCTTGTTTTTAATACGAAAAATACTTTCGCGACCTTTTCTATAGGGGATGAATTTTTTTCGGAATTTCAGAGGCTTGTTCTTAATACGAAAAATACTTTCGCGACCTTTTCTATACGGGATGTATTTTTTTCCGGAATTTCAGAGGCTTGTTCTTAATACGAAAAATACTTTCGCGACCTTTTTTATACGGGATGTATTTTTTCCGGAATTTCAGAGGCTTGTTCTTAATACGAAAAATACTTTCGCGACCTTTTCTATACGGGATGTATTTTTTCCGGATTTTCAGAGGCTTGTTCTTAATACGAAAAATACTTTCGAGACCTTTTCTATACGGGATGTATTTTTTTCGGAATTTCAGAGGCTTGTTCTTAATACGAAAAAATACTTTCGCGACCTTTTCTATAGGGGATGTATTTTTTCGGAATTTCAGAGGCTTGTTCTTAATACGAAAAATACTTTCGCGACCTTTTCTATACGGGATGTATTTTTTTCGGAATTTCAGAGGCTTGTTCTTAATACGAAAAATACTTTCGCGACCTTTTCTATAGGGGATGTATTTTTTTCGGAATTTCAGAGGCTTGTTCTTAATACGAAAAATACTTTCGCGACCTTTTCTATAGGGGATGTATTTTTTTCGGAATTTCAGAGGCTTGTTCTTAATACGAAAAATACTTTCGCGACCTTTTCTATAGGGGATGTATTTTTTTCGGAATTTCAGTGGCTTGTTCTTAATACGAAAAATACTTTCGCGACCTTTTCTATACGGGATGTATTTTTTTCGGAATTTCAGAGGCTTGTTCTTAATACGAAAAATACTTTCGCGGCCTTTTCTATACGGGATGTATTTTTTTCGGAATTTCAGAGGCTTGTTCTTAATACGAAAAAATACTTTCGCGACCTTTTCTATAGGGGATGTATTTTTTTCGGAATTTCAGAGGCTTGTTCTTAATACGAAAAATACTTTCGCGACCTTTTCTATACGGGATGTATTTTTTCCGGAATTTCAGAGGCTTGTTCTTAATACGAAAAAATACTTTCGCGACCTTTTCTATAGGGGATGTATTTTTTCCGGAATTTCAGAGGCTTGTTCTTAATACGAAAAATACTTTCGCGACCTTTTCTATACGGGATGTATTTTTTCGGAATTTCAGAGGCTTGTTCTTAATACGAAAAATACTTTCGCGACCTTTTCTATACGGGATGTATTTTTTTCGGAATTTCAGAGGCTTGTTCTTAATACGAAAAAATACTTTCGCGACCTTTTCTATAGGGGATGTATTTTTTTCGGAATTTCAGAGGCTTGTTCTTAATACGAAAAATACTTTCGCGACCTTTTCTATATGGGATGTATTTTTTCCGGAATTTCAGAGGCTTGTTCTTAATACGAAAAATACTTTCGCGACCTTTTCTATAGGGGATGTATTTTTTTCGGAATTTCAGAGGCTTGTTCTTAATACGAAAAATACTTTCGCGACCTTTTCTATAGGGGATGTATTTTTTTCGGAATTTCAGAGGCTTGTTCTTAATACGAAAAATACTTTCGCGACCTTTTCTATACGGGATGTATTTTTTCCGGAATTTCAGAGGCTTGTTCTTAATACGAAAAATACTTTCGCGGCCTTTTCTATACGGGATGTATTTTTTTCGGAATTTCAGAGGCTTGTTCTTAATACGAAAAAATACTTTCGCGACCTTTTCTATAGGGGATGTATTTTTTTCGGAATTTCAGAGGCTTGTTCTTAATACGAAAAATACTTTCGCGGCCTTTTCTATACGGGATGTATTTTTTTCGGAATTTCAGAGGCTTGTTCTTAATACGAAAAATACTTTCGCGACCTTTTCTATACGGGATGTATTTTTTTCGGAATTTCAGAGGCTTGTTCTTAATACGAAAAATACTTTCGCGACCTTTTCTATAGGGGATGTATTTTTTCCGGAATTTCAGAGGCTTGTTCTTAATACGAAAAATACTTTCGCGACCTTTTCTATAGGGGATGTATTTTTTTCGGAATTTCAGAGGCTTGTTCTTAATACGAAAAATACTTTCGCGACCTTTTCTATAGGGGATGTATTTTTTTCGGAATTTCAGAGGCTTGTTCTTAATACGAAAAATACTTTCGCGACCTTTTCTATACGGGATGTATTTTTTTCGGAATTTCAGAGGCTTGTTCTTAATACGAAAAATACTTTCGCGACCTTTTCTATAGGGGATGTATTTTTTCCGGAATTTCAGAGGCTTGTTCTTAATACGAAAAATACTTTCGCGACCTTTTCTATAGGGGATGTATTTTTTTCGGAATTTCAGAGGCTTGTTCTTAATACGAAAAATACTTTCGCGACCTTTTCTATACGGGATGTATTTTTTCCGGAATTTCAGAGGCTTGTTCTTAATACGAAAAATACTTTCGCGGCCTTTTCTATACGGGATGTATTTTTTTCGGAATTTCAGAGGCTTGTTCTTAATACGAAAAAATACTTTCGCGACCTTTTCTATAGGGGATGTATTTTTTTCGGAATTTCAGAGGCTTGTTCTTAATGCGAAAAATACTTTCGCGACCTTTTCTATAGGGGATGTATTTTTTTCGGAATTTCAGAGGCTTATTCTTAATACGAAAAAATACTTTCGCGACCTTTTCTATACGGGATGTATTTTTTCCGGAATTTCAGAGGCTTGTTCTTAATACGAAAAATACTTTCGCGACCTTTTCTGTAGGGGATGTATTTTTTTCGGAATTTCAGAGGCTTGTTCTTAATACGAAAAATACTTTCGCGACCTTTTCTATAGGGGATGTATTTTTTCGGAATTTCAGAGGCTTGTTCTTAATACGAAAAATACTTTCGCGACCTTTTCTATACGGGATGTATTTTTTCCGGAATTTCAGAGGCTTGTTCTTAATACGAAAAATATTTTCGCGACCTTTTCTATACGGGATGTATTTTTTCCGGAATTTCAGAGGCTTGTTCTTAACACGAAAAATACTTTCGCGACCTTTTCTATAGGGGATGTATTTTTTTCGGAATTTCAGAGGCTTGTTCTTAATACGAAAAATACTTTCGCGACCATTTCTATAGGGGATGTATTTTTTCGGAATTTCAGAGGCTTGTTCTTAATACGAAAAATACTTTCGCGGCCTTTTCTATACGGGATGTATTTTTTCCGGAATTTCAGAGGCTTGTTCTTAATACGAAAAATACTTTCGCGACCTTTTCTATACGGGATGTATTTTTTTCGGAATTTCAGAGGCTTGTTCTTAATACGAAAAATACTTTCGCGACCTTTTCTATAGGGGATGTATTTTTTTCGGAATTTCAGAGGCTTGTTCTTAATACGAAAAATACTTTCGCGACCTTTTCTATAGGGGATGTATTTTTTTCGGAATTTCAGAGGCTTGTTCTTAATACGAAAAATACTTTCGCGACCTTTTCTATAGGGGATGTATTTTTTTCGGAATTTCAGAGGCTTGTTCTTAATACGAAAAATACTTTCGCGACCTTTTCTATAGGGGATGTATTTTTTTCGGAATTTCAGAGGCTTGTTCTTAATACGAAAAATATTTTCGCGACCTTTTCTATACGGGATGTATTTTTTTCGGAATTTCAGAGGCTTGTTCTTAATACGAAAAATACTTTCGCGACCTTTTCTATAGGGGATGTATTTTTTTCGGAATTTCAGAGGCTTGTTCTTAATACGAAAAATACTTTCGCGACCTTTTCTATAGGGGATGTATTTTTTCGGAATTTCAGAGGCTTGTTCTTAATACGAAAAATACTTTCGCGACCTTTTCTATACGGGATGTATTTTTTCCGGAATTTCAGAGGCTTGTTCTTAATACGAAAAATATTTTCGCGACCTTTTCTATACGGGATGTATTTTTTTTGGAATTTCAGAGGCTTGTTCTTAATACGAAAAATACTTTCGCGACCTTTTCTATAGGGGATGTATTTTTTTCGGAATTTCAGAGGCTTGTTCTTAATACGAAAAATACTTTCGCGACCTTTTCTATAGGGGATGTATTTTTTTCGGAATTTCAGAGGCTTGTTCTTAATACGAAAAATACTTTCGCGACCTTTTCTATACGGGATGTATTTTTTTCGGAATTTCAGAGGCTTGTTCTTAATACGAAAAATACTTTCGCGACCTTTTCCATACGGAATGTATTTTTTTCGGAATTTCAGAGGCTTGTTCTTAATACGAAAAATACTTTCGCGACCTTTTCCATACGGAATGTATTTTTTTCGGAATTTCAGAGGCTTGTTCTTAATACGAAAAATACTTTCGCGACCTTTTCTATAGGGGATGTATTTTTTTCGGAATTTCAGAGGCTTGTTCTTAATACGAAAAATACTTTCGCGACCTTTTCTATAGGGGATGTATTTTTTTCGGAATTTCAGAGGCTTGTTCTTAATACGAAAAATACTTTCGCGACCTTTTCTATACGGGATGTATTTTTTTCGGAATTTCAGAGGCTTGTTCTTAATACGAAAAATACTTTCGCGACCTTTTCTATAGGGGATGTATTTTTTTCGGAATTTCAGAGGCTTGTTCTTAATACGAAAAATACTTTCGCGACCTTTTCTTTAGGGGATGTATTTTTTTCGGAATTTCAGAGGCTTGTTCTTAATACGAAAAATACTTTCGCGACCTTTTCTATAGGGGATGTATTTTTTTCGGAATTTCAGAGGCTTGTTCTTAATACGAAAAATACTTTCGCGAACTTTTCTTTAGGGGATGTATTTTTTTCGGAATTTCAGAGGCTTGTTCTTAATACGAAAAATACTTTCGCGACCTTTTCTTTAGGGGATGTATTTTTTTCGGAATTTCAGAGGCTTGTTCTTAATACGAAAAATACTTTCGCGACCTTTTCTATAGGGGATGTATTTTTTTCGGAATTTCAGAGGCTTGTTCTTAATACGAAAAATACTTTCGCGACCTTTTCCATACGGAATGTATTTTTTTCGGAATTTCAGAGGCTTGTTCTTAATACGAAAAATACTTTCGCGACCTTTTCCATACGGAATGTATTTTTTTCGGAATTTCAGAGGCTTGTTCTTAATACGAAAAATACTTTCGCGACCTTTTCTATAGGGGATGTATTTTTTTCGGAATTTCAGAGGCTTGTTCTTAATACGAAAAATACTTTCGCGACCTTTTCTATAGGGGATGTATTTTTTTCGGAATTTCAGAGGCTTGTTCTTAATACGAAAAATACTTTCGCGACCTTTTCTATACGGGATGTATTTTTTTCGGAATTTCAGAGGCTTGTTCTTAATACGAAAAATACTTTCGCGACCTTTTCTATAGGGGATGTATTTTTTTCGGAATTTCGGAGGCTTGTTCTTAATACGAAAAATACTTTCGCGACCTTTTCTTTAGGGGATGTATTTTTTTCGGAATTTCAGAGGCTTGTTCTTAATACGAAAAATACTTTCGCGACCTTTTCTATAGGGGATGTATTTTTTTCGGAATTTCAGAGGCTTGTTCTTAATACGAAAAATACTTTCGCGACCTTTTCTATAGGGGATGTATTTTTTTCGGAATTTCAGAGGCTTGTTCTTAATACGAAAAATACTTTCGCGACCTTTTCTATAGGGGATGTATTTTTTTCGGAATTTCAGAGGCTTGTTCTTAATACGAAAAATACTTTCGCGACCTTTTCTATACGGGATGTATTTTTTTCGGAATTTCAGAGGCTTGTTCTTAATACGAAAAATACTTTCGCGACCTTTTCTATAGGGGATGTATTTTTTTCGGAATTTCAGAGGCTTGTTCTTAATACGAAAAATACTTTCGCGACCTTTTCTATAGGGGATGTATTTTTTTCGGAATTTCAGAGGCTTGTTCTTAATACGAAAAATACTTTCGCGACCTTTTCTATACGGGATGTATTTTTTCCGGAATTTCAGAGGCTTGTTCTTAATACGAAAAATATTTTCGCGACCTTTTCTATACGGGATGTATTTTTTTCGGAATTTCAGAGGCTTGTTCTTAATACGAAAAATACTTTCGCGACCTTTTCTATAGGGGATGTATTTTTTTCGGAATTTCAGAGGCTTGTTCTTAATACGAAAAATACTTTCGCGACCTTTTCTATAGGGGATGTATTTTTTTCGGAATTTCAGAGGCTTGTTCTTAATACGAAAAATATCTTCGCGACCTTTTCTATAGGGGATGTATTTTTTTCGGAATTTCAGAGGCTTGTTCTTAATACGAAAAATACTTTCGCGACCTTTTCCATACGGAATGTATTTTTTTCGGAATTTCAGAGGCTTGTTCTTAATACGAAAAATACTTTCGCGACCTTTTCTATACGGGATGTATTTTTTCCGGAATTTCAGAGGCTTGTTCTTAATACGAAAAATATTTTCGCGACCTTTTCTATACGGGATGTATTTTTTTCGGAATTTCAGAGGCTTGTTCTTAATACGAAAAATATTTTCGCGACCTTTTCTATACGGGATGTATTTTTTTCGGAATTTCAGAGGCTTGTTCTTAATACGAAAAATACTTTCGCGACCTTTTCTATAGGGGATGTATTTTTTTCGGAATTTCAGAGGCTTGTTCTTAATACGAAAAATACTTTCGCGACCTTTTCTATAGGGGATGTATTTTTTTCGGAATTTCAGAGGCTTGTTCTTAATACGAAAAATATTTTCGCGACCTTTTCTATAGGGGATGTATTTTTTTCGGAATTTCAGAGGCTTGTTCTTAATACGAAAAATACTTTCGCGACCTTTTCCATACGGAATGTATTTTTTTCGGAATATCAGAGGCTTGTTCTTAATACGAAAAATACTTTCGCGACCTTTTCCATACGGAATGTATTTTTTTCGGAATTTCAGAGGCTTGTTCTTAATACGAAAAATATTTTCGCGACCTTTTCTATACGGGATGTATTTTTTTCGGAATTTCAGAGGCTTGTTCTTAATACGAAAAATACTTTCGCGACCTTTTCTATAGGGGATGTATTTTTTTCGGAATTTCAGAGGCTTGTTCTTAATACGAAAAATACTTTCGCGACCTTTTCTATAGGGGATGTATTTTTTTCGGAATTTCAGAGGCTTGTTCTTAATACGAAAAATACTTTCGCGACCTTTTCTATACGGGATGTATTTTTTCGGAATTTCAGAGGCTTGTTCTTAATACGAAAAATACTTTCGCGACCTTTTCTATAGGGGATGTATTTTTTTCGGAATTTCAGAGGTTTGTTCTTAATACGAAAAATACTTTCGCGACCTTTTCTATAGGGGATGTATTTTTTTCGGAATTTCAGAGGCTTGTTCTTAATACGAAAAATACTTTCGCGACCTTTTCTATAGGGGATGTATTTTTTTCGGAATTTCAGAGGCTTGTTCTTAATACGAAAAATACTTTCGCGACCTTTTCTATAGGGGATGTATTTTTTTCGGAATTTCAGAGGCTTGTTCTTAATACGAAAAATACTTTCGCGACCTTTTCTATAGGGGATGTATTTTTTTCGGAATTTCAGAGGCTTGTTCTTAATACGAAAAATACTTTCGCGACCTTTTCTATACGGGATGTATTTTTTTCGGAATTTCAGAGGCTTGTTCTTAATACGAAAAATACTTTCGCGACCTTTTCTATAGGGGATGTATTTTTTTCGGAATTTCAGAGGCTTGTTCTTAATACGAAAAATACTTTCGCGACCTTTTCTATAGGGGATGTATTTTTTTCGGAATTTCAGAGGCTTGTTCTTAATACGAAAAATACTTTCGCGACCTTTTCTATACGGGATGTATTTTTTTCGGAATTTCAGAGGCTTGTTCTTAATACGAAAAATACTTTCGCGACCTTTTCTATAGGGGATGTATTTTTTTCGGAATTTCGGAGGCTTGTTCTTAATACGAAAAATACTTTCGCGGCCTTTTCTTTAGGGGATGTATTTTTTTCGGAATTTCAGAGGCTTGTTCTTAATACGAAAAATACTTTCGCGACCTTTTCTATAGGGGATGTATTTTTTTCGGAATTTCAGAGGCTTGTTCTTAATACGAAAAATACTTTCGCGACCTTTTCTATAGGGGATGTATTTTTTTCGGAATTTCAGAGGCTTGTTCTTAATACGAAAAATACTTTCGCGACCTTTTCTATAGGGGATGTATTTTTTTCGGAATTTCAGAGGCTTGTTCTTAATACGAAAAATACTTTCGCGACCTTTTCTATACGGGATGTATTTTTTTCGGAATTTCAGAGGCTTGTTCTTAATACGAAAAATACTTTCGCGACCTTTTCTATAGGGGATGTATTTTTTTCGGAATTTCAGAGGCTTGTTCTTAATACGAAAAATACTTTCGCGACCTTTTCTATAGGGGATGTATTTTTTTCGGAATTTCAGAGGCTTGTTCTTAATACGAAAAATACTTTCGCGACCTTTTCTATACGGGATGTATTTTTTCCGGAATTTCAGAGGCTTGTTCTTAATACGAAAAATATTTTCGCGACCTTTTCTATACGGGATGTATTTTTTTCGGAATTTCAGAGGCTTGTTCTTAATACGAAAAATACTTTCGCGACCTTTTCTATAGGGGATGTATTTTTTTCGGAATTTCAGAGGCTTGTTCTTAATACGAAAAATACTTTCGCGACCTTTTCTATAGGGGATGTATTTTTTTCGGAATTTCAGAGGCTTGTTCTTAATACGAAAAATATCTTCGCGACCTTTTCTATAGGGGATGTATTTTTTTCGGAATTTCAGAGGCTTGTTCTTAATACGAAAAATACTTTCGCGACCTTTTCTATAGGGGATGTATTTTTTTCGGAATTTCAGAGGCTTGTTCTTAATACGAAAAATACTTTCGCGACCTTTTCTATAGGGGATGTATTTTTTCGGAATTTCAGAGGCTTGTTCTTAATACGAAAAATACTTTCGCGACCTTTTCTATACGGGATGTATTTTTTCCGGAATTTCAGAGGCTTGTTCTTAATACGAAAAATATTTTCGCGACCTTTTCTATACGGGATGTATTTTTTTCGGAATTTCAGAGGCTTGTTCTTAATACGAAAAATACTTTCGCGACCTTTTCTATAGGGGATGTATTTTTTTCGGAATTTCAGAGGCTTGTTCTTAATACGAAAAATACTTTCGCGACCTTTTCTATAGGGGATGTATTTTTTTCGGAATTTCAGAGGCTTGTTCTTAATACGAAAAATATTTTCGCGACCTTTTCTATAGGGGATGTATTTTTTTCGGAATTTCAGAGGCTTGTTCTTAATACGAAAAATACTTTCGCGACCTTTTCCATACGGAATGTATTTTTTTCGGAATATCAGAGGCTTGTTCTTAATACGAAAAATACTTTCGCGACCTTTTCCATACGGAATGTATTTTTTTCGGAATTTCAGAGGCTTGTTCTTAATACGAAAAATATTTTCGCGACCTTTTCTATACGGGATGTATTTTTTTCGGAATTTCAGAGGCTTGTTCTTAATACGAAAAATACTTTCGCGACCTTTTCTATAGGGGATGTATTTTTTTCGGAATTTCAGAGGCTTGTTCTTAATACGAAAAATACTTTCGCGACCTTTTCTATAGGGGATGTATTTTTTTCGGAATTTCAGAGGCTTGTTCTTAATACGAAAAATACTTTCGCGACCTTTTCTATACGGGATGTATTTTTTCGGAATTTCAGAGGCTTGTTCTTAATACGAAAAATACTTTCGCGACCTTTTCTATAGGGGATGTATTTTTTTCGGAATTTCAGAGGTTTGTTCTTAATACGAAAAATACTTTCGCGACCTTTTCTATAGGGGATGTATTTTTTTCGGAATTTCAGAGGCTTGTTCTTAATACGAAAAATACTTTCGCGACCTTTTCTATAGGGGATGTATTTTTTTCGGAATTTCAGAGGCTTGTTCTTAATACGAAAAATACTTTCGCGACCTTTTCTATAGGGGATGTATTTTTTTCGGAATTTCAGAGGCTTGTTCTTAATACGAAAAATACTTTCGCGACCTTTTCTATAGGGGATGTATTTTTTTCGGAATTTCAGAGGCTTGTTCTTAATACGAAAAATACTTTCGCGACCTTTTCTATAGGGGATGTATTTTTTTCGGAATTTCAGAGGCTTGTTCTTAATACGAAAAATACTTTCGCGACCTTTTCTATACGGAATGTATTTTTTTCGGAATTTCAGAGGCTTGTTCTTAACCCTTTCAGTACCTATTTTGTTCTATGGGGGTTAAAAATACTCTCTATACAAATTAATGATGTTTAAACTATTAGTATTCATTTAAAACAAAAAAAAAAAAAAAAAAAAAAAAAATCAAAAATTTTAATTTTTCTTAAATTACGCCCACTGTAGTCCAGCTTTTTACTCAAAAAATCAAAGTTGGGTCACAACTGCATTTAACCCTTTCAGTCACCACGTACACTATAGTGTGCACACTTTCTACCAAGTCAAGTTATGAGTTATGGCTTCTGAAAAGTGTGTACACTATAGTGTACGTGGTGACTGAAAGGGTTAATACGAAAAATACTTTCGCGACCTTTTCTATAGGGGATGTATTTTTTTCGGAATTTCAGAGGCTTGTTCTTAATACGAAAAATACTTTCGCGACCTTTTCTATAGGGGATGTATTTTTTCGGAATTTCAGAGGCTTGTTCTTAATACGAAAAATACTTTCGCGACCTTTTCTATAGGGGATGTATTTTTTTCGGAATTTCAGAGGCTTGTTCTTAATACGAAAAATACTTTCGCGACCTTTTCTATAGGGGATGTATTTTTTTCGGAATTTCAGAGGCTTGTTCTTAATACGAAAAATACTTTCGCGACCTTTTCTATAGGGGATGTATTTTTTTCGGAATTTCAGAGGCTTGTTCTTAATACGAAAAATACTTTCGCGACCTTTTCTATAGGGGATGTATTTTTTTCGGAATTTCAGAGGCTTGTTCTTAATACGAAAAATACTTTCGCGACCTTTTCTATAGGGGATGTATTTTTTTCGGAATTTCAGAGGCTTGTTCTTAATACGCAAAATACTTTCGCGACCTTTTCTATACGGAATGTATTTTTTTCGGAATTTCAGAGGCTTGTTCTTAATACGAAAAATACTTTCGCGACCTTTTCTATAGGGGATGTATTTTTTT
Organism: Chrysopilus asiliformis; assembly: GCA_964034945.1. Classification (NCBI taxonomy): domain Eukaryota; kingdom Metazoa; phylum Arthropoda; class Insecta; order Diptera; family Rhagionidae; genus Chrysopilus; species Chrysopilus asiliformis. Next base: position 1,331,939 of record OZ035964.1, read on the forward strand.
CGGAATTTCAGAGGCTTGTTCTTAATACGAAAAATACTTTCGCGACCTTTTCTATACGGGATGTATTTTTTCCGGAATTTCAGAGGCTTGTTCTTAATACGAAAAATACTTTCGCGACCTTTTCTATACGGGATGTATTTCCACGAAAACCCCTGCAGGCGCTGCTACAGCCCCTGGATCGCCCCAAAAACCCCAGCGGGCGCTGCTACAGCCCCTGGGGTGCTGCTACAGCCCCTGGATCGCCCCAAAAACCCCAGCGGGCGCTGCTACAGCCCCTGGAGCGCCCCAAAAACCCCTGCAGGCGCTGCTAGAGCCCCTGGAGCGCCCCAAAAACCCCAGCGGGTGCTGCTACAGCCCCTGGAGCGCCCTAAAAACCCCAGCGGGCGCTGCTACAGCCCCTGGAGCGCCCTAAAAACCCCAGCGGGCGCTGCTACAGCCCCTGGATCGCCCCAAAAACCCCAGCGGGCGCTGCTACAGCCCCTGGACCGCCCCAAAAACTCCAGCAGGCGCTGCTACAGCCCCTGGAGCACCCTAAAAACCCCAGCAGGCGCTGCTACAGCCCCTGGAGCGCCCCAAGAACCCCTGCAGGCGCTGCTACAGCCCCTGGAGCGCCCCAAAAACCCCAGCGGGTGCTGCTACAGCCCCTGGACCGCCCCAAAAACTCCAGCAGGCGCTGCTACAGCCCCTGGAGCACCCTAAAAACCCCAGCAGGCGCTGCTACAGCCCCTGGAGCGCCCCAAGAACCCCTGCAGGCGCTGCTACAGCCCCTGGAGCGCCCTAAAAACCCCAGCGGGTGCTGCTACAGCCCCTGGAGCGCCCAAAAACCCCAGCGGGCGCTGCTACAGCCCCTGGAGCACCCTAAAACCCCCAGCGGGTGCTGCTACAGCCCCTGGAGCGCCCTAAAAACCCCAGCGGGTGCTGCTACAGCCCCTGGAGCGCCCTAAAAACCCCAGCGGGCGCTGCTACAGCCCCTGGAGCACCCTAAAACCCCCAGCGGGTGCTGCTACAGCCCCTGGAGCGCCCTAAAAACCCCAGCGGGTGCTGCTACAGCCCCTGGAGCGCCCAAAAACCTCTGCAGGCGCTGCTACAGCCCCTGGAGTGCTGCTACAGCCCCTGGAGCACCCCAAAAACCCCAGCGGGTGCTGCTACAGCCCCTGGAGCGCCCTAAAAACCCCAGCGGGCGCTGCTACAGCCCCTGGAGCGCCCCAAAAACCCCAGCGGGTGCTGCAACAGCCCCTGGAGCGCCCTAAAAACCCCAGCGGGCGCTGCTACAGCCCCTGGACCGCCACGAAAACCCCTGCAGCCCCTGGAGCCCCAAAAACCCCAGCGGGTGCTACTACAGCCCCTGGATCGCCCCAAAAACCCCAGCGGGCGCTGCTACAGCCCCTGGAGCGCCCCAAAAACCCCAGCGGGTGCTGCTACAGCCCCTGGAGCCCCAAAAACCCCTGCATCAGCGCCCCTACAGCCCCTGGAGCGCCTACAGCCCCTGGACCGCCACGAAAACCCCTGCAGGCGCTGCTACAGTCCCTGGAGCGCCCCAAAAACCCCCAGCGGGTGCTGCCCCTGCAGGCGCTGGAGCGCCCCAAAAACCCCAGCGGGTGCTGCTACAGCCCCTGGAGCGCCCCAAGAACCCCTGCAGGCGCTGCTACAGCCCCTGGAGCGCCCCAAAAACCCCAGCGGGCGCTGCTTCAGGCCCTGGATCACCCTAAAAACCCCAGCGGGCGCTGCTACAGCCCCTGGACCGCCACGAAAACCCCTGCAGCCCCTGGAGCCCCAAAAACCCCAGCGGGTGCTACTACAGCCCCTGGATCGCCCCAAAAACCCCAGCGGGCGCTGCTACAGCCCCTGGAGCGCCCCAAAAACCCCAGCGGGTGCTGCTACAGCCCCTGGAGCCCCAAAAACCCCAGCGGGTGCTGCTACAGCCCCTGGAGCACCCTAAAAACCCCAACGGGCGCTGCTACAGCCCCTGGACCGCCACGAAAACCCCTGCAGGCGCTGCTACAGCCCCTGGAGCGCCCCAAAAACCCCAGCGGGTGCTGCTACAGCCCCTGGAGTACCCTAAAAATCGCCAGGGGCAGCTGCTGCAGGCCCTGGAGCAGCCAAAAACCGCCAGGGGCAACTGCTGCAGACCCTGGAGCAGCCAAAATCGCCAGCGGGCGCTGCTACAGCTCCTAGAGCACCCTAAAACCATAGCGGGCGCTGCTACAGCCCCTGGAGCGCCCCAAAAACCCCAGCGGGCGCTGCTATAGCCCCTGGAGCGCCCCAAAAATCCCAGCGGGTGCTGCTACAGCCCCTGGAGCACCCTAAAAACCACAGCGGGCGCTGCTACAGCCCACAGCGGGCGCTGCTACAGCCCAGCGGGCGCTGCTACAGCCCCTGGAGCGCCCCAAAAACCCCAGCGGGCGCTGCTATAGCCCCTGGAGCACCCCGAAAACCCCAGCGGGCGCTGCTACAGCTCCTGGAGCACCCTAAAAACCACAGCGGGCGCTGCTACAGGCCTACAGCCCCTGGACCGCCACGAAAACCCCTGCAGGCGCTGCTACAGCCCCTGGAGCGCCCCTGGACCGCCACGAAAACCCCTGCAAGCGCTGCTACAGCCCCTGGACCGCCCCAAAAACCCCAGCGGGCGCTGCTACAGCTCCTGGAGCACCCTAAAAACCACAGCGGGCGCTGCTACAGCCCAGCGGGCGCTGCTACAGCCCCTGGAGCGCCCCAAAAACCCCAGCGGGCGCTGCTATAGCCCCTGGAGCGCCCCAAAAACCCCAGCGGGCGCTGCTACAGCTCCTGGAGCACCCTAAAAACCACAGCGGGCGCTGCTACAGGCCCTGGAGCACCCCAAGAACCCCAGCGGGTGCTGCTACAGCCCAGCGGGTGCTGCTACAGGCCCGGAACACCCAAAATTTGCCAGTGGGTGCTGCTACAGGCCCCGGGGCACTCAAAATTTGCCAGTGGGTGCTGCTGCAAGCCCCGGATCACCCAAAATTCGCCAGTGGGTGCTGCTACAGGGCCCGGAGCACCCAAAATTTGCCAGTGGGTGCTGCTACAGGCCCAGAACACCCAAAATTTGCCAGTGGGCGCTGCTAAAGGCCCCGGAGCATCCAAAATTTGCCAGTAGGTGCTGCTACAGGCCCAGAGCACCCAAAAATTGCCAGTGGGTGCTGCTACAGGCCCAGAACACCCAAAATTTGCCAGTGGGCGCTGCTAAAGGCCCCGGAGCATCCAAAATTTGCCAGTAGGTGCTGCTACAGGCCCAGAGCACCCAAAAATTGCCAGTGGGTGCTGCTACAGGCCCCGGAGCACCCAAATTTGCCAGTGGGTGCTGCTTCAGGCCCAGAGCACTCAAAATTTGCCAGTGGGTGCTGCTACAGGCTCCGGAGCACCCAATATTTCCCAGTGGGTGCTGCTACAGGCCCCGGAGCACCCAAAATTTCCCAGTGGGTGCTGCTACAGGCCCCGGAGCACCCAAATTTGCCAGTGGGTGCTGCTACGGGCCCCGGAGCACCCAAAATTTGCCAGTGGGTGCTGCTGCAAGCTCCGGAGCACCCAAATTTGCCAGTGGGTGCTGCTACAGGCCCCGGAGCACCCAAAATCGCCAGGGGCAGCTGCTGCAGGCCCTGGAGCAGCCAAAAACCGCCAGGGGCAACTGCTGCAGACCCTGGAGCAGCCAAAATCGCCAGGGGCTGCTGCTGCAGGCCCTGGACCAGCCAAAAACCGCCAGGGGCAGCTGCTGCAGGCCCTGGAGCACCCAAAAACCGCCACGGGCTGCTGCTGCAGGCCCTGGACCAGCCAAAAACCCCAGCGGGCGCTGCTACAGCCCCTGGAGCACCCTAAAAACCCCAGCGGGCGTTGCTACAGCCCCTGGACCGCCACGAAAACCCCTGCAGCCCCTGGAGCCCCAAAAACCCCAGCGGGTGCTGCTACAGCCCCTGGATCGTCCCAAAAACCCCTGCAGCCCCTGGAGCCCCAAAAACCCCAGCGGGTGCTGCTACAGCCCCTGGATCGTCCCAAAAACCCCAGCGGGCGCTGCTACAGCCCCTGGAGCGCCCCAAAAACCCCAGCGGGTGCTGCTACAGCCCCTGGAGCACCCTAACCGCCACGAAAACCCCTGCAGGCGCTGCTACAGCCCCTGGAGCGCCCCAAAAACCCCAGCGGGTGCTGCTGCAGGCCCTGGAGCAGCCAAAATCGCCAGGGGCTGCTGCTGCAGGCCCTGGACCAGCCAAAAACCGCCAGGGGCTGCTGCTACAGCCCCTGGATCGCCCCAAAAACCCCAGCGGGCGCTGCTACAGCCCCTGGATCGCCCCAAAAACCCCAGCGGGCGCTGCTATAGCCCTGGAGCGCCCCAAAAACCCCTGCAGGCGCTGCTAGAGCCCCTGGAGCGCCCCAAAAACCCCAGCGGGTGCTGCTACAGCCCCTGGAGAACCCTAAAAACCCCAGGGGGGCTGCTACAGCCCCTGGAGCGCCCCAAAAACCCCTGCAGTCGCTGCTACAGCCCCTGGAGCGCCCCAAAAACCCCAGCGGGCGCTGCTACAGCCCCTGGACCGCCACGAAAACCCCTGCAGGCGCTGCTACAGCCCCTGGAGCGCCCCAAAAACCCCAGCGGGCGCTGCTACAGCCCTGGAGCGCCCCAAAAACCCCAGGGGGCTGCTACAGCCCCTGGAGCGCCCCAAAAACCCCAGCGGGCGCTGCTACAGCCCCTGGAGCGCCCCAAAAACCCCTGCAGGCGCAAAAACCCCTGCAGGCGCTGCTACAGCCCCTGGAGCGCCCCAAAAACCCCAGCGGGCGCTGCTACAGCCCCTGGACCGCCACGAAAACCCCTGCAGGCGCTGCTACAGCCCCTGGAGCGCCCCAAAAACCCCAGCGGGCGCTGCTACAGCCCTGGAGCGCCCCAAAAACCCCAGGGGGCTGCTACAGCCCCTGGAGCGCCCCAAAAACCCCAGCGGGTGCTGCTACAGCCCCTGTATCGCCCCAAAAACCCCAGCGGGTGCTGCTACAGCCCCTGGATCGCCCCAAAAACCCCAGCGGGCGCTGCTACAGCCTCTGGAGCACCCTAAAAACCCCAGCAGGCGCTGCTACAGCCCCTGGAGCACCCTAAAAACCCCAGCAGGCGCTGCTACAGCCCCTGGAGCACCCTAAAAACCCCAGCGGGCGCTGCTACAGCCCCTGGACCGCCACGAAAACCCCTGCAGCCCCTGGAGCCCCAAAAACCCCAGCGGGTGCTGCTACAGCCCCTGGATCGTCCCAAAAACCCCAGCGGGCGCTGCTACAGCCCTGGAGCGCCCCAAAAACCCCTGCATCAGCGCCCCTACAGCCCCTGGAGCGCCTACAGCCCCTGGACCGCCACGAAAACCCCTGCAGGCGCTGCTACAGTCCCTGGAGCGCCCCAAAAACCCCCAGCGGGTGCTGCCCCTGCAGGCGCTGGAGCGCCCCAAAAACCCCAGCGGGTGCTGCTACAGCCCCTGGAGCGCCCCAAGAACCCCTGCAGGCGCTGCTACAGCCCCTGGAGCGCCCCAAAAACCCCAGCGGGCGCTGCTTCAGGCCCTGGAGCGCCCCAAAAACCCCAGCGGGTGCTGCTACAGCCCCTGGAGCGCCCCAAGAACCCCTGCAGGCGCTGCTACAGCCCCTGGAGCGCCCCAAAAACCCCAGCGGGCGCTGCTTCAGGCCCTGGATCACCCTAAAAACCCCAGCGGGTGCTGCTACAGCCCCTGGAGCGCCCCAAAAACCCCAGCGGGTGCTGCTACAGCCCCTGGAGTACCCTAAAAATCGCCAGGGGCAGCTGCTGCAGGCCCTGGAGCAGCCAAAAACCGCCAGGGGCAACTGCTGCAGACCCTGGAGCAGCCAAAATCGCCAGCGGGCGCTGCTACAGCTCCTAGAGCACCCTAAAACCATAGCGGGCGCTGCTACAGCCCCTGGAGCGCCCCAAAAACCCCAGCGGGCGCTGCTATAGCCCCTGGAGCGCCCCAAAAATCCCAGCGGGTGCTGCTACAGCCCCTGGAGCACCCTAAAAACCACAGCGGGCGCTGCTACAGCCCACAGCGGGCGCTGCTACAGCCCAGCGGGCGCTGCTACAGCCCCTGGAGCGCCCCAAAAACCCCAGCGGGCGCTGCTATAGCCCCTGGAGCACCCCGAAAACCCCAGCGGGCGCTGCTACAGCTCCTGGAGCACCCTAAAAACCACAGCGGGCGCTGCTACAGGCCTACAGCCCCTGGACCGCCACGAAAACCCCTGCAGGCGCTGCTACAGCCCCTGGAGCGCCCCTGGACCGCCACGAAAACCCCTGCAAGCGCTGCTACAGCCCCTGGACCGCCCCAAAAACCCCAGCGGGCGCTGCTACAGCTCCTGGAGCACCCTAAAAACCACAGCGGGCGCTGCTACAGCCCAGCGGGCGCTGCTACAGCCCCTGGAGCGCCCCAAAAACCCCAGCGGGCGCTGCTATAGCCCCTGGAGCGCCCCAAAAACCCCAGCGGGCGCTGCTACAGCTCCTGGAGCACCCTAAAAACCACAGCGGGCGCTGCTACAGGCCCTGGAGCACCCCAAGAACCCCAGCGGGTGCTGCTACAGCCCAGCGGGTGCTGCTACAGGCCCGGAACACCCAAAATTTGCCAGTGGGTGCTGCTACAGGCCCCGGGGCACTCAAAATTTGCCAGTGGGTGCTGCTGCAAGCCCCGGATCACCCAAAATTCGCCAGTGGGTGCTGCTACAGGGCCCGGAGCACCCAAAATTTGCCAGTGGGTGCTGCTACAGGCCCAGAACACCCAAAATTTGCCAGTGGGCGCTGCTAAAGGCCCCGGAGCATCCAAAATTTGCCAGTAGGTGCTGCTACAGGCCCAGAGCACCCAAAAATTGCCAGTGGGTGCTGCTACAGGCCCAGAACACCCAAAATTTGCCAGTGGGCGCTGCTAAAGGCCCCGGAGCATCCAAAATTTGCCAGTAGGTGCTGCTACAGGCCCAGAGCACCCAAAAATTGCCAGTGGGTGCTGCTACAGGCCCCGGAGCACCCAAATTTGCCAGTGGGTGCTGCTTCAGGCCCAGAGCACTCAAAATTTGCCAGTGGGTGCTGCTACAGGCTCCGGAGCACCCAATATTTCCCAGTGGGTGCTGCTACAGGCCCCGGAGCACCCAAAATTTCCCAGTGGGTGCTGCTACAGGCCCCGGAGCACCCAAATTTGCCAGTGGGTGCTGCTACGGGCCCCGGAGCACCCAAAATTTGCCAGTGGGTGCTGCTGCAAGCTCCGGAGCACCCAAATTTGCCAGTGGGTGCTGCTACAGGCCCCGGAGCACCCAAAATCGCCAGGGGCAGCTGCTGCAGGCCCTGGAGCAGCCAAAAACCGCCAGGGGCAACTGCTGCAGACCCTGGAGCAGCCAAAATCGCCAGGGGCTGCTGCTGCAGGCCCTGGACCAGCCAAAAACCGCCAGGGGCAGCTGCTGCAGGCCCTGGAGCACCCAAAAACCGCCACGGGCTGCTGCTGCAGGCCCTGGACCAGCCAAAAACCCCAGCGGGCGCTGCTACAGCCCCTGGAGCACCCTAAAAACCCCAGCGGGCGTTGCTACAGCCCCTGGACCGCCACGAAAACCCCTGCAGCCCCTGGAGCCCCAAAAACCCCAGCGGGTGCTGCTACAGCCCCTGGATCGTCCCAAAAACCCCTGCAGCCCCTGGAGCCCCAAAAACCCCAGCGGGTGCTGCTACAGCCCCTGGATCGTCCCAAAAACCCCAGCGGGCGCTGCTACAGCCCCTGGAGCGCCCCAAAAACCCCAGCGGGTGCTGCTACAGCCCCTGGAGCACCCTAACCGCCACGAAAACCCCTGCAGGCGCTGCTACAGCCCCTGGAGCGCCCCAAAAACCCCAGCGGGTGCTGCTGCAGGCCCTGGAGCAGCCAAAATCGCCAGGGGCTGCTGCTGCAGGCCCTGGACCAGCCAAAAACCGCCAGGGGCTGCTGCTACAGCCCCTGGATCGCCCCAAAAACCCCAGCGGGCGCTGCTACAGCCCCTGGATCGCCCCAAAAACCCCAGCGGGCGCTGCTATAGCCCTGGAGCGCCCCAAAAACCCCTGCAGGCGCTGCTAGAGCCCCTGGAGCGCCCCAAAAACCCCAGCGGGTGCTGCTACAGCCCCTGGAGAACCCTAAAAACCCCAGGGGGGCTGCTACAGCCCCTGGAGCGCCCCAAAAACCCCTGCAGTCGCTGCTACAGCCCCTGGAGCGCCCCAAAAACCCCAGCGGGCGCTGCTACAGCCCCTGGACCGCCACGAAAACACCTGCAGGCGCTGCTACAGCCCCTGGAGCGCCCCAAAAACCCCAGCGGGCGCTGCTACAGCCCTGGAGCGCCCCAAAAACCCCAGGGGGCTGCTACAGCCCCTGGAGCGCCCCAAAAACCCCAGCGGGCGCTGCTACAGCCCCTGGAGCGCCCCAAAAACCCCTGCAGGCGCAAAAACCCCTGCAGGCGCTGCTACAGCCCCTGGAGCGCCCCAAAAACCCCAGCGGGCGCTGCTACAGCCCCTGGACCGCCACGAAAACCCCTGCAGGCGCTGCTACAGCCCCTGGAGCGCCCCAAAAACCCCAGCGGGCGCTGCTACAGCCCTGGAGCGCCCCAAAAACCCCAGGGGGCTGCTACAGCCCCTGGAGCGCCCCAAAAACCCCAGCGGGTGCTGCTACAGCCCCTGTATCGCCCCAAAAACCCCAGCGGGTGCTGCTACAGCCCCTGGATCGCCCCAAAAACCCCAGCGGGCGCTGCTACAGCCTCTGGAGCACCCTAAAAACCCCAGCAGGCGCTGCTACAGCCCCTGGAGCACCCTAAAAACCCCAGCAGGCGCTGCTACAGCCCCTGGAGCACCCTAAAAACCCCAGGGGGGCTGCTACAGCCCCTGGAGCGCCCCAAAAACCCCTGCAGTCGCTGCTACAGCCCCTGGAGCGCCCCAAAAACCCCAGCGGGCGCTGCTACAGCCCCTGGACCGCCACGAAAACCCCTGCAGGCGCTGCTACAGCCCCTGGATCGCCCCAAAAACCCCAGCGGGCGCTGCTACAGCCTCTGGAGCACCCTAAAAACCCCAGCAGGCGCTGCTACAGCCCCTGGATCGTCCCAAAAACCCCAGCGGGCGCTGCTACAGCCCTGGAGCGCCCCAAAAACCCCTGCATCAGCGCCCCTACAGCCCCTGGAGCGCCTACAGCCCCTGGACCGCCACGAAAACCCCTGCAGGCGCTGCTACAGTCCCTGGAGCGCCCCAAAAACCCCCAGCGGGTGCTGCCCCTGCAGGCGCTGGAGCGCCCCAAAAACCCCAGCGGGTGCTGCTACAGCCCCTGGAGCGCCCCAAGAACCCCTGCAGGCGCTGCTACAGCCCCTGGAGCGCCCCAAAAACCCCAGCGGGCGCTGCTTCAGGCCCTGGATCACCCTAAAAACCCCAGCGGGCGCTGCTACAGCCCCTGGACCGCCACGAAAACCCCTGCAGCCCCTGGAGCCCCAAAAACCCCAGCGGGTGCTACTACAGCCCCTGGATCGCCCCAAAAACCCCAGCGGGCGCTGCTACAGCCCCTGGAGCGCCCCAAAAACCCCAGCGGGTGCTGCTACAGCCCCTGGAGCCCCAAAAACCCCAGCGGGTGCTGCTACAGCCCCTGGATCACCCCAAAAACCCCAGCAGGCGCTGCTACAGCCCCTGGAGCACCCTAAAAACCCCAACGGGCGCTGCTACAGCCCCTGGACCGCCACGAAAACCCCTGCAGGCGCTGCTACAGCCCCTGGAGCGCCCCAAAAACCCCAGCGGGTGCTGCTACAGCCCCTGGAGTACCCTAAAAATCGCCAGGGGCAGCTGCTGCAGGCCCTGGAGCAGCCAAAAACCGCCAGGGGCAACTGCTGCAGACCCTGGAGCAGCCAAAATCGCCAGCGGGCGCTGCTACAGCTCCTAGAGCACCCTAAAACCATAGCGGGCGCTGCTACAGCCCCTGGAGCGCCCCAAAAACCCCAGCGGGCGCTGCTATAGCCCCTGGAGCGCCCCAAAAATCCCAGCGGGTGCTGCTACAGCCCCTGGAGCACCCTAAAAACCCCAGCGGGCGCTGCTACAGCCCCTGGAGCGCCCCAAAAACCCCTGCAGGCGCTGCTACAGCCCCTGGAGCGCCCCTGGACCGCCACGAAAACCCCTGCAGGCGCTGCTACAGCCCCTGGACCGCCCCAAAAACCCCAGCGGGCGCTGCTACAGCTCCTGGAGCACCCTAAAAACCACAGCGGGCGCTGCTACAGCCCACAGCGGGCGCTGCTACAGCCCAGCGGGCGCTGCTACAGCCCCTGGAGCGCCCCAAAAACCCCAGCGGGCGCTGCTATAGCCCCTGGAGCACCCCGAAAACCCCAGCGGGCGCTGCTACAGCTCCTGGAGCACCCTAAAAACCACAGCGGGCGCTGCTACAGGCCTACAGCCCCTGGACCGCCACGAAAACCCCTGCAGGCGCTGCTACAGCCCCTTGGAGCGCCCCTGGACCGCCACGAAAACCCCTGCAAGCGCTGCTACAGCCCCTGGACCGCCCCAAAAACCCCAGCGGGCGCTGCTACAGCTCCTGGAGCACCCTAAAAACCACAGCGGGCGCTGCTACAGCCCAGCGGGCGCTGCTACAGCCCCTGGAGCGCCCCAAAAACCCCAGCGGGCGCTGCTATAGCCCCTGGAGCGCCCCAAAAACCCCAGCGGGCGCTGCTACAGCTCCTGGAGCACCCTAAAAACCACAGCGGGCGCTGCTACAGGCCCTGGAGCACCCCAAAAACCCCAGCGGGTGCTGCTACAGCCCAGCGGGTGCTGCTACAGGCCCGGAACACCCAAAATTTGCCAGTGGGTGCTGCTACAGGCCCCGGGGCACTCAAAATTTGCCAGTGGGTGCTGCTGCAAGCCCCGGATCACCCAAAATTCGCCAGTGGGTGCTGCTACAGGGCCCGGAGCACCCAAAATTTGCCAGTGGGTGCTGCTACAGGCCCCGGAGCACCCAAAACTTCTCAGTGGGTGCTTCTACAGGCCCTGGAGCACCCAAAACTTCCCAGTGGGTGCTGCTACAGGCCCAGAACACCCAAAATTTGCCAGTGGGCGCTGCTAAAGGCCCCGGAGCATCCAAAATTTGCCAGTAGGTGCTGCTACAGGCCCAGAGCACCCAAAAATTGCCAGTGGGTGCTGCTACAGGCCCCGGAGCACCCAAATTTGCCAGTGGGTGCTGCTTCAGGCCCAGAGCACCCAAAATTTCCCAGTGGGTGCTGCTACAGGCCCCGGAGCACCCAAATTTGCCAGTGGGTGCTGCTACGGGCCCCGGAGCACCCAAAATTTGCCAGTGGGTGCTGCTGCAAGCTCCGGAGCACCCAAATTTGCCAGTGGGTGCTGCTACAGGCCCCGGAGCACCCAAAATCGCCAGGGGCAGCTGCTGCAGGCCCTGGAGCAGCCAAAAACCGCCAGGGGCAACTGCTGCAGACCCTGGAGCAGCCAAAATCGCCAGGGGCTGCTGCTGCAGGCCCTGGACCAGCCAAAAACCGCCAGGGGCAGCTGCTGCAGGCCCTGGAGCACCCAAAAACCGCCACGGGCTGCTGCTGCAGGCCCTGGACCAGCCAAAAACCCCAGCGGGCGCTGCTACAGCCCCTGGAGCACCCTAAAAACCCCAGCGGGCGTTGCTACAGCCCCTGGACCGCCACGAAAACCCCTGCAGCCCCTGGAGCCCCAAAAACCCCAGCGGGTGCTGCTACAGCCCCTGGATCGTCCCAAAAACCCCTGCAGCCCCTGGAGCCCCAAAAACCCCAGCGGGTGCTGCTACAGCCCCTGGATCGTCCCAAAAACCCCAGCGGGCGCTGCTACAGCCCCTGGAGCGCCCCAAAAACCCCAGCGGGTGCTGCTACAGCCCCTGGAGCCCCAAAAACCCCAGCGGGTGCTGCTACAGCCCCTGGAGCACCCTAACCGCCACGAAAACCCCTGCAGGCGCTGCTACAGCCCCTGGAGCGCCCCAAAAACCCCAGCGGGTGCTGCTGCAGGCCCTGGAGCAGCCAAAATCGCCAGGGGCTGCTGCTGCAGGCCCTGGACCAGCCAAAAACCGCCAGGGGCTGCTGCTACAGCCCCTGGATCGCCCCAAAAACCCCAGCGGGCGCTGCTACAGCCCCTGGATCGCCCCAAAAACCCAGCGGGCGCTGCTATAGCCCTGGAGCGCCCCAAAAACCCCTGCAGGCGCTGCTAGAGCCCCTGGAGCGCCCCAAAAACCCCAGCGGTGCTGCTACAGCCCCTGGAGAACCCTAAAAACCCCAGGGGGGCTGCTACAGCCCCTGGAGCGCCCCTGGATCGCCCCAAAAACCCCAGCGGGCGCTGCTACAGCCCCTGGATCGCCCCAAAAACCCCAGCGGGCGCTGCTATAGCCCTGGAGCGCCCCAAAAACCCCTGCAGACGCTGCTACAGCCCCTGGAGCGCCCCAAAAACCACAGCGGGCGCTGCTACAGGCCCTGGAGCACCCTAAAAACCCCAGCGGGCGCTGCTACAGGCCCTGGAGCGCCCCAAAAACCCCAGCGGGCGCTGCTACAGCCCTGGAGCGCCCCAAAAACCCCAGCGGGCGCTGCTACAGCCCCTGGACCGCCACGAAAACCCCAGCGGGCGCTGCTACAGCCCCTGGAGCGCCCCAAAAACCCCAGCGGGCGCTGCTACAGCCCCTGGAGCGCCCTAAAAACCCCAGCGGGCGCTGCTACAGCCCCTGGAGCGCCCCAAAAACCCCAGCGGGCGCTGCTACAGCTCCTGGACCGCCACGAAAACCCCTGCAGGCGCTGCTACAGCCCCTGGAGCGCCCCAAAAAACCCCAGCGGGCGCTGCTACAGCCCTGGAGCGCCCCAAAAACCCCAGCGGGCGCTGCTACAGCCCCTGGACCGCCACGAAAACCCCTGCAGGCGCTGCTACAGCCCCTGGAGCGCCCCAAAAACCCCAGCGGGCGCTGCTACAGCCCCTGGAGCGCCCTAAAAACCCCAGGGGGCTGCTACAGCCCCTGGAGCGCCCCAAAAACCCCAGCGGGCGCTGCTATAGCCCTACAGCCTGGAGCGCCCCAAAAACCCCAGCGGGCGCTGCTACAGCCCCTGGACCGCCACGAAAACCCCAGCGGGCGCTGCTACAGCTCCTGGAGCACCCTAAAAACCACAGCGGGCGCTGCTACAGGCCTACAGCCGCCACGAAAACCCCTGCAGGCGCTGCTACAGCCCCTGGAGCGCCCCTGGACCGCCACGAAAACCCCTGCAAGCGCTGCTACAGCCCCTGGACCGCCCCAAAAACCCCAGCGGGCGCTGCTACAGCTCCTGGAGCACCCTAAAAACCACAGCGGGCGCTGCTACAGCCCAGCGGGCGCTGCTACAGCCCCTGGAGCGCCCCAAAAACCCCAGCGGGCGCTGCTATAGCCCCTGGAGCGCCCCAAAAACCCCAGCGGGTGCTGCTACAGCCCAGCGGGTGCTGCTACAGGCCCGGAACACCCAAAATTTGCCAGTGGGTGCTGCTACAGGCCCCGGGGCACTCAAAATTTGCCAGTGGGTGCTGCTGCAAGCCCCGGATCACCCAAAATTCGCCAGTGGGTGCTGCTACAGGGCCCGGAGCACCCAAAATTTGCCAGTGGGTGCTGCTTCAGGCCCAGAGCACTCAAAATTTGCCAGTGGGTGCTGCTACAGGCTCCGGAGCACCCAATATTTCCCAGTGGGTGCTGCTACAGGCCCCGGAGCACCCAAAATTTCCCAGTGGGTGCTGCTACAGGCCCCGGAGCACCCAAATTTGCCAGTGGGTGCTGCTACGGGCCCCGGAGCACCCAAAATTTGCCAGTGGGTGCTGCTGCAAGCTCCGGAGCACCCAAATTTGCCAGTGGGTGCTGCTACAGGCCCCGGAGCACCCAAAATCGCCAGGGGCAGCTGCTGCAGGCCCTGGAGCAGCCAAAAACCGCCAGGGGCAACTGCTGCAGACCCTGGAGCAGCCAAAATCGCCAGGGGCTGCTGCTGCAGGCCCTGGACCAGCCAAAAACCGCCAGGGGCAGCTGCTGCAGGCCCTGGAGCACCCAAAAACCGCCACGGGCTGCTGCTGCAGGCCCTGGACCAGCCAAAAACCCCAGCGGGCGCTGCTACAGCCCCTGGAGCACCCTAAAAACCCCAGCGGGCGTTGCTACAGGCCCTGGAGCACCCTAAAAACCCCAGCGGGCGCTGCTACAGCCCCTGGACCGCCACGAAAACCCCTGCAGGCGCTGCTACAGCCCCTGGAGCGCCCCAAAAACCCCAGCGGGTGTTGCTACAGCCCGTGGAGCGCCCCAAAAAACCCTGCAGGCACTGCTGCAGGCCCTGGAGCAGCCAAAATCGCCAGGGGCAGCTGCTGCAGGCCCTGGAGCAGCCAAAAACCGCCAGGGGCAACTGCTGCAGACCCTGGAGCAGCCAAAATCGCCAGGGGCTGCTGCTGCAGGCCCTGGACCAGCCAAAAACCGCCAGGGGCAGCTGCTGCAGGCCCTGGAGCACCCAAAAACCGCCACGGGCTGCTGCTGCAGGCCCTGGACCAGCCAAAAACCCCAGCGGGCGCTGCTATAGCCCCTGGAGCGCCCCAAAAACCCCAGCGGGCGCTGCTACAGCTCCTGGAGCACCCTAAAAACCACAGCGGGCGCTGCTACAGGCCCTGGAGCACCCTAAAAACCCCAGCGGGCGCTGCTACAGGCCCTGGAGCACCCTAAAAACCCCAGCGGGCGCTGCTACAGGCCCTGGAGCACCCTAAAAACCCCAGCGGGCGCTGCTACAGCCCCTGGACCGCCACGAAAACCCCTGCAGGCGCTGCTACAGCCCCTGGAGCGCCCCAAAAACCCCAGCGGGTGCTGCTACAGCCCATGGAGCGCCCCAAAAACCCCAGCGGGCGCTGCTACAGCCCCTGGATCGCCCCAAAAACCCCAGCGGGCGCTGCTATAGCCCCTGGACCGCCACGAAAACCCCAGCGGGCGCTGCTATAGCCCTGGAGCGCCCCAAAAACCCCTGCAGGCGCTGCTACAGCCCCTGGAGCGCCCCAAAAACCCCAGCAGGCGCTGCTACAGCCCCTGGAGCGCCCCAAAAACCCCAGCGGGCGCTGCTACAGCTCCTGGAGCACCCTAAAAACCCCAGCGGGCGCTGCTACAGGCCCTGGAGCACCCTAAAAACCCCAGCGGGCGCTGCTACAGGCCCTGGAGCACCCTAAAAACCCCAGCGGGCGCTGCTACAGCCCCTGGACCGCCCCAAAAACCCCAGCGGGTGCTGCTACAGGCGCTGCTACAGCCCCTGGAGCGCCCCAAAAACCCCTGCAGACGCTGCTACAGCCCCTGGATCGCCCCAAAAACCCCAGCGGGCGCTGCTACAGCCCCTGGATCGCCCCAAAAACCCCAGCGGGCGCTGCTATAGCCCTGGAGCGCCCCAAAAACCCCTGCAGGCGCTGCTACAGCCCCTGGAGCGCCCCAAAAACCCCAGCAGGCGCTGCTACAGCCCCTGGAGCGCCCCAAAAACCCCAGCGGGCGCTGCTACAGCTCCTGGAGCACCCTAAAAACCCCAGCGGGCGCTGCTACAGGCCCTGGAGCACCCTAAAAACCCCAGCGGGCGCTGCTACAGGCCCTGGAGCACCCTAAAAACCCCAGCGGGCGCTGCTACAGCCCCTGGACCGCCCCAAAAACCCCAGCGGGTGCTGCTACAGGCGCTGCTACAGCCCCTGGAGCGCCCCAAAAACCCCTGCAGACGCTGCTACAGCCCCTGGATCGCCCCAAAAACCCCAGCGGGCGCTGCTACAGCCCCTGGATCGCCCCAAAAACCCCAGCGGGCGCTGCTATAGCCCTGGAGCGCCCCAAAAACCCCTGCAGGCGCTGCTACAGCCCCTGGAGCGCCCTAAAAACCCCAGCGGGCGCTGCTACAGGCCCTGGAGCGCCCCAAAAACCCCAGCGGGCGCTGCTATAGCCCCTGGAGCGCCCCAAAAACCCCAGCGGGTGCTGCTACAGCCCAGCGGGTGCTGCTACAGGCCCGGAACACCCAAAATTTGCCAGTGGGTGCTGCTACAGGCCCCGGGGCACTCAAAATTTGCCAGTGGGTGCTGCTGCAAGCCCCGGATCACCCAAAATTCGCCAGTGGGTGCTGCTACAGGGCCCGGAGCACCCAAAATTTGCCAGTGGGTGCTGCTTCAGGCCCAGAGCACTCAAAATTTGCCAGTGGGTGCTGCTACAGGCTCCGGAGCACCCAATATTTCCCAGTGGGTGCTGCTACAGGCCCCGGAGCACACAAAATTTCCCAGTGGGTGCTGCTACAGGCCCCGGAGCACCCAAATTTGCCAGTGGGTGCTGCTACGGGCCCCGGAGCACCCAAAATTTGCCAGTGGGTGCTGCTGCAAGCTCCGGAGCACCCAAATTTGCCAGTGGGTGCTGCTACAGGCCCCGGAGCACCCAAAATCGCCAGGGGCAGCTGCTGCAGGCCCTGGACCAGCCAAAAACCGCCAGGGGCTGCTGCTACAGCCCCTGGATCGCCCCAAAAACCCCAGCGGGCGCTGCTACAGCCCCTGGATCGCCCCAAAAACCCCAGCGGGCGCTGCTATAGCCCTGGAGCGCCCCAAAAACCCCTGCAGGCGCTGCTACAGCCCCTGGAGCGCCCCAAAAACCCCAGCAGGCGCTGCTACAGCCCCTGGAGCGCCCCAAAAACCCCAGCGGGCGCTGCTACAGCTCCTGGAGCACCCTAAAAACCCCAGCGGGCGCTGCTACAGGCCCTGGAGCACCCTAAAAACCCCAGCGGGCGCTGCTACAGGCCCTGGAGCACCCTAAAAACCCCAGCGGGCGCTGCTACAGCCCCTGGACCGCCCCAAAAACCCCAGCGGGTGCTGCTACAGGCGCTGCTACAGCCCCTGGAGCGCCCCAAAAACCCCTGCAGACGCTGCTACAGCCCCTGGATCGCCCCAAAAACCCCAGCGGGCGCTGCTACAGCCCCTGGATCGCCCCAAAAACCCCAGCGGGCGCTGCTATAGCCCTGGAGCGCCCCAAAAACCCCTGCAGGCGCTGCTACAGCCCCTGGAGCGCCCTAAAAACCCCAGCGGGTGCTGCTACAGCCCAGCGGGTGCTGCTACAGGCCCGGAACACCCAAAATTTGCCAGTGGGTGCTGCTACAGGCCCCGGGGCACTCAAAATTTGCCAGTGGGGTGCTGCTGCAAGCCCCGGATCACCCAAAATTCGCCAGTGGGTGCTGCTACAGGGCCCGGAGCACCCAAAATTTGCCAGTGGGTGCTGCTTCAGGCCCAGAGCACTCAAAATTTGCCAGTGGGTGCTGCTACAGGCTCCGGAGCACCCAATATTTCCCAGTGGGTGCTGCTACAGGCCCCGGAGCACCCAAAATTTCCCAGTGGGTGCTGCTACAGGCCCCGGAGCACCCAAATTTGCCAGTGGGTGCTGCTACGGGCCCCGGAGCACCCAAAATTTGCCAGTGGGTGCTGCTGCAAGCTCCGGAGCACCCAAATTTGCCAGTGGGTGCTGCTACAGGCCCCGGAGCACCCAAAATCGCCAGGGGCAGCTGCTGCAGGCCCTGGAGCAGCCAAAAACCGCCAGGGGCAACTGCTGCAGACCCTGGAGCAGCCAAAATCGCCAGGGGCTGCTGCTGCAGGCCCTGGACCAGCCAAAAACCGCCAGGGGCAGCTGCTGCAGGCCCTGGAGCACCCAAAAACCGCCACGGGCTGCTGCTGCAGGCCCTGGACCAGCCAAAAACCCCAGCGGGCGCTGCTACAGCCCCTGGAGCACCCTAAAAACCCCAGCGGGCGTTGCTACAGGCCCTGGAGCACCCTAAAAACCCCAGCGGGCGCTGCTACAGCCCCTGGACCGCCACGAAAACCCCTGCAGGCGCTGCTACAGCCCCTGGAGCGCCCCAAAAACCCCAGCGGGTGCTGCTACAGCCCGTGGAGCGCCCCAAAAAACCCTGCAGGCGCTGCTGCAGGCCCTGGAGCAGCCAAAATCGCCAGGGGCAGCTGCTGCAGGCCCTGGAGCAGCCAAAAACCGCCAGGGGCAACTGCTGCAGACCCTGGAGCAGCCAAAATCGCCAGGGGCTGCTGCTGCAGGCCCTGGACCAGCCAAAAACCGCCAGGGGCAGCTGCTGCAGGCCCTGGAGCACCCAAAAACCGCCACGGGCTGCTGCTGCAGGCCCTGGACCAGCCAAAAACCCCAGCGGGCGCTGCTATAGCCCCTGGAGCGCCCCAAAAACCCCAGCGGGCGCTGCTACAGCTCCTGGAGCACCCTAAAAACCACAGCGGGCGCTGCTACAGGCCCTGGAGCACCCTAAAAACCCCAGCGGGCGCTGCTACAGGCCCTGGAGCACCCTAAAAACCCCAGCGGGCGCTGCTACAGGCCCTGGAGCACCCTAAAAACCCCAGCGGGCGCTGCTACAGCCCCTGGACCGCCACGAAAACCCCTGCAGGCGCTGCTACAGCCCCTGGAGCGCCCCAAAAACCCCAGCGGGTGCTGCTACAGCCCATGGAGCGCCCCAAAAACCCCAGCGGGCGCTGCTACAGCCCCTGGATCGCCCCAAAAACCCCAGCGGGCGCTGCTATAGCCCCTGGACCGCCACGAAAACCCCTGCAGGCGCTGCTACAGCCCCTGGAGCGCCCCAAAAACCCCAGCGGGTGCTGCTACAGCCCCTGGAGCGCCCCAAAAACCCCTGCAGGCGCTGCTACAGCCCCTGGAGCGCCCCAAAAACCCCAGCGGGTGCTGCTGCAGGCCCTGGAGCACCCTAAAAACCACAGCGGGCGCTGCTACAGCTCCTGGACCGCCACGAAAACCCCAGCGGGCGCTGCTACAGCTCCTGGAGCACCCTAAAAACCCCAGCGGGCGCTGCTACAGGCCCTGGAGCACCCTAAAAACCCCAGCGGGCGCTGCTACAGGCCCTGGAGCACCCTAAAAACCCCAGCGGGCGCTGCTACAGCCCCTGGACCGCCCCAAAAACCCCAGCGGGTGCTGCTACAGGCGCTGCTACAGCCCCTGGAGCGCCCCAAAAACCCCTGCAGACGCTGCTACAGCCCCTGGATCGCCCCAAAAACCCCAGCGGGCGCTGCTACAGCCCCTGGATCGCCCCAAAAACCCCAGCGGGCGCTGCTATAGCCCTGGAGCGCCCCAAAAACCCCTGCAGGCGCTGCTACAGCCCCTGGAGCGCCCTAAAAACCCCAGCGGGCGCTGCTACAGGCCCTGGAGCGCCCCAAAAACCCCAGCGGGCGCTGCTATAGCCCCTGGAGCGCCCCAAAAACCCCAGCGGGTGCTGCTACAGCCCAGCGGGTGCTGCTACAGGCCCGGAACACCCAAAATTTGCCAGTGGGTGCTGCTACAGGCCCCGGGGCACTCAAAATTTGCCAGTGGGTGCTGCTGCAAGCCCCGGATCACCCAAAATTCGCCAGTGGGTGCTGCTACAGGGCCCGGAGCACCCAAAATTTGCCAGTGGGTGCTGCTTCAGGCCCAGAGCACTCAAAATTTGCCAGTGGGTGCTGCTACAGGCTCCGGAGCACCCAATATTTCCCAGTGGGTGCTGCTACAGGCCCCGGAGCACCCAAAATTTCCCAGTGGGTGCTGCTACAGGCCCCGGAGCACCCAAATTTGCCAGTGGGTGCTGCTACGGGCCCCGGAGCACCCAAAATTTGCCAGTGGGTGCTGCTGCAAGCTCCGGAGCACCCAAATTTGCCAGTGGGTGCTGCTACAGGCCCCGGAGCACCCAAAATCGCCAGGGGCAGCTGCTGCAGGCCCTGGAGCAGCCAAAAACCGCCAGGGGCAACTGCTGCAGACCCTGGAGCAGCCAAAATCGCCAGGGGCTGCTGCTGCAGGCCCTGGACCAGCCAAAAACCGCCAGGGGCAGCTGCTGCAGGCCCTGGAGCACCCAAAAACCGCCACGGGCTGCTGCTGCAGGCCCTGGACCAGCCAAAAACCCCAGCGGGCGCTGCTACAGCCCCTGGAGCACCCTAAAAACCCCAGCGGGCGTTGCTACAGGCCCTGGAGCACCCTAAAAACCCCAGCGGGCGCTGCTACAGCCCCTGGACCGCCACGAAAACCCCTGCAGGCGCTGCTACAGCCCCTGGAGCGCCCCAAAAACCCCAGCGGGTGCTGCTACAGCCCGTGGAGCGCCCCAAAAAACCCTGCAGGCGCTGCTGCAGGCCCTGGAGCAGCCAAAATCGCCAGGGGCAGCTGCTGCAGGCCCTGGAGCAGCCAAAAACCGCCAGGGGCAACTGCTGCAGACCCTGGAGCAGCCAAAATCGCCAGGGGCTGCTGCTGCAGGCCCTGGACCAGCCAAAAACCGCCAGGGGCAGCTGCTGCAGGCCCTGGAGCACCCAAAAACCGCCACGGGCTGCTGCTGCAGGCCCTGGACCAGCCAAAAACCCCAGCGGGCGCTGCTATAGCCCCTGGAGCGCCCCAAAAACCCCAGCGGGCGCTGCTACAGCTCCTGGAGCACCCTAAAAACCACAGCGGGCGCTGCTACAGGCCCTGGAGCACCCTAAAAACCCCAGCGGGCGCTGCTACAGGCCCTGGAGCACCCTAAAAACCCCAGCGGGCGCTGCTACAGGCCCTGGAGCACCCTAAAAACCCCAGCGGGCGCTGCTACAGCCCCTGGACCGCCACGAAAACCCCTGCAGGCGCTGCTACAGCCCCTGGAGCGCCCCAAAAACCCCAGCGGGTGCTGCTACAGCCCATGGAGCGCCCCAAAAACCCCAGCGGGCGCTGCTACAGCCCCTGGATCGCCCCAAAAACCCCAGCGGGCGCTGCTATAGCCCCTGGACCGCCACGAAAACCCCTGCAGGCGCTGCTACAGCCCCTGGAGCGCCCCAAAAACCCCAGCGGGTGCTGCTACAGCCCCTGGAGCGCCCCAAAAACCCCTGCAGGCGCTGCTACAGCCCCTGGAGCGCCCCAAAAACCCCAGCGGGTGCTGCTGCAGGCCCTGGAGCAGCCAAAATCGCCAGGGGCTGCTGCTGCAGGCCCTGGACCAGCCAAAAACCGCCAGGGGCTGCTGCTACAGCCCCTGGATCGCCCCAAAAACCCCAGCGGGCGCTGCTACAGCCCCTGGATCGCCCCAAAAACCCCAGCGGGCGCTGCTATAGCCCTGGAGCGCCCCAAAAACCCCTGCAGGCGCTGCTACAGGCCCTGGAGCACCCTAAAAACCCCAGCGGGCGCTGCTACAGGCCCTGGAGCACCCTAAAAACCCCAGCGGGCGCTGCTACAGCCCCTGGACCGCCCCAAAAACCCCAGCGGGTGCTGCTACAGGCGCTGCTACAGCCCCTGGAGCGCCCCAAAAACCCCTGCAGACGCTGCTACAGCCCCTGGATCGCCCCAAAAACCCCAGCGGGCGCTGCTACAGCCCCTGGATCGCCCCAAAAACCCCAGCGGGCGCTGCTATAGCCCTGGAGCGCCCCAAAAACCCCTGCAGGCGCTGCTACAGCCCCTGGAGCGCCCTAAAAACCCCAGCGGGCGCTGCTACAGGCCCTGGAGCGCCCCAAAAACCCCAGCGGGCGCTGCTACAGGCCCTGGAGCACCCTAAAAACCCCAGCGGGCGCTGCTACAGGCCCTGGAGCGCCCCAAAAACCCCAGCGGGCGCTGCTACAGCCCTGGAGCGCCCCAAAAACCCCAGCGGGCGCTGCTACAGCCCCTGGACCGCCACGAAAACCCCAGCGGGCGCTGCTACAGCCCCTGGAGCGCCCCAAAAACCCCAGCGGGCGCTGCTACAGCCCCTGGAGCGCCCTAAAAACCCCAGCGGGCGCTGCTACAGCCCCTGGAGCGCCCCAAAAACCCCAGCGGGCGCTGCTACAGCCCTGGAGCGCCCCAAAAACCCCTGCAGGCGCTGCTACAGCCCCTGGAGCGCCCCAAAAAACCCCAGCGGGCGCTGCTACAGCCCCTGGACCGCCACGAAAACCCCTGCAGGCGCTGCTACAGCCCCTGGAGCGCCCCAAAAACCCCAGCGGGCGCTGCTACAGCCCCTGGACCGCCACGAAAACCCCTGCAGGCGCTGCTACAGCCCCTGGAGCGCCCCAAAAACCCCAGCGGGCGCTGCTACAGCCCTGGAGCGCCCCAAAAACCCCAGCGGGCGCTGCTACAGCCCCTGGACCGCCACGAAAACCCCTGCAGGCGCTGCTACAGCCCCTGGAGCGCCCCAAAAACCCCAGCGGGCGCTGCTACAGCCCCTGGACCGCCACGAAAACCCCAGCGGGCGCTGCTACAGCCCCTGGAGCGCCCCAAAAACCCCAGCGGGCGCTGCTACAGCCCTGGAGCGCCACGAAAACCCCTGCAGGCGCTGCTACAGCCCCTGGACCGCCCCAAAAACCCCAGCGGGCGCTGCTACAGCTCCTGGAGCACCCTAAAAACCACAGCGGGCGCCCGCTCCAGGGGCTGTAGCAGCGCCTGCAGGGGTTTTTGGGGCGCTCCAGGGGCTGTAGCAGCGCCTGTAGCAGCACCCGCTGCGGTTTTTGGGGCGCTCCAGGGGCTGTAGCAGCGCCTGCAGGGGTTTTCGTGGCGGTCCAGGGGCTATAGCAGCGCCCGCTGGGGTTTTTGGGGCGATCCAGGGGCTGTAGCAGCGCCCGCTGGGGTTTTTGGGGCGCTCCAGGGGCTGTAGCAGCGCCCGCTGGGGTTTTTGGGGCGCTCCAGGAGCTGTAGCAGCGCCCGCTGGGGTTTTTGGGGCGGTCCAGCCGCTGTAGCAGCGCCTGCTGGGGTTTTTGGGGCGCTCCAGGGGCTGTAGCAGCGCCTGCAGGGGTTTTCGTGGCGGTCCAGGGGCTATAGCAGCGCCCGCTGGGGTTTTTGGGGCGATCCAGGGGCTGTAGCAGCGCCCGCTGGGGTTTTTGGGGCGATCCAGGGGCTGTAGCAGCAGCCCCTGGCGGTTTTTGGCTGGTCCAGGGCCTGCAGCAGCAGCCCCTGGCGATTTTGGCTGCTCCAGGGCCTGCAGCAGCACCCGCTGGGGTTTTTGGGGCGCTCCAGGGGCTGTAGCAGCGCCTGCAGGGGTTTTTGGGGCGCTCCAGGGGCTGTAGCAGCACCCGCTGGGGTTTTTAGGGTGCTCCAGGGGCTGTAGCAGCGCCCGCTGGGATTTTTGTGGCGCTCCAGGGGCTATAGCAGCGCCCGCTGGGGTTTTTGGGGCGCTCCAGGAGCTGTAGCAGCGCCCGCTGGGGTTTTTGGGGCGGTCCAGCCGCTGTAGCAGCGCCTGCTGGGGTTTTTGGGGCGCTCCAGGGGCTGTAGCAGCGCCTGCAGGGGTTTTCGTGGCGGTCCAGGGGCTGTAGCAGCGCCCGCTGGGGTTTTTAGGGTTCTCCAGGGGCTGTAGCAGCGCCCGCTGGGGTTTTTGGGGCGATCCAGGGGCTGTAGCAGCGCCCGCTGGGGTTTTTGGGGCGATCCAGGGGCTGTAGCAGCAGCCCCTGGCGGTTTTTGGCTGGTCCAGGGCCTGCAGCAGCAGCCCCTGGCGATTTTGGCTGCTCCAGGGCCTGCAGCAGCACCCGCTGGGGTTTTTGGCTGCTCCAGGGCCTGCAGCAGCGCCTGCAGGGTTTTTTGGGGCGCTCCACGGGCTGTAGCAGCACCCGCTGGGGTTTTTAGGGTGCTCCAGGGGCTGTAGCAGCGCCCGCTGGGATTTTTGTGGCGCTCCAGGGGCTATAGCAGCGCCCGCTGGGGTTTTTGGGGCGCTCCAGGAGCTGTAGCAGCGCCCGCTGGGGTTTTTGGGGCGGTCCAGCCGCTGTAGCAGCGCCTGCTGGGGTTTTTGGGGCGCTCCAGGGGCTGTAGCAGCGCCTGCAGGGGTTTTCGTGGCGGTCCAGGGGCTGTAGCAGCGCCCGCTGGGATTTTTGTGGCGCTCCAGGGGCTATAGCAGCGCCCGCTGGGGTTTTTGGGGCGCTCCAGGGGCTGTAGCAGCGCCCGCTGGGGTTTTTGGGGCGCTCCAGGGGCTGTAGCAGCCCCCTGGGGTTTTTGGGCGCTCCAGGGGCTGTAGCAGCGCCCGCTGGGGTTTTTGGGGCGCTCCAGGGGCTGTAGCAGCGCCTGCAGGGGTTTTCGTGGCGGTCCAGGGGCTGTAGCAGCGCCCGCTGGGGTTTTGGGGCGCTCCAGGGCTGTAGCAGCGCCCGCTGGGGTTTTTGGGGCGCTCCAGGGGCTGTAGCAGCGCCCGCTGGGGTTTTTAGGGCGCTCCAGGGGCTGTAGCAGCGCCCGCTGGGGTTTTTGGGGCGCTCCAGGGGCTGTAGCAGCGCCCGCTGGAGTTTTCGTGGCGGTCCAGGGGCTGTAGCAGCGCCCGCTGGGGTTTTTGGGGCGCTCCAGGGCTGTAGCAGCGCCCGCTGGGGTTTTTGGGGCGCTCCAGGGCCTGTAGCAGCGCCCGCTGGGGTTTTTAGGGTGCTCCAGGGCCTGTAGCAGCGCCCGCTGGGGTTTTTGGGGCGCTCCAGGGCCTGTAGCAGCGCCCGCTGGGGTTTTTAGGGCGCTCCAGGGGCTGTAGCAGCGCCTGCAGGGGTTTTTGGGGCCGCTCCAGGGCTATAGCAGCGCCCGCTGGGGTTTTTGGGGCGATCCAGGGGCTGTAGCAGCGCCCGCTGGGGTTTTTGGGGCGATCCAGGGGCTGTAGCAGCGTCTGCAGGGGTTTTTGGGGCGCTCCAGGGGCTGTAGCAGCGCCCGCTGGGGTTTTTGGGGCGATCCAGGGGCTGTAGCAGCAGCCCCTGGCGGTTTTTGGCTGGTCCAGGGCCTGCAGCAGCAGCCCCTGGCGATTTTGGCTGCTCCAGGGCCTGCAGCAGCACCCGCTGGGGTTTTTGGGGCGCTCCAGGGGCTGTAGCAGCGCCTGCAGGGGTTTTTGGGGCGCTCCAGGGGCTGTAGCAGCACCCGCTGGGGTTTTTGGGGCGCTCCAGGGGCTGTAGCAGCGCCTGCAGGGGTTTTCGTGGCGGTCCAGGGGCTATAGCAGCGCCCGCTGGGGTTTTTGGGGCGATCCAGGGGCTGTAGCAGCGCCCGCTGGGGTTTTTGGGGCGCTCCATGGGCTGTAGCAGCACCCGCTGGGGTTTTTGGGGCGCTCCAGGGGCTGTAGCAGCGCCTGCAGGGGTTTTCGTGGCGGTCCAGGGGCTGTAGCAGCGCCCGCTGGGGTTTTTAGGGTGCTCCAGGGCCTGTAGCAGCGCCCGCTGGGGTTTTTAGGGTGCTCCAGGGCCTGTAGCAGCGCCCGCTGGGGTTTTTAGGGTGCTCCAGGGCCTGTAGCAGCGCCCGCTGTGGTTTTTAGGGTGCTCCAGGAGCTGTAGCAGCGCCCGCTGGGGTTTTTGGGGCGCTCCAGGGGCTATAGCAGCGCCCGCTGGGGTTTTTGGCTGGTCCAGGGCCTGCAGCAGCAGCCCCTGGCGGTTTTTGGGTGCTCCAGGGCCTGCAGCAGCTGCCCCTGGCGGTTTTTGGCTGGTCCAGGGCCTGCAGCAGCAGCAGGCTGTAGCAGCGCCTGCAGGGGTTTTCGTGGCGGTCCAGGGGCTGTAGCAGCGCCCGCTGGGGTTTTGGGGCGCTCCAGGGCTGTAGCAGCGCCCGCTGGGGTTTTTGGGGCGCTCCAGGGGCTGTAGCAGCGCCCGCTGGGGTTTTTAGGGCGCTCCAGGGGCTGTAGCAGCGCCCGCTGGGGTTTTTGGGGCGCTCCAGGGGCTGTAGCAGCGCCCGCTGGGGTTTTCGTGGCGGTCCAGGGGCTGTAGCAGCGCCCGCTGGGGTTTTTGGGGCGCTCCAGGGCTGTAGCAGCGCCCGCTGGGGTTTTTGGGGCGCTCCAGGGCCTGTAGCAGCGCCCGCTGGGGTTTTTAGGGTGCTCCAGGGCCTGTAGCAGCGCCCGCTGGGGTTTTTGGGGCGCTCCAGGGCCTGTAGCAGCGCCCGCTGGGGTTTTTAGGGCGCTCCAGGGGCTGTAGCAGCGCCTGCAGGGGTTTTTGGGGCGCTCCAGGGCTATAGCAGCGCCCGCTGGGGTTTTTGGGGCGATCCAGGGGCTGTAGCAGCGCCCGCTGGGGTTTTTGGGGCGATCCAGGGGCTGTAGCAGCGTCTGCAGGGGTTTTTGGGGCGCTCCAGGGGCTGTAGCAGCGCCCGCTGGGGTTTTTAGGGTGCTCCAGGGCCTGTAGCAGCGCCCGCTGGGGTTTTTAGGGTGCTCCAGGGCCTGTAGCAGCGCCCGCTGGGGTTTTTAGGGTGCTCCAGGGGCTGTAGCAGCGCCCGCTGGGGTTTTTGGGGCGCTCCAGGGGCTGTAGCAGCGCCTGCTGGGGTTTTTGGGGCGCTCCAGGGCTATAGCAGCGCCCGCTGGGGTTTTTGGGGCGATCCAGGGGCTGTAGCAGCGCCCGCTGGGGTTTTTGGGGCGATCCAGGGGCTGTAGCAGCAGCCCCTGGCGGTTTTTGGCTGGTCCAGGGCCTGCAGCAGCAGCCCCTGGCGATTTTGGCTGCTCCAGGGCCTGCAGCAGCACCCGCTGGGGTTTTTGGGGCGCTCCAGGGGCTGTAGCAGCGCCTGCAGGGGTTTTTGGGGCGCTCCAGGGGCTGTAGCAGCACCCGCTGGGGTTTTTGGGGCGCTCCAGGGGCTGTAGCAGCGCCTGCAGGGGTTTTCGTGGCGGTCCAGGGGCTATAGCAGCGCCCGCTGGGGTTTTTGGGGCGATCCAGGGGCTGTAGCAGCGCCCGCTGGGGTTTTTGGGGCGCTCCATGGGCTGTAGCAGCACCCGCTGGGGTTTTTGGGGCGCTCCAGGGGCTGTAGCAGCGCCTGCAGGGGTTTTCGTGGCGGTCCAGGGGCTGTAGCAGCGCCCGCTGGGGTTTTTAGGGTGCTCCAGGGCCTGTAGCAGCGCCCGCTGGGGTTTTTAGGGTGCTCCAGGGCCTGTAGCAGCGCCCGCTGGGGTTTTTAGGGTGCTCCAGGGCCTGTAGCAGCGCCCGCTGTGGTTTTTAGGGTGCTCCAGGAGCTGTAGCAGCGCTCGCTGGGGTTTTTGGGGCGCTCCAGGGGCTATAGCAGCGCCCGCTGGGGTTTTTGGCTGGTCCAGGGCCTGCAGCAGCAGCCCCTGGCGGTTTTTGGGTGCTCCAGGGCCTGCAGCAGCTGCCCCTGGCGGTTTTTGGCTGGTCCAGGGCCTGCAGCAGCAGCTCCTGGCGATTTTGGCTGCTCCAGGGTCTGCAGCAGTTGCCCCTGGCGGTTTTTGGCTGCTCCAGGGCCTGCAGCAGCTGCCCCTGGTGGTTTTTGGCTGCTCCAGGGCCTGTAGCAGCAGCCTCTGGCAAATTTTGGGTGCTCCGGGGCCTGTAGCAGCACCCACTGGCAAATTTTGGGTGCTCCGGATCCCGTAGCAGCACCCACTGGCAAAGTTTGGGTGCTCCGGGGCCTGTAGCAGCACCCACTGGGAAATTTTGGGTGCTCCGGGGCCTGTAGCAGCACCCACTGGGAAATTTTGGGTGCTCCGGGGCCTGTAGCAGCACCCACTGGCAAATTTTGGGTGCTCCGGGGCCTGTAACAGCACCCACTGGAAAATTTTGGGTGCTCCGGGGCCTGTAGCAGCACCCACTGGCAAATTTTGGGTGTTCCGGGCCTGTAGCAGCACTCCAGGGGCTGTAGCAGCGCCCGCTGGGGTTTTTGGGGCGCTCCAGGGGCTGTAGCAGCGCCCGCTGGGGTTTTTGGGGCGCTCCAGGAGCTGTAGCAGCGCCCGCTGGGGTTTTTGGGGCGGTCCAGCCGCTGTAGCAGCGCCTGCTGGGGTTTTTGGGGCGCTCCAGGGGCTGTAGCAGCGCCTGCAGGGGTTTTCGTGGCGGTCCAGGGGCTATAGCAGCGCCCGCTGGGGTTTTTGGGGCGATCCAGGGGCTGTAGCAGCGCCCGCTGGGGTTTTTGGGGCGATCCAGGGGCTGTAGCAGCAGCCCCTGGCGGTTTTTGGCTGGTCCAGGGCCTGCAGCAGCAGCCCCTGGCGATTTTGGCTGCTCCAGGGCCTGCAGCAGCACCCGCTGGGGTTTTTGGGGCGCTCCAGGGGCTGTAGCAGCGCCTGCAGGGGTTTTTGGGGCGCTCCAGGGGCTGTAGCAGCACCCGCTGGGGTTTTTGGGGTGCTCCAGGGGCTGTAGCAGCACTCCAGGGGCTGTAGCAGCGCCTGCAGGGGTTTTTGGGGCGCTCCAGGGGCTGTAGCAGCGCCCGCTGGGGTTTTTAGGGTGCTCCAGGGGCTGTAGCAGCGCCCGCTGGGATTTTTGTGGCGCTCCAGGGGCTATAGCAGCGCCCGCTGGGGTTTTTGGGGCGCTCCAGGAGCTGTAGCAGCGCCCGCTGGGGTTTTTGGGGCGGTCCAGCCGCTGTAGCAGCGCCTGCTGGGGTTTTTGGGGCGCTCCAGGGGCTGTAGCAGCGCCTGCAGGGTTTTCGTGGCGGTCCAGGGGCTGTAGCAGCGCCCGCTGGGGTTTTTAGGGTTCTCCAGGGGCTGTAGCAGCGCCCGCTGGGGTTTTTGGGGCGATCCAGGGGCTGTAGCAGCGCCCGCTGGGGTTTTTGGGGCGATCCAGGGGCTGTAGCAGCAGCCCCTGGCGGTTTTTGGCTGGTCCAGGGCCTGCAGCAGCAGCCCCTGGCGATTTTGGCTGCTCCAGGGCCTGCAGCAGCACCCGCTGGGGTTTTTGGCTGCTCCAGGGCCTGCAGCAGCGCCTGCAGGGTTTTTTGGGGCGCTCCACGGGCTGTAGCAGCACCCGCTGGGGTTTTTAGGGTGCTCCAGGGGCTGTAGCAGCGCCCGCTGGGATTTTTGTGGCGCTCCAGGGGCTATAGCAGCGCCCGCTGGGGTTTTTGGGGCGCTCCAGGAGCTGTAGCAGCGCCCGCTGGGGTTTTTGGGGCGGTCCAGCCGCTGTAGCAGCGCCTGCTGGGGTTTTTGGGGCGCTCCAGGGGCTGTAGCAGCGCCTGCAGGGGTTTTCGTGGCGGTCCAGGGGCTGTAGCAGCGCCCGCTGGGATTTTTGTGGCGCTCCAGGGGCTATAGCAGCGCCCGCTGGGGTTTTTGGGGCGCTCCAGGGGCTGTAGCAGCGCCCGCTGGGGTTTTTGGGGCGCTCCAGGGGCTGTAGCAGCCCCCTGGGGTTTTTGGGCGCTCCAGGGGCTGTAGCAGCGCCCGCTGGGGTTTTTGGGGCGCTCCAGGGGCTGTAGCAGCGCCTGCAGGGGTTTTCGTGGCGGTCCAGGGGCTGTAGCAGCGCCCGCTGGGGTTTTGGGGCGCTCCAGGGCTGTAGCAGCGCCCGCTGGGGTTTTTGGGGCGCTCCAGGGGCTGTAGCAGCGCCCGCTGGGGTTTTTAGGGCGCTCCAGGGGCTGTAGCAGCGCCCGCTGGGGTTTTTGGGGCGCTCCAGGGGCTGTAGCAGCGCCCGCTGGGGTTTTCGTGGCGGTCCAGGGGCTGTAGCAGCGCCCGCTGGGGTTTTTGGGGCGCTCCAGGGCTGTAGCAGCGCCCGCTGGGGTTTTTGGGGCGCTCCAGGGCCTGTAGCAGCGCCCGCTGGGGTTTTTAGGGTGCTCCAGAGCCTGTAGCAGCGCCCGCTGGGGTTTTTGGGGCGCTCCAGGGCCTGTAGCAGCGCCCGCTGGGGTTTTTAGGGCGCTCCAGGGGCTGTAGCAGCGCCTGCAGGGGTTTTTGGGGCGCTCCAGGGCTATAGCAGCGCCCGCTGGGGTTTTTGGGGCGATCCAGGGGCTGTAGCAGCGCCCGCTGGGGTTTTTGGGGCGATCCAGGGGCTGTAGCAGCGTCTGCAGGGGTTTTTGGGGCGCTCCAGGGGCTGTAGCAGCGCCTGTAGCAGCACCCGCTGGGGTTTTTGTGGCGGTCCAGGGGCTGTAGCAGCGCCCGCTGGGGTTTTTAGGGTGCTCCAGGGCCTGTAGCAGCGCCCGCTGGGGTTTTTAGGGTGCTCCAGGGCCTGTAGCAGCGCCCGCTGGGGTTTTTAGGGTGCTCCAGGAGCTGTAGCAGCGCCCGCTGGGGTTTTTGGGGCGCTCCAGGGGCTGTAGCAGCGCCTGCTGGGGTTTTTGGGGCGCTCCAGGGGCTGTAGCAGCGCCTGCAGGGGTTTTTGGGGCGCTCCAGGGCTATAGCAGCGCCCGCTGGGGTTTTTGGGGCGATCCAGGGGCTGTAGCAGCGCCCGCTGGGGTTTTTGGGGCGATCCAGGGGCTGTAGCAGCAGCCCCTGGCGGTTTTTGGCTGGTCCAGGGCCTGCAGCAGCAGCCCCTGGCGATTTTGGCTGCTCCAGGGCCTGCAGCAGCACCCGCTGGGGTTTTTGGGGCGCTCCAGGGGCTGTAGCAGCGCCTGCAGGGGTTTTTGGGGCGCTCCAGGGGCTGTAGCAGCACCCGCTGGGGTTTTTGGGGCGCTCCAGGGGCTGTAGCAGCGCCTGCAGGGGTTTTCGTGGCGGTCCAGGGGCTATAGCAGCGCCCGCTGGGGTTTTTGGGGCGATCCAGGGGCTGTAGCAGCGCCCGCTGGGGTTTTTGGGGCGCTCCATGGGCTGTAGCAGCACCCGCTGGGGTTTTTGGGGCGCTCCAGGGGCTGTAGCAGCGCCTGCTGGGGTTTTTGGGGCGCTCCAGGGGCTGTAGCAGCGCCTGCAGGGGTTTTTGGGGCGCTCCAGGGCTATAGCAGCGCCCGCTGGGGTTTTTGGGGCGATCCAGGGGCTGTAGCAGCGCCCGCTGGGGTTTTTGGGGCGATCCAGGGGCTGTAGCAGCAGCCCCTGGCGGTTTTTGGGTGCTCCAGGGCCTGCAGCAGCTGCCCCTGGCGGTTTTTGGCTGGTCCAGGGCCTGCAGCAGCAGCCCCTGGCGATTTTGGCTGCTCCAGGGTCTGCAGCAGTTGCCCCTGGCGGTTTTTGGCTGCTCCAGGGCCTGCAGCAGCTGCCCCTGGCGATTTTGGCTGCTCCAGGGCCTGCAGCAGCGCCTGCAGGGTTTTTTGGGGCGCTCCACGGGCTGTAGCAGCACCCGCTGGGGTTTTTGGGGTGCTCCAGGGCCTGTAGCAGCGCCCGCTGGGGTTTTTAGGGTGCTCCAGGGCCTGTAGCAGCGCCCGCTGGGGTTTTTAGGGTGCTCCAGGGCCTGTAGCAGCGCCCGCTGTGGTTTTTAGGGTGCTCCAGGAGCTGTAGCAGCGCCCGCTGGGGTTTTTGGGGCGCTCCAGGGGCTGTAGCAACGCCCGCTGGGGTTTTTAGGGTGCTCCAGGGCCTGTAGCAGCGCCCGCTGGGATTTTTGGGGCGCTCCAGGGGCTATAGCAGCGCCCGCTGGGGTTTTTGGCTGGTCCAGGGCCTGCAGCAGCAGCCCGTGGCGGTTTTTGGGTGCTCCAGGGCCTGCAGCAGCTGCCCCTGGCGGTTTTTGGCTGGTCCAGGGCCTGCAGCAGCAGCCCCTGGCGATTTTGGCTGCTCCAGGGTCTGCAGCAGCTGCCCCTGGCGATTTTGGCTGCTCCAGGGCCTGCAGCAGCAGCCCCTGGCGGTTTTTGGCTGGTCCAGGGCCTGCAGCAGCAGCCCCTGGCGATGTTGGCTGCTCCAGGGCCCGCAGCAGCAGCCCCTGGCGGTTTTTGGCTGCTCCAGGGCCTGCAGCAGCTGCCCCTGGTGGTTTTTGGCTGCTCCAGGGCCTGTAGCAGCAGCCTCTGGCAAATTTTGGGTGCTCCGGGGCCTGTAGCAGCACCCACTGGCAAATTTTGGGTGCTCCGGATCCCGTAGCAGCACCCACTGGCAAAGTTTGGGTGCTCCGGGGCCTGTAGCAGCACCCACTGGGAAATTTTGGGTGCTCCGGGGCCTGTAGCAGCACCCACTGGGAAATTTTGGGTGCTCCGGGGCCTGTAGCAGCACCCACTGGCAAATTTTGGGTGCTCCGGGGCCTGTAACAGCACCCACTGGAAAATTTTGGGTGTTCCGGGCCTGTAGCAGCACTCCAGGGGCTGTAGCAGCGCCCGCTGGGGTTTTTGGGGCGATCCAGGGGCTGTAGCAGCGCCTGCAGGGGTTTTCGTGGCGGTCCAGGGGCTGTAGCAGCACTCCAGGGGCTGTAGCAGCACCCGCTGGGGTTTTTGGGGCGCTCCAGGGGCTGTAGCAGCGCCTGCAGGGGTTTTCGTGGCGGTCCAGGGGCTGTAGCAGCGCCCGCTGGGGTTTTTAGGGTGCTCCAGGGCCTGTAGCAACGCCCGCTGTGGTTTTTAGGGTGCTCCAGGAGCTGTAGCAGCGCCCGCTGGGGTTTTTGGGGCGCTCCAGGGGCTATAGCAGCGCCCGCTGGGGTTTTTGGGGCGCTCCAGGGGCTGTAGCAGCGCCCGCTGGGCTGTAGCAGCGCCCGCTGTGGTTTTTAGGGTGCTCCAGGAGCTGTAGCAGCGCCCGCTGGGGTTTTTGGGGCGGTCCAGGGGCTGTAGCAGCGCCTGCAGGGGTTTTCGTGGCGGTCCAGGGGCTGTAGCAGCGCCTGCAGGGGTTTTTGGGGCGCTCCAGGGGCTGTAGCAGCGCCCGCTGGGGTTTTTAGGGTGCTCCAGGGGCTGTAGCAGCACCCGCTGGGGTTTTTGGGGCGCTCCAGGGGCTGTAGCAGCGCCCGCTGGGGTTTTTAGGGTGCTCCAGAGCCTGTAGCAGCGCCCGCTGTGGTTTTTAGGGTGCTCCAGGAGCTGTAGCAGCGCCCGCTGGGATTTTTGTGGCGCTCCAGGGGCTATAGCAGCGCCCGCTGGGGTTTTTGGGGTGCTCCAGGGGCTGTAGCAGCGCCCGCTGGGCTGTAGCAGCGCCCGCTGTGGTTTTTAGGGTGCTCCAGGAGCTGTAGCAGCGCCCGCTGGGGTTTTTAGGGTGCTCCAGGGCCTGTAGCAGCGCCTGCAGGGGTTTTTGGGGCGCTCCAGGGCTATAGCAGCGCCCGCTGGGGTTTTTGGGGCGATCCAGGGGCTGTAGCAGCGCCCGCTGGGGTTTTTGGGGCGATCCAGGGGCTGTAGCAGCGTCTGCAGGGGTTTTTGGGGCGCTCCAGGGGCTGTAGCAGCGCCTGTAGCAGCACCCGCTGGGGTTTTTGTGGCGGTCCAGGGGCTGTAGCAGCGCCCGCTGGGGTTTTTAGGGTGCTCCAGGGCCTGTAGCAGCGCCCGCTGGGGTTTTTAGGGTGCTCCAGGGCCTGTAGCAGCGCCCGCTGGGGTTTTTAGGGTGCTCCAGGAGCTGTAGCAGCGCCCGCTGGGGTTTTTGGGGCGCTCCAGGGGCTGTAGCAGCGCCTGCTGGGGTTTTTGGGGCGCTCCAGGGGCTGTAGCAGCGCCTGCAGGGGTTTTTGGGGCGCTCCAGGGCTATAGCAGCGCCCGCTGGGGTTTTTGGGGCGATCCAGGGGCTGTAGCAGCGCCCGCTGGGGTTTTTGGGGCGATCCAGGGGCTGTAGCAGCAGCCCCTGGCGGTTTTTGGCTGGTCCAGGGCCTGCAGCAGCAGCCCCTGGCGATTTTGGCTGCTCCAGGGCCTGCAGCAGCACCCGCTGGGGTTTTTGGGGCGCTCCAGGGGCTGTAGCAGCGCCTGCAGGGGTTTTTGGGGCGCTCCAGGGGCTGTAGCAGCACCCGCTGGGGTTTTTGGGGCGCTCCAGGGGCTGTAGCAGCGCCTGCAGGGGTTTTCGTGGCGGTCCAGGGGCTATAGCAGCGCCCGCTGGGGTTTTTGGGGCGATCCAGGGGCTGTAGCAGCGCCCGCTGGGGTTTTTGGGGCGCTCCATGGGCTGTAGCAGCACCCGCTGGGGTTTTTGGGGCGCTCCAGGGGCTGTAGCAGCGCCTGCTGGGGTTTTTGGGGCGCTCCAGGGGCTGTAGCAGCGCCTGCAGGGGTTTTTGGGGCGCTCCAGGGCTATAGCAGCGCCCGCTGGGGTTTTTGGGGCGATCCAGGGGCTGTAGCAGCGCCCGCTGGGGTTTTTGGGGCGATCCAGGGGCTGTAGCAGCAGCCCCTGGCGGTTTTTGGGTGCTCCAGGGCCTGCAGCAGCTGCCCCTGGCGGTTTTTGGCTGGTCCAGGGCCTGCAGCAGCAGCCCCTGGCGATTTTGGCTGCTCCAGGGTCTGCAGCAGTTGCCCCTGGCGGTTTTTGGCTGCTCCAGGGCCTGCAGCAGCTGCCCTGGCGATTTTGGCTGCTCCAGGGCCTGCAGCAGCGCCTGCAGGGTTTTTTGGGGCGCTCCACGGGCTGTAGCAGCACCCGCTGGGGTTTTTGGGGTGCTCCAGGGCCTGTAGCAGCGCCCGCTGGGGTTTTTAGGGTGCTCCAGGGCCTGTAGCAGCGCCCGCTGGGGTTTTTAGGGTGCTCCAGGGCCTGTAGCAGCGCCCGCTGTGGTTTTTAGGGTGCTCCAGGAGCTGTAGCAGCGCCCGCTGGGGTTTTTGGGGCGCTCCAGGGGCTGTAGCAACGCCCGCTGGGGTTTTTAGGGTGCTCCAGGGCCTGTAGCAGCGCCCGCTGGGATTTTTGGGGCGCTCCAGGGGCTATAGCAGCGCCCGCTGGGGTTTTTGGCTGGTCCAGGGCCTGCAGCAGCAGCCCGTGGCGGTTTTTGGGTGCTCCAGGGCCTGCAGCAGCTGCCCCTGGCGGTTTTTGGCTGGTCCAGGGCCTGCAGCAGCAGCCCCTGGCGATTTTGGCTGCTCCAGGGTCTGCAGCAGCTGCCCCTGGCGATTTTGGCTGCTCCAGGGCCTGCAGCAGCAGCCCCTGGCGGTTTTTGGCTGGTCCAGGGCCTGCAGCAGCAGCCCCTGGCGATGTTGGCTGCTCCAGGGCCCGCAGCAGCAGCCCCTGGCGGTTTTTGGCTGCTCCAGGGCCTGCAGCAGCTGCCCCTGGTGGTTTTTGGCTGCTCCAGGGCCTGTAGCAGCAGCCTCTGGCAAATTTTGGGTGCTCCGGGGCCTGTAGCAGCACCCACTGGCAAATTTTGGGTGCTCCGGATCCCGTAGCAGCACCCCACTGGCAAAGTTTGGGTGCTCCGGGGCCTGTAGCAGCACCCACTGGGAAATTTTGGGTGCTCCGGGGCCTGTAGCAGCACCCACTGGGAAATTTTGGGTGCTCCGGGGCCTGTAGCAGCACCCACTGGCAAATTTTGGGTGCTCCGGGGCCTGTAACAGCACCCACTGGAAAATTTTGGGTGTTCCGGGCCTGTAGCAGCACTCCAGGGGCTGTAGCAGCGCCCGCTGGGGTTTTTGGGGCGATCCAGGGGCTGTAGCAGCGCCTGCAGGGGTTTTCGTGGCGGTCCAGGGGCTGTAGCAGCACTCCAGGGGCTGTAGCAGCACCCGCTGGGGTTTTTGGGGCGCTCCAGGGGCTGTAGCAGCGCCTGCAGGGGTTTTCGTGGCGGTCCAGGGGCTGTAGCAGCGCCCGCTGGGGTTTTTAGGGTGCTCCAGGGCCTGTAGCAACGCCCGCTGTGGTTTTTAGGGTGCTCCAGGAGCTGTAGCAGCGCCCGCTGGGGTTTTTGGGGCGCTCCAGGGGCTATAGCAGCGCCCGCTGGGGTTTTTGGGGCGCTCCAGGGGCTGTAGCAGCGCCCGCTGGGCTGTAGCAGCGCCCGCTGTGGTTTTTAGGGTGCTCCAGGAGCTGTAGCAGCGCCCGCTGGGGTTTTTGGGGCGGTCCAGGGGCTGTAGCAGCGCCTGCAGGGGTTTTCGTGGCGGTCCAGGGGCTGTAGCAGCGCCTGCAGGGGTTTTTGGGGCGCTCCAGGGGCTGTAGCAGCGCCCGCTGGGGTTTTTAGGGTGCTCCAGGGGCTGTAGCAGCACCCGCTGGGGTTTTTGGGGCGCTCCAGGGGCTGTAGCAGCGCCCGCTGGGGTTTTTAGGGTGCTCCAGAGCCTGTAGCAGCGCCCGCTGTGGTTTTTAGGGTGCTCCAGGAGCTGTAGCAGCGCCCGCTGGGATTTTTGTGGCGCTCCAGGGGCTATAGCAGCGCCCGCTGGGGTTTTTGGGGTGCTCCAGGGGCTGTAGCAGCGCCCGCTGGGCTGTAGCAGCGCCCGCTGTGGTTTTTAGGGTGCTCCAGGAGCTGTAGCAGCGCCCGCTGGGGTTTTTAGGGTGCTCCAGGGCCTGTAGCAGCGCCCGCTGGGGTTTTTAGGGTGCTCCAGGGCCTGTAGCAGCGCCCGCTGGGGTTTTTAGGGTGCTCCAGGGCCTGTAGCAGCGCCCGCTGTGGTTTTTAGGGTGCTCCAGGAGCTGTAGCAGCGCCCGCTGGGGTTTTTGGGGCGCTCCAGGGGCTGTAGCAACGCCCGCTGGGGTTTTTAGGGTGCTCCAGGGCCTGTAGCAGCGCCCGCTGGGATTTTTGGGGCGCTCCAGGGGCTATAGCAGCGCCCGCTGGGGTTTTTGGCTGGTCCAGGGCCTGCAGCAGCAGCCCGTGGCGGTTTTTGGGTGCTCCAGGGCCTGCAGCAGCTGCCCCTGGCGGTTTTTGGCTGGTCCAGGGCCTGCAGCAGCAGCCCCTGGCGATTTTGGCTGCTCCAGGGTCTGCAGCAGTTGCCCCTGGCGGTTTTTGGCTGCTCCAGGGCCTGCAGCAGCTGCCCCTGGCGATTTTGGCTGCTCCAGGGCCTGCAGCAGCACCCGCTGGGGTTTTTGGGGCGCTCCAGGGCCTGTAGCAGCGCCTGCAGGGGTTTTTGGGGCGCTCCAGGGGCTGTAGCAGCACCCGCTGGGGTTTTTGGGGCGCTCCAGGGGCTGTAGCAGCGCCTGCAGGGGTTTTCGTGGCGGTCCAGGGGCTGTAGCAGCGCCCGCTGGGGTTTTTAGGGTGCTCCAGGGCCTGTAGCAGCGCCCGCTGGGGTTTTTAGGGTGCTCCAGGGCCTGTAGCAGCGCCCGCTGGGGTTTTTAGGGTGCTCCAGGGCCTGTAGCAGCGCCCGCTGTGGTTTTTAGGGTGCTCCAGGAGCTGTAGCAGCGCCCGCAGGGGTTTTTGGGGCGCTCCAGGGGCTGTAGCAACGCCCGCTGGGGTTTTTAGGGTGCTCCAGGGCCTGTAGCAGCGCCCGCTGGGATTTTTGGGGCGCTCCAGGGGCTATAGCAGCGCCCGCTGGGGTTTTTGGCTGGTCCAGGGCCTGCAGCAGCAGCCCGTGGCGGTTTTTGGGTGCTCCAGGGCCTGCAGCAGCTGCCCCTGGCGGTTTTTGGCTGGTCCAGGGCCTGCAGCAGCAGCCCCAGGCGATTTTGGCTGCTCCAGGGTCTGCAGCAGTTGCCCCTGGCGGTTTTTGGCTGCTCCAGGGCCTGCAGCAGCTGCCCCTGGCGATTTTGGCTGCTCCAGGGCCTGCAGCAGCGCCTGCAGGGTTTTTTGGGGCGCTCCACGGGCTGTAGCAGCACCCGCTGGGGTTTTTGGGGCGCTCCAGGGGCTGTAGCAGCGCCTGCAGGGGTTTTCGTGGCGGTCCAGGGGCTGTAGCAGCGCCCGCTGGGGTTTTTAGGGTGCTCCAGGGCCTGTAGCAGCGCCCGCTGGGGTTTTTAGGGTGCTCCAGGGGCTGTAGCAGCGCCCGCTGTGGTTTTTAGGGTGCTCCAGGAGCTGTATCAGCGCCCGCTGGGGTTTTTGGGGCGCTCCAGGGGCTGTAGCAACGCCCGCTGGGGTTTTTAGGGTGCTCCAGGGGCTGTAGCAGCGCCCGCTGGGGTTTTTGGCTGGTCCAGGGCCTGCAGCAGCAGCCCGTGACGGTTTTTGGGTGCTCCAGGGCCTGCAGCAGCTGCCCCTGGCGGTTTTTGGCTGGTCCAGGGCCTGCAGCAGCAGCTCCTGGCGATTTTGGCTGCTCCAGGGTCTGCAGCAGTTGCCCCTGGCGGTTTTTGGCTGCTCCAGGGCCTGCAGCAGCTGCCCCTGGTGGTTTTTGGCTGCTCCAGGGCCTGTAGCAGCAGCCTCTGGCAAATTTTGGGTGCTCCGGGGCCTGTAGCAGCACCCACTGGCAAATTTTGGGTGCTCCGGATCCCGTAGCAGCACCCACTGGCAAAGTTTGGGTGCTCCGGGGCCTGTAGCAGCACCCACTGGGAAATTTTGGGTGCTCCGGGGCCTGTAGCAGCACCCACTGGGAAATTTTGGGTGCTCCGGGGCCTGTAGCAGCACCCACTGGCAAATTTTGGGTGCTCCGGGGCCTGTAACAGCACCCACTGGAAAATTTTGGGTGCTCCGGGGCCTGTAGCAGCACCCACTGGCAAATTTTGGGTGTTCCGGGCCTGTAGCAGCACTCCAGGGGCTGTAGCAGCGCCCGCTGGGGTTTTTGGGGCGATCCAGGGGCTGTAGCAGCGCCTGCAGGGGTTTTCGTGGCGGTCCAGGGGCTGTAGCAGCACTCCAGGGGCTGTAGCAGCACCCGCTGGGGTTTTTGGGGCGCTCCAGGGGCTGTAGCAGCGCCTGCAGGGGTTTTCGTGGCGGTCCAGGGGCTGTAGCAGCGCCCGCTGGGGTTTTTAGGGTGCTCCAGGGCCTGTAGCAACGCCCGCTGTGGTTTTTAGGGTGCTCCAGGAGCTGTAGCAGCGCCCGCTGGGGTTTTTGGGGCGCTCCAGGGGCTATAGCAGCGCCCGCTGGGGTTTTTGGGGCGCTCCAGGGGCTGTAGCAGCGCCCGCTGGGCTGTAGCAGCGCCCGCTGTGGTTTTTAGGGTGCTCCAGGAGCTGTAGCAGCGCCCGCTGGGGTTTTTGGGGCGGTCCAGGGGCTGTAGCAGCGCCTGCAGGGGTTTTCGTGGCGGTCCAGGGGCTGTAGCAGCGCCTGCAGGGGTTTTTGGGGCGCTCCAGGGGCTGTAGCAGCGCCCGCTGGGGTTTTTAGGGTGCTCCAGGGCCTGTAGCAGCACCCGCTGGGGTTTTTGGGGCGCTCCAGGGGCTGTAGCAGCGCCCGCTGGGGTTTTTAGGGTGCTCCAGAGCCTGTAGCAGCGCCCGCTGTGGTTTTTAGGGTGCTCCAGGAGCTGTAGCAGCGCCCGCTGGGGTTTTTGGGGCGCTCCAGGGGCTGTAGCAGCGCCCGCTGGGGTTTTTAGGGTGCTCAAGGGGCTGTAGCAGCGCCCGCTGGGATTTTTGTGGCGCTCCAGGGGCTATAGCAGCGCCCGCTGGGGTTTTTGGGGCGCTCCAGGGGCTGTAGCAGCGCCCGCTGGGCTGTAGCAGCGCCCGCTGTGGTTTTTAGGGTGCTCCAGGAGCTGTAGCAGCGCCCGCTGGGGTTTTTAGGGTGCTCCAGGGCCTGTAGCAGCGCCCGCTGGGGTTTTTAGGGTGCTCCAGGGCCTGTAGCAGCGCCCGCTGGGGTTTTTAGGGTGCTCCAGGGCCTGTAGCAGCGCCCGCTGTGGTTTTTAGGGTGCTCCAGGAGCTGTAGCAGCGCCCGCTGGGGTTTTTGGGGCGCTCCAGGGGCTGTAGCAACGCCCGCTGGGGTTTTTAGGGTGCTCCAGGGCCTGTAGCAGCGCCCGCTGGGATTTTTGGGGCGCTCCAGGGGCTATAGCAGCGCCCGCTGGGGTTTTTGGCTGGTCCAGGGCCTGCAGCAGCAGCCCGTGGCGGTTTTTGGGTGCTCCAGGGCCTGCAGCAGCTGCCCCTGGCGGTTTTTGGCTGGTCCAGGGCCTGCAGCAGCAGCCCCTGGCGATTTTGGCTGCTCCAGGGTCTGCAGCAGTTGCCCCTGGCGGTTTTTGGCTGCTCCAGGGCCTGCAGCAGCTGCCCCTGGCGATTTTGGCTGCTCCAGGGCCTGCAGCAGCACCCGCTGGGGTTTTTGGGGCGCTCCAGGGCCTGTAGCAGCGCCTGCAGGGGTTTTTGTGGCGCTCCAGGGGCTGTAGCAGCACCCGCTGGGGTTTTTGGGGCGCTCCAGGGGCTGTAGCAGCGCCTGCAGGGGTTTTCGTGGCGGTCCAGGGGCTGTAGCAGCGCCCGCTGGGGTTTTTAGGGTGCTCCAGGGCCTGTAGCAGCGCCCGCTGGGGTTTTTAGGGTGCTCCAGGGCCTGTAGCAGCGCCCGCTGGGGTTTTTAGGGTGCTCCAGGGCCTGTAGCAGCGCCCGCTGTGGTTTTTAGGGTGCTCCAGGAGCTGTAGCAGCGCCCGCTGGGGTTTTTGGGGCGCTCCAGGGGCTGTAGCAACGCCCGCTGGGGTTTTTAGGGTGCTCCAGGGCCTGTAGCAGCGCCCGCTGGGATTTTTGGGGCGCTCCAGGGGCTATAGCAGCGCCCGCTGGGGTTTTTGGCTGGTCCAGGGCCTGCAACAGCAGCCCGTGGCGGTTTTTGGGTGCTCCAGGGCCTGCAGCAGCTGCCCCTGGCGGTTTTTGGCTGGTCCAGGGCCTGCAGCAGCAGCCCCTGGCGATTTTGGCTGCTCCAGGGTCTGCAGCAGTTGCCCCTGGCGGTTTTTGGCTGCTCCAGGGCCTGCAGCAGCGCCTGCAGGGTTTTTTGGGGCGCTCCACGGGCTGTAGCAGCACCCGCTGGGGTTTTTGGGGCGCTCCAGGGGCTGTAGCAGCGCCTGCAGGGGTTTTCGTGGCGGTCCAGGGGCTGTAGCAGCGCCCGCTGGGGTTTTTAGGGTGCTCCAGGGCCTGTAGCAGCGCCCGCTGGGGTTTTT
Organism: Chrysopilus asiliformis; assembly: GCA_964034945.1. Classification (NCBI taxonomy): domain Eukaryota; kingdom Metazoa; phylum Arthropoda; class Insecta; order Diptera; family Rhagionidae; genus Chrysopilus; species Chrysopilus asiliformis. Next base: position 1,372,057 of record OZ035964.1, read on the forward strand.
GGGGCGCTCCAGGGGCTGTAGCAACGCCCGCTGGGGTTTTTAGGGTGCTCCAGGGGCTGTAGCAGCGCCCGCTGGGATTTTTGGGGCGCTCCAGGGGCTATAGCAGCGCCCGCTGGGGTTTTTGGCTGGTCCAGGGCCTGCAGCAGCAGCCCGTGGCGGTTTTTGGGTGCTCCAGGGCCTGCAGCAGCTGCCCCTGGCGGTTTTTGGCTGGTCCAGGGCCTGCAGCAGCAGCTCCTGGCGATTTTGGCTGCTCCAGGGTCTGCAGCAGTTGCCCCTGGCGGTTTTTGGCTGCTCCAGGGCCTGCAGCAGCTGCCCCTGGCGATTTTGGCTGCTCCAGGGCCTGCAGCAGCAGCCCCTGGCGGTTTTTGGCTGGTCCAGGGCCTGCAGCAGCAGCCCCTGGCGATGTTGGCTGCTCCAGGGCCTGCAGCAGCAGCCCCTGGCGGTTTTTGGCTGCTCCAGGGCCTGCAGCAGCTGCCCCTGGTGGTTTTTGGCTGCTCCAGGGCCTGTAGCAGCAGCCTCTGGCAAATTTTGGGTGCTCCGGGGCCTGTAGCAGCACCCACTGGCAAATTTTGGGTGCTCCGGGCCTGTAGCAGCACCCACTGGGAAATTTTGGGTGCTCTGGGGCCTGTAGCAGCACCCACTGGCAAATTTGGGTGCTCCGGAGCTTGTAGCAGCACCCACTGGCAAATTTTGGGTGCTCCGGATCCCGTAGCAGCACCCACTGGCAAAGTTTGGGTGCTCCGGGGCCTGTAGCAGCACCCACTGGGAAATTTTGGGTGCTCCGGGGCCTGTAGCAGCATTAACTGGCAAATTTTGGGTGCTCCGGGGCCTGTAGTGGCGGCCCCTGGCAAATTTTGGGTGCACCGGGGCCTGTATCGACGGCCCCTGGAGATTTCTGAGTGCTCTTTTTCCGCTGAGCGAATTTCCGCTGAGCTACACACGCACCCACACACCAAGGTGTCCACAGCAGAACTGGTGGTAACCTGTCGCTCATCCAGCATGTGCGCCCACCACCGATCCACCCTCCCACCCACCGACAGGTTGTGGAGCTGAATTTTTTACAGAAACATAATTTATGTTATGAAAATATTCAGAAACAAGCTGATCCGAACAGCGCATGAGTTTCTTATACAAAATCTACGTTCCTGCGCAATTTACACCATAACCTGACAGATAAAACATTAGCTTATACAAAAATATGATTTGTATTACAAAATCTAAAATATCTCGATAACGGTAAAATATATCGATTATACTTTATTGTATAAGAAAGTAAAAATGAAACATAATTCACATTGGAAAAATCGTACTTTATGTTTTAATTGATGCCAATAAAAATAGGCATTGTACTTGTTTTGATGATCAAAACCGAAAAAATACACGACGAAAAAAATTTCCTGAAATCAAGAAAACAACAAATGAGGTTTATCCAACGGAAAACTTTTCGAAGTTCAAGAAAACTCTCATCATGTCTAGACAATCACTTCATTCAACATTAGAAAATACTAGAAATTAAACTAGTATTTTTTAGTTGATCAAATTTTCATTTTCTAGGCATCCGAGCAATCTCAACTTTCTTGAAATTGACGATACAAGTTTTACATAGAAAAAAAAATAATCACTTGTTATTTTCCTAATGCTAAAAAAAAATTCTTTTCCGTGTAAAAGGCCCACCTCCCACCACCCACTCCTCTCACGACGACGAATACCGCTGTTTATCGTAGTAAAGAGGATGCAGGATATATTGAAGATTTTTCCAATGATTTGAAAGATGTTCCAGAAGAAAATACAGAAAGAAAAGTCCGTGAAAATAAAACAATTTTTAACAGTACGTAATAGTATATTACGCAACAAGGGGCGAAAGTCAACGATTTCAAGAGTGTGAAGTTAGCTGCACGAGCGAAGCGAGGGCAGATATCACACGAGTGAAATCGTTGACTCGCTCCGAGTTGCGTATACAATTTTTCATAACAAATTCATTGAAAATATGCCTTGAGATGCCATTTAAGCGCGATTTTGGTATTGAAGAGTAATGCAAAAGGGGGTTTGGGGGACGACGCCCCCCATGCGGGGTCCAGGGGTGGAGCCCCGGTCAGGGGGTTCGGGGGGCGAAGCCCCCTGATTTCAGCAGAAGTGAATTTTTAAAAGAAACAAAACAACTATATTCTATAAATTCGTTTTATTACCAAGAAATGTTGGTCAAAACAGATTTTAATTTTTAAATTTCTTTCCTTTGAAATAAAAAATCAACATAACAAAAAATGGAAATCGGTAATGCTCAACTATTGTAAATCACACTGCGCTCGTATAGCTAACTTCACTCGTTCAGTTTCATTCATAAATTTTCGGTTTACGTCGCGAAAACACAGTTTCGGCCTGCTAATCGCACTTTCGCCCCTAGGGCCGAAAACGCAACTTTCGACCCGCTACGGAGGCATCGAAAGGCATATTTTCGATGCATGTGTTATGAAAAATATATTGGCTGTTGAAAGAAATCCAAACAGGACCCTGGACTTAATTCTAGCATTCACCTAAAAAGGAAATAACAAACCCACAAATCGTATAAGTTGCAAATACTATAAGGCAGCGTTTTCCAAACTGGGAGGCGTGGGCTAGTCTAAGGGGAGGCGCAAATATTAGCCAGTATTGACAAAAAAAGGGCACGTCCAGCTAATACAATACGTAACATATAGGTACATATTAACTACTATGCTGCTGATGCTACCCTATGGAAGAGAGGCGCCATATGATCAAATATTTTTAAGGGAGCCGTGGTAAAATAAAGTTTGGAAACCACTGCTATAAGGTGTTTTCAGTGGTCTTTCATTCATCTTTTGAAAGCTTTTTTGGTTGTTTTATGGCATTCCAGGAAATGGTTGTCTAAATTTGTCTCCTATATCCACAATAGATTTCCTTTAAAGATCCAAACTGGCTTAGAAAAAATACCTGCAAGAGACGCAATCGATTGGCTGTAAAAATAGCCACAATTCAGATTATTCCAGGCACAGAAAATCTCATTTTCGAACCCTTCTCGCCCTGCTTCCGAACGAAGGAATTTCCAGCGCGCTGCATGATGTGCATGACGTCATCCGCTGAGCCACACACGCACCCACCCACACACTAAGATGTCCACCGCACAACTGATGCTCACCTGTCGTTCATCTAGCGTGTGCCCTCACCACCCATCCATTCTCCCACCCACCGACAGGTTGTGGAGTCAAGAATATTATTTTGGCATCCTTGAAGGTAATTTCTAAGCAGAAAAATTATTCAGCTTCAAAAGAGCCTCCAAAATGTCGGGAAAAAAATTACTGCTTAATTTTCAAAATTTTCAGGAAAAAAAATTTCACATAGAAATTGCTTTTTAAATTCAGACAAGTGCTCGGGGGCCCGTAGCAGAAGCCCCGAGTGATTTTTGGGTGCTCCGGGGCCTGGCGATTTTTGGGTACTCCGGAGCCTGTAGCAGCACTCGATTGGTGGGTGCTCCGAAAAAAAAATTACTGCGTCGCAGAGCCGTCCAAAAATTGAGAAAAAAAACTTTCAACGTAGAAAATACCATTACAATTCAGACAAAGATTTTCCTATCTAGGAAACTCCTAAGAAAAGTCGGGAAAATATCAGTTGTGATCAACATGTAAAAATTAATATCTTTTCAAATATCTTGAGAACCGTTGGAGATACGAAAAACCCATTAAAACAAAACATGGATAAAATTTTATATCCTTTAAATTTCGTTATATTAAATTTTTCCCAAAAGCGCATCGGTTTAGAGAAACGTATAGAAAACTGTTTGGGAGATACCCGTTATAAATACCGTCATTTTTCCAAAAGTAGATGGAAAACTACGATTTTCGTAAAACTTATTTACAAAAAAATTCAACTCGCTAAGTTATTTAAGATACGTAAAACGGACAGATCGACGGATGCACGGACATCCTCATAATTTTGCCTGGAACGGATTTCGTACTGATCAAAAATTTTCTATCTGCCCCGGTTATCGAGTCGGCCTCCGTCATGAATATAGAAGAGGAAAGTAAAAAAGAAGGAAACAGACTGATATTGCACGGTGAAAATGTCATGGTGAAAACCGCACGGTGGAAATTTCGTGTTGGAAGTGACAGACGGACGAACGGACAGACGGAAATAAAAATCTTTTGTCATCTCGACAATTGTTTCGATGCGTTACAAACGGCATACTAAATGAATATAGATTCTCATATAGAGTATAAAAACATGCAATTATTACAGGTAGGCTGGTAAGCTGAAAGGGTCGCTTTTTTTGCTTTTTTAATTGAAAAGTTTCATGATTTAAAAAAAATATCAACATTAGATGGGAGGGTATGATATGGGAACACAAAAGAAATGAAATAAGAAAAGAAAATCTTTTTGTCGTTACTTTCAATTTGCTACAAATTGTGTAAGTCCAAAATACCAAGACGCTGCAGAAAAACCAATTTCCAGTACAAAAATTACAGAAAATCCGCTAAATCCAAAAAACCCGTAATTTCAAAGGGCATACAGAAGAGATTTTGGGGAGTTTGAAAAATTGACTTTTTACACAATAAATATTTTTGATTTAAATAAATAAAAAATAAATATAGTTAAAAAAGTGACACTTAAAAAGACTCACATAATGGCGGCGGTATTTGTTCACGATGTTCTCTTACTGCATGAAGATCTTCCAACGACGTTCAGCCGCCTTTTTTCAGGAGCTAACACTTTATATTATACCTGAAATATTAATATTAATTAAAGCACACGCGACGCGCACTAAAAATGCCCTACTCTCAAAATAATTATTATTTAATTTTATTATATTTTCGCTGATTTCATTTATTGAAAATAGACCTTTATTAAATTTCACTAAAAATATCGAATTATTTCACACAATATTTAAAACACATCAATCTGAAATAAAAAGAAAAAAAAATTGTCAGTCACTGTCGATGTCAAAAAGATCTTGGAAAGGATTTTAAACAGTAAAAGTGTTTTAAATGAAAAATATTACAAAGTACTCACCCTTTTGATAGCCGGAACAAGACACGAGCTTCCATCTCTGTTGTTCTTCCAGGTTGATTCCTCAGTTCCTGAAACGCGCGAATATTTAGCGCTGGCGCAGACCAAAAGACGCTACCGCGGAAATAACGAGCGCGCACGCGACTACCGAGGCCGGACAAAAAACAGTACACAACTTTCCCGAAAACGTCCCCTCCACATGTTTTCCCTGAACGCCGGAAAGGCGTCATAGTGGAAAAGCGTACGCAATGGGAATCAAAACTAATAACAAAACTATCTCCCGAAGACAACTTTTGTACTTTTTGCGAAATGCTTTTATGAATTACTCCTGGAACTTGCAAGTCAAGCAGTAACGGCGGAGACTATCTGAACGTGGGATACAAGTCGCGTCAGCTGACTTATACCTCCCGCACAGTTAGCTCTTAGGTTTTTGCCAGATTTAAAAGAACCGGTTTGGGGAGCACGGCCGAGAAGCTTTCCAGAAACGACCAAAACGAATAACGCAAGTCGCACAAGACTCCAAAAATCACCAGGCTCTTAACCAATTCAGAGAGTCCTGTGCGGCTTGAATTACGCGTCCCGGCTGTTTCCGGTTAGCCGCGTGACTTTCCTCCCCTCTTTGGAGCTTTTCGTCAAAGCTGAAAAGTGACAGTGACGAAATTACGAACGCAAAGATTAACAGGATATTAGAAATTCAAAGAAAATTTGGGAAATTCGAATGTCCTGACAAAATTCCAAAAACGGTCAATTATGGCAAAATCACCACTGTTTTAACAGCAACAAAAAACACGTAGCCGCATGAAGGCCCTACATGCGACTGCAGTCCATATAAATATGGGTCGGCCTGAACCAGAAATGAGCAAAAAAACAGTACTCCACGGACCTTTAGAACAGGTAATGACCCATTCGCGGCTCCGATGGCACTGCCTCCACTTTTCCTGGCATTCGATGATAAACTAATAAAAGACTACTCTACATTAATTTTGACCGTTTTCGAGAAAATTGTAATGAAATTTGTAACTGAATCGCGACCAAGTACGGTTAAGGCCAAACAGCCTATTTTTGAAAAAATCCCGAAAGATTCGGACGAGGGCCTCTTTCGTGCAAACCTTTTAATTACGATTCGACCAGAACAGGAAAGCAAAAGGTACTCCACGGACCTTTAGAACAGGTAATGACCCATTCGCGGCTCCGATGGCACCTAATACCCCCGATCCCAGTATAAATAACGCGACTAACCGTAACTTGGAACTAACCCCCCAACTTTTAACCCAAGACGTCATTTTTGCTTTAAGGAAAATAGCTTTTAGGAATTGCTCCTGCAACTTACAAATCAAGCAGAAACTGCGGAAACTATCTGAGCGAGGGATACAAGTCGCGTAAGCTGACTTATAGCTCTCGCACAGTTAGCTCTTAGGTTTTTGCCAGACTCAAAAGAACCGCAATGGGGAGCACAGGCCGAGGAGCTTTCCAGAAACTACCGAAACGAATAACGCAAGTCGCGCAAGACTCCAAAAATCACCAGGCTCTTAACCAATTCAGAGAGTCTTGTGCGGCTTGAACTACGCGTCCCGGCTGTTTCCGGTTAGCCACGCGGTTGTCCTCCCCTCTTTGGAGTTTCCCATCAAGCAGACAGAGAATATGGGTGAAAACTTGGACGCTGAAATTGCGTCACAATTCAAAGACGTACATGGGGGGAAACATAAAATAATCGGGATAAATATCAGTTTGTTATGAAATAAAAACAGTATAAGCTAATACGACAATAGAAAATTAGGAAAATAGATAAAAGGGGGGAATTTATATGCCTAAGACAAGGATAAAATTGATAAGAATCTTTAACGAGTTGCTAATGAACTCTAATATTATGCAAGAATAGAAGACGAGTAAAAATGTCCTCATATTGAAACTCAATAAAGGGAAATTTGCGACTGAATTTTTTTTCCTATATGTTGGTTCGATTTACGCGAATCGAGCGCTATCGCGGACACGAGCGCTTAAGCAGATACGAGCGCAAACGAAAATACGAGCGCTAACGCGGATACGAGTGCTATCACGGACACGAGCACTTATTTCGTATCGCGACCGGCCCAACGAATGGGAAATCGATAGAGCGGATCTGAAAAATTTAAATATTTATATATAATATTCTAGACAATGCTCGATCTAAGAGTATTTTAAAATTAAAACCAGCTGTTTTTTTAATGATTCGATCATATTTCCCGATAAATTCTCATACAAATTCGCAACCCGAATTGTATCGGGATAATGAACTAAATTTCTAGCAAATTTATTTAGCTTGAAGAGCAAAAGATATACTAATAAAAGACTTACCGTCAAAGGCCGCCTCAACGACGATTTCCTTATGCAAATTCCACTGCTGCCACACAAAAATTACGTTAAACGAAATCGAGCACTTTTTAAAACACTAATCTGAAATAAAAAGAAAAGATTTTTGTCAGTCACTGCCGATACTAAAGAGATTTGGGCAAATCTCTTTTTAATTCTTTTAAAAAAATGACAGTTAAAGTGTATTTAAAAAAAATATTATTAAGTACTAACCCTTTTGATAGCAGGAACAAGGCACGAGCTTCCATCTCTGTTGTTCTTCCAGGTTGATTCCTGAGTCGCTGGATCACGCGAATACCTAGCGCTGATGGGGACCAAAAAGTACTACATAAACTATTCAGAAATAATATCAGTTGGTTATGAAAAAAACATTAAAAGCTAATACGACAATTGAAAATTAGGAAAATAGGCGGAATTTATGCCTATGTATAAAACAAACTTGGATACTTAATACGAGCTGTTCTTGAATACTTAAGACGTCCATAAAGTTAGCATTACAACTTCTGAATTTAGAAAAACTTTCTATTGAATTAATTGTCCTGAAATAAAAACGAAATCATTTCAGCCATTTTTTTTTAAATTCCTCCTACAATTAGAGAAAAAACTGGTCATATGGATAAAATCATTGTTAAATTTTTCACTAAAGAATTCAATTTCGGGAATTATTCATTTGGAAATCACTTATCGACATTTTTTCTAGAATTACTGAATTTTATTTTCAAATAATTTGGTGAAAAATTCCAGAGAAATGATTTTTTCTCAACTGCTATCGGCGGCCATTGAATAAAATTTGAACAATATTGAACAATAGTGCGATAGGGAGACGCAATAAAGCTGTGACGGTATAACGATTTGCAGAAAGGAAGAACAGAAAAACTTTCTATAAAATTCTTTCGGAAAATTCTGGAAAAAAATGTTTGTACAGAGAATCCCATAAGTAAAATTTTTTTTCAGAAAATTTCTGTGCGTAGAAAAAATACCTGCACTAAATGCAATCCATTGGGCGTAAAAATTCTGATAATTCAGATTATTCCAGGCTCAGAAGTTCCCTTTCCGACCCCTTCTAGCCCTGCTCCAGAACAAAGGAATTTCTAGCGCACTGCATGATGTTCATGGCGTCATCCGCTGAGCCACACACGCACCCACACACCAAGGTGTCCACAGCACAACTGATGGTAACCTGTCGCTCATCCAGCATGTGCGCCCACCACCGATCCACCCTCGCACCATCCGACAGGTTATGGAGTCGATTTTTTCAAAGGAATAGAATTCTTTTTATGGAAATTTGACGTTTCGAAAGTATTTTTCATACTAAGAACAAGCCTCTAAAAATTCGAGAAAAATATTTCCTGGATAGAAAAGGTCTCGGAAATATTTTTCCTGCTCAGAACAAGCGAGTAAAAGTTCGAGAAAATATTTCCCAGATAGAAAAGGTCTCGGAAATATTTTTCCTACTCAGAACAAGCGAGTAAAAATTCGAGAAAAATATTTCCCGGATAGAAAACGTCTCGGAAATATTTTTCCTATTCAGAACAAGCGACTAAAAATTCGAGAAAAATATTTCCCGGATAGAAAAAGTCTCGGAAATATTTTTCCTACTCAGAACAAGCGAGTAAAAATTCGAGAAAAATATTTCACGGATAGAAAAGGTCTTGGAAATATTTTTCCTACTCAGAACAAGCGAGTAAAAATTCGAGAAAAATATTTCCCGGATAGAAAACGTCTCGGAAATATTTTTCCTACTCAGAACAAGCCTCTAAAAATTCGAGAAAAATATTTCCCGGATAGAAAAGGTCTCGGAAATATTTTTCCTACTCAGAACAAGCGAATAAAAATTCGAGAAAATATTTCCCGGATAGAAAAGGTCTCGGAAATATTTTTCCTACTCAGAACAAGCCTCTAAAAATTCGGGAAAAATTCTTCCCGGATAGAAAAGGTTTTGGAAAGTATTTTTCCTACTCAGAACAAGCCTCTAAAAATTTGAGAAAAATATTTCCCGGATAGAAAAGGACTCGGAAATATTTTTCCTGCTCAGAACAAGCGAGTAAAAGGTCGAGAAAAAATTTCCCGGATAGAAAAGGTCTCGGAAATATTTTTCCTACTCAGAACAAGCGAGTAAAAATTCGAGAAAAATATTTCCCGGATAGAAAAGGTCTCGGAAATATTTTTCCTACTCAGAACAAGCGAGTAAAAATTCGAGAAAAATATTTCCCGGATAGAAAAGTTCTCGGAAATATTTTCCTACTCAGAATAAGTCTTTAAAAATTCGAGTAAAATTCTTCCCGGATAGAAAAGGTTTCGAAAATATTTTTCCTACTCAGAACAAGCCTTTGAAAATCCGGAAAAATACATCCCGTATAGAAAAGGTCTCGAAAGTATTTTTAGTATTAAGAACAAGCCTCTGAAAATACATCCCGTATAGAAAAGGTCTCGAAAGTATTTTTCCTATTAAGAACAAGCCTCTGAAAATCCGGAAAAAATACATCCCGTATAGAAAAGGTCTCGAAAGTATTTTTCGTATTAAGAACAAGCCTCTGAAAATCCGGAAAAAATACATCCCGTATAGAAAAGGTCTCGAAAGTATTTTTCGTATTAAGAACAAGCCTCTGAAAATCCGGAAAAAATACATCCCGTATAGAAAAGGTCTCGAAAGTATTTTTCCTATTAAGAACAAGTCTCTGAAAATCCGGAAAAAATTCATCCCGTATAGAAAAGGTCTCGAAAGTATTTTTCCTATTAAGAACAAGCCTCTGAAAATCCGGAAAAAATACATCCCGTATAGAAAAGGTCTCGAAAGTATTTTTCCTATTATTAATAGCCTCTGAAAATCCGAAAAAAATACATCCCGTATAGAAAAGGTCTCGAAAGTATTTTTCCTATTAAGAACAAGCCTCTGAAAATCTGAAAAAAATACATCCCGTATAGAAAAGGTCTCGAAAGTATTTTTCCTATTAAGAACAAGTCTCTGAAAATCCGGAAAAAATACATCCCGTATAGAAAAGGTCTCGAAAGTATTTTTCGTATTAAGAACAAGCCTCTGAAAATCCGGAAAAAAATCATCCCGTATAGAAAAGGTCTCGAAAGTATTTTTCCTATTAAGAACAAGCCTCTGAAAATCCGGAAAAAATACATCCCGTATAGAAAAGGTCTCGAAAGTATTTTTCGTATTAAGAACAAGCCTCTGAAAATCCGGAAAAAATACATCCCGTATAGAAAAGGTCTCGAAAGTATTTTTCCTATTAAGAACAAGTCTCTGAAAATCCGGAAAAAATTCATCCCGTATAGAAAAGGTCTCGAAAGTATTTTTCCTATTAAGAACAAGCCTCTGAAAATCCGGAAAAAATACATCCCGTATAGAAAAGGTCTCGAAAGTATTTTTCCTATTATTAATAGCCTCTGAAAATCCGAAAAAAATACATCCCGTATAGAAAAGGTCTCGAAAGTATTTTTCCTATTAAGAACAAGCCTCTGAAAATCCGAAAAAAATACATCCCGTATAGAAAAGGTCTCGAAAGTATTTTTCCTATTAAGAACAAGTCTCTGAAAATCCGGAAAAAATACATCCCGTATAGAAAAGGTCTCGAAAGTATTTTTCGTATTAAGAACAAGCCTCTGAAAATCCGGAAAAAATTCATCCCGTATAGAAAAGGTCTCGAAAGTATTTTTCCTATTAAGAACAAGCCTCTGAAAATCCGGAAAAAATACATCCCGTATAGAAAAGGTCTCGAAAGTATTTTTCGTATTAAGAACAAGCCTCTGAAAATCCGGAAAAAATACATCCCGTATAGAAAAGGTCTCGAAAGTATTTTTCCTATTATTAATAGCCTCTGAAAATCCGACAAAATACATCCCGTATAGAAAAGGTCTCGAAAGTATTTTTCCTATTAAGAACAAGCCTATGAAAATCCGGAAAAAATACATCCCGTATAGAAAAGGTCTCGAAAGTATTTTTCCTATTAAGAACAAGCCTCTGAAAATCCGAAAAAAATACATCCCGTATAGAAAAGGTCTCGAAAGTATTTTTCCTATTAAGAACAAGCCTCTGAAAATCCGGAAAAAATACATCCCGTATAGAAAAGGTCTCGAAAGTATTTTTCGTATTAAGAACAAGCCTCTGAAAATCCGAAAAAAATACATCCCGTATAGAAAAGGTTTCGAAAGTATTTTTCGTATTAAGAACAAGCATCTGAAAATCCGGAAAAAATACATCCCGTATAGAAAAGGTCTCGAAAGTATTTTTCCTATTAAGAACAAGCCTATGAAAATCCGGAAAAAATACATCCCGTATAGAAAAGGTCTCGAAAGTATTTTTCCTATTAAGAACAAGCCTCTGAAAATCCGGAAAAAATACATCCCGTATAGAAAAGGTCTCGAAAGTATTTTTCCTATTAAGAACAAGCCTCTGAAAATCCGAAAAAAATACATCCCGTATAGAAAAGGTCTCGAAAGTATTTTTCCTATTAAGAACAAGCCTATGAAAATCCGGAAAAAATACATCCCGTATAGAAAAGGTCTCGAAAGTATTTTTCGTATTAAGGACAAGCCTCTGAAAATCCGGAAAAAATACATCCCGTATAGAAAAGGTCTCGAAAGTATTTTTCCTATTAAGAACAAGTCTCTGAAAATCCGGAAAAAATTCATCCCGTATAGAAAAGGTCTCGAAAGTATTTTTCCTATTAAGAACAAGCCTCTGAAAATCCGGAAAAAATACATCCCGTATAGAAAAGGTCTCGAAAGTGTTTTTCCTCTTAAGAACAAGCCTCTGAAAATCCGAAAAAAATACATCCCGTATAGAAAAGGTCTCGAAATTATTTTACGTATTAAGAACAAGGCTCTGAAAATCCGGAAAAAATACATCCCGTATAGAAAAGGTCTCGAAAGTATTTTTCTTATTAAGAACAAGCCTCTGAAAATCCGGAAAAAATACATCCCGTATAGAAAGGGTCTCGAAAGTATTTTTCCTATTAAGAACAAGCCTCTGAAAATCCGGAAAAAATACATCCCGTATAGAAAAGGTCTCGAAAGTATTTTTCCTATTAAGAACAAGCCTCTGAAAATCCGGAAAAAATACATCCCGTATAGAAAAGGTCTCGAAAGTATTTTTCCTATTAAGAACAAGCCTCTGAAAATCCGGAAAAAATACATCCCGTATAGAAAAGGTCTCGAAAGTATTTTTCGTATTAAGAACAAGCCTCTGAAAATCCGGAAAAAATACATCCCGTATAGAAAAGGTCTCGAAAGTATTTTTCCCACTCAAAACAAACCTCTAAAAATTCGAAAAAAATATTTCTCGGATAGAATAGGTCTCGAAAGTATTTTTCCGACTCAGAACAAGCCTCTAAAAATTCGAAAAAAAATATTTCCCGTATAGAAAAGGTCTCGGAAATATTTTTCCTACTCAGAACAAGCCTCTAAAAATTCGAAAAAAATATTTCCCGTATAGAAAAGGTCTCGAAAGTATTTTTCCGACTAAGAACAAGCCTCTAAAAATTCGAAAAAAAATATTTCCCGTATAGAAAAGGTCTCGAAAGTATTTTTCCGACTAGGAAAAAGCGATGAAAAATTCGAGAAAAATATTTCCCGTATAGAAAAGGTCTCGGAAATATTTTTCCTACTCAGAACAAGCGATGAAAAATTCGACTTCAACAGAAGTAAAGTTTTAAAAGAAACAAAACAACTTTATTCTATAAATTCGTTTTATTACCAAGAAATGTTGGTCAAAACAGATTTTAATTTTTAAATTTCTTTCCTTTGGAATAAAAAATCAACATAACAAAAAATGGAAATCGGTAATACTCAACTAAATCACACGCAAAATACAATGTGAAATGCAAAAGTGCTGATCAGCTGTTTCAGTTTTTCTCCCCACTGAAATGAAAAATCAACATAACAAAAAATGGAAATCGACAATGCGCAACTATTGTAAATCACACTGCGCTCGTATAGCTAACTTCACTCGTTCAGTTTCATTCATAAATTTTCGGTTTACGTCGCGAAAACACAGTTTCAGCCTGCTAATCGCACTTTCGCCCCTAGGGCCGAAAACGCAACTTTCGACCCGCTACGGAGGCATCGAAAGGCATATTTTCGATGCATGTGTTATGAAAAAATATTTCCCGGATAGAAAAGGTCTCGGAAATATTTTTCCTACTCAGAAGAAAAATATTTCCCGGATAGAAAAGGTTTGAGAAATATTTTCCCTATTTAGAAAAATCCTCTAAAAATTCGAGAAAAATATTTTCTGCTTGAAAAAGCCTTCCAAATTCCATGGCCTTCAAAATATCAGGGAAAATTTTTACCGCTTGGAAAAGGCCTCCAAAAATTTCGAAAAAAGTTTACTATGTCGAAATTGCCTTTAATCCCAATTTTAAAGAAGGTTGTCTTATTTAGAGAACTCTTTGGAAAATCCTAGAAAAAACTGTTTTATGCAGAAAACCCCCTAAGAAAAATGGGAAAATTTGTTTCAAGTTCTAAATTCGTTTTTTTAATTAAAAAGTCAAAATTTTTTCCATAAAATAACTTAGGAAAAATACCTGCAGGAGATGCAATCGATTGGTTGTAAGAATTGCGATAATTCAGATTATTCCAGACTCAGAAGTTCCCTGTTTTGAACCCTTTTAGCCCTACTTCCGAACGAAGGAATTCCTAGCGCGGTACATGACGTCATCCGCTGAGCCACACACGCACCCACACAACAAGGTCTCCACCGCACAACTGGTGGTCACCTGTCGCTCATCCAGCTTGTGCGCCCACCATCGATCCACCCACCCACCCACCGACAGGTTGTGGAGTCGAATTTTTCAGAGGAATCGAAATCTTTTTATGGAACAATCCAGAAAAAATTGAAAATAATGTCAGGATCTTTGAAAAGGGATGAAAATAGAAATCGCACATCAGTTGCAACTTATTGGGAAATGTTTAGAAATATTTCTCTGTCGGACAACGAAATTTCCTTTTAGTCCCAAAATAAAAAGATTGTACATTTTTTTTCAATTTTTCTAATGGTTTGAAAACTTGAAAGTCATTTTCCAATCACGAATCAACTTTAAAGAGTGAAGAATTTGAAGAGCGGTAGTAAGAAATTGCTAAAAAAAATGAAAGAACACTCAAATCACCTCACGCTTAAAATGTTTCCCACAATTCCTTCTAATTGTGCACATTGTAAAAGAAAATCAGACAATTTCCCAGCAACGAAACTTTTCCGAATTCAAATGTTTCGCGCCAACAGGAGAATTGAAATTTATTTCCTAATTTTCGTGCAAGGTGTCGCAGCGATCGTCTTGCCGCCATTCAAACCGTGGCGAAGGAATTTTTAGTTTTTTTTAGGAAATTAAATCAAGGAAATACCGAAAAAAAACTTACCGTAAACGGTGATTTTCTTGTAGTAAAAGAATTTCCCAATTTCCAATGATGCCTTTTCATATTCAGACTGTTTTAAATTCGCTATAATAGCACGGGAATTTCAATGAAAATGCGAACACGGATAAACCGAAAGACCATCATTTTTATTTATATTTCCTTGACGAATTTTACAATTTTCATAAAAATATTCAACACTTTGTTTGGCACTAAAGTTCGTGAAAAATTGATTTACTTTTCTTGGAATTGCAAAGAATTTCCACTTTTGACGGAAGAGAAAAACCCAACATTCGACGGACAAAATTGTTAAACAAATATCGCATAAATCCAACGCTTGGAAATCGAATATTTTACCACTTTAGGATGCGAAAATCACTCAACTTACTATTATTCACTAAATTACGAGCGATTTAAAGTCTTTTCCCGGCAAAATAAATTAATTTCACGGGAGCCGGCTTTCAAGAGCAATGGCGGAAAACGATCTCGGACTAAAACTGACGTTTAGTTGAGAACTGAAGCGACATCTGCATGTTGAGATCGGGCGGCATTTTCAAATTTGAAATGGGAAATTTATTCTAATAAGAAATTATGGTTTTTAATCATGAAATAACTTCAGTTTGGATGTTTTATTTTGGTGAAATACAAAATATAGTGCCCTTTTTTCGTTTTCCCTGTAGGAAAATCCTTTTTGTGGGGAAAAATTCGCTTGTGTGTGTGGACAAAATCGATCCACAAAAAAGTTTGAGTTCATGAAAAAATCAAAAAAAAAATTTCCAACGCAAAAAACGCCGTAAAAAAAATAGGACAAGAATTTCTCGCGCTTTTCGAATTCACTGTCCCTTGTCCTCTCTTGTCTAAGCAAAAGACTTTATTTAGAAAAAAAAAAATTTAGTGCATCAACCGCCGATCAATCACAGGGCAAGGGCAATGACTAAAAATCGATCAAAAATACTAACAGAGGATAAACACTTGGTAGGTAGGTTTTTTTTTCACTAACGGCGTTTGGTGGCTGTCCAGAAAAATACGTCACGTTAGTTTTATTTATTTCGACTTCCCTCACCTGCCCTTTTCCGAATGAATCGGTTTTTCACAGTTGTGTGACCGATTGCTATCCCCATTCTAAAAGTGTTTGACGTACTTTAATGGGCAGTTCCCAATTTTTGTTTTCTTACTTTCTGAGATCTTGTACTAATTTTATTAATTTTTGTTTGTATAAAATTAACAACATTAGGCTTTGAAGCTGTATATTAATAAAAAAACGGAAAGAAACATGACAGACTGACAAACGGATAGACAGGCAGATGTAAACCACTACGCTTTTCATAAAGATTTTCAAAAAATTCAAATAAATGTAAGAAAGTAAAAAAAAAACACTCACCAGCAATTTTTTTCTCTATGGGCACTGTTCGTATTTACGTGGAAACATTGAAAAAATCTGAAAATCCGAAAAAAAAAAGAAATTAGTCTTCATTATATTCACAATTATGTTAAAACGCAACCAAACACCAGAAAAAAAAAGAATAAAATGCCCACGTGGATTAATAGTGTTACAAAAATGACAAAAAAGTATCCGAAATCCACATCAATCCTTTCGCCTTGAATTTCTGAGCCCCATGCGTCGTCATTTGACCCCAACATCGAATGAATCGAATTCCACGCCTCCGTGCTAGTCTATGGTATTTTGACTAACAACATTCTTCGATGTGGAATTTTTAATTCATTAAAAAATAAAACTAGTTAACTTTTTTGAAATTTTAAAAATTCACAATTGCAGATTGGACAATTTTCTTCCAAAATCTGCAAAAAATTAACCAGAATTCTTCCCCATATTAAAGTTTTATCGTTTTTAAATTCTCCCCAAAATGTCGCCAAGGAAATTTAAGCCCCAGAAACATCACAAAACATTGAATTTCCCAACAAAACCAAATTAAATAAAGGTGGAAAATTATCATAACCTTTAAGTCGGTTCGTTCTGCCGTGGCTCAGACGATTTTTTTTATAACAAACTCTTTAAACAAGGAAAAACCTGCGATTTGCCGTGATAAGCTTGCCGTTAATTTGTCAGTGTCAAGTCCTATAACCGAATTTCGACACACCTTGATTTTTCCCCCTTTTTAGTACATTTTTTTATGATTTTCCTAACTTCTTTTAATTAAAAAGTCTTTTCAGATATTGCTGGAACGGAAGGATCTCCCACTCAATACCCCGCAGAAATTTTGACCATTAGTGCTCCAGCGGAAATTATCCAGGCGCTGTGCCAGGAACTAACCCGAATCAGAAATACCAGATCACCGCCTCAAATTCAAAATTCAAACTTACGCCGATCGTATTTTAGAAAGAAGACCTCTGACAAGACACGAACAACGGTTATTCAAAGGATCTGAGACAAGGGAGAGGAGGACGAGGCGACAATTTCAGCTGTTTCTTATTTTATCTTTAATTTCTTCTCCAAGGAAAACATTTTACAAACGATATGAGAGTGAATTATCCGCCATTCGACACAAATAGATTTTTTTATTGCCAAGTGTAAAAGCTGTAAATATGAATATTAATCTGTTTTTTTACGTATGACACTATAATAAAAAATATTCAGAGAAAATGGATTGTTTGTTTTATTCTTTAGTTGTTTATACGGCGAAAATGCATCGGAATGATTTTTTCTGCCTAGAAAAGGATCGGAATCGCAACTAATTCCCCAAAAATAAAAAATAAAAATTCCGGCTTAGAAACGGTCACGGAAAAATTTTCCCGACCAGAGCTAACCTCAAAGAATTTCAAAAAAATATTTCTTGCTTGGAAATATTTTTCCCGCTCAGAAAAAGCTTCTAAAAATTCGAGAAAAATATTTTCTACTTTAAAAATACTTCCAAAGTTCCATGGAAAAAATTTTTCGTGTATAAAAGGCCACCAAAAGGCCAAGGAAAAGTTTTACCGCTTGGAAAAAGCCTTCAAAAATTCCGAAAAAATTTCCACGTGGAAATTACCATTAAAATTCACACAAAGGTTTTTCTGTATAGAAAACGCATTGGAAAATTCTGGAAAAAAAATTTTGTGCAGAAAACCCCCTAAGAAAAAACGGAAATTTTTTCCAAATTCAAAATTAGTTTTTTTTATATAAAAACAAAAATTTTTGTACGAAAAATTGCTTAGTTAAAATACTTGCAATCGATTGGGTGTAATTTAGACTATTCCAGGCTCAGAGGCTCCCTTTTTTAAACCCTTCTCCCCGCTTCCGAACGAGGGAATTCCTAGCGCGGTGCATGATGTGCATGATGTGCATGCCGTCATCCGCTGAGCCCCACACGCACCCACACACCAAGGTGTCCACCGCACAACTGGTGGTAACCTGTCGCTCATCCAGCATGTGCGCCCACCACCCACCCACCCACCCACCCTCAGACAAGTTGTGGATTGCGAATTTTTCTTAGAAAAAGCATTTGTTTTATTAAAATATCCAAAAAAAATGGGAAATACTTATCGAGCCTTTGAGAAAGGATAAAAATTAGAACCGCACATCGCTTGCAACTAATTGGGAAAAACATTTCTTTGTCGGAAAACGGATTTTCTTTTTAGTCCCAACGAAAAATAAAAAGATTGTATATTTTTTCGATATTTTCTAATGATCTGAAAACATGAAAAACATTTTCCATGCGAGAATCAACTTGAAAGAGTAGAGAAAGCAGAAAAACTGTAGTAAAAACTTGATAAAAATAACTGGATGCAAACAGCACATGACTTTCTTATACAAAATCTACGGTTCTGCAAAATTTACAATAAAATATTAGCTTTTTATTTTACAAAATCTGAAATATTTCGGTAAGGGTAAAAGATATTGAATTACGCAACGAGGCAAAAATGTAGAGAATTATAATACCTTTAATTCTGCCTGTTTTTTTTCGAAAAGCCGTTAGTTTTTCAAGTGATTCGCAAAAATTTATTTTTTGAATTTTGTATGATAATATATCGCGAACGGTAGAAGATAGCGCATAACGATAAAACTCAAAATTGTCGGGAATGCTATTATGTCTAATTCATCTCATACATTGACCTGCCGAAAACCCGTTATTTTTCGAGATAACCGCAAAAGACTGATTTTGTTGAAATAATATTTTTTTAGGAAAAATTAAGAGGTCGACATTTTTTATGAATACACTAAGAAGTAAAAATTTGTTGTAGCGTAAACCCCTTTAAGAATTGTTAAAGAAAAATTCCTCACTGGTAACCCCTTAAAAAATAGGAAATACATTTTTCTGGCTTTAAAAGTAATTAATAATATTTTTCGCCCGCAAAGTTTTTATTCCCGTTAAAATACCACTAAATATTTGCAGGCAATCACAGATAGAAAAAAAATAGAAAAAAAACTCACCAACAGAAAAGAAATGTCGAGAAAAATCTTCACCAGCAGCAAATGCTTCATTTTTCCAAATAATAAAAGATCTTCGAATCAATCAAAACCTCTGAATAATCACGAACATTTTTTGATTTTTTAAAAATCCGAACAAAGGAAAAAAATGCCTACGTGACTCGGAACTGCAACAAAATGGAGGACAACGCAAGCAAATCTCCATCAACGGCGATCACTTGCTGCCGCCATCATGACGTCATAGAAAAGGAGACAATTTTCACCAATTTTCGTATAAATCCATTTTATACAAATATTCACAATTTCCCGACACAAAAATAATCGGCAAAACGATTCTCAAACATTAAATTCACTTTTAGTAATGTTTTGAAATAATTTCAATTGTTTTTCATTTGCTTTTTCCATGTTGAAAGTATGAAAATTTCATCTCTTGTACGCCACCAGAAACAAAACTGAAACCGACAGCACTTGCGCACGAATTACTTATCGGCGTGGTATGATTTTACGATTCCCGGAAAGCGAACGGCCGATCCATCAATGGATTGCAAAAAAATTAACGAAATTTTTATTTATTCCAACCGAATTCGATAAAAAATTACGCGATACACCAAAAAGCAACACTCACGAATATCAGCAAGAAAAAAGTGCCAGGCGGGTGGCGGGAACGAACTCGAATTACTTTAGGTGTAGGAATAGCTTTCCTGTGGCCGACCTATCAGCGCGAAATTTTTGAATTTTTCGACCAAATGTGAATTTTTCGTATTTTCCTTGTTTTAACTGTAAAATACCACCAACGATTTATGCGTACCAAGCATAATAAACCTTTTGTCCCATTTCCAGACGGAAATTGTAAAAAGATTGATTATTTTCATTTTAGCAAAAAAAAACTTCTCCTAACCTTTGTGAGCGCCATCTAGTAGCAAGCACAAAAGTTTCTAGCCTCCAACTAGATTGGGCCGTGAGAAATTCCCCTACTGAAAAAATTCCCCGCCATAATGGAAATTATTTAAATATGCAAAATTACAGATTTTGAGTGCAAGAAAATGCTTCGTTGTTATTTGCATAGCTTTCGCAGGTATTTTCCCGTAAAACTGATTAAAAATCTGCGAAGATGAGGAAAATCAGTGCCTTAACAACGGAAATTTCGTTCAAATTTTGCGTTTTCTTTCCATTTATTCAAGTTTTCATGTAAATAACAAAAAAAAATCAAAATTGCGATTTCTAAAAATATTTGTTGCCCGGAAAGTTTTTATTCCCGTTAAAATACCACTAAATATTTGCAGGCAATCACAGATAGAAAAAATAGATAAAAAAAACTCACCAGCAGAAAAGAAAAATGTTCCTTCTTCAACACTTTTCCAAATAAGAAAAGATCTTCGAAGCAATAAAGATCTTTTCACAATAAAATAAAATCAATTAAAACCCCGGAATAATGGATTTTTTAAAAATCCGAACAAAGGAAAAAATCCTACATGACTCGGAACTGCAACAAAAATGGAGGACAACGCAAGCAAATCTCCATCAACGGCGATCACTTGCCGCCGCCATCATGACGTCACAGAAAAGGAGACAATTTTTCGCCGATTTTCGTATAAATCCATTTTATACAAATATTCACAATTTCCCGACACAAAAATAATCGGCAAAACGATTCTCAAACATTAAATTCACTTTTAGTAATGTTTTGAAATAATTTCAATTGTTTTTCATTTGATTTTTTGCGTGTTGAAGTTCCATAAAGGAAACAAAATTCACTCATTCTGACCAAAAACCACGTCGTGCGATACTTAAGACACGAAAAAGTGGTTTTCTTTTGTTTTCGAATAGAAAAGCGACTACTTTTCGAATTCTTTCGAATTTTAACTACCGAATTTCTCAATTTTTTACACAGATTTCAATGACAAAACACAACGAACGCCTCGGACCGACCGAAAAGGACGCCGCACACACGAAAACTATTAAGTGGGCGAGGCGGCCGCGCTCCAAATTCTTTTGTGTGATTCCTTTGGCGCGAAATCGGATATCCGTGTGTTTTACTTTGAATTTAAAATGAAATCTGAATTTTTCCCATTTACAGAATTCTTTTTTTAAATATGTAACAATCAAATAGAATATTCTTTCAAGAGAAAGAGGTTTTCAGAAAAGGAAAAGGACTATCCTATCAACTTTTGTTGAAAATCCGTTAAGAAAAGGTTTTGGAAATATTTTTCCTACTCAGAACAAGCGTCTAAAAATCCGAAAAAAATATTTCCCGGATAGAAAAGGTCTCGGAAATATTTTTCCTACTCAGAACAAGCCTGTAAAAATTTGAGAAAAATATTTCCCGGATAGAAAAGGTGTCGCAAATTTTTTTCCTAATAAGAACAAGCCTTTAAAAATTCGAGAAAAATATTTCCCGGATAGAAAAGGTCTCCAAAATGTCAGGGAGAATTTGCAAAAGGCCTCTAAAAATTTGAAAAAAGTTTTCTACGTCAAAATTGCCTTAAAAATTCACACAAAGATTTTTTTGTCTAAAGAACTCTTTGGAAAATCCTGGAACAAAAATATTTTGTACAGAAAACCCTCGAAGGAGAATCGGAAATTTTTTTCCAATTCTAAATTCCTTTTTTAAAATTAAAAAGGCAAAATTTTGTCCATAAAATAACTTAGAAAAAATACCTGCAGGAGATGCAATCGATTGGGTGTAAGAATTGCGATAATTCAGATTATTCCAGACTCAGAAGTTCCCTTTCTCGAACCCTTCTCGCCCTGCTTCCAAACGAAGGAATTCATAGTGCGGTACATGATGTGCATGACGTCATCCGCTGAGCCACATACACACCAAGGTGTCCACCGCACAACTGGTGGGCACCTGTCACTCATTCAGTATGTGCGCCCACCACCCACCGATCCACCCACCGACAGGTTTTGAAGTCGAATTTTTCAAAGGAATAGAAATCTTTTTATGGAAACTTAAGGTCTCGGAAATCGTTTTTCTACTAAGAACAAGACTATAAAATCGAGAAAAATATTTCCCGTATAGAAAAGGTCTCGAAAGTATTTTTCCTACTCAGAACAAGCCTCTAAAAATTCGAGAAAAATATTTCCCGTATAGAAAAGGTCTCGAAAGTATTTTTCCTACCAAGAACAAGGCTCTAAAAATTCGAGAAAAATATTTCCCGTATAGAAAACGTCTCGAAAGTATTTTTCCTACCAAGAACAAGCCTCTAAAAATTCGAAAAAAATATTTCCCGTATAGAAAAGGTCTCGAAAGTATTTTTCCTACTCAGAACAAGCCTCTAAAAATTCGAGAAAGACATTTTCCGGATAGAAAAGGTCTCGAAAGTATTTTTCCTACTCAGAACAAGCCTCTAAAAATTCGAGAAAAATATTTCCCGTATAGAAAAGGTCTCGAAAGTATTTTTCCTACCAAGAACAAGCCTCTAAAAATTCAAGAAAAATATTTCCCGTATAGAAAAGGTCTCGAAAGTATTTTTCCCACTCAGAACAAGCCTCTAAAAATTCAAGAAAAATATTTCCCGTATAGAAAAGGTCTCGAAAGTATTTTTCGTATTAAGAACAATGATGTACATGACGTCATCCGCTGAGCCACACACGCACCCACACATCAAGGTCTCCACCGCACAACTGGTGGTCACCTGTCGCTTATCCAGCATGTGCGCTCACCACCCACCCACCCACCCACCCGCCGACAGGTTGTGGAGTCGAATTTTTCAAAGGAATCGATATCTTTTTATGGAAATTTAAGGTCTCGAAAGTATTTTTCCTACCAAGAACAAGCCTTTAAAAATCCGAAAAAAATATTTAGCGAATGAAAAAGGCCTCGAAAATATTTTTCCCAATCAGAGAAAGTCGCTAAAAATTCGGAAAAAATATTTCCTGTCCAAAGAAGGCATTGGAAATATTTTTCCTGTTTAAAAATTGTCTCTTAAAATCTAAAAAGACTACTTATCAAAGTTCGATTGTTTAAAAATATTTTATATTTGGCACCGGAAATCTCAGGCTTGACGACCCCTGACGAAATGGACTTCAATTAGTTTTTGTTTAAAATTTAAATCATTATTGATAAAACGCTTAGCGGCAAATGAATCGACATCACAACAGAAAAGCGAGATTCTTTTTTCTTATCTTATCTAATATATCGTCTTGGTAAAATGGTTATCAATTCATTCGAAATGTCAATATTTAAGTGAGATACAGTAAAGACAAAAGAAAAAAAAACCACGAATACAGAAATTAACGTGACAAATTACGTTAGTCAAATTACGTGACGATGGTATAAAAGCCGCTGTTCAACAAAGCGAAAAACTCTTCCACGTAAAATTCTTGTCGTTAGTGGAGTGATAAAAAAATCACAAGTTTTGCTTCAAAATTCTTAAACATTTAGGAAACGAATTTCTTTGCTCCGTTCGGTTGAGGAAGAATAGTTAAAGTTTTCAATTTATTTTTGTGACGCTTTAATTTGATTTCAGTGCCGTATAAATGGTGAGAAGAGAATTCCATGATAAAAGTGAAAGCGATTTGCTTTTACTTGCCATCGGGAATCATTTCTGTTTACACGAAATTCAAATTAAAATTATTTACGTCGTGTAAAAACACTTGAAACATTTTGAAAACCCCAGAAAAAAAAAGTTAAACATCTCAAATAAAGGTCGAAAAGTGCAAATATAAAAGATAAAAAAGCGGATACATTCGGTGAGTCAATTAATAATTTTTAGTAGCTTAAAAATCATATATAGCGGATAACATTGCGAGACAAATTTGTGGCAAATATTATAGAAATCAACTTTTGTCTTCAAATTTTGTCTTCAACCTTTATCTTCAACTTTTGTAGTACATAAGACCACTGAAAACTTCGTAGTTTCGGAGTAACTAGAAAAAAAAACGAAATAATGATTTTCAAAAAGCCACCATTTTGGTTACATCCGGTCAACGGATTTCCACCAAAAGTTGATAGGATCGTTCCATTCTATGACCAAACATGCCTGTAAAATTTCATGGCTTTCAGCTCAAGTAGTTTTTGAGAAATTTTGTGCACAGGCTGGCAGACTGAAAGACAAACTGACTGACAGATTAACTGACAAACTGAAAGACTAACCCTGCCTTTACACGCGCCTGTAAAGTCTGTCAGTAGCACAGACTTCAAATGTCAAATTACTGACAACGAATTAAAAGACATTTAGCGAACTGGCAGTCAGTGCATTTACACGAGACTGTGTCAGCTCTACAGACGCGTGTAAGAGCCGGGTAACTGATAGACAGACAGACAGACTTACAATTCTTCGGTTATGGCTGACATTTTGGACAAAAAGAAAAATTGGATTTGAACCTTAATTCCGTGCTCTTGATATTTTAGTTCCTGTTGTTTAATCTTTATGAGCCTGATCACATTCGTCTCAAATAGAATTATTCATTTGTTGAAATAGTCCGCCTAAATAGCACCGCGTCTTGATTAACAATTTTTTATCCCGAGAAATATCTCACCGCAATGAGATTTTTTTGACAGCTGGGCCGAAAATCTCTTGAAATTTTAGTATCCAAAATGGCGATGAAAGGAAAACACCTAGTAGCCGCTCTCGCAATTAATGCAATACGTGAAATTGAAAAGGCTGAAACAGAAGAACAGACGAAAAGAAACACCTCTTAATGTTATATATTCTCTTCCAAAGCTTTTTGTATCGTATTGTGTGTAAAAATTAGTTACTTTCGCAACTACTTGTCGGGAGAATTTAGATTCCGCCATCTTGAATTGGGCAATTCCAAGAAATTTTGCAATTGCAAGATTTCGTGAAATTTATCTCTGGGATTTTTTATCGCCGTCAACTCGAGCTCTGATTGGTCAATCAAAACTCTCTGCGATGAAAAATCCCAAATCAAGACGCGGTGTAGGAGGGCTGAATTATTGCCCGTTTTCAGATTGAAACTATTTGAACCACTAGTTGTGAGTAATCAGACTGGCGTGGAACATTTGGGAAACGCAACAGTACTAAATTATTACAAATAATACGTGGCTGCCTTTTGCTCTGCGACGCGTTGCACCGAAGACCACCGAAACATTAATGACAATGGAACACATTCAGTGTGGCAGCCAACCAATCAGAGCACGACAGGCGGAACTCTGAGAACGGAGATTTTAGTTTTGAGGATGATTTTCCTATCAGCAGTCCTACTGCCTTACCTTGCCTTAAATTTGACAGTTTCTGTCCTATTTAGGCGGACTATTTGAACAGGCTATGTGAACTAGAGAGCCTTTAACCTAGAGAGTGGCCATGCTACCTTAATAGACTGGGCTACTGAGTAGGACAGTCTACTAACTCCAATTAGAACAGTCTATTAGGTCAGTTAGAACAGCTTTTTCTCCAGATTAGAACAGTATGTAAACAATTTTTGAATTTATCAAAAAAACTATGAGTTTCCAAATTTTTTTGATACCTCAAACATGCTATTTTTACATATATTAACCACCTTAAGTTATTTTGGCAATTATTTATAACAATGAATCAAATTTTTAAAGTTTTTCGCGCTCGTTTTTCAACTCGGCGGCCAGTTTTAGATGTCCCCATGGCCACTCTCTAGGTTATAGGCTCTCTAATGTGAACAGGCTCTATATTTTCAAACTTTGTTGAATAGGGCGATAAAGGTAGAACTAGAAACATACGTCCGTGCGTCCGTCACGTTGACAGTTCGATGCGGTCAAAGTAAAATCAACGGGCTGCTATGAGTACTCCCCTAATAATGCGTTTGTCCGATGCGGCAACGCACCGTCACCGTATAGAGTAGGTCGACCTTCTACTTTTACATGCGGCAACGCACGGAAATGTCATTTCGCAAAAAAGTTTGTTTACGATTTAAGCAATTTAAGTATGGAACAAATTGAAAGTAATTGTTTCGACGATAAACTAATAGAAGAAGTGCAAAACAATGAATTAACTCCAGATTCGTAGCCGCACCCAACTGTCACCGCATCGAACTGTCAGACGGACGCACGCATGACGGACGCATCGACATACAATTCAGGTTCTACCTTTAAGTATTTCTCATGGAAGACGGATACAAGACATGTTACTAATAACAGAAGGTAATGAAAAGTTGAAAAATCAGTATTCCTACTAACCCGCGCTGACGTCGCAACCGTGACAAGTATATCATCTGTCAACCAGTAATGGTTTTGAGGCGTTTATAGAATTTTCACGGAGTTTTGTGGCGAGAAAAGATTTTTCTTTGGAACAAATCAAAATAATTTAAGGGTTTGTAAAAACGGCTACTTCTGGTCGCTTTTTTTTCTTGTTTCGGTTTATTGTGCGGTATTTATTAGAACAGGCGTCCGACGAAAAGAAAAGTTTTGTAGAAAAGGACGCATTTTGTTAATAATGTCGGTATCAAAAAAGGGATTCGTTGAGAAAATGTCATTACGTTGAATGTATAATTGAAAAAAAATGGCCGAAATTACTGTTTTCTTTGCGTATTTTAGGATGGAAATGTTATCTCGACGAAATGTCAGTTGAATTCAATCTCATGACTTTGATGTCATTTCAATAAGACATTTCCCGGATTAGAATTGAAAGAAAAATTCCAATCAACTGTAGGTACTTAAGAAGTAGTACGACCGATCTGTTATTAAATTGTATTTATAAAGTTTTATTTACCATCCCGTGGGAGACATTTAAACAGTGGTAATTTTTTGTTTTAAATACCGGCTTTCCTTGTTTCAAACATTTCCACAAATTAATGATTTTTAGGAGAATGTTCTCTACTGTGATATTAAAATGTTCATATGATGGCAAAGAAGTTAAGTCCATCACACAAAAAAAAGCGGATGTTTTGTAATTGCTGATTATTTTTAAATATTTGGAAATGCCTTTGTTTTTCTTCGATTTTTAGATGGTTCCATGGAAACAAACAATTACCTCGTAAATTGAATAAAGAAATATCTGATTTGAATGGCATAAGACTTCCGTACTAGATACCAACATTACGCTACCCCGCAAGTTACACTACAATCCTGTCGCAATCCGGAAGTAGATTCCATCCATCAGCTTTTTTCCTTTTTGGTATAAGTTTGTACTATCTTAGAGGAAAAAATATTTTCGACGTCATTTTCACACAGAAAACCGTTTTTCTGAACCTTTAGAGGCCATTTCTAAGCGAAAAAAATATTTTCGGGACCATCTTCAAGCAGGAAACTGTTTTTCTGGATCTTCAGAGGATTTTTCTGAGCGGAAAAAATATTTTAAATGTCATTTTCAAACAGGAAACCATTTTTCTGAATCTATATAATTATTTATTGTATTTACGAAAAATTTCGACCTTTGAAAACATTTTCCGAGCACAATTAAGCCGATTAGAGCATTATTACAAGCATGACTCTGTCTGTCTGTCAGGATGTCAGGATTTCAGTCTTTCCGAGGTCATTTTTGGGCAGAATTTTTAGAAGCGCTTCTAAGCAGGAAAAATATTTCCGAGACCTTTTCTAAGCAGGAAATATTTTTCCCGGTTAGAGAAAGCCTCTAAAATTTCGGAAAAAATATTTCCTGTCCAAAAAGGGTCTCGAAAATATTTTTCCCGGTTAGAGAAAGCCTCTAAAATTTCGGAAAAAATATTTCCTGTCCAAAAAGGGTCTCGAAAATATTTTTCCCGGTTAGAGAAAGCCTCTAAAATTTCGAAAAAAATATTTGCTGTCCAAAAAAGGTCTCGAAAATATTTTTCCCGGTTAGAGAAAGCCTCTAAAATTTCGGAAAAATTATTTCCTGTCCAAAAAGGGTCTCGAAAATATTTTTCCCGGTTAGAGAAAGCCTCTAAAATTTCGGAAAAAATATTTCCTGTCCAAAAAGGGTCTCGAAAATATTTTTCCCGATTAGAGAAAGCCTCTAAAATTTCGGAAAAAATATTTCCTGTCCAAAAAGGGTCTCGAAAATATTTTTCCCGGTTAGAGAAAGCCTCTAAAATTTCGGAAAAAATATTTGCTGTCCAAAAAAGGTCTCGAAAATATTTTTCCCGGTTAGAGAAAGCCTCTAAAAATTCGGAAAAAATATTTCCTGTCCAAAAAGGGTCTCGAAAATATTTTTCCCGGTTAGAGAAAGCCTCTAAAATTTCGGAAAAAATATTTCCTGTCCAAAAAGGGTCTCGAAAATATTTTTCCCGATTAGAGAAAGCCTCTAAAAATTCGGAAAAAATATTTCCTGTCCAAAAAGGGTCTCGAAAATATTTTTCCCGGTTAGAGAAAGCCTCTAAAATTTCGGAAAAAATATTTCCTGTCCAAAAAAGGTCTCGAAAATATTTTTCCCGATTAGAGAAAGCCTCTAAAATTTCGGAAAAATTATTTCCTGTCCAAAAAAGGTCTCGAAAATATTTTTCCCGATTAGAGAAAGCCTCTAAAAATTCGGAAAAAATATTTCCTGTCCAAAAAGGGTCTCGAAAATATTTTTCCCGGTTAGAGAAAGCCTCTAAAATTTCGGAAAAAATATTTCCTGTCCAAAAAAGAGGCCCGCAAGTATTTTGCGTAGCTTTTAACCAACAGTAAAATTTCATTGAAATGTTTTTTTTGCGAAAAACTACCGAAAAATAGCGGTTTTTATATGATTGGATAACAGTAAAAGATGATAATTGGATATATCATCTTTTACTGTTATCGAGATATTTAAGTTTTTACGCACAAACAAAAAAAATATTGATGTTTTTATATAAACTAATAATTTGTTCGCCGTTTTATAAATGGTGCAGAAACGTAGATTTTTTTGTATAAGAAAGTCATGTGCTTTTCACATTAGATACCTTAGCTAGATGTACAGAACGTTATCTGAATTCAACATTGTGTCAGGGGTTCCCAAATTCAACGATACCTCTTAAATTTTTTTTAAAGACGTATCGAAGATGGTACCAACTTTGCATGAAATTTAAATAATTTCAATTAGTCTTGATGGTTTCCTTAAATATTTCATTTTTTTTAATTTATTAGATGATAGAGAAATCAAACAGCTATTGAGGTTATATCGAAGAGCACTTGATATTTTGAACAACAACAACAACAACAACAACAACAAAAATTATACATAGACGATCAAGACACCAAACAGGAAAATTAAGTAACAGAAAATTGACAGGAAAAGCAGTTTATTTTTGTGTCACTATAGACTGAAACAACGATCGCAGCTTGCCATTTATTATTTATTAAAACAAAAAAAAAAACGAATCTTGTTTCATCAAACTTCAAAACAAAACAAAAAAAAAATCAGTCAAAAAACGCATCAAAATGACACAAATGGCATCAATTTTAAGTACGCCGTATTACAGTTACAATAAAATTCTTACAATTCAGCTTCTAATTGGTTGCATTCTATTATCGCATGTTGAAAAATGTTCCGGCGACATTGAACCAAAACCGAATTATGATGATCCAACAGCTATTATGCCGGTAAGTGATTTTTTTCAATTTTTTTTTTAAAAAATTAAATACGTTTAGAGTTAGTGGAGTTAGTAACGGTGGGGGGCAGTTTACGACCGATAGTGTTACTTGGGATTGTGTAAAAAAATTGTAAAAAAGTGAGTCAGAAAAGGCAAAGTTTTGCCAAACTATAAAAGGGGGTACGGGGGGGATCGGAAAGCAAATATTTGTCTGACGAGGGAGGAAGGGGAACTAGGCAATGGAAAATTTGTTTGAGAGGGTCAGAAAAGCAAAATCTTGCTTCACAAATGGAAGAGGGTGTAAGAAAAATCGAAAATTTTCTTACAGGCTGTGCATAAAAAACGTTACTCTAATTTTCGGCCATTGCCCCTCACCACCTCCCCCCTCCACACCTGCTTCACGCTTTTTCCCTTTTTTTGTATGGAGTTTGGTACGCCCATTACACTACAGCTGAACCGCTCCTCCTAAAAGTGTGACGTATTTTTGGGACAGCCTCTTACGTGGATAGGAGAGAGTGAGAAAAGGCGAAAATTAGCTTAGATAAAGAAGTGAAGTTGTCAGAAAATTCCAAGAAAAAAAAACGAGAGATCTTTTTCCAGCAAAAAAATTAATTCCGATGCCTTTTTAAGCATACAAATTAATTTCGAGCCTTTTCTAAGCAGCAAAATTATTTCCGAGACCTTTTCTAACGGGGGAAAATTAATTCCGAGGCCTTTTCAAAGGAGAAAAATTAATTCCGAGGCCTTTTCAAAGGATTCAGGCAGGAAAATTAATTCCGCGGCATTTTTCAGGCAGGAAAATTAATTCCGAGACATTTTTCAGGCAAGAAAATTAATTCCGAGGCATTTTTCAGGCAGGAAAATTAATTCCGAGGCATTTTTCAGGCAGGAAAATTAATTTCGAAGCCTTTTCAAAGGAGAGAAATTAATTCCGATGCCTTTTCAAAGGAGAAAAATTAATTCCGAGGCCTTTTCAAAGTAGAAAAATTAATTCCGAGGCCTTTTCAAAGGATTCAGGCAGGAAAATTAATTCCGATGCATTTTCAGGCAGGAAAATTAATTCCGAGGCATTTTTCAGGCAGGAAAATTAATTCCGATGCATTTTTAACAGAAAAATTGTTTCCGAGAAATTTTTCAAACAGGAAAATTAATTCCGAGGCATTTTTCAAGCAGGAAAATTAATTCCGAGGCATTTTTCAAGCAGGGAAATTAATTCCGATGCATTTTTAGCAGAAAAATTGTTTCCGAGAAATTTTTCAAGCAGGAAAATTAATTGCGCGGCTTTTCTAAGCAAGGAAATTATTTCCGAGACCTTTTCTAAGGAGGAAAATTAAATCGGAGGCCTTTTTCCGGCAGCAAGCTAGAAAATTATTTCCGATGCCCTTTTCTAAAGCGGCCCGTACACGTTCAATCTTGCAGTCAATCATGCTGTCACAGTAAAAAGCTTATTTGCACTAGACGCTCAATCATACACGCAAGCATCACTTATTTCGAAACAGCCAAACCGACAGCACACAACACTTAATATAAATTTAAAAAAAAAAACTTTATATAAAACAACACTTAATATAAATTTAAAAAATCTTTGTCCTTATATTTTTCACTTTTCGTCATCCACAACTCACTTGTTTGTCGATATAACTCGAAAAAGGATTCCCAAAAAACTTTATCTTTTATATGCGACACCTTTTCACTACAAAAAATTACACTGAAATGACGAATTGATTGACAGCATCACCATAGACGTTCAAAATGCTGTCACAGCATGCGATGATTGACTGCAAGATTGAACGTGTAGGGCCCCCTTAGGGAGGAAAATTAATTTAAAACTACGACCGGCTAGTTTTGTTCCTTTTGAAAAAAAAACTTATGGTTTTCTTAGATCTTAACAAAATTGAGATAATTTGATTTACCGTTTTATTTTAAATATATTTTCAGAGATTCGATGGTGTACATGATGCTAGCAGTATTGATACAAAATTAAATAATGAACATTTAAATAAGAAAATCAACGGAAATGTGGATGGTGGCGGTGGGGGTGGCGGCGATGGGGGTGGGAATGATGTTCTAGCCAATGATAATGAGAAAGGTTCAATGAAATTAACCGAACTAGGCTTTCTACATGCCTTTATAGCATCATTATCTGTGATAGTTGTTAGTGAATTAGGCGATAAAACATTTTTTATAGCTGCTATAATGGCGATGAGGCATCCACGTTTAACCGTATTTACTGGTGCAATAACAGCACTAGCACTTATGACAATATTATCAGCTGTATTTGGTATTGCTGCAACAATAATACCACGTGTCTATACATACTATATATCAACAGCATTATTTGCAATATTCGGCTTAAAAATGCTTAAAGATGGCTACTATATGTCCCCAACGGATGCACAAGAAGAACTCGAAGAGGTACAATCCGATTTAAGGAAGCGAGAAGATGAGGTATGCATTTTTATTTTACAAGACAAAAAAAAAACAAACATTGTTTATTTATTGTTGTTTGACATTATTTTATTCATGGTATTTTTTATATATTTGCATGGTAGAATTAATACCTTGTGTTTTAAGTGCGGTTTAGACGTACCCAGTTACGCAGCAGCGAGTATAGGGGGATCGAGAGTAGTTTGCTTCGTTTACACGTTTTCAGTTAAATCGTTGCGACTAGATTGGCAGCCGAATGTAAAAAAAAACAATCTAAAATTTTCTGACCTTTTTAACCTAAAACTTTGACCTTTGAAAATTTTGACCTAAAACTGTTTATTGCCGGGGGTTTTATTAAAATTGTGTTGTTTTTTTACTTTCCTCTGCTATAGAGAGGTCTGTCCGTCGGTCTGTTTGTCAATCTGTCTGTCTGTCGATCTGTTTGTCGATCTGTCAGTCGGACTTTTTGTCAATCTGTCAGTCTATCGATCTGTTTGTCAATCTGTCAGTCGGTCTGTTTGTCAATCTGTCAGTCGGACTGTTTTCCGTCGGTTGGTTTATCAATCTGTCAGTCTGTCAGTCTGTCAGTCTGTCAGTCTGTCAGTCTGTCAGTCTGTCAGTCTGTCAGTCTGTCAGTCTGTCAGTCAGTCAGTCAGTCAGTCTGTCAGTCAGTCTGTCAATCTGTCTGTCAGTCTGTCGATCTGTCAGTCTATCAATCTATCTGTCGGTCTATCCATTTTACGTATATCAAATAACTCGAGAACGCGTTAAGCTAGCGATTTGAATTTTTTTTTTGTAAATGAGTATTACGAAAATCGTAGTTTTCTATCGACTTTTGAAAACGTAACGTTAGCTGTAACGGGTACCCATACAAATTTTCTGAAAAAAGACGGTTTTTTGGAAAATTTTCGAAAGCTATGCGCTTTTTGGAAAAATTTAATATAAATAATAAATTTTCCTGCATTTTTTTTGCTTTAACGGTTTTTACGTATCTCTAACGATTCTCGAGATATTTGAAAATATATTATTTTTTTTTACATATTTTGCCCGAAATCAAATATTGCAGCTTCATATTCAAGTATTGGCTTCTACTCGCCAACAATTAAGTAGAGAAGCTTTCCACTCGTTTCCAGTGAATTTATATTGGAATACTTTAAAATCACTGGAAACGAGTGGAAAGCTTTTCTACACACATGCGAAAATCGTAACTGGCTACGTCTAAACGTCCTTTTACTAATATTAAATCATAATTAACCAGCGGCGAAATACAATACTAACAACCGTTGCATAGGTTTTTCCCGGATGGATTTTTCTTCCAATTTTATACCGATATTTCCGAATAGCTGTGTGTGGCGGAGCATTTGTTGGCCCATATTTTTGTCTCAAAAACTTTTTCTTCCAACGTTTGTAAAGCTTTTACTCAATTGTTAATAATTTTTACTAATGAAGATGCATTGTGCAATCGTCTAGTGCATCAATTTTACTAACCGCAATGTTACTGTGCTTGGCAGATGTCAAAAATGACAGTATAATGGACTATAAAAGATCTAAATGATGGTATATTCAAACCTCAAATTTGAACCAAAAAATATGGTCACCCTATACAGTTATACAGTACAACCTTAATTAGTCGGATATCTGGAAACTCGTGGTTTT
Organism: Chrysopilus asiliformis; assembly: GCA_964034945.1. Taxonomy (NCBI): domain Eukaryota; kingdom Metazoa; phylum Arthropoda; class Insecta; order Diptera; family Rhagionidae; genus Chrysopilus; species Chrysopilus asiliformis. The sequence continues at coordinate 1,405,628 of OZ035964.1, forward strand.
CACTATCCCCGTTACTTTTGACTTATCGAGATTGCACTGTATAATATATTTTTTTGGGTCAAACCAGCGGAAAGGGAGGTGGTGAGGGGGGGGATAATGTTTGAATGACTGAAACGAAACATCAACGAGACAACGAATTTTAAATGGAAAATAAAACTTCAAAAACAGTGGCCGCAGGCGAAATTTTGTAAATACAATTATTTTAAATCAAGCAGTTTTAGCCAGAGCTTATGGGGGAAGACCCCTTAACCCATTTCTTGCCAATGGTGCATTTTTGCACCAGTAACTTTGAGCCTTTTTGTTACCACATAGGAGTCAAAGTTGCTATTATGAAATACAAATTGTGGCAAGAAATGGGTTAATGCCGAAGCACATGGGTGGTAGTCCGTAACTCGATTCAAGCGTTTGTTTCGAGTTAGAAGAAAAAGTAGTATTTACTATCTTGGTTTCTCTCTGTCATTTATTTCGGTCAAAACAGAGACAGCGAATACTTCTGGTTCTTCTAACTTGAAACAAACGCTTGAAACAAGTTACGGAATATCACTCCAGCTCAGAATGGTAACACATCAAATGTAAAAGCGAGCTTTTGCCATATATTTGATATTATGGGGCAGTTGAAACATTGGAATACCATTCTAAGCTTTTTATTTAATAAATAAACGAAATACGAAGACATTTTGATAGGCGCAACGACATTTCTTATTTTCTATTTACACGTTCACGAAAGCTACTGTGTAACCGATATTTTACTTTTCACTTTGTATGGTAAACTAACCTCTTTTCCTATATATTCGTTTTGAGATATATCCGGTCCGCCCCTGATTTTATGGATAGTCCTATGCTTTCTACGAACCATTTTTTTTGTTGTGAAACTTTACTATTTGTTTGTAACCAAATGCCAATTTTCCATAATATATAGCTTTTTGTGTTACTTATCAACTGTGCGTATTCGTTAATCATGTTTACATATTATCATATCATCAATCTAAAAAATATTAAAAGTAGAAAAGAAAATTTTTAGTCAGGGGACAATTTAGAGGGTATTTCTAGTACCTTGTTTAACTCGTGTTTCTTCTTCTTCTTTTTTTTTGTCAATTATCAAATTTTTCAAATAGTAAACACACGTACAACTGTGAGAAAAAAAGAACATAAACAAACACGTTTTAATTGTTAAAAGAAAAAAAAACAGTACCTAAAAGTAAGAAACTTTTCAACGTAGCTTTTAAAATCAATGAAAAATGGCGGCGGCGGCGCTAGTGGCGCATCAATGAATTCATCGTCATCGTCATCAATGCGTCGGCATGGGTTACATCATAAGCGCAGGCGTGATAGTAATGAGAATTGTGATTCGGATGATGACAGCGTAAATAGCGGGACCAATGATGATATAACGGTAAATCTCGATGATGAACAAAGACAGGCAATGATAAGTGATCGACGGACAAAATCGGCTATGAATTTGTCATTGTCAACATCATCGCTGCGAACATATGCGATTAGTCGAATTGGAAATGATAATCCGATTAAAGATGGCGGCATTTTTGTTAATAACAATAACAATAATAATATTAATAGCAACAATAATCGATATTCAGTGGAGCTATCAATGTTACATAGTAGTCGTGGTGGTAATGAGAAATTAAATTCAGTTGGCGGATCGCTTTCAAATGGACGCCTCAATGGTCTATCCAGAAATCATTTAATCTCAAATGGTGTTATTGGAACGGGTGTCATGGCCACCATCACCACCACCACCGGAAGTAGTAGTGTTTCAACAGCTACAAAACTACCAACAGCCGAGCTAACGGGCAACAATTTAAATGGAATGGAATTAAAACAGCTAACTGGCAGCAAGAAACGGGTTAGAATAGATAAATCTTTAAATAAATCTACACCTCATTATCATTAATTTATTACCATAATATATAAATATATATATATTTATTTTTTTCTTAGTGTTAATAACATTTTGTTTATTATTATTATAATATTTGTTTTAATTGAAAGAAATTTCTTTTCTCATTAATTACATACGCACCTGCTGCTGTGAAAACTAGTCGAATAAGTTCTCTCAAGTTCTTTTAGTCAAAAACAAATTAAAAAAAAGTAAACACAAGAAAAGCTACAATCGTCAAATATCTATTCCACAGAGCTTCTATAGAACAGAGGTTAAAATCACACTGAGCGACAAAAATATGGCGTGAAATATGGGATTTTATCATTAGCTCGAAAGCTTTACGAAAGCTTTTTTCTGCTTGTGCTAATGATAAAATCCCATATTTCACGCCATATTTTTTGTCGCTCAGTGTCAATTTTAACCTCTGTTCTATGGAAGCTCTGTGTCTATTCTATATTAGGACAGATAAAATGTTAATTCTAAAAAAATAAATCCATTTGTGTGGGAGAGGGGGAGGAGGAAGGATCCAATTGGATTTCGATGTATGGCACGGCTATGTAAAATCATATTCTAAATACATTTCGTGTTTATAAATTTTTCAATACGACTCACCGTTTTCGAGAAAATTGCAAAAACCTGGAGTGATATTCCGTAACTTGTTTCAAGCGTTTGTTTCGAGTTAGAAGAAAAAGTGGTATTTCCTATCTCGGTTTTTCTCTGTCATTTATTTCGGTCAAAACAGAGACAGCGAATACTTCTTGTTCTTCTAACTCGAAACAAACGCTTGAAACAAGTTACGGAATATCAGTCCTGCTTCTTTTGTATGAGGGGAAGGAGGAAAGAGGAAGAAATTGTCCAATTTACCTCCCCCCGTTCAAATATCAGCGATGGACAGCACATGACTTTCTGATACAAAATTTGCATCCCTGCGCAATTGACACTATAATTCGACGAATAAAATTTTAGTTTACAACAAAGGAAAACCATGAAATATTTTTTTTTTCCGCGAAATTCGAAATATCCTGATAACGGTAAAAGAGATCGATTTACGGCAAAAGGCAAAAATCTAGGGAATTTCAATACCTTGAATTCATGCTTTAACTGCCTACCCCCCGCCACCCACCCCTCACCACCCGAAAAACCGTTAGTTTTCATGCGATTTGCAAAAAAAAACGGCTCCTCTTTCACTCTTCGCCTGTGTTATCTTCTGAACCACAGAAGAGATTTCAATGCGGTTTACCCGGCCTTTACACGCGACTGTAAAGTCTGTCAGTAGCACAGACTTCAAATGTCAAATTACTGACAACGAATTAGAAGACATTTAGCGAACTGGCAGTCAATGCATTTACACGAGACTGTGTCAGCGACTGTGTCAGCTCTACAGACGCGTGTAAGGGCCGGGTAACAGTGTTGGACATGTTAATCGTAAAAGAAAACTTTCGCCCACTCAAATCATTCCCTCACGTTTTTTTTTCTCTCTCTCTCTCGAAAAACCGTTAGTTTTGTAATGAATTCGCAAAAATTGAATTGTTCACGTTTTAATGAAAATATCTCGATAACGGTAAATGCTAGCGGATAACAGTAAAAGGAAGAAAAAAAAATGTTGAAAATGTTATCCTATTTAATTTGTCTCATAGATTTAACCACAAAATCACAGTTAGTTTTCGTGATAATCGCCGAAAACTGAATTGTTTTTTTTTTTATACACGAAGTTGGAACGCATCTAAATATTTATTGTAGCCACAAGTTATGAGTAAACTTATTCCCGATTTAGCTGGCTTTTTATTTACATTATGCTTGAAAAGTTTTTTTTTTTTTTTTTTTTTTGTCAAATTCATTTCTGGAGATTTATGTCTAAACGTCATTTGAAATTATTCTTTAATATTAGATACGTTATTAGTATGTAGAAATAAAAACGTGTGTTCAATTTTTAAATGGATTTCAAATCTCTTTTTGTTTTTTATTATAGTTGGAAAAGGAAGTGTCAACGACTTTGGTACAGGATCCAGAAAGTGGAGTAATTCGAAAGACGAAGCCACCAAGTGCCGCCTATCTAGCGTCTAGAATATTTATGCAGGCGTTTACAATGACGTTTTTAGCTGAATGGGGCGATCGATCTCAATTGACAACAATTATTTTGTCCGCTAGAGAAGTAAGTTAAGCTTTTTTTTTACTTTCTTAGTAAAACTCCCAATAAAGTAGAATCCTTAAGGCCTGTGTCCACATGGAAGTTTATTTGCAGAAGTCGCTTCTAGCAGAGACTTCTGGAAGTTTTTCCCGTGGAAACACTAACTGCAAGTGAACTTCCAGAAGTTGTGACAACAGAAATCTCTTCTAGAAGCGACTTCTGCAAATAAACTTCCATGTGGACACAGGCCTTTAGTAAAATCCTTTCATAGTAAAACTCCTGCGTCGATTGGGGCATTATTACAAGAAATTGTCTTCCTGTCTGTCATTTTATTTGTTAGTCTGTCTGTTTGTCTGTCTGTCTGTCAGTCTGTCTGTCAGTCTGTCTGTCAGTCTGTCTGTCAGTCTGTCTGTCAGTCTATTTGTCTGTCTGTCTGTCTGTCTGTCTGTCTGTCAGTCTATCTGTCAGTCTGTCAGTCTGTCAGTCTGTCAGTCTGTCAGTCTGTCAGTCTGTCAGTCTGTCAGTCTGTCAGTCTGTCAGTCTGTCAGTCTGTCAGTCTGTCAGTCTGTCAGTCTGTCAGTCTGTCAGTCTGTCTGTCTGTCTGTCTGTCTGTCTGTCTGTCTGTCTGTCTGTCAGTCTATCTGTCAGTCTGTCAGTCTGTCAGTCTGTCAGTCTGTCAGTCTGTCAGTCTGTCAGTCTGTCAGTCTGTCTGTCTGTCAGTCTGTCTGTCAGTCTGTCTGTCAGTCTGTCTGTCAGTCTATTTGTCTGTCTGTCTGTCTGTCTGTCTGTCTGTCTGTCAGTCTATCTGTCAGTCTGTCAGTCTGTCAGTCTGTCAGTCTGTCAGTCTGTCAGTCTGTCAGTCTGTCAGTCTGTCAGTCTATCTGTCAGTCTGTCAGTCTCTCTGTCAGTCTGTCTGTCAGTCTGTTTGTCAGTCCGTCTGTTTGTCTGTCTGTCAGTCTGTGTACAAAATGTCTCAAAAACTACTAGATCCAGAGTCATGATACTTTACATGGACGTTTGGTTCTTGACTGCATTGCGACGATCATCGTACGCGATTCCACCCTTGATTCAAAAGTTTAAAAAAAAACTATAAATAAATTTAAATAAATAGAAAAAAACTCGATTTTATAGGACGTTTATGGAGTAATTGTTGGTGGAGTATTGGGCCATTCTCTGTGCACAGGATTAGCAGTTCTTGGTGGTAGAATGATTGCCCAAAAGATATCTGTTCGTACGGTGACGTTAATTGGAGGCGTTGTGTTCCTGTTATTCGCCATAAGTGCACTCTTCATGAACCCCAACGAGGAAGAAACACCATAAACAAACATTATTAGTACTAAGACGAGCTCCAATTATTCCAATCTGAAGGTGTGATAAATATTGAAATAGAAAGAAAGAATATAAACATGGATAAGAAGTTTTTTTTTTTGTTTTTCACACAATTGAAAAGTGTTAGTGATTAGTTTAGAATTGTTAGATCTCACATTTTTAAGATCGTTTTTTTTAAAGATAGAATTTTTCCAAAGGAAAACAATTAATATGGAAATGAACCTGATTTTCGTTTGCTGTTTTAAAAAAATGCGATATTTAAAAGTTTTTAAAAATATCTGGTAAATTGTCCAGTACGAGGGAAGCCATGAGTCGAAGGTTGACAAAATAAAACCACCGTCTCACAATTGAATTTCTATTTAGAATTTAAAACAATACAAAAAATCATTAAAAAGAATTTGGCATGTCGCTACAAGGGCTTAATTGCTTTCTTTCTATTTCGTATTGATGAAAAAAGAGGGCGGGACTTAAATTACTCCAGTGTTAATGGGAGCTAAACCAAAATTTACGTAAACTTTGTTTTTAAATTATTTAAATAAAAAACGTTGACGTCAAAAACTAATAGAATTTAAGAAAATTGAAAGAAAAACATGTAAGATAAAAAAACTATATTGTACTTGTCATAGAATATGTTTACTTTTTATTGTAAAAGAGAAAAAAAGAAGAAGAAATAAATGATTATTTTTGTGTAAATGGTTTTTTTTTGCTTGTGTAAATGGTCCGTCCGTGAACACCATAACTTTCGAAAGGATTCAGCTAAAGATTTAAAATATTGTACAGTTGCGTTTTTCTAGCAAAACGTTTCTGAGAATCCCCTCCAATCCCTCCCCTTAGCCCGTCCCCTGCTCCTTCTGCTAATGACAAGCTTAATCCTGTAAGGATTCGATTTAAAAGAAAAAAGGGAAGCATAATTCGGTGTCCTCTTTGGGAAAAATTAATTTTTCGTACGATAACCTCCCCCTTCACCACCCAAAATATCGGTGATATCGTAAAACGGACAAGGGATTCTTAATCAGAGGTCATAAAAACCCCTCCACACAAAATTTCAGCGAAATCGGAGACGTGTCCAAAAATTGAAGAAAATCGCAAACATTGAAGAAAATCGCACCCCTCCCCCTGCGCCGGCCAAACTATTAGTGATATCGAAAAACGGACAACGGATTCTTAATTAGACTCCCAAAAACCACCCCTATGGCAAATTTCAGCAAAATCGGAGACGTGCCAAAAAATTGAAAAAAATCGCAAGGGGGACCCCTTCACTTTTTTCAAGGACGAAAATTTCAAGTCCTCCGATCGGGCTGAAATTCATAACTTAGAGGTTATCGGAGACGGAGAATCGATATCCGTTGTCCTTTTTGAGGAGGGTGGTGGGGTTTGGGCGGTACAAGGACGAGGTCCTTGAAAAATCCTTTTTTCCCCAAATAGGACACCGGATATCGACTCCTCGTCCCCGAAAACTCTAAGATTCTGAATTTCATGAAAATCCTTGCAGCCGTTTCCGAGATAAAAGGATTCAATTTTTAAGGATTTAACATCCGGAAAACTGTTCGTCCTTCGCGTAATTTTTGGCCTATCGACTCACGGAAAACGGTTTTTGATAGACAAAAGGATCCTAAAGAATGTGTGATTTTTGGTTTTCCTGAAACCCATGAAAGTTTTGTTAAAAAAACAATTTTCTCGAAACTGGAATTTTTCTTGAGATTTTTTTTCAAAGTTCAAAAATTTATAAAATGAAATTTTTGAAGAGAAAAATTTACCAAAAAATGTGGGGAAATGATCAGTAGAGCGCCTATAATAAATTTTTGAAAAGAAAAATTCACCAAAAATATGTGGGGAAATGATCAGTAGAGAGCCTATAAGTGAACAATGCGTAAAAATGGCCGTCGAGTTGAAAAACACGTGCGAAAAACTTTAAAAATTTGATTCATTGTTACAAATAATTGCCAAAATAAGTGAAATTCGATTAATATAAGTAAAAAATTCATGTCTGAGGTATCAAAAGATTGGAAAATCGTAGTTGTATTAATAAATTCAAACATTGTTTACAAACTGTTCTAATCTGAAGAAAAAACTGTTCTAACTCGCCTAATCGAATGTTCTAATTGGAGTTTATAGATTTATAATTTGGAAGTGTTTGGTGCCTAATAGTTGGGGCTCACTCTTTTTATCGTAACAGTAACCGTCGGCCATTTAAACTTTCCTGGCAATCATCAAATTTCTGCCTCGTCTAAGTAATTATTATATTAAATTGTGACGACTTACCGTAATTATGGATTTCACATTTTGTAACAAATGTTTTGCTTCAAAAGTCGATGATTCGCGATTCCTCATAACGGAGTGTTTACACGTGTTTTGTAAAAATTGTGTGCGGCCCATTTGTCCAGAATGTGGGAAAATTTCCAAATTCATCGAAATTAATGACAATATGCCGTCAGATGTGAAGTTTTTATTTCGAGATTTAAAAAAATCGGCTGGTGAAATCCAACACGCGATACAATTTCAATTTAAAAATCGTACTAGACTTGAACAACGCGAAATAAATGAACTCGACAATGCGAAAATCCTAGAGAGGGATGTGGAGGCGCTAAATAAAAAAATTTCGTTATCAGTCTCTGCTATCAGGAAGCAACAGGACGAGATCAATAGCCTGAGATCAAATTTGACTTTATATAAAAAGTACGATTACTCAAAATAATTTTTTTTTACAGCTATGCCGTGTTGCCATATTGCTTTTGACTTTTCCTTGACTTTGAAAAGGAATTGTTGCCATCCCCGGACACGGTCGCATTTTCAAGGTCGTTCAAAGATATCTATGGGATCTTTTTACTTTCTTATACAAAGTATAAAAAAGTATTGTTCATGAAAAATTTTATTTTATAAAAAACTCAATTTCATTTTTCGCGATTTACGTCGAAATTACGTATTTTTCGGGTCTTAAGGAGCCGCTCCACATGAGAGTAAATACGCAAGTAACTGTCAAAAACTCTCGAGAGTTACTCGCAAGAAGGTTGTCCATTTGAGAGTAAATTTCGGCGATTTTTCTCTTTTCAAGACCAATATCTTGGTTTTTTTTGACATCTTGCTTTGGCGAGTTCTCGAGAGCTACTAGCGAAATTCAAACGCCGTTCGTATCTGGCGAGCAACTCCCCGAGAGTTCAGTGGATGCGTGTCGACTAGAGAGTAGAATCACTTTTGACAGCTCGTAGAAACTAGCTTTTCTCGAAGAATCTTTAATAGTGTGGGCGAAATACTCTGTGTCCAAAACAATTTAAAGCCTAAACCCCAATTACGCGTTCGTGCGTGCGGCACCCACGCGGTGAAGGTAAAAACTACGCATTTATATGAGTAAATGTATAATTGCGCGTTGCTCAGACGCGTTGCCGCGTCCGTGCCGCGTAGAGTAGGCTCAGTCTCTACTTTTAGACGCGGTGACAACTACTAGATGCCAGAACAAAATCATGCCGCACGCACGAACGCGTAATTGGGGTTTAGGCTTAAAGCAGCCATGGGAAATCACAGCAGCTTCCTAACTTTGTTTAGCTGCTCACCATTGAACTCCATAAATCCTCTAAATAATTACAAAAATATTTAATTGCAGGTACAATTCTAATAAAAGATTGACGGAGAAAATCAACAAAGTTTTGAATTTAAATCAATCATCAACTAATCGTAATACATTTTTTGCTACACCATCCCAATTGGAGAATATTACAACATATAAAATCGCTGATGCAAAAAAGACAATACCGGCAAACTTTACAATGGATAACTTCAATCCGAAATTTCATTCAACAGCAATATCAATCAATCAATCGCCATTCAATCAATCGCCATTCAATCAAATTTCCAAGAATTTCACATCAAGAGACATTAACGACAATAGGATTAATCCGATGAAAAGTTCAATATTGCAACTGCCAAGAGCCTCAACCCAAACAAATTTAAAACGACGCGCGCCAGAAACTACGGCCACCAACAATACTGGCATCTGGAGATTGAGAGATTTCAACTGATTGATCAAATGACTCATTTACTATTCCACCAGGAAGAGAGAGCGAGGAAGAGAGCGAGAGCAATATCAATCAATCAATCAATCGTCATTCAATAAAATTTCCAAGAATTGGTATTCCACCAGGAAGAGAGAGAGATGGGATACCCAAATTTCATACCGAAAGTGAAAATTCAATTTTGTAAGAAAAAAACAATTGGAAACATAAAATTATCAATGATGTTAAAATAATTAAAAAAAAAGCTTTTTATTGTACTTGCCCATCTGTAGAAACTAAAGCGCATATCAGAATGAAGCGGCATTCGCTGCGGCAGCAAAACTGCCTCGGCAGTAAAATTTGTTTTGCTGACTTCCATTACGGAATGGAGCAGCACGAATCCGGAGTAAAATCAGTTTGTTTGATTTTCTCGTGAAATTTTGTTAATTTATCTATTCGTTCATAAAATGTCTACAGTAATTGATGATTTAGATAAAATTAATGAAGGCATTAGCGTTCTGACGGCGTATAGCGTATATTCGAAGTATATGGAAAATTTACTGCTCGGGCAGCGTCAGTAAAAATAGAAATAGCGCTAAAAAAACAGCGAGAATTTTTGCTGCTTTTAGTAAGTCATAATTTTGCTCTTAGCCAATGGGAAACTTTTGCTACCCGCTGCCCCGAAAACGCTGCTGCATTCTGATATGGGCTTAATACCAAACTTGAGCTAGCGACTTGAAATTGAGCACAGCTCTTACTACATTTTAGATATCTAGATTTTGTCTTCTGGGTCGTTTTTTTTTCGAAAAATGTCTGTCAGTCTGTGTGCAAGATTTTTCAAAAACTACTAGAGCTAGAGCCACGAAATTTTACAGCCGTTTTCGATCCTAAAGTGGGACGATCTTGAAATATAACGGTAAAAATTCATTAATCAGAAGTAACCAAAATGGCGACTTTTTACAAAACTCTATTCAATTTTTAAACTAACCGTTTTCCAATAGTCCTATGTTTGATAAAAGTTGAAGAGAGAAAAGTTGAAGAGAGAAAAGTTGAAGAGAGAAAAGTTGAAAAGAGTAGAATTTCCTAAACTTTTCTTTTACTAGAGGTCTGTATCTGAAAGTTTTAGTTGGTAATTTATTAGCGGTGGTAAAGGAGTTGAACGGTATAGGAGTTTGCATGTGATAAGATAAAATATTAACGCAATATGAAATGAAACAAATTTCAGTAAAATATTTTATTGCACAAACGTTAAACCATACTAAATTTTTTTTTGACTCCTGAATGAATAAAATGTTTACTTATCTGTTTTTTTTTAATGAACTTATTTAATTACGATGAAGCTTTTTACCACGTAATTTAGTGGCCCTGGCTTTTGCCATATGCGTCATAACCAAATATGTTCCCGGTAATATTAACAGCAGTAAATAGACTTTCATAAATGTTGGCATGCAAAATGAAAAGTTCCAATCATTTGGCAATTCAATGGTGAAACGTTTCGTCTCCTCAAAATATGGAATGTTGCGCAATATCACAATCCCCTCACATATTATGCCCATTGGATAAAGTGGAATCCACAGCGTATATCGGAGCCATGTTAATATCTTAATGTCGATATTTAATAATCCTGTGATGTAGTACGGATACCTATTAAATAAAATTCAATCAGAAAAATTAAATCCTTTTTGGCGTGATTTGAAATTTTAATTAAGCCGACCAAACATGTGTGCCAGACACCTTTGCAGATGTCAACTGCCTCGAATCACGGGTCTACCTAGATAGCCTATAAAAGGGGTTATCCTTCAACTAAAAACACGTTAGGCAATATTTGTCCCATGGTGGACAAATCCAGTTGGCAAAAATTTCCGTCTCCATAAATGGTGCCGAAAAAAAACGAGCTAAAAGATTAAATTATTTTACGCAATACGTTTGGAGGATAAGTCCCGTCTAGAGTGTGGAGAATAACAGATTTTGATCATCTGAGAGTATATAATAACAGATTTTGATCATCTGAGAGTGGAGAATAACATATTTTGATCATCTGAGAGTGGAACTTAACAGATTTTGATCATCTGAGAGTGGATAATAACAGATTTTGATCATCTGCCCGAAAAATCGAACAGTAAATATATTTAATTCTTTTTTTTCGCTATTTTTTATATTTTAATGAAAATATCTCAATAACGGTTAAAGATAACGGATAACGGTGAAAGACAAAATTGTTGAGAATGCCATTCTCATTAAATCATCTCATAAATACAATTAGCAAAATACCGTTATTTTTCGAGATAACCGAAAAAAAAAAGATTGAAAAAGCCACCATTTTGATTACTTCCGGCTACCGGATTTTCGCCAAAAGTTGACAGAATTGTCCCATTTCTGCACCAAACAACCCTGTAAAATTTCATGGCTCTAGCTCTCTTAATTACTATAACAGGTTTTGAGTTTTCTTCAGAAAATAAATTGCATCTGTGAGGTAGTGGCTGAAATCGAAGAATAAAAAACCTGGAAATTTTTTTCTAAGATGTGATACAACAAAAACAGGCATTAAAAGTGTTGGGGCTGGAGAACACAGTAAATATCATTTTGTGGCGAATTTGTGTATCAGATTAAATGTTTTCCATGATTTTTCATACCTGAAGCGTTCCAATTGCAGGAAAATCAACAAAATTGACAATTCATTCTAACCTTACAAATGACGATTCTCATCTATTGGCAAACTTGGGAAGCTCAGCCATCTGGCGGATAATTTTCGTCAAAATTGTACACGAATTTTACTTGGAAATATTCTTCAATATTGTGGCAATAGTGTTTAATGCTAGGATCCATTTCACTGCGCAGCACGAAGAAAAACTGTCAGAAAAACTCCACCGACTTCAAAAATATACAGTTTTTCGTCGTGCTGCGCAGCGAAAGTATATCTAATCCAGCCATTGTATGGATAAGGAACGTAGCAAATCTTTTTACAAGCAGTTGGGGGAAATATGCAAACTTACCGCACAATTTCAATTGCTGTCCAAATTAGGAATAAGTAAAAAACGACTGGCTTTGTCTGCATACGTTCTTCGAATTCGATCATTGCAAATAGAATAAAATTTCTGCCGGTAACTTGAAGAAATGGCATTAAAACGCTACCCTTTGTATAACCAAACATTGGATGCATCACTTCTAAATATTGCATTAATTGACAGAATTTAAATGCATTTCCAACAGTTTTATACGTTTCTGGTATGATTTCTTGTCCATCACGATAATATAATATTGAAATTATTAGAAATATGTACAGATATCCAATAAATTGCACCAAATTGTAAAAAATCAAATAAACTTTTTTACTTTGTTCTGAAATTTTTCGATAATTTTAATATTTTTCAAATGGCATATTTATAAAATGTACTTACCCTTAATATAGCCGTATTCCTCCTTTTGCAATTTATCATACATTCCAGGATAATCTTGCATTACGTCACGTACATTATCTTCTTCGACATCATCTTCGGACCTCCAACGATCAAAGTCCACCTAAAATTTATAAAATAAAAATTAATTAGTTTCAATAATTATGCAATAAAATTTTTTCGCGATAGTTTTTTTTGTTTAATTTCAAAAATTTACAAAATTGAATTGAAAGAACAATCTAAACTACAAGATATTGGGAAATGGTCACAAAAATACAATATTCCAATCAGCGATCATTTCATAATTTCGTCATTAGCATCTTTCATTTTGAAATAAAACCGTCGGTAAGATGGCGCATAAAAATTAAATCCGTTCTACGTCTCAATTTTGGAAATTCCCTGTAGAAGATTCCCAGAGCGAGATCAGCTATGACGTAGTGGGCTTCCCCCAAGGACACTCGTCCAGGATCGCGGCTAGAAGAAACTGCATGGAGAATTGTAAGCTCTGTGCAAGTATTTGAGAAAAAGAGCGAGAAATTGCAGATTCAGCGGATTCAGCAAAAGGAGTGGCCATTTTCCTTTTTGTTTTTAGTACATATTGAATGTGTTCGGGTCTAGGATAATTAAATCAAATATTTTTGATTCGGGTCTAGGATAACTAAATCAAATATAAAATAGAATCCGGTTTTTTTTTTCAATTTTAAATGTTTATCAGAAAAATTGATAAAAGAAAAGAAAAAGTAACGTTAAAACTTTAAAAGAAAAAGCGGAATAAGGTTTGTTAAAAACCGACGTAAAAACAACAACACAAATTTAAAGATTCTAAAAAGGATTTTCAAATATGTTTCGTCATTTATTTCATTGTTACTTTTGTGGTCATTTTTAATTTCGTTGCTTTTTGCTTTCTTACATGTAGTATAATCAAGTCTTGTATTCATGAAACATTTCGACCTCTTAATTTTGCCTAAAAAGAGAAAAATTATTTACCCGAGGACTTTTGCAAGCAGGAAATAATTTTTTCGACTCCTTTCTAAGCAGAAAAATTATTTTCGAGACCTAAAAAACCCCTATGTCAAATTTCAGCGAGACATGTCAAAAAATTGGAAAAATCCCAAGGGCACCCCCTACCCTGCACCGCCCAAACTATTAGTGATATCGTCAAACGGAAAACGGATTCTTAATCAGAGGCCGGAAAAACACCCCTCCACCAAATTTCAGTAAAATCGGAGACGTGTCAAAAAATTGAAAAAATCGCAAGGGGGACCCCTTCACTTTTTTTAAGGACGAAAAATTCATGTCCTCCGATCGGGCTGAGATTCAGAATTTATAGGTTATCGGGGACGGAGAATCGATATCCGATGTCCTTTTTGAGGAGGGGGGTACGGTTTGGGCGGTACAAGGACGATATCCTTGAAAAATCCTTTTTTCCCCAAAAAGGACACCGGATTTCGATTCCTCGTCCCCGAAAACTCTAAGATTCAAAATTTTATGAAAATCCGTTGAGCCGTTTTCGAGATAAAAGGATGCAATTTTTAAGGATTTAACATTTGAATAATCCTTTGTCACACTCGTAATTTTTGGCCTATAGACTTACGGAAAACGGTTTTTGATAGGTAAAAGGATCCTAAAGAATGTGTGATTTTTGGTTTTCCTAAAACCGAAGTACTTTTTTTAAAAAATAATTTTTTCTCGGGATTTGAAATTTTCTTGAGATTTTTTTCTAAAAATTTCAAAAATTTTCAAAATGAAATTAAGAAAGAAAATACTGCAAAATGTTGGAAAATAATCGCAAAATACGAAATTCCAATTAATCTGGCAATTTGTACCAGCATAAATGCATAAAATTGTTCATTCAATCCTGGGTTTTTGCCTTGATTTGGAAATGGAATCGATATCAAAACGGTACCGGAAGTAAATAATTTCTTCAATCTTCCCCCCCCCCCCCCCCCCCTCCATTTCCTTTTTGTTATGTCCCGCCTGATCCTGTAAGGATGCGATTTAAAAAGAAAAAGGAGAGCCCAATTTGGTCTTCTGTTTGGGATTTAGAATAAGATTTTACATAATCGGTCCGTACATCAAAATCCAATCGGACCATTCCGTCACACCACTCTTCCATACAATGGGTATTTTTGAAATAACATTCTGTCCGTCCTCATATAGACTATTTGACGAGTGCCCCCCCCCATGCCAATTGTAGCATTTTTCAAGATAAGTTTTTATATAAAAAATTCACCTTTAGCCAATGCGGCTTCTGTGGCTGTGCAGTTAAACGCGGCCACCACGACTTTTCGGCTTTTTTAATGAAAAAATCCACTTTGGAATCATAGACTTTATACGATGATTCCTAAAATAAATGCAAAATCATAGAATTTAAATAAATTCAAAGCAATACCATCGACATACATTTTCGACAATAGTTGAATAGAAATCGAACGCAAATTTATATTCGTTATGCCCTTTGGCGCCGAGTCCAAATGTGGAGCACTGCAGTGAACTGTCATTAATTTGAACGTCAGTATTCTAAGGGAAACCAAAGCAAAAAAAAAAATCAATCCTTTTACTAACCGGTACAAAGAAATTCAAAATTCAACTAACTTTGACATCTTTTAAATCAACCTTAAGTAAGACGATTTCGTCCGTTTGGGCCCAATAAACGAACGGACATAAATATTTTGGCTGTGTCTGTTGGCGATTTTGATCCATTTTTCCCCAAGTGCCAGCAACAACGACTTCAAAACAATAATTCTTTCTCAAGCATTCACCCTCGTATGTAGTGTCAAATCATAGTAAGCCACGTACAAGCGATAATCGGATGAGGAAAAATAAACCTTGACTGGGGAAATCCCAGTAAACTCGAAAAGTTTTTCATGACAAATAAATAGAATTTAAATAAATTCCATTATTCTCCAATGTCCACGCTTGCACACGCTTCCTACTTGCAACGGCAATGTAGCGACAAATGCCTGGACGAAGAGTTGTGTGGGGGGCAGAGAAACGAAATTCACATCCCCGAAATGTACAGTAATCCCGCCAACTGCGCGGTAGATACGTTCCACAAAAAGAGCGCGCAAACCGAAACCGCGCACTGTGAACCCTACTTTGGTATGAAATTTTGGGGTTAGAAACATGTTTTTTTAAACGAAAATTATAAAAAAAAACCGCGCAGCTCGAAATTTTTGTATTAAAAACTTAACAGCGCAGTTGCGAAACCGCGCAGTTGGAGGGATTACTGCCCTATCGTGTGGAGTTTAGGAATTTTTCGTTAGTCGGTTTTTTAACACACAAAGATTCAAATATAGTGAAACAAGAAGGACGTAAAGCCAGCTACAAACGTACGATCAAGTCTGGCAATTTGTACACAAACCGATTGGCAGACATACAAAATAAGCCGTCAGTAGGCATGTCTGCCGTTTGCCAATAGGTCGGTGGTCAGGTCTGTCAAATATCAAAACTCGTTGATATTTAGGAGCGTGGCCAGAAGTTCGCGGACCGGTTTTGTCAATACTTAAATCGTCTGTAGCGAAGTCTGGCAGACATCATATCTCTATATATAAAATCGTTTAACCTGACTGACTCATCAACGCCCAGCCCAAACCCCTGAAGCTAGAGACTTGAAACTTTCACAGTCGGTCCCAACCAACGCATAGGCGCTCACTAAGGCGGGGTTTTCCGAAATTTAACCCCAAAGGGGGTGAACGGGGGGTAAGGGGGGTTTGGGTGTTTTTCAACTGTGATTTTCGCCATGAATCCTCCTCAATAGAAGGCTGAAAAGGTTCACTCGGGGGTTTTCGGGGTCGCTGATTTCGAATCCGGTGTTAGATTTTCAAAATTCAAAACAGAAGGCCCTGTAAGGATAACGCAAATATCCTTTTTCCCATTTTTTCCGGGGAAAAATGGCAGTAGGGGGTTTTCGGGGTCGCTGCTCACGAATCCGGTGTTAGATTTTCAAAATTCAAAACGGAAGGTCCTGTAATAACGTTTTTCCCAAAACTTTTTAAGTTATTTATGGTTTTTTGGCATTCTAAAATTTATACAAAAAACTTTTAGCTGCAAACGACGGGCCTGCTAGTGATAAATAAAATTCCAGAATTTACATCGACAGAAGGAATTCAGATATTTGCTGCCCTACGGAAAAAAATCCAACCGATGTCTCTGCACATATCCCTCGAATTGATTTTAACGTCTGTAGTGATGTCTGCCAACCGGTCCGTGATCAAGTTGGTAGACTTGATCGTACGTCTGTAGCTGGCTTAAGAAGGAAACGTACGAACGCGACACGGAGCACTTCACCGTGCAAGCAGGAAGCGTGTGGCATCGAATAATAATTATTTCCACTTGAAAACGTGGGTAGGGGCTTGCGGTTGATTGTGGGGCACCGCAATACATTCCAATCGATCATTGCACGTGTCTCTGCATAATTTCTACAATACAATAGATGGCGCTGATGGCGATCTAGTGCAGGTGTATTCAAATATGTGTGCGTAAAAAAAAATGCCGAAAAACCCGAAACACAGGCATCGTGAACCTGGAGTATCTCAGCGGTTCCTTCCTACCTGAGCCACACATTCAATTATAGAAGAGTTTAGAATAGGATGGAATTTCTTAATTCGAATTTTCTTCAGAAAATGAATTGGAATGGTTTTTTTTATTATGCTTCCTAACATGTGAACCCGAAATTTTCTACCTAGATTTTGTTTTCGAGACTTTTTCCCATCTTGCTTGCTCTTTATTAGACCGTATAAGTGATTTTCATTGAAAACGGATACAAGAAATATTACAGAGTGGGTAATTTTCAAGTTTATATTATCCGTGATGTCACCCTGTGTTGGCTTTCATTTGGTCACAGTGCCACATTCATAATGTAGCACCCCAATCCCAATAATAGAAGCCATTCGAGCAAGATCTGGATAGCGAGTAACATCTCAGAGGAAAGGTTAGGAGAGTGATTTACCATCTTTTCATCACTCAAAATCAAGTGAGTCCATTTAACATCATGGCTGACTCAGAGAAGGTATCTGAACAGCAAACACAACAGCAACAACAACAAGCGGCGGCATCGCAACAGCAGCCCCAAAATCCACAGCAGCCGGGCAAGGCGGCCGCCCAAGCTGCCCTACAGACAACCAAGCAAAAAATTGGTAAGTACTAAGCAAAAAAAAAAAAAAAAAAAAACCGATACGCATTTAAGGAAAAAAAATTTAAGTTTTAGTATTTCGACGGTTTGTTTTGAATGTGCAAAGTTTGTAGCATAGTAAAAGTTAATAAAAAAAATCCATTTAGCATAATTAAATCGTATATAACACGATGCAAAAAGTTTTTCCGTAAAAATGGTGGCCCATCGTGCCGCGGTGTGTGCGCTTTCAAACACACCACAATTCCAAAGATGCTAAAAATGGCTTTTCTTTTTTTCATTTTTAATCAATTCGAGTTGAAACGGATTTTTTCAAAACCACGGGAACTATGAATTTGATTGAAATGCGTTTCTTTTTTCAAAAATCTTTTTTTTTCTTTTTTTTTTTTTAAATCGAATGAGTGAGGGCTGCGCATTTCCTAGTGTGTGAGTACTTGTGTTAGGCCAACCCAAAATAGCGCCGGTCCTCCAGCGATGCAAGGGTGTGGTAACAAAAAAACAACAACAACAACGAATCGAAAAAAAACACTCCGAATGGAATTAAATTACGTTCTCTGGCGTAAATGAAATGAATTTCGTTCAGGAATTTTCTTAAATAGTGATGTTTTTAAAAAAAAAACCGTTTTTAACTTATGGCCGGCGGATTGATTTCCTATACATAAGATGCCGCCGCCAGAATAATTGGCCAATAGCATAATCTCCATATGCCGCCATTTTATAAAATGCTATGAAAAAGAAGAACCTCATGTGTGAAAATGCTCCAAAATGAGTAGATATAGTGTTGCCAAAATGTGTATTCCGGTAAGCGTTCTATTAAATTGCGTGTAACTTCAGGAAATTGAAAAGAAAATCCCATTCTGCCTAATAGAAAATTATGTTGCCATTCTAAAATATGTTTTCTTATTCATCTTTGTCCATTCAATCAATGTTTCTTCAATTCAATTTTCTAATTGTGGTGCCCAAAAACAATAACAAGCAAGAATCAAACGGATAAAATTTTCCTCAGCGGTATTTAGTTTCAGGATTTTTCGAAATATCTCGGAAACCGTTAGAGATACGTAAAGACCGTTAAAGTAAAAAATGCAGGAAATTTAATATCCTTTAAATTCGGTTATATTCATTTTTTCCCAAAAACGCATAGTTTTCGAGAAATTTTCAAAATGTATTTTCACAAAATAAAAATTGTATGACAGGTATCCGTTATAAGTAACGGTACTTTTCTAAAACTTGACAAAAAACTATAATTTTCCCAAAACTCATTCACAAAAAATTTCAAGCAGTAAAACGGACTTAATTCGGTGTCATTTGTGTGAAAAATCAATTTTTCCTGAGACACCTCTGCCCCCTGCACCGCCCAAACTATTAGTGATATCGTCAAACGGAAAACGGATTCTTAATCAGAGGCCGGAAAAACACCCCTCCACCAAATTTCAGTAAAATCGGAGACGTGTCAAAAAATTGAAAAAATCGCAAGGGGGACCCCTGTACTTTTTTTAAGGACGAAAAATTCATGTCCTCCGATCGGACTGAAATTCAGAATTTAGAGGTTATCGGGGACGGAGAATCGATATCCGGTGTCCTTTTTAAGGAGGGTGGTACGGTTTGGGAGATACAAGGACGAGGTCCTTGAAAAATCCTTTTTTCCCCAAAAAGGACACCGGATATCGATTCCTCGTCCCCGAAAACTGTAAGATTCAAAATTTCATGAAAATCCGTTGAGCCGTTTCCGAGATAAAAGGATTCAATTTTTAGGGATTTAACATTTGAATAATCCTTTGTCACACTCGTAATTTTTGGCCTATCGACTTACGGAAAACGGTTTTTGATAGGTAAAAGGATCCTAAAGAATGTGTGATTTTTGGTTTTCCTAAAACCGAAGTACTTTTTTTAAAAAATAATTTTTTCTCGGGATTTGAAATTTTCTTGAGATTTTTTTCTAAAAATTTCAAAAATTTTCAAAATGAAATTAAGAAAGAAAATACTGCAAAATGTTGGAAAATAATCGCAAATACGAAATTCCAATTAATCTGGCAATTTCTACCAGCATAAATGCATAAAATTGTTCATTCAATCCTGGGTTTTTGCCTTGATTGTGAAATGGAATCGATATCAAAACGGCACCGGAAGTAAATAATTTCTTCAATCTCCCCTTCTCCCCCCCTCCCCCCACCCTCCTTTTCCTTTTTGTTATGTCCCGCCTGATCCTGTAAGGATGCAATTTAAAAAGAAAAAGGACAGCCCAATTTGGTCTTCTGTTTGGGATTTAGAATAAGATTTTACATAACCGGTCCGTACATCAAAATCCAATCGGACCATTCCGTCACGCCACTCTCCCACACAAATGGATTTTTCTTAATGGAATTTTTTGTCCGTCCTCATATAGACTATTTGACGGTTGGCCCCCCTGGCAAATTGTAGATTTTCTTATGTTTTTCTTTTGTTTTCCAGCATCCAAAGTCACTGGTACGGTAAAATGGTTCAACGTGAAGAGCGGCTACGGTTTTATAAACCGCAACGACACCAAGGAGGATGTGTTCGTTCATCAGACAGCGATCACCAAGAATAATCCGAAGAAGGCGGTACGTTCGGTTGGTGATGGTGAGGTTGTTGAATTCGATGTTGTAATTGGTGAAAAAGGTAATGAGGCGGCTAATGTTACCGGGCCATCTGGCGAACCGGTACGTGGTAGCCAATTTGCTGCCGATAAACGTCGTACATATCGTCCATGGAATCGTAATCGCCGTCGTACCGGTGGCAGCCGTAGTGAAGGTGGTATGAATGGCGATGGTGATGGTGAGGCCGGTATCGGTGTTGGTGGTAATATGTCTGGTGTTGGCGCTGGTGTCGATGGGCAACAGCAACAGCAACAGCGGGGCCAACAGCAACGGCGATACCGTCCAAGAGGTCGCGGACGATTCAATTATTATGGTGGCCAGCGAAGACCGCGACGAGATCAGAATAACCAGCAATTGGGCATGCCAAATGATGGTGAAAATATTGATTCCAACAATGAAGATGGCGGCAATGCTGGCGGCGGTGGTGGTATTGGTGGTGGTGGCCGTGGACAACCACGCGGGCGTGGAGCACCAAGACAATATTTCCGCCGAAACTTCCGTGGTGGTCGTGGTGGCGGCGGCGGCGGTGGCGGTGGCGGCAGTGGTGGTGGTGGTGGCGGTCGGAGACGACGCAGCCAAGATGGTATGTAATCATTTTCAAATTAAGACGTATTAAAAGATTGTCTTGAAAAAGAAAACAAACAAAAAAACGCATATTATACTTGTTTTTTTGAAACCGTATAAAAAAAAAAAAATACCAAATGCAAATTTCTACTATAATATTGAAACACTTGGAGAAGGCCTTTTGGTTATTTAAATAAATATTTGGAAAAAAAACTACCAACCAACTCCACACACAGACAAAAACAAAAAATTAAAAAAAAAAAAAAAAAAATATTAAAATAAAATTTTCTGGTTTCAAAATAATCAATTTAAATTATTTGTTTGCTTGAAGGGGTTATCTTTCAATTCATCGTAATAATATAGTATTTAGATATTTCTGAATATGAGTAAAGATTTATGCAAATATACACGTTTTTTCCATATGTATTGTTTAATTTTTTTACCAAATTTTTTTTCAATTTCTGTTTTACGATAAATATTTAACGACGCATCAGATCCTGAAATTTACGCGCATTTCTTTCCCACCTCACGCCCCTTCCAACTAAAGCTGATTAACGGTTAAATTGCCAGAGAGTGTCCCCCACCCAAGGACTCTGAACCGGAAATGTGAAATCCCTTGATTTATTGAAAAGGTTCGGCTCCAAAGGTCGGTCGGTCCGGTGGTTCCGCACTTTATTCTCTCCGGCCGGCGGTTCCGGTTGTGTTAATTTGTAAACCAATGGTGATGATGCTCCAAAAATTGGAATTAACCTTCTTGAACCGTTCAACTAAGAACCGATGATTCTGGGATTCTTTTGCGATTCCCAGCGAAGATCGGATAACGGTACCGGTTCCAAGTATTTAATGGGGGTTTCAGAGGTTCCGGTTGTGTTGCACATCTCTGCTCTCAACTTTATCTTACGATTCGATCACTGAGCACGTCCGGTTTTAGGCCTGTGATGTAATTTCTTATGCTGGTGGTACCACCAGTGGTACCACCAGCATAAGAAATTACATCACATGCCTATAACCGGGCGTGCTCACTCCTTGACGCCGGCATGAAAGTCAAAAGTTGGTCAACTGTTTTCGGTCAACAAAATATTTGAAGCTTTTTCTTTTTGGCGTCAAGAGAACGTCACGAGCACGTTGGTTATATTCCCGGGGGTTACAAATTAAGGGGGCGAAAGAGATTTTCAGTTTTCATATGGTTTACGTTTTCTTTTCGGCAATTTCTTCATTTTCAGGAAAATACAGTTTTGTTAAAACAAAACCACGGTAGGTCATAAATTTTTTTTTAACTGCCAAACAAAAATCCTTTTTCTATTTTTTTTTCTCCAAATTTTTGTTAAACACTTTTCTCAGGTACAGATTCGTTTATAACGTATACGAAATGTCGTGTCTGCAGGGCCGACCCTGGCATTTTTTTGCAGATTCTCTTATGGTAGGTTTATTTAAAACTAGCTTGCATACCCGTCGTTGCCGGGTTAAGTATTTTCAATTTTTTTATGGTCTATGTT
Organism: Chrysopilus asiliformis; assembly: GCA_964034945.1. Lineage (NCBI taxonomy): Eukaryota > Metazoa > Arthropoda > Insecta > Diptera > Rhagionidae > Chrysopilus > Chrysopilus asiliformis. Next base: position 1,428,169 of record OZ035964.1, read on the forward strand.
GGAGCTAAACTTCAGGCCAATCGGTTCAGTAGTTTCCCCGCGAAAGAGTAACATAGAAGAAGACCTAAGTTTCGAAATCACTTTACCCCCTCCCCTTACTCCCCCCCCCCCCCACCCCTCGCGCAACCTTTTCCGTATGCCTATGTTGGAACCAGAACTACCATAGACACTCATGCCCAATTTCAAGTCAATCGGTTCAGCCGTTTTTGCGTGAAAGAGGAACAGACAGACAGACAGACACCAACTCATTTAGAAAAGCTAGATTATTACTAAATCTAACGGTGATACCTAGTCAGAAATATCTGATGTGAACAGCACATGACTTTCTGATAGAAAAAGTTCCGTTCCTGCGAAATTTACACCAAAACCCGACAGATACAGATAGAAGATTAGCTTATATAAAAATTAAAAAATTTTTTGGTGCAAAATCTAAAATAATTCGATAACGGTAAAAGATATCGATTTACGGCAAAAGGCAAATTTATCAAGAACTTTAATAGCTTTAATTCTTTTGCTTATAAATTTTTTCGAGAAACCGTTAGTTTGCAAGCAATTCGCAAAAATGTATCTCAATAATGGTACAAGCTACCGGTTAACGGTAAAGGACAAAATTGTCAAATTAATTCGTCTCATACATTGAACTACCGAAAAGCCGTTAGTTTTCGGGATAGTCACCAAAAACGGATTTTTTTTAAAAAATAACGGTATAACTTCATAACAGTTTGAGATACGGAATTCTAATAAAAAGCCAACATCTAGAAAATTTCATTGTCTCCAACTTTTGTCATACATAAGATGACTGAAAAATGCATAGTCTCAGAGTAAACCGCGAAAAAGAAAATTGCGATTCAAAAAAAAACCGCCATTTCGATTACTTCCGGTTTCACAATAAGCTGGCAGACAGACAGACAGACTGACTGACAGACAGACAGACAGACAGACAGACAGACAGACAGACAGACTGACAGACTGATAGACTGACAGACTGACAGACTGATAGACTGACAGACTGACAGACTGACAGACTGACAGACTGACAGACTGACAGACTGACAGACTGACAGACTGACAGACAAACAGACAAACAGACAAACAGACAAACAGACTGACAGACTGACAGACAAACAGACAGACTAACAGACAGACAGACTAACAGACAGACAAATAGACAGACAGACAGACTAACAGCCCACAAAAAGGGTCCTTAAATTTCTGGTCATCGTAAATAGGTTTATCAAAAGTTTTAACTTTTAAGCGCCTCAAAAGAAAAGTTTTGAAGGGGAATGGGGGGGCAAATTTAAAGTTACGGCATTGGGCTCGAAAGCATTTGATTAAATTGAAATTGAAATTGACCATCACACTCCGTGAAAGGATTTTTGTTTTTGGATGCGATCCAACTTCGGTACTTTGTCGATCCGAATTGCAATTGATTTGCGAACTTGTCGTTATTTATGTGCCCAAAAAGCTCAATATTGCAGAGATTCCGGTAATTTTGTATTTGTCCACAAAAAAACAACGTAAACTCTTTAATTTTCTTTTCCTGCAAATATCAAAACTCTTTTTGTCTGTAGGTGATGGGCAAGACGGTGGCAACGGTGGTAGTGGCGGAGCGGGAAGATCTGGCCCTCCACGCCGAGGTGGTAATCCTAGATTCCGCCGCAATACACGCAGAAAAAGTAACTCGACAAGTGGCGGAGGTGCACCAATCGGTGCCGATGACCAGCAACAGCAGGTAAATTGAGCAAAAAGAAGCAAGGAAATTCAAATAAAAAATAACAAAAAATATCGTAAGAAAAAAAAAACAGTATCAACAATTAATAATAAAATATAAAAGTACATACGACTTAAAGGAAAACCAAAACCACAATATTGTATGTCCTAATTTCTTTTTTTCCCCGCAACAAACGTAAAAAAGGGTGGTTTTCAATAGGGGTATTCATTATTCACATCGCAAAACCGCGGCAAACACAGCAGTGGTATTCCGTAACTTGTTTCAAGCGTTTGTTTCGAGTTAGAAGAACAAGAAGTATTCGCTGTCTCTGTTTTGACCGAAATAAATGACAGAGAGTAACCGAGATAGCAAATACCAATTTCTCTTCTAACTCGAAATAAACGATTGAAACAAGTTACGGAATACCACTGGTGAGTTTTGTGCCCAGTTTGCGACGCCTGCGAAGGTTTTGCGTGGTGAAAAAAATACTCCTAATGAGTTTTTGTATTCCAACAATTGATTGATTTGTTTGACATTTTTTTTCGTTTTTTTGTTATAAAACTATATTTTTTTTTACTTATTTTTATTATTTATATCTACTTTTCTTTACTTTTCTTTTAATATATATTCCACTACGACACAATAATGCCAAAAAAAAAAAAAAAAAAAAAAAAAACAAAAAACGTGAATCAAATACAAAATTTCAACCGATAATTTCCGATCAAAACTAAATTCTGTGGCTGCCATAAAGGATGGTGGACAAATAGTTCAAAACACAACAACCGAGAGCTCTGCTTAAAGTGAGAAAAAAAGTAAATAAAAATGAGAAATCTAAGAAAGATTTGATAAACATTTTAAAGTCTCAAGATTTTGCGAAAAGATTTAAACAAAATAGTGACCAAATAATTATTATTATTTTTTGAAATCCTCAATTGTATTTTTAAAGTTGGCAATAACAACTAAGAAAAATAAATAATATATACAAGGTTTTCAAATCAAATAAAGAATGTAATAAAAAAAAATATTCCAATATTTGTTTTATTTTAATGGTTTAAAGTTTTGTTTTTTACTCTCTTATACGAAGTATGTATAATTAGGTATTGAGTTCATAAAATATTTTCACCACTTTCTGCTGAGAAACCATTTCCCGAGCACTGATGAATGCTTTTCTGTCTCTCTGTCTGTCAGTTTATCTATCTGTCAGTTTATCTGTCTGTCAGTTTATCTAATTGTCTTTTATTTGTCAGTCAATCTGTCAGTCTTTCAGTCAGTCAGTCTGTCAGTCTGTCAGTCTGTCAGTCTGTCAGTCTGTCAGTCTGTCAGTCTTTCAGTCAGTCAGTCTGTCTGTCAGTCTGTCAGTCTGTCTGTCAGTCAATTTGACAATCTGTCAGTCTGTCAATCTGTGTACAAGATTTCTCAAAAAAACTGCCATAGATAGGGCTCTAAAATGTGACAGGATGTTTGATCCTGGAGTGGAATGATCCGAGCAACTTGTGATGAAAATCCGTTAACCGGATATAATGAAAATACCGGAAGTAGTATTTTTAAAAATCCGAATTTCGTTTTTCACGACTTAAGGTAGAACCTGAATCGTACGTCGATGCGTCCGTCACGTTGACAGTTCGAGTAGAATCAACGGGCTGCTATGAGTACTCCCCTAATAATACGTTTTCCGATGCGGCAACCGCATAGAGTAGGTCGAATTTCTACTTTTACATGCGGCAACGCACGGAAATGTCATTTCGCAAAAAACTTTGTTTACGATTTAAGCAATTTAAGTATGGAAGAAATTGAAAGTAATTGTTTCGACGATAAACTAATAGAAGAAGTGCAAAACAATGAATTAACTCCAGATTCGTTGCCGTACCCAACTGTCACCGCATAAAACTGTCAACCGGACGCACGCATGACGGACGCATCGACATACGATTCAGGTTCTAGCTTTACTCTGAAACTACGCGTTGTTTACCCCAAAGTTAATTGGTCTACTAAATAAATATGATCTCTCTCTAGATGACAAATGTTGTGGTACTCTAGTTTGTGGTAATTTTTTGAGGCGATTTTGAGATGTTATGTGTTGCCTTGTGGACAGCTACAGCGTGCAGAAGTCTTTTTGTACCAAGCCTTTAAACAGCAAACATGGCTGAGGTGAGTGGATTTGTGAAAATCTGTATTAATTATTGCCATCGTTCGTAGATCTGATCTGAAACTATTAAAATTTGACAAAAAAATGAATCTACTAACCGTTTTAGCCTATATTATTGGTTCAATTTTGTTCTATCTAGTGTTATTTGAGATATGAAACTGAATCTACTCTAGTTGTGGCAAAATTGGCCAGAAAGATTTGTTTTTTTTTCCATAATTTTAATGCCGTATGATAAATTACGATGTAAACGGCTAGTAGTTTATAATATCGATTAGTTGCCTATAGAAAATTAGAAATTTTTGAAACCGAAGATTGAATTTTTGTTTATACTTTCAGGTAGACGAAACTTTGAAGAAGAAACGTGCATTCAGGAAGTTCACTTACCGTGGAGTGGATCTGGATCAACTTCTGGACATGCCAAAGTAATTAAAATTTCTACGATATTATGATGTATTCATTATCGATCCGATTTAGTAGAAATTCTACTAAATTACGTATTAAGGTGGTGGTACACGTAAATAAACATTAAACGATATGTTTTTCTGACGTATAGGACATTTCCTGTTACTAAAAACATGTAGGGCTGAATTTTCGCCGCTCAGATTCAGTCCTCCGATAATTTCTAATTTAATGTTTTTGTGGTTTTTAGCAAATATGGAGTTAGAAATTTTTTACAACTGGTTTGTCATGAGAAAAATCTCTACGTGTTTTAAGTATCGGAAAATGTCTAGCTGAAGCCAATATCAATTGGTGAATTGAACTCGAAAATGAATACATGGAACATATATCAGTGAAACATTATTTAATTTTCGTTTTAATATTTTCCAGTGACCAGCTAGTGGATTTGATGCACAGCCGTGCGCGTCGTCGATTTTCCCGTGGCCTTAAACGTAAGCCTATGGCGCTTATCAAGAAATTGAGAAATGCTAAAAAAGAAGCTCCGCCGAATGAGAAACCAGCGATTGTGAAAACTCATCTCCGTAATATGATTGTAGTACCTGAAATGGTTGGCTCCATAATTGGAATCTACAATGGGCACACTTTCAACCAAGTAAGTACTCGATTCGGTTATATTGGCAGATCGCCCCCAAGTTGAAGTTTCCATTAATCAGGGCTGTGGAGTCGGTAGTTGAAATTTTAGTGTATTCGACTTTGACTGCTGAAAATCTAGAAGTTCCAATTCCAAATCCGACTCCTTGACGATGAAATGGAAAAAAAATCATCAAATTATCTCAAATCCCAAATCAAAAATTTGGTTTTTGGTTGAGATTCTAGCTAAACTAGATGGACGCCACACTAGAAAGTGACCAATGGAGGTAAAATAACCGCTCCGGAGTTGGATTCCGCAAATTATCACCCCGCGTCTTACAGTCTCGCCCATTGCTGGTATTTTCAGTGGCTTCTCGGAAGTATCTTCTAACCGCAGTGATCGAAATCACTGAAATTATGGGGAATTCTGTAATATCGATAGCTGGGCGAGTTACCATGGCGAAGTGACCTTGCGAGAGCTTTAAGTCGACTTCTATAATCGAGCTACTCATAATAGGTGAAAATTGACCCGGAAAGCCAAAAATTCTGTCCCAACTCAGACACCACAGGCCTGGTTATTGACAATCGGAATCAATTCATTCAACACCGTTATTGTAAAGCTCTTATGCCTACATTTTGCCTAACCCCCAGATGCTATCAAAATACTAACTTTTATCTTCTTTTAATTGACAGGTTGAAATTAAGCCGGAGATGATTGGTCACTATCTTGGAGAGTTCTCATTGACTTACAAACCTGTTAAGCATGGACGGCCCGGAATCGGCGCTACGCACAGCTCCAGATTTATTCCACTAAAGTAATATATCATCTTTTCACATATACCCTAAGTCATGATTAAGTGAAATAAATCCACGTTAAGATGATTTGAATTTGGTTTTATTTTTTATTCTATTTTTTTTTAAATGAAATAAATTATTTGAAAATTGATATTAATGGTGTTTACTCATACATATATATTGGCAAAAGATCTCAATAAAACTGTCTCCAGCTAAAACATTCAACACTTGTATATCTCTGATTTCATCTGACATATTGATATATCACTAATAGTATACATATCCAGATGTCGTACAGCGAATAACCCAATATTAGCCTCTAGAACGCGACTTGTGATAATATCAAATGAAAATTTACCAGCGGATGTATCCCACATCAATAATTGTTGCCTTTTGAAATGAAATTACTATTTTTAATAATTCGAAAAATCAGATATGAAAAGAGGTAAGCTTGGATTTTGAAAATATTGCAGCTTTAAATATTGTAGGAAATCTGGGATTCTTTTAAAACTGATTACGAATTCCGTCGGCGATATTTTCAACATTTTTTGTTAGCAATTAGTCGGAATTTTCATGAAAACACTCAGTGAATTAAGCCGTAACCGGATGCTATTATATTTACCTTTGACTAGAGACGCAAACAGATCTTTTGAACCGGATGAAAAAACCATACAAGAAATAGCGTTTTTCGTGCCCCAGGGTTAACTCTTGAACCCGTGTAGTTTTCACTTTGGTTGAGGACTTTTTGGAAAGGGCACAGTCTCTAGTTTCATCCGTATATGGCGTCAAGAGCCAACGAATTACAGGGTGGTGGTGAGGGGTCAACAAACTTTCTCGCGGGCACAACTTCATGAGCCACCGAATTGCAGGGTGTTGGTGAGGGGTGATGGTGAGGGGTCAACAAACTTTCTCGCGGGCACAACTTCATGAGCCACCGAATTGCAGGGTGTTGGTGAGGGGTGATGGTGAGGGGTCAACAAACTTTCTCACGGGCACAACTTTAAGAGCCACCGAATTGCAGGGGGTTGGTGAGGGGTGATGGTGAGGGGTCAACAAACTTTCTCACGGGCACAACTTCAAGAGCCACCGAATTGCAGGGGGTTGGTGAGGAGTTAACCAACTTTCTCGGGGGCACAACTTCCATTTATGCCATGATTTCTGTAAAAAATATCGAGAAAGTTCTTTAACACCTCACCACCACCCTGCAATTCGGTGGCCCTTGTTTAGGGGCAAAATCGTGCATCATTCTTTGAGCGAACCAAAACCAAAGCATAAGCAGAACCGCTCTGGAAAAAAGGAACCAAAAACCAAACCGAAAACTTCGGCAAATATTTACCGAGCACCCTTGAGTCAATTGGAGCCAAATTACAAAAAATGTCAGTCTGTCTGTCTGTCTATCTTTCAGTCTGTCAGTCTGTCTGTCAATCTGTCTGTCTGTCAATCTGTCTGTCTGTCAGTCTGTCAGTCAGTCTGTCAGTCTGTCTCTCAATCTGTCTGTCAGTCTGTCCGTCCGTCCGCCCATCTGTCTGTCAGTCAGTCAGTCAGTCAGTCAGTCTGTGTGTCAGTCAGTCAGTCTGTCTGTCAATCTGTCTGCCTGTCAGTCTGTCTGCCTGTCAGTCTGTTTGTGTACAGGATTTCTCAAAAATCACTCGAGCTAGAGCCATGAAATTTTACACGTATTTTTCGTCCTGAAATGTGACCATCCTAGCAGTTTTTGTGAACCCGGAAGTAACCAAAGTGGCGGTTTTTTAAAATCGCAATTTCGTTTATCGCGATTTACTCCGAAACTGAGCGGTTTTCAATAGTCTGATGTAGCACCAAAGTTGAAGGCAATGATTATACTCACCTCTTCGTTCTTTTTCCAATCACTGTTTTCAACAATTTTTCAAAAGCACACTTCCCGACCGAATTCTAACGCAACCAAAACAAAGTTTCAACTGTGAACAATCCACATATAACGGTATATGCTGCCAACCAAAAAAAAATTTTTCAGTAGAAAAAACGCTGCACTTTTGCAACAATGCGTTAGAGCGTCGTTAAATATCTCTCGGCCTATTACAAGAGAGGTTTTTAGGTATGCAGAACTACAAACATGGCGATACAAAGGGTTAAAAGACCGTGTGACCGAAAAAATGACCGTGTATTTGGAAAAATCGCCCCCAAATCCAGCAGATTGAAAAGTTTTTAAGGTTGGAAGGAAAATTCATACTGAAACACTCTACAACAACAATTGACGTTGCACTTTTTCACTTACCGTGTTTTTTGCACGTCGCTTTTATTAGAGTGTAGCAAGTTATCTAATTAAAAATAAAACAATAAAATAGTTTACGTTTCTATGTATTAAATTAAATCGAGCTTCACTTTTTTTACATAATATTACCAATAATTAAAGTAAATAGTTACGCATAATGCAATTCAAATGTAACTTTAACAAAAAAAAAAATAACAAAAAAAAATACTATAGAAACTTTTATCCTTAAGAACTTATGTTTGTTTTGAATTATGTTGAAGATGGCTTATCAGAATCGTCATCATTACGGCTGTTGCGATTGGTGACACTATTAATATTATCGCTATAGCTAGTGTCCTGTAATTCGAACGTGTCATCAAATTCGAACGTGTCATCAAATTTGCGTCTTTGTTCCTCTATAAAATCTATGCGAGACATTTCGATTGCTTTTAGCACCATTTCATTTTCAGATAATTGCCCGTTGCCTGCAAAGAAAATTAAATGAAAAGTAATCGGCCTAGGCAAGACACAACCCCACCAGCGTCTAACCAATGTTGTTATTCGTCAATATTATCCGTCAAATTTTCAGGAAATATTTTTTGGAATTTTTTAGAAGCAAGTTCCAAGCAGGAAAAGTATTTCCGATGCATTTTCCAGGCAGAAATTATTTTTTCGAATTTTTAGAAACGAATTCTAAGCAGGAAAAATATTTCCGATGCATTTTCCAGGCAGGAAGTATTTTCTCGAATTTTTAGAAGCGAATTCTAAGCAGGAAAAATATTTCCGAGGTCTTTTCTAGGCAGGAAGTATTTTCTCGAATTTTTAGAAGCGAATTCTAAGCAGGAAAAATATTTCCGAGGTCTTTCCAAGGCCGGAAGTATTTTTTGGAATTTTTTAGAAGGGAGTTCCAAGCAGGAAAAATATTTCCGAGGTCTTTCCAAGGCCGGAAGTATTTTTTGGAATCTTTTAGAAGGGAGTTCCAAGCAGGAAAAATATTTCCGATGCATTTTGTAGGCAGGAATTATTTTTTCGAATTTTTAGAAGCGAATTCTAAGCAGGAAAAATATTTCCGAGGTCTTTCCTAGGCGGAAATTATTTTTTGGAATTTTTTAGAAGGAAGTTCCAAGCAGGAAAAGTATTTCCGATGCATTTTGTAGGCAGGAATTATTTTTTCGAATTTTTTAGAAGGGAGTTCCAGCAGGAAAAGTATTCCCGAGTCATTTTCCAGGAAGGAATTATTTTTTCGAATTTTTAGAAGCGAATTCTAAGCAGGAAAAATATTTCCGAGGTCTTTGCTAGGCGGAAAATATTTTTTGGAATTTTTTAGAAGGAAGTTCCAAGCAGAAAAAATATTTTCGATGCATTTTCCAGGCAGGAAGTATTTTTTGGAATTTTTTAGAAGGAAGTTCCAATCAGGAAAAGTATTTCCGAGGTCTTATCTAGGCAGCAAGTATTTTTTGGAATTTTTTAGAAGCGAGCAGGGTTTTCTTTTGTCGGCAGATTACTTTCCAGTCCGTCCTCGTATAAATTTTGTGAAAAGGGGGGGTTTTTTTTGGGACGCGACGAATACTATAAACATTTTTTGTGTGGTCAATAAGGCTAATAGTACAAACTTACCATCATCAGTGTAGGACGATTCAAGTAATGATTGATAAAATCCTGATACAGGCTTATCATCAGTTTGATTTATTTGTTTTGATGTTCCCGGATTTACTGATCTTGTGTTTCGAATTCTATTCGTTGCGGAGATAGACATCAAATTCATTAATTCAATATGGCCAGATTTTGTGAGATTGGGTTTATCTGGTGACAGTGATGATAACGGTACATGTATAGTTGTCATTGGGATAGATGATATATTATTGTCGCGTTGGCAAATTGAAAATGATGTCGTTGGTGTCGCATAATTGGGGATATCAATTTCTAATCGACGTTTTTTACATCTTCGGACATTATTGGACGATAAATTACCGCCACCGGTACCACCACTGGTACTACTACATGATTTAGCAGTTTTATATCGAGATAATTTGTCACTTGTGCTGCCTCTATCATCGTCGGTATCACAGCAATCGTTTGATTTATTCTTCTTAAGATTATCGATATTTGGATTAGATGGTGGTACTTGTTGATCGTCAATTGAGTCATTGTTGGTGTTACCGCTAGTTGTAAAATTATTATTATATTTAATGCAGGCGCTATCTTTGGATCCTATTCCAATATTATTAGTGCAATTCATATTTGTGGAAGAACAGCCATGTGATGATGATGCACCAGAGGTTACTGTTGAATTGCTTGTGGTTGCACCACAGCTCATAGCGCTTGCATTATTAAAGCCATCATTGATTGTTCCACTTCCACAGCTAGTACTTCCACAACTAGTTGTGGTACTTAATAAATTCTTAGTCTTATGTTGATCTTTTGTCTGCATATTCTCGCGACACCATTGCAAATACGATTCCCGCGCTATTTGCTCCTCAATCGCTTCATTTGTCGCCTCCCAATCTGTTGTATTTAATTTATCTTCGAACATAGTCTAGAATGATAATCCATCCATCCAAACTAGGTAACAGCGAATATTCAAGAAATTAAATTATAAAATAACAATACCTTTTCAATCTCTAATTGTTCACTTAATCGAATTGCCTCACGAGTCTGTGACTCAGGCTTGTATCCAGCCAATCCCAGTCCAACGCCAACAGATGCATTGTATGGATCTAATATTGCATTGTAATGTGATCCACGTTGATAAGAAAGCCTTAATGGTTCATAGCCATTGTTCATTTGTTCAGAATTGAAGATATTAGTGGGAGCTGTAAAGAAAAATTTCAACAAACAAACAAAAAAAAAACCGCCCCTAATCGACGCAACATCGTAAGACGACTTGGTTTTTTTGGTCGTGTTCAACGTCGACTCACAACTTCGATTATTATTCGTCGACGTTGAACTGTCACTTTTATTTATACGCTTTTATGTTTCCATTCAGTGTTTAGCAAATTGAAAAACTCTCAGTTTCTACAACATTATTTGGATGATCATTTCTTAATCAAATTCGGGGATTAATTTCTGCGCCCAAAAAGTGGAAATTGATATGAACAACATATGATTTTCTTTACAAAGTCTATAGGCCCTATCACAGAATCCGATACGAATGGTTCGGATCGCAAACTCAATGTTGTTGTTGGTATAAAACACTAACAACAACATTGAGTTTACGATCCGAACCATTCGTATCGGATTCTGTGATAGGGCCTTATGTTCCTACGCAATTAACACTGTCCAAGTAACAATTTGAGGTTACATTCCGGTTAATAAACGTATTTGAAACCATGGTAACAAAACTCAAAAGTTTCACATTGAAACTTCCATCCGTCTGTCCGTCCATCCGTCTGTTCGTATGTCAGTCTGTCCGTCCGTCCGTCCGTCTGTCTGTCTGTCTGTCTGTCTGTCCGTCTGTCTGTCTGTCTGCCGTCCGTTCGTATGTCTGTCCGTCCGTCTGTCTGTCCGTCGGTCCGTCCGTCTGTCTGTCTGTCTGCCGTCCGTCCGTCTGTCTGTCTGTCTGTCTGTCTGTCTGTCCGTCTGTTCGTCCATCCGTCTGTCCGTCCGTTCGTATGTCAGTCTGTCCGTCCGTCCGTCCGTCTGTCTGCCGTCCGTTCGTATGTCTGTCCGTCCGTCTGTCTGTCCGTCGGTCCGTCCGTCTGTCTGTCTGTCTGCCGTCCGTCCGTCTGTCTGTCTGTCTGTCCGTCTGTTCGTCCATCCGTCTGTCCGTCCGTTCGTATGTCAGTCTGTCCGTCCGTCCGTCTGTCTGTCTGTCTGTCCGTCCGTCTGTCTGTCTGTCTGTCTGCCGTCCGTTCGTATGTCCATCCGTCCGTCCGTCTGTCCATCCGTTCGTATGTCAGTCTGTCTGTCCGTCTGTGGCACGGATTGCGGGCGTACGGATTTAGCTACAAACTTGAAATTTTACGCAGATTCGTTTTTCGTGAAATTCAAGGCTAAGTTCGTTAATGGGCAAAAATGGACCATTAGGGCGGGAGGGGGGAGGGGGGAGACATCCCACATACGAACGAAAACGTTTTTTGCGAATATCTCAAAAACGGTGCATCTTATCAAAAAAAAAAAAACGCAAGAACAAAAGTTATTTAGGATGTGATTCGACATAAAACTCCCATACATCGAAATCCGATTGGAATAAATTTAAAAAAAAATCTTATTGAATATTTTGACTTCAAAGTGGAATTTTGACACCACTGTTCGCCGTTCACTTAAACTTCGAACAATGCCATATCACCCGACGGGTTTTCCATAATTGCCAGATTGGCTTTGTTTTTTATTTCGTTTGTTATCCCTGATTTATAATGATAAAGATTTCAACGTGCAATCATATGAGATTAAGAAATGAATTTATTGAGAAGTTTTTCTTTCTTATTTTTTTTATGAACGCACAAATATCAGCTTCGGATTAAAATTGATAACATAAATATTTCAGACTTACTTGTTTTATAACAAAAAAGTTCCACTGGTCTGTTGTATATTTCGGACATTGCCTGAATTTCAATGTGATTACCGTGTGATTCCTTATTACGTTTGCGTTTCACGTAACTATCAATATCCTCAGTAACAAAATGTGCAAAATATTCACGATTCTGACACTGTAATTGATTTTGTAACAATTTGTTGTGGTATAAATTTCATTGTTATCTAAAAAAAATCTTACAATATAATCCATGGTTTGCTGTCTTATGACTTCATGCATTTCCTGATCACCATAAATTTGTAATGAGATCGCCCGAAAGAGACATGCACCGTCCTCAACAATATCCTTAATGACGTAACCCAGTTCCTTCATCGCATTCAAAAATTGTTCATCGCGAGTATCCCATTCATCTGGCGATAGGAGAGTCTCCTTTGGAACGAGATGCTCATCGCCGCTATTATAACCCGAGAATGCCTCTTCTAATTGATTTTGAATATCTTTTGGTGGAGTTGCTGTCGATTGGCCATTCGCAGCTACTGCTAATGCCTGATTTTTCTGTGCTAGGGTACCGGCCTTAGGTGCCGATGAATGTGAACTATTGCAATTGGTGTGAGATTCGCGTTCACGTTTGTCGCGCTTCAATCGAACATTACTGGAAAATATCCAATGTAAACGAGTCGTAAAAAAATCCGAAAACTCCTGAGTCGATTGGAGCATTTTTTTAAAAAATGTCTGTCAGTCTGTTTGTCAATCTGTCGGTCAGTCTGTCTGTTAGGCCGGCTGTCAGTCTGTCAGTCTGTCTGTCCGTCAGTCTGTCTGTCAGTCTGTCAGTCTGTCAGTCAGTCTGTCAGTCTGTCAGTCTGTCAGTATGTGAGTCTGTCAGTCTGTCAGCCTGTCTGTCAGTCTGTCCATCAGTCAGTCTGTCTGTCTGTCAGTCTGTCAGTCTGTCAGTCTGTCAGTCTGTCAGCCTGTCTGTCAGTCTGTCAGTCCGTCAGTCTGTCTGTCAGTCTGTCACTCAGTTTGTCAGTCTATCTGTCCGTCAGTCTGTCTGTCAGTTTGTCACTCAGTTTGTCAGTCTGTCTGTCTATATTTTTTTAATGATGCTCCAATCGATTTGGGGGGATGCCAAAAGTGAAAACAAAACCAAAAATGAAAACTCACTTTTTATGAGGGCTTCTGGGAGTTCGCCGCTGGCGGGGTGGATCCTCGAACGTTTCATTTCTCCTCTGTGGGCTCTGAAATTATTAGTTATTGTTAGTTTTCGTTAAATTAAACAATAACATATAATAACTTACCGTGGCTTCAACATTTGGCTTTTGATTCAGCACCACGTTACGATGACTTGAACGAACATTTTGCTGTGTGACATTTTGGTTCGATTGATCCGAATGGTGAGACTCCTTCTTTTCGCCAGATTTTTGATTTAGCAATGGTTTTATAGTCATTTTACTCCTTGTTTGCATTACGAAAATATTCTTTTATTACGGATTTAGAACAAACGAATTTGGCTTACTGTTATTCACTTACTGTGTTTCGATTCTGCAAATCAAATGTTGGTTGGTTTTTTTTTTTCACTGATTATTTCCCGTTCGTGCAGCAGCAGGCTGGCAGCTAGTTGCTGACCTCAACCAGGTGGGATCGAATAGCTTTTTGTTTTTTTTTTTTCTTAATTTTATCTGGTATGTAGTGTTTCGAAGAAAGCACAATTACTTATGTTTACCTGATGGAAAAATGTCTCTAGATTAATTTCTTGTTTGCTATTAATTATGCTTGTTCATTCGTGTCTTTAACACAAATTAACCATTTTTCATGGTTAAATTCCCGTTTTCAGCTCACTGATCTACACCATCGAGTAACTGTATAAATTTTATTGTTTTTTTAGCCCTCGTCTCCAGAGGGTTTTCTTAAATGAATATCTGAATTTTTGAACACTATTTAACTTACGAAAAACCACTTATAAACACTTAAACTTACCGAAAATATTGACGATGAACAGAAATCTTAGAGCAAAATTTTATTTGGAAACAAGTCCATTCTGTTACTTTTATGACAAAAAAAGTCTTGTTCGACTATTCTTTTCCCACTTTAACACGATATTAACGATACAGGGATGGCACTTGGGGATGTGTAAAAGATAGTAGTTTTTTTGTCCCAAAAAAGGTACTAGATTGTGACAAAATCGTAATAGATTGCTTCAAGACGAATCAAAATTTCGTAGTTTTCGGAGGGAAAATCATGTAATTTCCTTTTCAGAGCGTTTAACCTTGGTCCCGTTAAGGAGAACTATGGAAAATCACACAGAAACAGGGCGACTTACACAGCCTTTACACGCGGCTGTAGAGCTGACACAGTCGCTGACACAGTCTCGGGTAGATGCTTACTGGCACTGACAAGTCTGTACTGACGGGACATTTTTGTAGTCAGTACAGACATGCCAGTAATTTGACATTTCAGACTTCTAAGATGGCGGAAAATGAAGAATTTGAGGTAAATCTATTAAATTATTATGAATTCACTATTTTTAATTCTTTTTTTTTACTTTTAGAACTCTCAGACTGGTGAAAGAAGACTAACTAGGGACGAGATAATTAAAATAATGAAGCATACGATCAAAATTCATACCTCTGAAATACGAGGGACTGTAGCTGTGTTACTAACGAAGTCATTTTGAAAATGAACTGGCTGCCAGTTCGCTAAATGTCTTCTAATTCGTTGTCAGTAATTTGGCTTTTGGAGTCTGTGCTACTGACAGACTTTATAGTCGCAGGTAAAGGCCGGGTTAATAACCAAAGTGTGGACAATCAAAATATTTTCTTATAATCTTGAATGCAAACGAAAATCCCAAGGTTAATTCAATTGGGACGACTTTCGTTTGTATTCGCACTGCACATATGCGGAATGCCGCCCTTGATCTATAAAATAATAACTATAATCCTACTCAATATTACCCCACGACTCCATTGGACTTTTAAAAATCGTGATTTTTTCTCCCACTCCATATTTTTTGAGTCTCAGTAACACCGCGTCTTGATTTGGGATTTTTCGTCGCAGAGATTTTTGATTGACCAATCAGAGCTCGAGTTAACGGCGATAAAAAATCCCAGAGATAAATTTCAAGAAATCTTGCAATTGCAAAATTTCTTGGAATTTCACAATTCAAGATGGCGGAATCCAAATTCTCCCGACAAGTAATTGCGAAAATAACTAATTTTTACAAAATACGATACAAAAAGCTTTGGAAGAGAATATATAACATTAAGAGGTTTTTCTTTTCGTCTGTTCTTCTGTTTCAGCCTTTTCAATTTCACGTATTGCATTAATTGCAAGAGCGGCGACTATGTGTTTTCTTTACATCGCCATTTTGAGTACTAAAATTTCAAGAGATTTTCGGCCCAGCTGACAAAAAAATCTCATTGCGGTGAGATATTTCTTGGGATGAAAAATTGTTAATCAAGACGCGGTGTAAGGAGATTTAAATCATGATGCAAGAGTTTTTGAGTCTCCATTAGACATTTTCGTGATTGGATTTAAATCCAATCTGGAAAAAAGTCTAGTGGAGTCATATATATACTAGATCGCTCGATTTGCTGTCCCAAATGGTCCCATTTCAATACAGTTCAGTGAATCAAAACGAGTCAAGTAAGAGCAAGATAACCGTATGAAAATAAATATAGTCCTCTCGTTTAAACCGTGAGCTGTCAAAGGAAAATAGACTTTCGGAATGGTGTTGGCGCCTAAAGTTATTTGTTTGCGCCTAAAGTTAGTCTCAAACTTGTGAAATTTGAATTTCGTGGCAAACTAAATTTGAATCTCGCGACCTTATACAGTTCAGTGGATGCGTTCAAGTACGATAAAGAGGGAAATACTTTTGGGACCATTTTTAAGCAGGGCTTTGTATGGTGACAGTTGTTCTATGTTATATAGTTCTGTGAGTGGAATCCATAAATTACAGTCTATCAAATGTCAATATCCACTCTCTAGCTAGACTATAGGCGCTCTAGGGATAAATTGGATAGTAAATGATACCAAAAGGTACTAGATCTACTATATAGTAAAGTTCCAACCCTGTTTGCGTACCCAGAACTTTTTGGAAAAAACCGATACAGCGTTGCCAGAACTATTGTGTGTGTTTTCCCCCCAAATTTTCTCAAATTCCCGCCATCAAAATGCACTTTTGCGTAATGTATTCGTCTTCATTGAAAGAAACTTTTATCGTCTAATAAAGGGTAAGCAAAAAAGCACAACTCTGCAGGAAAAAAGTACTTTTCTCGTAGTTTTTTTTAAAGGACATTTAAAGTAAAATCTTCGCAAAACATTCACAGAATCTGAAGCCCTATCACCGAATACGATACGATTGGTTCGAATCGTAATTTCAATGTTGTTTTTTGTGTTTTATACCAATAATAAAATTGCATTTACGATTCGAACCAATCGTATCGTGTTCGGTGATAGGACCTCTGTGCAAAACTTTCGCTAAATCTTCGCAACAAGCCTCGGTTTTGCGAGATCAAAAGGATACCCCTGTTATTTTTACTGAATTTTAGGATCAGAATCTCATCAAACGCTCACATTTAGGGGTAAAACTGTGACAATTTGGGGAAATTTCACCGCTAAGATTATTCAGCCATTTTTGCACAACGGAAAATAGTGCAAAATTCGACAGAGCCTTTGGTCTTTCAAGCATTTTGATGCATTTTAGTGCAGCTTTTATACTTTATTAACCCCCCCCCCCCCCCCCTTCCGCTTTCCAATGCTAGATCACGAAAGCTAAAGATCTGTAAATTCTTAACTTTAGGATTTGAATAGAAATGGCATTCTGGCTTACAGACTTTGGTGCGTTTCAAGGGTCGTGCTGTTTTGATATAAAGCAAACGATTTTGGTCCAAAGCAAACTATTTTGATCCAAAGCAAAGTATTTTGGTCCAAAGCAAACTATTTTGATCCAAAGCAAAGTATTTTGGTCCAAAGCAAACGATTTTGGTCCAAAGCAAACTATTTTTATCCAAAGCAAACTATTTTTATCCAAAGCAAACTATTTTGGTCCAAAGCAAACTATTTTGGTCCAAAGCAAACTATTTTGATCCAAAGCAAACTATTTTGGTCCAAAGCAAACGATTTTGGTCCAAAGCAAACTATTTTGGTCCAAAGCAAACTATTTTGGTCCAAAGCAAACTATTTTGGTCCAAAATATCAACTACGTTTTAGTCCAAATCACCAGTTTCGTCTAAAATAAAACTATACATTTATTGATATATTTTTTAAAAGAATTTACACATCAAATTTACTCTGTATGATTATGTAATAAATGAATAAACCCCCGATACCACCACTAACTGGTTTTGAGGTTAGAAAATAGTGTTGTCTTGGTCCAGTTTCGTTTATCCACAATCGGTCGATTATCCGTTCAACCCCGATGAAATAAATAAATAAATAAATAAATAAATAAAAAAAACCCAAAAGTGTGGTCAAAGAAACAAAAAACAATTCGGTTTTCATTTACGTGCTGTAAAATTGGTCCGGTTTGATATATTCTCGACCATTGTGTCAATTCGAATAATCTAAATAACCCCTCCAGTATTTATTTTTAGGTACTCTACATCCTGACTACTACCGTGATCACTGTTGAAGCGGGAATCTGAATCTTATTCAACATGAATCAGAAGATAGAGATTCCAAAATTTTCATGAATTTGACATACAAGTTGAAGCACATGCCATCCGTCTTATGCAACATATCGCAATAACAACAAAGTTTCCGTCTGAATTTTTGTTTTCTTCTGGTTTGTAAATTTCAAAATAACATCAGAAACCATCGCTAATGTATTTTTTGATAAAACCAAGCAGTTTGTCGCGTTGTATCAATTTCTATCATACAACAAATCCAAGATTGGCCGGCCATTCGAAATGGGCCAACATTAAGCACATAAAGGCCCTCAAAGATGGTCAACGGGCGACGGTTTTTATGAAATTAACCCGGCAAATGCGTTTAGCTATTCAAGGTAATTAAATATTTTGACTTTTTTTTTTTTGGAAATTAATTTTACCGCCATGCGAATATGATTTTTTTTATTAAAGATGGTGGTGGATCATCGAATCCGATGCTGAATTCAGTGCTACGGAGTGTGATTGATGAGGCGCTCAAGAAAAACATGCCAATGTCGACCATTCAAAGTACCATAAAACGCTTCGAGCAAAATAAATTGGTATTGAAAAAGTATTTCCTTGAAATTCGCATCTTTAATAAAGTCTATGCTGTTTGTACGATATTCACAGACAATTTACCAGCCCTCAAGATGACAATGGCTCCGATTTTGAAGAAAAATGGGTAAAAATCTTAGAAATTTTGTTTTTTGTTTTTAAATTACCAGTGACTTTATAACCTTGCAATCCGAATTTTGATGACGATGCCCATAGAATCAATCTGAAACTATTATTTAGTAAATGAGGTTAAATTCCCAAAGTAAGCAAAAATGGAATGATGGACGGCGTAGTAGGCTTCGTGATCGACTAGTTTGAAAACAAGACAAATATGGCCGAACTGAGCCAAAAACCAAACCAGTGTTGCCACCAAACCAAAAGCCCGATTAGAGACTTGAAATTTTACGCAGATTCGCTTTCCGTAAAATGCGAGGCTAAGTTCGTTAATGGGCAAAAATTGACCATTAGGGGGGGAGGGGGAGACATCCAACATACGAACGAAAACGTTTTTTGCGAATATCTCAAAAACGGTACATCTTATGAAAAAAAGTGCAAGAACAAAAGTTATTTAGGATATCATTCTACATAAAACTCCCATACATAAAAATCCGATTGGAATAAATGCCCTATACCAGAAAATTGCTTTTGAAATCTAAAATATTGGTGGGAGAACTTGTTTCGTAATTTTTTTGTGCATTTTCAAAGTGTATAAAATTAGAAGAATTATTTTCTTTCTATACTTTTTAGTCTTCGAATATATATCCTTGCCTTTGAGACATCCTTAAGGGGTTTTTCCCGAATTCTACGACCCCAAAAACCCCCAGATGGGATTTTTTTCCAGAAACTTTGAGGGAAATAATAGCTTGTTATCCTTACAAGATTTTCCACTGTTGTTACAGACTTCTTAACGTCCGAATAGGATTCAATGACCCCACAAAAACCACCAAAGAGTTTTTTTCCCAGAAAATTTGAGAAAAGGGATAATCGCGTTATCCCTACAGGGCCTTCAGTTGTCCTTGCAGACTTTTTAACATGAGAATCGTATACAGTAACGATGGACAGCCACAGCCTCTAACTAATTCATTTTTATTGCGCTAGCCGTTAGCCCGAAAATTACGAGATTTAGTCCTGGCTAGCTCCAGTGAGTTCTCGTTTTTGTAAACTAATCAGCCAGGATTAACGCGTTCTTATTTGTTTTTTTTTGTGTAAAAAATTCTAATGTAAAAATTTAAACGTTATGTTGACCATTCACAGTGCAAGTTATGTTGATGCCAAACATCTTTTTGATGACCGCGGAGTAATAACAGTAATTGTGCCTGACCAACGGACGAGTAAAACGGCTGAGAATTTTGAGGCGAATTGCATCGAGGATGCAATAAACTGTGGGGCAGAGGAGGTTGAAATCATCGACCAAGAAAATGGCCTAGTGAACGTAATTACACCAATATACTAAAAACAAAACATTAGATAAATTTAAAAAAAAAAACAAATCTTTACAGTTTTTATGTGATCCAATTGATTTAGATCGTGTGACAAATAATTTACGACAAATGAATTATCAAATCGAGACAGCAGAGCATTGTTTCGTACCAAAGGTAGGCTTTTTTTGTTGTTTTGGATAATTGCAAAAGTTCATCATCAATTTTCATAGGTGGCGCCGTATGATTATTGTACGTTAGCGTCATGAGTCATTTTTTTCCAATAGATATCGTTGAGTTAAACAATTTCTGCATAGGGGAAATATTTTGGGACTTTTGAAATTATCCAATAATGCGTGGAACATAAAAGCGAATTAACCAAATATATTGGATTGGGGATAAAGTATCGGGCCTTACTGCACAGCATTGCCAGAATGGAATCAACAGTTCTATAGTTTTGCTGAGAAAAAGGTCGGATCGTTTTTTCCCCAAAACCCAATATAATTAATCTCGATGTTGTTTTTTTTAGATAACGGTTCAATTGAATGATAGCGAGCAGCAGACTTTTACCGCATTCTGCAATAAACTTAAGGCGTGTGACGGAATAGAAGAAATATATGATAATATTAACCAGGAAATTACATAAAAATTGTACGATTTTATAAATAATCAAATAAATATTTACATTTATTGTTCATTGTAATTTTTTTTTAATACACAAAAGGTGACTGGCGACAAGGAAGCCGGTATTCAGAAATTTGCTTACTTCTTCGTTTCACTCACAAGCGTTTTAATTTTTTTTTAATACGAGCGTTTTAATTTTCTTAAATGACTAAGAACAAAACAATAGCCCTATTATTGATGCGTATCCGAACAATTATCGTACCCAAATAACTATTTTTAAATCTAAATTTTTCTCCCATTCTATTTACCATGTAAAGTTTTTTCGAATTTTTAATCTGTTATATAATAGGTTTGCGTGTATGGCTTCGTGTACGCCTAAAACTGGGAAACGACAGAACCGATTTGAAAGAAACTTTCAGGAGAGCTTACTAGTGTCAATGGGCGGGTTTTGGACCATGCATACACTCAAGGTTTCCCTTCTTTTTTAACAGTTTTCTCGATTTCTGAAAATTACTTTACGTTTTCCTGACTATTCGCCTAAAACTCGAGAACCACCGAACCGATTTGGATGAAACCTTCAGTGGAGCGGAGCGGAGGGGGGGGGGGGGGGGAGCGGTGAGCAGCTTACTGGTATCATGGAGGGTTTTTTTTAGACTATGAAAAAACTCAAGCTTTCCGTTTTTTTCTTATCAGTTTCCTCGATTTCTGACTGACAGACAGACTGACAGACAGACAGACTGACTAACTGACGGACAGACTGACAGACTAACAGACTGACTGACAGACAGACAGACAGATAGACAGACAGACTAACAGATTGACTAACTGACAGACTGACAGACAGACTGACTGACAGACAGACTGACAGACAGACTGACAGACTGACAGACTAACAGACTGACTGACAGACAGACAGACAGATAGACAGACAGACAGACAGACAGACAGACTGACAGACTAACAGACTGACTGACAGACAGACAGACAGATAGACAGACAGACAGACAGACAGACAGACTGACAGACAGACAGACAGACAGACAGACTGACGACTGACAGGCTGACAGACTGACAGACTAACAGACTGACTGACAGACAGACTGACAGACAGACAGACAGACAGACTGACAGACAGACAGACAGACAGACAGACAGACAGACAGACAGACAGACTGACAGACTGACAGACTGACAGACTGACGACTGACAGACTGACGACTGACAGACTGACAGACTGACAGACAGACAGACTGACTAACTGACAGACAGACAGTGTGTCCGCCTAAAACTGGGAAACGACCGAACCGATTTGAATGAAACTTTCAGGGGGCTTACTGGAATCAAGGAGCGTCTAGTCCTAGTCCAAAGCAAAATAATAATAGTAACATTTAGAACTCTCAAACATTGCCTTCTTCGCAGCTAACGATTTAAGGCGTATATATCCCATAGCGATGGAATTACCCTATAGCACAATTCGCGATGAATCGCCGAAACTGACAACCCTGGTTGTCATCTATAATCATTTTTACGCCATTTTTGACTGTGTTACAAACACATATACATAATTTCGTGCATTTATTTATTTATTTGGCTGGCGGGGGGTTTTTTTTATTAATTAACTGCATTGGATTAGTCTGATTCGTACAGTTGTGAGAGTATCATGTTGTTGCCACGACGACGAATAAGCGTAAAATAATTCTAAAAAAAATCGAAAAAGAAATAATTTTTTCACCAAAAGTATAGTTTTCGGGAAAAATAGATTTAAAACAAAATTCACAAGAAGCAATTAAAGTTCTTGTTTTGTTTAAAAATAAACATTTTACGTGTGTTTTGAATTGATGTACATTTTTTTAAAAAAAAAGTCCGATTTGTTCCTGAGTTGATTAGAAAGAAGTTAAATTCTAATGAAAATTCGTGTGTGAATTAAGCGAGAAAATTTTCTTTTTTTTTTAAATTTCATATTCGAATAAAGTAGGTGCACATAATTTTATTAATAAAGATTCATAATAATTATTATGGATATGTAGAGGATTTTTTTTATTCTTTTTTCTCGAAATAAACAAGACGAGAAAAAGGAAGCCCAAAGTGACTTTCGAAATGTTGAATGGGAAGTGCAAGTGAGATGGAATCACGTTTTACGATTATTGGCGGGCGTGTAAAAAGGACAAAATACCAAGGAAAACAACATTCAAACTTAATTGAAATCGGTTCAAATTAAATATCAAAAAAGAAAAGGAAATTAATACAAAAAACAACAACGCGACAGTCTTTTTCCACACAAAATCCTTGATTTTTTAAAGAAAGACCTTTTTTTAAAATAAAAAGAAATCAAATTTCTTGCAATCCATCGAAATTATTTGGGCATGAGTTTCCCAAATTATTTGGACAAGACATCCATTGTTAGATTCGTGCCGCCCGCTAGCTTGGAATTAAAACATTTCCATGTTATGTTTGTTTTCAATTTACACCCCCCGGGGAATCCCTTTTTTTTTGCTGTCAGTGGTGGCTCAGGCGCAGTATAAATACCGTCTAGACGGCGGGCTAACTACGCACAAATGACTGCGAATTTCATGTGATTTCGAAAGATTTGAATTAGGGGTAGCTGCCATATTGCTCCCATGTTTTGTCTCGTCACACAAACACACAGGCACATATCTTCATACAATAATCCATTGATAAACGCCTTATGTCCATTTACGCGATACCGCTAAAATCCACTGTATTCGCATTTGCAAAAGGAATAATTTCGCCTGTCGTAAATTACACCCAGAAGTGTAATTGTCCCTTTACAATGATGACCGTTGCACCCCTCACCGGTGACTTATGTGTGGTATTTTTCATGCTTTTTAAGTGTACACATATCAGCTAGCTATGTGCGTATGATAGCGATGATGATGATGATCTATCAAAAAACAAAGTAAAATTGGAATTTAACATATTCATTGTCGCCATTTTTTTTACGACTAGTATTGTCATCACAACAATACTGTCTAACGTCATTTTCATGGTTTCGATATATGCGTGTCTGATTAATGGTGGGTCCATTGAAAACGTCACATCATCAGAAGTTGCCTGATTCAAAAAACCGGTCCAAAAACAAAAATAACCTAAAGTGGCAAATCGGAACATTTCCAACATTCAGTGAGTTTCACATCTGGCAACACGACTGATAACATTCAAAAATAGTAACACCAGAAAATTATCGTGTAAAAAATCAGTTTTTTATGATAAATTATCCGTGCATCAGTGCTTAACATGCAATTTGAACTGTAAATCTAAACGTTCAGACGTTTAGAGATTATTTTTTCTTTGATTTTATCAAAAAACAGACCGAAACAATTGAAAACTTCTATTCAATTACGTCAGATTAATATGCAGGATTAAAAATTAGCGATAGTTATATTTGAAAATCTCACAAATTTTACCAAATTGATTTTTTTTTCGAAAAAAAAAGTTATTACCAACAAAATAGCCATGAATAAAATTTTATGACCTACAAAGTACCATCATTGCGTGTAACACCCTATCTAGGGGATGCAACAGGTGCCTGTATAAAGCTTTCATCCACTGGGGGGGAAAATTGTCCGACTTGCCTATAAGTAGACTCTCAATGGAATAGAATTTCAAGCGCCTCACGTAGAATTTAACCTCAAATTAGAACTCGAGAACTCCCATAGAAAAAATATAACCTCAAATATTCAATTTTATACAATAAAAGAAAAGAACAAAAACATTTAAAAAGATAAAAATTTAAAATTTATAGTGAACAACATAACTAGCAACTAAATGAATAAGCAAATTAAGAAGCAATAACATACGATTAAAACACAACAAAAAAACGTGAACGGAAACTAGCGCCAGAAAAAGGATAAAAAATGAAGTTGGACGGCCAAGATATCTAGTGGAAAAATCCGGAAAATTAAGATAAATGGTAAGATGAATGTTTTTTAAAAACAATTTTTTTCAGGGTTTTTTTTTGAACAATACTATTTAAAAGCACAGTCGCACTGACGCTAAAACATATGTTAATAAGTGCAACATAAAACTCGCGTTATTAAGGAGCCCACAGACCGACTGACTGATTGACAGATTGACAGACTGAGTGATAAACTGACAGATTGACTGGTTGGCAGACTGACAGATTGACAGTACTGACCGATTGACAGACTGACAGATTGACTGATTGGCAGACTGACAGATTGACAGACTGACTGATTGGCAGACTGAGTGATAGACTGACAGACTGACAGACAGACTTTCCACCACACCAGTTAAAAAATCAGCTGATTTTAACAATCTTTCAACCCCGAGAAGTAGAATTCAAAATTTCCTTTTCAGTCGCACTAAAAAGTTTAAAGACAACAGCTTTTAAAATAAAATCGCGCGGGGTTAATTATATTTCGTATAAGAAAGTAAAAAAAAAAATCTGTAATTTCACATAAATATCGTCAGCTTATAGATAGAAAGCTCATGTCAAAGAAAACAATGTGGCACCTGCCTAAGGCGAAAAAAACGTGTCCAACTGATGGCTGAATAAATAAATTGAAATACTTTATAAGACGCTGCTCTAGGCACAAATATAATCATCGAAAATCGAATGAAAACTAGTTTTTTACCAATCAAGGTATTTGTCCTACACTATCTTTCTTAGTATACCGCATCAAATTCAAATATCCACCCGGACGGGTATTTCCCGACGTTTATAGGCATTTGTATTGTATTTCTCGACGTGTTGTGATGGTTTTCGTATCTCGTTCGGTAATGCCAGCTCATCGAAGCAATAAAAAAGACAAAAAAAAACTATTTCAGTTGTGATCAACACAAAACTTTCCTCTGCAATATTTAGTTTTGAGAAAAATCTCGAGAATCGTTAAGGATACGTAAAGACCGTTAAAGTAAAAAATGCAGGAAATTTAATATCCTTTAAATTCGGTTATATTCATTTTTTCCCAAAAACGCATGGTTTTCGAGAAATTTTCAAAATGTATTTCCACAAAATAAAAATTATATGAGAGGTACCCGTTATAAGTAACGGTACTTTTCCAAAAGTTTACAAAAAAACTATAATTTCCACAAAACTCATTGACAAAAAATTTCAAGCAGTAAAACGGACTTAATTCGGTGTCGTTTGTGTGAAAAATCAATTTTTCCTGAGACACCTCTGCCCCCTGCACCGCCCAAAACATTAGTGATGTCGGAAAACGGACAACAGATTCTTAATCAGAGGCCCGAAAACCACTCCTATGCCAAATTTCAGCGAAATCGGAGACATATAAAAAAATTGAAAAAATCGCAAGGGGGACCCCTTCACTTTTTTTAAGGACGAAAAATTCAGGTCCTTCGATCGGGCTAAAATTCATAACTTAGACGTTTACGGGGACGGAGAGTCGATATCCGGTGTCCTTTTTCAGGAGGGGGGTATGGTTTGGGTGGTACAAGGACGAGGTCCTTGAAAAATCCTTTTTTCCCCAAAAAGGACACCGGATATCGATTCCTCGTCCCCGAAAACTGTAAGATTCAAAATTTCATGAAAATCCGTTGAGCCGTTTCCGAGATAAAAGGATTCAATTTTTAGGGATTTAACATTTGAATAATCCTTTGTCACACTCGTAATTTTTGGCCTATCGACTTACGGAAAACGGTTTTTGATAGGTAAAAGGATGCCAAAGGATGTGTGATTTTTGGTTTTCCTGAAACCGAAGTACTTTTTTTTAAAAACAATTTTTTTTCAAGACTTGAAATTTTCTTGAGATTTTTTTTGAAAAAAATTCAAAGTTTTTCAAAATGAAATTAAAAAAAAACTTAACTGCAAAATCTTGGGAAAATGGTCACAAAATACAAAATTCCAAGCAGCGTCCATTTCATAATTTCGTCATTAGCATATTTCATTTTTAAATAAAACCGTCGGTAAGATGGCGCATAAAAATTAAATCCGTTCTACGTCACAATTCCATGTAGAAGATTCCCAGAGCGAGATCAGCTATGACGTAGTGGGCTTCCCCCAAGGACACTCGTCCAGGATCGCGGCTAGAAGAAACTGCATGGAGAATTGTAAGCTCTGTGCAAGTATTTGAGAGAAAGAGCGAGAAATTGCAGATTCAGCGGGTTCAGCAAAAGGAGCGGCAATTTTTCTTTTTGTTTTTAGTACATTCTGAAAGGATTCGGGTCTAGGATAACCAAAATCAAAAATGAAATAAAATCGTTTTATTTTCAATTTTAAATGTTTATCAAAAAATTGATAAAAGAAATGAAAAAGTAACGTTAAAACTTTAAGATAAAAAGTGGAATAAGTTTTGTTAAAAACCAACGTAAAAACAACACCAATTTAAACCGTGAACGTTGCAGGGGTTTTTGGTTCTGGAACGAGACGATCCTATCAACTTTTGGTGAAAAACTGTTAACCGGAAGTAAGCAAAATGGCCGTTTTTTTTGTTTTTAAATCGCAATTTCGTTGATCGCGATTTACTTCGAAACTGCTCAGTTTTCAGTAGTCTTATGTATGACAAAAGTTGGAGACAATAAAATTTCCGACATTTTTGTATTTTTCTTGAACTTTGTATCTCAAACCGTTATCAAAAAAGAATAAGTTTTTTTGATATTCTCTCGAAAACTAACGGGTTTTCGGTGATTCAACGTATAAGAAGAATTGAAGGGAATAACATTTGCAACAATTTTACCTTTGTTTTGTTAGCCGCTATCCTTTTACCGTTATTGGGATATTCCCATTAACACGTTGGCTGCCAACGTCTTTTCACGATTTTGGTCACCTGAGGCCAACTTTTTTTTTGTTATTTTTTGTTTCTTTGTGCCTAAAAATCATTTTTGACTACTCGCGACTTTATTATTGGTCCTAATTTTGCAGTTATAACGGTTTTTTTGGAGAACATAAAACATCGTGTGGGGCCACGTCGCACGAAAATGTGCGACGCGGCTTCAGGGTAACATTTGGGTGTCGCACGAAAACGTGCGACATGGCAGCCAACGTGTTAAAAGGTAAACAATTCGATTTTTGCGAATTGCTTGGAAAATCACAATTTTTCGGGAAAATCTGTTAAGAGAAGAATTAAAGGTATTAAAATTCTCTACATTTTTGCCTTTCACCATCATAATTTGATAATCATTTACCGTTATTTTGTAAAAAAAAATAAAAATTCGTATTTTTTTATTAAGTAATCTTTTAGTTATCCGGATTATAGGGTAAATTTAGTGTAAAATGGCGAAAGTAGATTTTGTATGAAAAACTCATTCATATCAGAATATTTCTTTTTTTTTGGTGAATTTTCGTTCGAATTTCATCAGCAATCGCTAATTTTGAACGATTTCCGGGTAAAGGCTATAAAAACCATTAAAACGCCGAACAAGCAGTATAACCATATGGCATTACAGGCTGCATATAAACACATTCAAATGACTGACTTTACGTAAAACGTATTGGTGCGATTTTGATGTGTGACAGTCACTGGCAAGACACTCACTTTCTGTTTTTGGGATTGAGGAACGTGTACCCGTTCACAATTCCATTTCTATTTTAACAAAAAAAAAATCATACGTTTTAATAAATAAATCTATAACTAATAATAATCAAATTGAAAAACGTTAATTCAAGGTATTTTATCAATTTCGAATTATTTATAAATTTAGTTCACAAGAAATTGTGTAAACGTGCACGGAAAGTCGTTCCGTGTTATCGCCATAACGGAATTTCAAAAAAAAAAAAAGAAAGAAAGAAGAAAAAGAACGTGGAATTAAACGTGGTGCATTTTAAGTGGAATTTTTTTTTTGAAACGAGTTTTTAAGTGAGTTTTTGATTTTATATTTAAAATTAACGTAAGAAAATTTGACCATTTCTGTGGTTATGAATCTAGTTTTGTAGAAAGAAAGAAAGACCAAAAAAAAAAATCTGTTCACGTGTACCCATAGATTAATTATGGGCCATAAATATTCCTGATAAAGTTTAGTTTGTTGCAAGCAGTTTCAGTTAATCGTATATCGGGAAAAAATGTAAGAAAATCAAGCATATTTCGATGGAAAATTGTGAAACGTGTGTGCCAACGAAATGCCCTCGAAATCACGACACTACGTCGACAGGCGGTATGGGACGAGGGAGGCGTATGTATTAAGTGTGAAAGAGATAGCGAGGGGTGAGATGAATGTAGAAAGCCCGTGTGGTGTGCCTCATAACTATTTTGCCACCATGCTTGGAATAAATTCATAGAAAAAATTATTTTATTGGGAGTTTTTTCTTTTAAATTAAAATTTCGATGATTTTCCCCCCCTATTTCATTTCTAATAAGTTCTTTTTTTCTTACCCCTCCCCGCTGTCAATTTGAATTTTCGTACGTTAATTGTATGCGCTACGACAGCAGGCAAACATAAATCATCATCATGTGTTTTCATAGGTTTTTACAAAACGTCTCGACAAATCAACCTTTTACCATCCCATTTGTCTAGCCGTCTGTCTCACGAGGAGCGGTGCATTATTATTATTATCGATGGTGGTGCATTAAAAATTTTATGATTCTATCTCGACCCATACAAAAACTACTGCCAATTACTGAAGAATTTTTGCAGCTGCACATCCTATCAGTCCCTAGTAGAATTCGTGTGCAATTTTGACGGAAAATATCCGCCAGATGGCTGAACTTCCAAAGTTTGCCAATAGATGAGAATCATCGTTTGTAAGGTTAGAATGAATTGTCAATTTTTTGTTGATTTTCTCGCAATTGGAACTTCCAACACAGTAATTGCAATCTAATATCATTTTGTGGCAATTTTGTACCTTAGATTAATTGATTTTTCATACCTGAAGGAAAAATCATGGAAAACATTTAATCTAAGGCATAAAATTGCCATAAAATGATATTAGATTGCAATTACTGTGTTGGAATATCCAGACCGAACATCTTATGGACCTAAATTGGGGGTAAATTTTGAATCGAAATTGTATTTTGTTTTGTAATCTCAAAACTTTGCCGATAACGCACAAAAAATATGGCCTTATCCACATTGTGCTGGTTCATTGCTTCTATTTACTATCACTTAACATACAGACTGAAAGATTGACTGACAGATTGACTAACAGACTGATGAAAATTATCGAAATAACGCTTCAATCGACTCCAGAGCGCTCGGACGATTTTTTTTTTATGCAAAATTAGGCGATATAAATTTTAAATGATCACAATTGTTCGATTATACTTTGTAAAATAAAGTAAAAATAAAATAAATAAATATTCTAATCATTTCTCATATCAAATACATGTGAAAATTCAAATTTTCGCGCCCAAAAACCGTTCAAGTTCTCAAAACAATTTCGATTTCATCAAACTTTTATTTCAATTGGCCACGGCAATCACGTAACACGGTCAATTTTCTATCACAACAGGTAAAATTGACGTGTAAAAGGTGGCATTCTAAAATACCCTAGATTGGATTTGAAGGAAAGAAGAAAAAAAAATTCACCACTTTTCGCGTGATTTTCCACAAATTTTCAAGCTTCAAACATCTGACTCTCGGCGGATACACACACACACATAAACGTTATCTCCAATACCCAAGAAAAAATCTATTAGTTTTTTTTTTTTTTTTTTGGCAAAATGTGCTTTTGAAATTTGACACAAATTTCCATTGAAAATCAAAAATATCAAAAGTAATCACAAATTCGTGTTTTTTTTTTGATTTTTAAAATTTTTTATTGTTTTTTTCTTTAAAATTCTACCTTTCGTGAATTTAAAGACGGGCAATTTAACGGGGATTTCAGATAAGAGATTCCATCGATTGCCAAAAGGGAAATCAGGTGAGATATTTTGACGGTTTTCCCCCTCGTATTCTTCGTGTGACATTTCGATATACGAGTAGTGGACAATAGCGTATCAGCAACTGCAATGCCACACTATAACCCGTTCAATGTCCAAAATTCCAAATGTACAATTTCTCGACGACATCTTACAATTTTAAAATGAAAATTTCTGATTTTGAAAGTCAAATTTTTTCAATTTTGAATCGAATTTCTTCTGTTTTAGGCCGAATCTCATGCGTTAGCTGACGGTATTTCTTCAAAATCACTTTGTTATGTATACTCAATTTCGGCCAAGCAATTTACTCTGAAACTACACGTTTTTCAATAGTCTTATGTATGGAAAAAGTTAGAGACAATCAGGGTATTCACAATCCTCTTTTAATTTTCGGTATTCGGTATTTTCGGCAATATTAAAAGACTGAAAATATTCTGCTGTGAACATCCCACAGCACAGATTTGAGAACAGCGCTTTTATTTGATATGTGACCAAATCATTAACTGCGAATTTGATTGTAAAATATGTCACAAACCTTTAAATTCATGTTTGATGTATTCTTTTGAATTTCTATTGTGGCAACGGCTATCAAAATTGAAAAAAACTGCAGTCCGATGAGATAACCAGCGAGAAAATTTGACAACTAAAAGCATTACTAGCGCCACCCGCGGTTGATTCTTGATACCGAATAACCGGGCCGGAAAACACGACTCAAGGCATGTCTACAATTACCGAATCCGGTAATTCATTTTTACATGAACCAAGTTACCGTCTCGGTAAAAATCTGTTAAATTTGACTGAATTACCGAGCGGTAAATTTACCCGCAATTTAAAAGAGGACTAAAAGAGGAACCCTGAATGAAATTTTCTAAATAAATATATTTGCCTTTTTCTTGAATTCCGTATCTGAAATCGTTAGAAATCAGTTTTTTTGGCGACTATCTCGAAAACTAACGGTTTTTTGGTAGTCTACTGCATGAGGCGAATTAAAGAGAATTTTATCTTCTACAGTTTTTCGCTATCTTTTACCGTTATTGAGGTATTTCCATTAAAAATGTAAAAAAAATCGAATTTTTGCGAATTGCTCGCAAACTAACGGTTTCTTGAGAAAGAACTAAAGATATTAAAAGTCTTTATAATCTGGCTTTCGCGGTAAATCGATATCTTTTACCGTTATCGAGATATTTTTGATTTTGTAAAAACCAAAAATCATTTTTTTTATGAAAAAAAAACAAATTTTTTTTTCTGCTGGGTTTTGATCGAAATTGCGGCCGGAACGTAGATTTGTATAAGAAAGTCATGTGCTGTTCACAGTTTTTCTTTTCATTTTCATTGCGTTGCCGTTTATTTTCATTACTGGCACCTCCGGCTTCAACCAAAAGTTTGGTTAAATTAAATTTAAATTTTAATTTAAAAACACAACAAAAGCTATAATTGCCAATCTGGCAATCATTGGAGACCCGTATGGTGATATTCGTATCAAAATTCGAACAGTTATACCAAAATTCCACTTTGAAGTCAAACTTTTCAATACGATTTTTTTAAATTTATTCCAATCGGATTTTGATGTATGGTAGTTTTATGTAGAATCATATCCTAAATAACTTTTGTTCTTGGACTTTTTTGATAAGATGCACGGTTTTTGCGATATTTACAAAAAACGTTTTCGTTCGTATGGGGGGTGCCCCCCTAATGGTCCATTTTTACGCATTAACGAACTTAGCCTCGCATTTTACGAAAAACGGATCTACGCAAAATTTCAAGTCTCTAGCTCAATCCGTGCGCCCGCAATCCGCGCCACAGACGGACGGATGGACGGACAGACGGACAGACAGACAGACAGACAGACAGACAGACATACTGACAGACAGACTGACTGACAGACTGTGTAATTCATTTTTGTGTGTGATGACGGGATCTTGGCGTTACAAACGGTAAGGCAAAGTTAATATACCCTTTGGTTTCACCATACGGGTATAAAAATTTAAATTTTAAATAAATTTTGCTCAAATTTTGGCCAAAGTGGAAGTTTGATTGAAGCCTAGATTTGGTCGGACTCTATCAATTCGTTCAATTTTTTTTTAAAAGCAAAATAATTGCGAAAGAAAAACAACCTCTTATCGATATGGTAACCCAAAAAAAAAATGAGAAGATGGTGCGAAATCCTTTTCAAATTTCACACGTAAAAAAGGTCAAATCCACATTGAATAGTAGTCTCTCTTCCTCTCTTTCTGTTGAATAATATGGACAAATTGCGCTATGAAAATCGCCATCTAAAAATCGAAAACATCACAACACAAAGAAATTTTGCACTTTCGAAATTTTTGCTCTCTTTTCTGCAGTCAATATGCTGTGGTAATATTGATTCAGTGTTGCCATACGTTAGATTCGATTTTTACCATGAAATTTGCCGCTTTTTCCCATAGAATACGTCGATTTTTGCCTCTTGTTTCCAGAACAGAAGAAAACATTGACAAATGCTTAAGGATTTTTCCAAATTACGTCGTAAATTACGTGTCTACAAGATGTCCTGTACCCAAAAATTTACCATTATCGAGCGGTAATCATACCTGCTGAATTTTTAATTGCTTCTAGCTATATTCGTTTTTGAGAAATCTTGTACAGAAACTGACAGGCTGAGAGACTGACAGACTGAGAGACTGACAGACTGAGAGACTGACAGACAGACTGAGAGACTGACAGGCTGACAGCTGACAGACTGACAAGCTGAGAGACTGACAGGCTGAGAGTCTGACAGACTGACAGGCTGAGAGACTGACAGGCTGAGAGACTGACAGACAGATAGACTGAGAGACTGAGAGACTGACAGGCTGAGAGACTGTCAGACTGAGCGACTGACAGACAGATAGACTGACAGATTGTAATTTTGAAAGTGGCGCCGCTGGGCATTAATATTTCGAATAATGGGCAATTTCCAAAATTCTTATCGGACAGATGGGTCAACGTCAGATTCACAACAATTTACAAAACTATAATTGAGAAATTCTAGCAATGTTTCGCTGCTCCAACATGAGATTTGCCTTTTTATTTCTTCTTCCAGAGATCTCATGTCAAGAGTTTTTAACGGCAATTTTCATGAAGATCGCAATGTTTTACGTAATCGCTTATTGTAAAAATCTACTGAAATCTAATGTAAATTTTGTTTTTATCAGTTGGTAAATTGTTACCTGTTGATGTAAGATAAATAAATAAATTATCTCGTTGATTCCCATTTTACCATTTCCGATTGAAATTTCCCACAATCTGGCATCACTGATTGGAGATTAGGATCCTTAATTGATAATAGGCGCATCCTTGTTTGAATGCAGCAAAATATACGTAATGAAAGGGACAACGAATGATTTCTAAACTAATGTAAACGGAATACGTAAATGGGATAGATAGATTCTAGTTGAGAAGTTGTATTTATGTAGGGGGGATGGGGGAATACTGGGGTGACAAAAGGATAAACGAAGTGAAACAGAGGCAGGAGAATAAAACGTAGTATCCTTGAACGATACCAAAGGATGTTATGCTTCTTTTGTAAATATTTCTGTCTCGTTCTTATCAATTGTATTTCTATTACATGTCCCTGTATTGCTGCTATCTGTCGATCCTTTTTATGCATTATAAACACACACACCTACATGCATATGGCATATATTTGGAATTAAAAACATATCCTGTTTCGTTTTTTGTTATTACTGTACTACACAATTTGGCATTTCGTTAAACGGGAGCTAAATAATAAAAAAAAAACGTTGTGTAAAAATACTCGCATAATAAAATCGATTAAATTGAAATAATCTCCAAACTGTCAAACAAACAAAAAGAAAACCAAACCAACCAACCAACAATTGTGTATTTATTAAACTAGCGATCGAAGAGAACGCATCGAATGAATGGCCGTGCGAACGTGCAACAGAATTTCAAAGAAATGAAACAGAAAAATCACCCGAAATTATCAGGAATTTAAATAATTTAAACAACGCAACAGCACATACCGAAAAGCCAAAAACAAACAAAAAAAAAACAAATCATTGAAAATGCAGTGTGATTGATATTAAAATGTACTTTTTTATCAAAAAACAGCAGTCTTCACTACCGCAGCCGCCCTCGCCCCAAGCATACATACCACCATCTCAGTCGCCACCGCAGCAGCAGCAGCAGCAACAGCAGCCGCCGCAGCAGTCACAGCAGCAATACCATCCGCACGCGTTCCATCCGCAGCCGCAGCAGCAACAGCCGCAACCGCAGCAGCAGCAGCAGCAACCGCAGCAGCAGCAGCAAATTAAACCCCAACAGCAACAGCAGCCGCAGCAGCAGCAGCACTCGCATCATCCGCTCTATCATCAGCCGCAAATAGGTGGACAGCAGCAACAGCAGCCTCCCGGTGGTCAGGCGGTGTACGTGTATTCGATTCGAGGTAATTTTTTTAGCCACAATAGTGAAAAACATAAAAATTTTCACCAATACCTAATAGATTTTCCAAAAAAAAAAAAAAAAAAACCGTCCTGTCAGTCCGTCGTAATTATTCCACATAAGCCATATTTTCGCTCGAGACACTTCCGTAAGATTTCGTTTCCTGGACATACTTGCACGGATATGTGAGCCCCCCTCCCACTCCCACGATTGAAAATTTCCGCTATTTACACACCATAAAGCTAGTGTTTTTGGGAGATCCTTGTCAAGTGAAAACCAATTGTTTGTTTTATGTTTTTTTAGGGTCTGCAGATGGTTATGTAGCACCACCAACACCGGGTTACACAACAACCCAGAGTGGTCCTTCGCATCAGGTTCCGGCTGTCATAAGAGCCATGCAATCAACAGCTCCGCCAACTCCACCACAACAGCAAGATTTAAACAAAATGCAGCAGCCGCAACAGCCACAGATGGTAAGGATTATTACTATTATTATTATTTTTTACATATAGCGCTTGAATCAAAGGTTCATATTTATGTAAAACATTACAAATCATTTATGGTTTCGCAAATCCATGTGAAATTGTAGGTGCGCACAGCGGAGAAGAAACAAAACTTTTCTACGAAAGTTCGATTGGGGAAATTGGGGTTCAAATGTGATTTCATCATAAAAAAAATATCAACCCAGGAGCCAATCCTCAAATACTCTATATGAGAACACACAATTTTTTTAATTAAAAAAAAATCCCTTTGGGCAGGGGCTGTGAGTGAACCCGATTGTATTTCGATATATGAACCCAACATTTTGTAGTATTTTTTTTTTTAAATTTCACTTTTAAAATTTTTCAATTTTTCAAAAAAAATTCTCAAGAAAATTTCAAGTCTAGAGAAAATTTCTTTTTTTTTAAAAAAGTACTTCGGTTTCAGGAAAACCAAAAATCACACATTCTTTAGGATCCTTTTATCTCACAGAAACCGTTTACCGTAAGTCGATAGGCCAAAAATTACGCCAGGGACGAACGGTTTCCCGAATGTTAAATCCTTAAAAATTGAATCCTTTTTTCTCGGAAACGGCTGAAAGGATTTTTATGAAATTTTGAATCTTACAGTTTTCGGGGACGAGGAATCGATATCCGGTGTCCTTTTTGGGGAAAAAAGGATTTTTCAAGGACCTCGTCCTTGTACCGCCCAAACCGTACCCCCCTCCACAAAAAGGACATCGGATATAGATTCTCCGTCCCCGATAACCTATAAATTCTGAATTTCAGTCCGATCGAAGGACTTGAATTTTTCGTCCTTAAAAAAAGTGAAGGGGTCCCCCTTGCGATTTTTTCAGTTTTTTGAAACGTCTCCGATTTTGCTGAAATTCGACATAGAGGTGTTTTTCGGGCCTCTGATTTAGAATCTGTTGTCCATTTTTCGATATCACCGATATTTAGGGTGGTACAGGGGGGGGCGGGGATGTCCGACGAAAAATTGAATTTTCACAAAGAAGACACCATATTAGGCTTCCCTTTTTCCTTTTAACTTGAATCCTTACAGGATCAGGCGGGACATCAGCAGACCGAGCAGGAGCCGGGCTAAGGGGTGGGTGGGAGGGAGGGTTGAAGGTTTCTCACGGAAAATGGAATTTTCACTTGCTGTTTACTAGAAAACTAACTTTTAAGTCTCTAACTCAATCCTTTCGGGAATTATAGAGTGTTTATGGACAGCAATATGGACGGACAAGCGGAAATCAAAATCTTTTTTTTTGAAAACATGCAGTTGAGTGTCCATAGTTGAGCTATGCTGCGATATTAGAGGCAGCACATGGAGAGATTTAAAGAGAATTGGAAGCTAATAAGGAAGGAAAACTTGAATAAAGAAAAGCTATTCCTCCGCCCCCCTCCCCTCTTTTTTTTGGATTTTTTTGTTACAGCATGTCCTTTTTTTCTAATTACAGTATGCCGGTGGCACTGGTCCCGGAAGTATTCGGCCAACTCAGCAACAGTCTATGTACCGTAATAATTCCGGTGGCAGTCGGAATGCGGCAACGAGGCACGGCGTTATAACGGCCTCACCAATCTATCCACAGCCTCTGCAGCAGGTTGTCATGCCATATCCGCCGTATCAGCCACGTCAGGCCACCTCACAAACGATTTTCGCATCGCCTCAGTTACACTTTTCGTCGGGGCCGCTGCAGCCGCCTAATTACCTGCCGTACCTATACTATTCGCAACAGCATCGGCCTGGCAGTATACCAAGCGGCATTGTACCGCCATGTGGCACACCTACATTAGGTGGACCCGGCGGTGCCGGACAAACACAAATACAAATGCCGACCGGATTAATTGGGGCACCGGCCGGACAATCTTCCAATCTACAGCCGGCGAATACGGTCAACAGTAGGAAAATGCGTCCACATGCGATACCAATTATAAATCCATTAACCAATGAAATCGTTATAAAGGGCTACGAAAGCTCCAAGGTAAATACAATAATAAAATTATTATCTTTTGTAATTTCTGTATTTGATTTGATTCTTCTTTCCTTTGAACAAAACAAAACAAAACAAAAAAAAATCTCTTTTGATGGCATTTCGTATTTGAATTGTTTTTTTTTTCTCTAAAAATCAAAACAAAAAAACAAAAAACAAACAAAAATCACCGAAAATTTCGTGAAAATCGTGTAAACAGTCTGATACTGCCTTAACTGATAATGATTATCAGGATCAAATAGGAATGTCATCAACGGATGTTGTCGGTGTTAGTTTAATCCCCCCTCCTCCGCCACAACAGCAACAGCAGACGCCACAGCAGCCGCAGCAGCCTCAAAAGTCAGTACTGCAGCAACAGCAGCAGCAGCAGCAGGTATCGGTTCAACAGCAGACAGCGTCTCAGCTGCAAACTGATACCGGTTTAATGGGACCCGATTGTAACAATAAGAACGCACCTCTGCCTGATGGTGTTACAGGTAAAAACTATTGATTACTAAAAAATTTTACCGAGGCTCAGTTCACGATCAGAGGCTCGATTTTTACAAAAACGTATTTCTGTCTGTCTGTCAGGCTGTCACTTTATCTGTCAATCTGTCAGTTTATGTGTCAGTCTGTCAGTTTATCTGTCAGTCTGTCAGTTTATCTGTCAGTCTGTCAGTTTATCTGTCAGGCTGTCAGTCTGTCAATTTATCTGTCAGGCTGTCACTTTATCTGTCAGTCTGTCAATTTATCTGTCAGTCTGTCAATTTATCTGTCAATTTGTCAGTCTGTCAATTTGTCAGTCTGTCAGTCAATCTCTAATTAAATAAACATTCTTTTCCAATTTTGACTAAAAAAACCCGTTTTTTTTTGCCACTCTCGTTAACAGGTGATACATTGACATCATCGATACCTCAAACGTCATCTATAACCGTTTCACACCAGAAAGTCGTTAACCTAGCATCGTCTTCGCAAATACAAAGTTCCATCTGCCAGCAACAGATTCAGCAGCAACAGACCGAATTGATTGCAACGCCCGTGGTGTCAGCAATGTCTGATGGACCGTCGGTTGAAATATTACCAAAACAAATTAAATCAAAGAAAAAGTACGATCGCTATATTAATTCGAAAATTTAAAATTCTCATCCATTTTTCTCTTATTTTTCAGTAAATCGGTTGATGCGGTTTCTTCACAACCACAACAGACGCAAACGTATGATGCGAATATTTCAGGTAAAAAGAAATACGTTTTTTTTTTTATTATTTAAATTTCCAAAGATTAAAAACCTGATATACCTTTGAATGTCGCTACTCTGGCTTTTCTACTAGGGCTGTTGGAATCCGTGATTTTTTTTAGAACCG
Organism: Chrysopilus asiliformis; assembly: GCA_964034945.1. Lineage (NCBI taxonomy): Eukaryota > Metazoa > Arthropoda > Insecta > Diptera > Rhagionidae > Chrysopilus > Chrysopilus asiliformis. The sequence continues at coordinate 1,466,826 of OZ035964.1, forward strand.
GTCCAGGAACCGTCTGAGAACCACCTAAGAACCGATTTCGAGTCGAAGATCAAATAATGAAAAATACCTGATGTGAACACCACATGATTTTCTTATACAAGATCGATTTTCTTGCGCAATTTACACCATAACCGGACGAATAAAATTTTAGTTTAGATAAAAACGTCAATTTTTTCACAAAATCTCCAATATCTCGATAACGGTAAAAGATACTGGATAACGGTAAAAGACAAAATTGTGGCAAACATTATTCTCTTTAATTCATCTTATATTTTGAATCACCAAAAAGCCGTTATTTTTCGAGATAATCGGAAAAAGGGGTATATCTCGATGACGACTTGAGATACGCAGTTTTAGAACAAGACAAAAATGTACTAAAAAAATTCATTGTCTCCAACTCTTGCCATATAAGAGCCTGTTTACATTTGGTGGAAATATTCCGCCTAAATGGAACGGATGAAATATTGCTCGTGTTTACACTGACGTGAACAACTGGCATGAAACATTTGGGACACGGAATGTTCCTAAAAAATCGCAAGTAATATTTGGCTGCCTTTTGCTCTGCGACGTGTTGCATCGAAGACGACCGAAACAATAATGACAATGGAACACATTCAGTGTGGTAGCCAACCAATCAGAGCACGACAAGCGGAACTCTGAGAACGGAGATTTTAGTTTTGAAGAGGATTTTCCTATCAGCAGCCCCACTTCCTCACCTTGCCTAAAATTTGACAGTTTCCGTCCTAATTAGGCGGACTATTTCAACCAATCTGAACAGACTCTAAAAGACTACTGAAAATTCCGCCCTTCATTTCAGAATAAATCGCCAAAAAACGTCACTTCGATGTTCAAAAAGCCACAATTTTGGTTAATTCCTGTAATTATTTAAGCTGAACACCTTTGTATAAGGCAATTTGCCTTTTGTGTGTGGAAATATAAATAAACAAATAATTCCGGTTAACGGATTTCCAACAAAAGTTGATAGGATCGTCCTATTCCAGGACCCAAAGAATACCAATTTCTATCATTTAAGAGATTCTTAACTATTACTCAGAATTGCGAGATTAGATCCTTTATACTTTAAATCAAAAAGACTCTGAAAAAGAAAAATTATTTGAAAAAGAGAAACAGTTTTTTTTAAACCCAAAATTAATCGAAAAAGTTGAATGAAATTAATATTTTTTTTTCCTTTGCTTAATTACAGGTGCTCGCGAAGAAATAAATAGTGGAACTGTCCCTGTCTTACTAGATAATTGCCCTGAGCCAATCACAAATGGTGAGTTTGAAAGTTTCTTTTTATTTATACTTCAATAAACGGCCTAGATATGTTGGAAATATCAAATCGTATATCGAAACACGATTTTTTTCATATAAATTCATGCAATCAGTGACGTAACTAGGAATTGCGGCGTAAATATTTCAATCAAGATCTGCACAGCCCCTAACGAAAATTTACTTCAGTTCATTCCGCTCTTTACATTCCATAAATAACGGCAACGAAAGTTTTAAAAATTATAATAAAGACAAAATTTTTGTTTTTGAAATACATGCGACTTTTGTGAAAAGTTGTTGAAAAAATGCGCCGCAGGCGATAAAAGTGTAATTTACACAGCAACCATCAACCGAAACAGTATTTCTTTTGCATATTTAGTCTAGCGTTTAATAAATTATAACATCAGGTTGAAAAATCAGGGGATAAAGTTTAGTTTCCGGGACGTCGGGACAACAAACGTAAATCCGGGACTATCTCGGCCATTCCGGTACCTATGGTCAACCTATTTATGCATATTTTTCAATGGGATGGCGTACAATTGGCAAATTTTTCCAGTTGATGCGAACAGAGTACCATTTACTTGTTTATCTGTGCGTGTCTTGAAATTTGCAACCCAGGAAATACGCCCCCAATAATCTTTCATCCCCTCTGGCGTAGTTAATTAGAGACAATTCGCTCGGTTGAAGAAAGGTGTGGAAGCGACTATTGTTTACGACCATGACAGACTGACAGACAGACTGACTGACAGACAGACAGACAGACAGACTGACAGACTGACAGACAGACTGACAGAAAGACTGACAGACAGACTGACAGACAGACAGACAGACAGACAGACAGACTGACAGACAGACTGACAGAAAGACTGACAGACAGACTGACAGATAGACAGACAGACTGACAGACAGACAGACTGACAGACAGACTGACAGACTGACAGACTGACAGACTGACAGACTGACAGACTGACAGACAGATGGACAAACTGACAGACAGACTGACAGACAAACTGACAGACTGACAGAAAGACTGACAGACAGACTGACAGACAGGTTGACAGACAGACTGACAGACAGACTGACAGACAGAATGACAGACAGACTGACACACAGACTGACAGACAGACTGACAGACAGACTAACAGACAGACTGACACACAGACTGACAGACAGACTGACAGACAGACTAACAGACAGACTGACATACAGACTAACAGACAGACTGACAGACTGACAGACTGACAGACTGACAGACAGACTGACAGACTGACAGACAGACTGACAGACTGACAGACTGACAGACTGACAGACTGACAGACTGACAGACTGACAGACTGACAGACTGACAGACTGACAGACTGACAGACTGACAGACTGACAGACTGACAGACTGACAGACTGACAGACTGACAGACTGACAGACTGACAGACTGACAGACTGACAGACTGACAGACAGACTGACAGACTGACAGACAGACTGGCAGACAGACTGACAGACTGACTGACAGACAGACTGACAGACAGATGGACAAACTGACAGACAGACTGACAGACAAACTGACAGACTGACAGAAAGACTGACAGACAGACTGACAGACAGATTGACAGACAGACAGACTGACAGACAGACTGACACACAGACTGACAGACTGACAGACTGACAGACTGACAGACTGACAGACTGACAGACTGACAGACTGACAGACTGACAGACTGACAGACTGACAGACTGACTGACAGACAGACTGACTGACAGACAGAATGACAGACAGACTGACTGACAGACAGACAGATTGACAGACTGATAGACTGACAGACAGACTGACTGACTGTCTGACAGACTGACAGACTGACAGACAGACAGACAGACAGACTGACACACAGACTGACTGACAGACTGACTGACAGACAGACAGACAGACAGACATTTTCTAATGTGGCTCCAATCGGGAAATGTTTCTTATGCAAATTTAAGGGGTCGAAATTTCTCATAATCACCATTAATTGATAAGATTTCGTATAGGAAAGTAACAATTCAACCTTCAAATGCAAATTAAACAAAAGTCAGTCCCAAATACCGTCACAGTTCTCTATTAACGTCAGCATGAAGAGTGAATGGTAAGAGACTATACGCAATCATAGCGATGTTAAAAGTTTCCTTAAAAAAATGTGTTTTTTTAACACTTATTTGATTGAGTTGGGTGGAGGGGAGGGTTGAAACAAACAGATATCTTGAAAAATACGCTCAACTCATCGTCTTTCAAGAGTTCAAATTCAACGGCCACCCAGCCTAGTGACAGGCAAATGGAGAGCTGCAAATCTAAATGAGATCACCCTCACATACCATGCGTAATCGAAATTTCGTTCATTATTTTTAGTCAATGATAAAAGGTCTGTATATCAAAAAGTGTACAATTGGTGAGGGAAGAGAGGAGCCAAGAATATTTACATTCTCAGCAACACACCTGATTGCTAAAATTTTAAACGATGTGGAGTTTTTTTTTCCTTCATCGCACTGTATCTAAGGCGCACACCTCTTCTTCGTATTCCCCCTTCACGAGGAAATGCACACACACACACACACACTGGAGCCAAGTTTCGAATCGCCTCCATTCCGTTGACAAAAAGTTGGTAAAAATTCGTACAGGCATATGTTCGCTGTATGAGTTAAACAAAGTTTACCCTCGCCACTCTCTCTAGAAGTAATTTCCGCCACCAGTGGTTTGAGCCGAGTGTGGGCCAAACGCCTACACCGTCATCACAGTGTGATAACAAAAAAAAAACCATGCAGGCAAACGCTCTGTTCGAGAGAAGGTTGCCAGTTTTTCAGACAGTTGAGTTGGTCAAATTTGAAAGAAAATCGCCGCCCAAAATTTGAAAGAAAATCGCCGCCCAAATTTGAAAGAAAATCGCCGCCCAAAATTTGACAGAAAATCGCCGCCCAAATTTGAAAGAAAATCGCCGCCCAAAATTACACCCGCCTAAGTTGTCGAATTTGCCAAATTCGTCAAATTCGCATTTTTGACAGCTGATTTTGTGTGGCTTTAGTTTAACGGGAAACGGTGCGTCCAAATGCGATGCCTAATTAGAATGGATTTGATCGCTTCCTGTCATGTGCGTCCAATGTATGGGGAGCCTTAAAGGTTAAGACCCTATTTAGACACGACGATATCCGAGGGTACTAAAGCTTCTGTTATAGCCGTATCACATTAACGATTACTTTTGCGATTGATGCTACGATTGGTCTTTTCGACCAATGAGAGCACGGCTGGCTACGATTGCCAGTTTAGACTTAAGTCTAATTGGTCGAAAAGGCCAATCGTAGCCTCAATCGCAAAAGTAATCGTTAGTATGGTACGGCTATTAGACCGACTTAATAACTAGAGAGGTGACCAATCCGTAACTCTTCTTCGAATATGGACTATTCGAAAATCGACTGTTGGAATTTTTCAGCAGAAAAAAGCACTCCGGAAAAATCGACAAAAAGCACATTTCAAAGCACTTTTAAAATGTGCTTTCGCTTAAAATGCTTTGGAATTAATTCTGGCAGGGGTACACCATCGAGTGCAGAATCATTAGAGTTCAAAAGTCTGTTCCAAAAAAAAGCTTGTTCTCATTATCTTGCTCTCTTGCGTGATCAGCGATCACCGTAGATTGAAAGCTCCCCCTCCTCGCGCCCCCCATCCTCCCGAATCCGAAATCTCACCAAAAATTGAATGATGGAGATTAAGGGGATTACTCGTATTGGACTGGACGGATCGTGGTGGGGCGATGGATGCTGGTGAGGGGCGGGGTAGATATCGGGGGGAAATATGTGGAATTATTTCCCAAAAATACACACGCACAAACGTAAGGGGATAATTTTCCTGTCTTTCTTCAATTTTAATCAACCTCGTGCAAGATTTTTGATCATTTTCTACTTAACGTCGATTTCCTCCTCTAATATTTTTTAAATTATTTTTTTTTCTATTTCTCTTTAGTTTTTTCGTTTTATTTTTTGTTGTTGTTGTTTGTTAATTACTATTATTATTGATATTTCGTTGTAAACCGCATCTGTCAGATCGGCTAATCGTCAATATCTGACAAATAGTGCAATAATCGCTATTTTACAAAGATTTTCTTCTATTATTATTTATTTTTTTTTCTGTGCTAAAATCGGTGATAGTTGAATTCGTTTCTAAGTCAAAAAAAAAACCAAGTCAAGTCAAACGCGATTGATTTTGAAGAAAGTCTTCACGTTCAAAGTTTAAAAAAAGCAAAAAAAAAAAAAATCAACCATTCTGTGATCATATTTTAATTTTAGTAATTTTTTTTCTTGTCATTTATACATATATTTATACTACACACATATTTGTGTTCTCAGTTTCTACATTGAAAGTGGTAGTTATTTTTTTTTTATTCTAAATTTTCGGTTTTTTTTGTTTTAAATTTAATTTTTTATCTCTTAAGTTTCAATTTGATCAAAGTGTATTAAAGAATTACCAAAATCGATCAAAATTGGGATTAACGGAAAAAAACTACGAGTAAAAAAAAAGAAAATTTCATTGTGCGGTGCATGAAAACTAAATTTGCATAGCAAAAACAGAAAAACCTTGAGAAATTATAGATCGGTCAGAGCGAAAGACGAAAAACAAAAAAAAAAAACAAAAAAAAAAAAAATCATAGACTGTCAGAGATTTTACTTTCAATTCGAGTTGATTTCATCAAACGTGCATCAATTTTCGCTGTTCACTTCAAGTAAATCGTCAAAGTTTCAAAAAAAAAAAAAATCACTCAAAAATTGTCAAAACCACTCAAATTTTTTAAAACCTACAAAAAAACCACTCAAAAAATCGCTCAAACGATTAAAAATCAACTAAAAATTTTGAAAGCCACTCATCGGTTTACCGAAAAACCACTCAAATGTTAAAAACGTTATAATTTCAGAAATATTAAAAAAAATTCTGTGTCCAAGAATATTTCAAAAACAGTTACGAGTGTGTTTGAGCAGTAAAACGACAAGAATTTCATAAAAAACGCCTCAAAATGTGTTAACAAAATCGCGCTGTCATTTTTTTCTTACTGGTAAAACTTTGCGGGAAGGGGCAAAAATAGTCAAGACTTTCGTAAATAATAAAAAGCCATAGATTTTAGTCATTATACATCTAAATTAAATTAAGTTTATTACGCTTATATTCACGCCTAATATATGAGTAAGAAAATATCCGTAAATATTTATTAACGTTAAAAAATACTCCGACCACGGGATCACAGAAATAGGAGGGGAAAAAAACCCAAACAAAAGGTAAGGATTCAAATATGTTTAAAAAGCAGAAAATTATCTAAAAGTTGATCCTAATGTGTTCGACACACGATACAGGATCGCAGCAATTTTGAAATGCGGATTCTGTCCATAAAATACATCACGCTGTCCATAAAATACGTCACGCTAATTACTGGCCTTTCGAAAATGCGCCTCTCTCCGCCCTCGGTTTTCGTCATGGTTTTTCGCGATTTTTTTGGTGTGAAATTTAATATCGCCGTCACATGACAGGGATTTTTAAGATCTGAAATTCTCCATTTAACTATTTTTTTTTGACGACGAATCGTTAGTTTGCAAGCAATTCGCAAAACTCTATTTATTTACCTTTTATTGAAAATATCTCAATAACGGTAAAAGATAGCGGATAACGGTAAAAGACAAAACTATGGGATCGTTATTCTATTTAGTTCGCTTCACGCATTCAACTACCGAAAAAAACGTTGGTTTTTCTCGATAATTGCGAAAAACTAAACTAATTTTTCCCCGGAAATAACGGTATATCTCAATTATGTTTTGAGTAACGGAGTTCTAGTGAACAAAAAAGTCTAGAAAATTTCACTGTCTTCAACTTTTTCCATACATAAGACTATTGAAAACCGCTCAGTTTCGGAGTAAATCGCGATAAACGAAATTGCGATTTAAAAAAAAAACCGCCATTTTGCTTATTTCCGGTTTCACCAAAAGTTGCTAGGATGGTCCCATTTCAGGACGAAAAACACCTGTCAAATTTCATGGCTTTAGCTTGATTGATTTTTGAGAAATCCTGTAAACAGACTGACAGACACTGACAAACTGACAGACAGACTGACAGACTGCGAGGCAGACTAACAGACAGACAGACTGACAGACAGACAGACTAACAGACAGACTGACAGACAGACTGTGAGACATTTTTATAATACGATGTTTTTTAGGCAAAATTAATGGGTCGAATTTTTTTATAGATACAATACTTTATTATACTTTGTATTAAAAAGTACAGAAATAAAGTCATTTAATGGAAAAACGTAAATCTCCGTCAGAATAGAGTTTTCACAGAAAATACGAGAAAAACTGAAACGCATTTTCCTATGATGAAACTAGCACAAAAAAAAAAACGAAGAAACACAAAAATTTTAATGTTTTTTTCATCTTCTTTTTTAATTTTATTTATTTGGCAAGACTATGTGGCAATTTCGCCGCATCGCTGATGCCCTGCCGTCGCTGATTTGATTTTTTCTCTTTCGAGAAGTTACCGAAAGATTTATCATCGAAAATATGTGCGAAAATGTCGCATACGTAACCAATCTAAATGCGGCAATCGCTATTCACGCAGGCGTCGTTTCAGTAATAAAGTGAAATATCTTATTGTGAAAAGCACGTGAATTTCTTATACAAAATCTACTTTCTTGTGAAATTTACACTATGGCTGACTGACAGACAGACAGACAGTCTGACAAATTGACATACTGAAAGACAGACAGACAGACAGTCTGACAAATTGACACACTGAAAGACAGACTCAGGGTCTGTGAGATATTGACAGACAGACAGACTGACAGACAGACTGACAGACAGACTGACAGACTGACAGACAGAGTGACAGAGTGACAGACTGATAGACAGACAGCCTGACAAATTGACACACTAAAAGACAGACTCAGGGTCTGTGAGATATTGAGAGACTGACAGACAGACAGGCAGAAAGACCTTTTACTAATAATATTCAAGTGGACGGGAAATGATTTTTCGGCAAAATTAAGAGATCGGAATTTTTCATAATCACAAATACTTAATTATGCTTCGTATAAGAAAGAAAAAAGAAAACCAATTCAAGCAGAAGACACAAAGTTGAATTGACAAAACGCACATACTTTTATTTTTTTTTTGATTCTATTTCTGTGTGTATGTGCATATGGGAATTTATTATCATCCGCCTCCTTACCACTCCTATTCGAATCTCATACGAATATGTGCCATGCGTGACGGAATGGGATCGCGCATTGGTCACCGGTGCGACATTTCGCCGTCTACTTGTTTGTCGCGAGAAATTACGAGTCACGCGTGGATTCTGTAATATCGTCGTGAGGGGTAAATTTTTTTTAGGGTTTTTTTTAAAAAAAAATTCTTTTCTTTAGTGACGGGCATATGATCGCATTTTGCGGGGGCGAAGCGGGACACATCCATGATTAGAAGGTAGGGATCATTTCCCATACATTGGCATAACTTGAAATTCCCACGCATACTAACGATCTTCCACTTATCGAAATAAAATCTATTCAAAAAAATCTCTCTTGTAACTGTCTCTTTGTTGATTGTAGACGAAAAATGTGACTATTAGCCATTCATGGGTGCCTCAGTTACTTCATCCGGTGCAAATTTCACCATTTTGAACAGTTAGTAGACAGCATAAAGTCTATGACCATCGACGACACTTCTCATACCTGGCTAGGGTTCTCAGATAATTCACTTTTTGGTGGAACTGTACGTTTTTCTAACCGAAAACACAGAATTATCGACGTAACGGTGAGATGGCAGGTTTCTTAGATGTTTTTTTGCTGAACATTATTATTGAAAATGTAGTCTGTATGATGAATAATAATGAAATCACTTTTGAATATTTGTGAATATTTCACAAATGGTTAATTAATTTTTGCAAATGGTTAATTGGCTTTTTTTTTTTGCTACTTATAATATATTCAGAGGTTCACAAAGGTGTCGCTATCCGATTTGAATGATTTTCGGATATGTTATAGAGTAGGGTTGTCCAATCTTTTAGCTTTCCTGGGCCACATTGGGAGAAGACGAGTTATATTGGGCCACAAATAAAATACACTAACCCTAAAGATAGCTGATTAACAATTTTAAGTAATTTAAACTTCATTAATTCATAAAGTTTGTAAATATATCAGTTTTTGTTGAGCCATATTCAAACACGTCCGGGCCGTGGGTTGGCCAAGCCTGCTATAGAGGATCAAAGAAAAAGGGACCCATTTTTTTTGAAATCCCCATAAACAAAACACTTGTTTTGTGAAAGGAATTTTTTTGGGGGGGAGGGTTTGTGGGAGAGGGGGAGGGGAAGGGAGAGGGTGAGGAGAAGAGAGAAGGGGAAGGGAAGGGAGAGAATCACAGATTCCCAAAATACAAGGATCGTCCAAAACTGGTTTTAGGTTTTTCCTGGTTTTAAGTAGATGTGCTTTTTTGATAGCGTAGGCGTGCTTTTCATCCGAGGGCGGCAGCTAACTCCAAGGTCAAAAGATATTCTCCAGACGCATCTTTTTGCGTTTACATTTTTAAAATCGGTCACAAAGTAACGGTTTTATAGCGGGTTGCATTATTTTTTTTTTAGATAAAAAACTGTGGCACCATCACTGTACGGCGGCGAGGGGCTAAATTTTAAATTAGTTTCCAAAAACTATATTTCCGCTATCTACCAGCAAAATATGACGGTACTGGCGGTGCGTGTCAGTATTTTTTTCAAAAAAAAAAACTTCAAAACTCGAGACCTGGAGTGGTATTCCGTAACTTAACCCAAGGGTTTGTTTCCAGTTAGAAGAAAAAGTCGTATTTGCTATCTCGGTTTCTCTCTGTCGTTTATTTCGGTCAAAAAAGAGACAGCGAATACGTCTTGTTCTTCTAACTGGAAACAAATGCTTGAAACAAGTTACAAAATATCACTCCTGATTGAGGTAGAACGTTGAAATGGGCTATTTTACACTACCAAAAGTGGAATTAAACCACTTCCAAAAATCGCCCCTTGCTCTGATGATTCCGCGCAAATCGTTAAAAGCGATTTTCAATTAAGTCTCTACGTTATAGGCGACAATGAAAAATTCCCAATTTAGTTAAAAAACAATGTTTTTGTTTTTTTTGTTGTTTCAGTAAAAGCTGACACGAAATCAGTACCAGATCACCGTCACCAACACCACCACCAACAACAACAACAATACCATCTGCAGCAGCAGCAGCAGCAGAGTTTAGTGTCGGGATCAGTCGTAGGTGGCGCCGTTATCGATAGACATTCGAATTCGGAAGGTATTAATATAGGAAATAGCAGCATATCATCTAGTATTGAAAGTAATGATTTATCAGAATTAGTTGAGGATAATGAGACAATAGGGAACGTTGTACCGTCACATTATCAACAGCAACAGCAGCAGCAGCAACAGTCGCAATCGACATCGATTGGTGTTCAATTAACGGATTCAAGTGCCGTTAATCCTAGTTTAATTCAATCAGTAGCTGGTAAGATAATTTATTGTACATAAAACGTTGAAACAGATTTCTATTCAAATATTTTGCAGCACCTTTCACTGGAAATCATAAGAAATATCAGAAATCAGGTGCTGGAGGTGGTGGCCAAGTAACGGGAACGGTTACGTCATCACAACAAGCCCATAGTCAGGCAATTTCAAAGAATCAGACACAGCAAGGAGCTGATCAATCGTCAAAGTCATTAGCAACGGAACGAAATTCACAGTCGACAATTGTAAGTGATTTTTCATGAAAGTTTTCTTGGTTTTTTTTTTGTTTTTTTTCTTCCTTTTTATTATAAAATTGTAAAGGACGTCCGCAATTTTTAGTTTAACTTTCTTATAGGAAGTTTATCGACTTTTTAATTTAGCCTGAGACATTTGTAAAATTTCATGGCTCTCGTTCTAGTAGTTTTTGTGAAATATTGTACACAGACTGACAGGCATTATTTGTAATAATGTTCCAGTCGGCTAGGGAGCGCTCGGAAAATGTTTTAAGAGGTCGAAATCGTTCATAAATACAATATTTTGTTATATTTCGTAAAAGAGAGTAAAAAATATATAGTTAAAAAAGTGATATTTAAAAAGACTTACAAAATAGCGGCGGTATATGTCGACGATGTTCTTCTACTGCTTGAAGATCCTCCAACGTTGTTCAGCCGCATTTTGTTCAGGAACTAACTCATTATATCACACGCGTACTAAGAATGCCCTACTATTATATCTGCGGTAATAAGTTAAAGTAGCTTAAGTCGATTTTCAGACGAAGCTAAACTGATTTGTATTTGCATTTGCCAACAGAACACTTCGGCTTCGCCTGAAAATCTACTTATGCTATTCTAATTTACAACAGATATTTTCACTTTTATTATTTTCCAGATATTTTCTCTAATTCTTTGCTCACATTTTCACTGATTCTGGAAAAAAGGCCTTTCACACTAAAAAAACACTAAACGTGAGCAAGATTTAATACGCACGAATCTGTAATAAAGAGTAAAAATTTTTATTAGTCACTGTAGATATTAACAAAGTTTGAGAAAGGTTGTTAATGAATCCTTTGAAAAATGACAGTTGAAGTGTATTTAAAAAAAAGTATATTATGAAGAACTCACCCTTTTGATAGCAGGCAAAATACACGAGCTTCCATCTCTGTTGTTCTTCCAGATTGATTCCTCAGTCGCCGAATCGCCAATCCTAGCGCGAATATTTAGCGCTGGCGTGGACCCAAAAACGCCTCGCAGGGGAATTTCGAATTCAATTTTAAAGTTCTGATTTCGAATTTAATTTTAAAGTTCTGGTTTCGAACTCAATTTTAAAGTTCTGATTCCGAATTCAATTTTAAAGTTCTGATTTTGAATTCAATTTTAAAGTTCTGATTTGAAATTCAATTTTAAAGTTCGAAGATTTTAAACTTAAGAACTTGTAAAGGTTTTAAAGTTCTGATTTTGAATTCAATTTTAAAGTTCTGATTTGAAATTGAATTTTAAAGTTCGAAGATTTTAAACTTAAGAACTTGTAAAGGTAACACGAATACCGAGTAGCTTTTCAGTATTTCTCTGAGTTAGAAGAAGCAACGCCTTACGTTTTCCTGCCTACATTTATACGCTTTACGGCAGGCGCCTACGTATGCTTCACGAAAAAAAAACAATGGAAAACAGAATGTTTGTTTTTGGATGATTTGCGTGAATTCTAGATTAAATTCGCAATAAACTATTTCCAAAATGCGAATCGAGCGCTGTCGCGAACACGAACGCTGTCGCGAACACGAGCGCTTAACCGGATACGAGCGCAAAAAAAAATACGAGCGGTAACGCGGATACGAGCGCTATCACGAACACGAGCGCTTAAGCGGATAGGAACGCTAACGCGGATACGAGCGTTAACGCGGATACGAGCGTTAACGCGGATACGAGCGCTATTACGCTGTCGGCCCAACGAAGGCAAATCCATAGAGGGATCTGAAAAAAACAAATTAAACAAAATATTGTAGTTGATTGATCTAAGAATATTTTAAAACTAACACATGCACAAACGTAAATTATATTAGCAGTTTTTTTTTTTAATAATCCCGATAAATTCTCGAGCAAATTCGTGACCCAAATTTTATCGGGATCATGAGCTGATTGGCTTTTTGGGTAATTGTATAATACCTTTAATTCTGCCTTTTGTTTTTCGAAAAGCCGTTAGTTTTTCAAGTGATTCGCAAACTTTTTTTTTTGAATTTTGTATGATTATAAACATATCGCGAACGGTATAACGATAAAACTCAAAATTGTCGGGAATGCTATTATGTTTAATTCATCTCATACATTGACCTGCCGAAAACCCGTTTTTTTTCGAGATAATCGCAAAAGACTGATTTTGTTAAAATAATATTTTTTAGGAAAAATTAAGAGGTCGAAATTTTTCATGAATACACTAAGAAGTAAAAATTTGTTGTAGCGTAAACCCCTTTAAGAATTGTTAAAGAAAAATTCCTCACTGGTAACCCCTTAAAAAATAGGAAATACATTTTTCTGGCTTTAATAATGTTTTTTGCCCGGAAAGTTTTTATTCCCGTTAAAATACCACTAAATATTTGCAGGCAATCACAGATAGAAAAAAAAAAATAGAAAAAAAACTCACCAACAGAAAAGAAATGTCGAGAAAAATCTTCACCAGCAGAAAATGCTTCATTTTTCCAAATAATAAAAGATCTTCGAACCAACAAAGATGTTTTCACAATAAAATTAAATCAATCAAAACCTCTGAATAATCACGAACATTTTTTGATTTTTTAAAAATCCGAACAAAGGAAAAAAATCCTACGTGACACGGAACTGCAGCAAAATGGAGGACAACGCAAGCAAATCTCCATCAACGGCAATCACTTGCCGCCGCCATCATGACGTCACAGAAAAGGAGACAATTTTTCGCCGATTTTCGTATAAATCCATTTTATACAAATATTCACAATTTCCCGACACAAAAATAATCGGCAAAACGATTCTCAATCACTAACTTCACTTTTGACAATGTTTAGAAACTATTTTAAGCGTTTTTCATTTGCTTTTTCCATGTTGAAAGTATGAAAATTTCATCTCTTGTACGCCACCAGAAACAAAACTGAAACCGACAGCACTTGCGCACGAATTACTTATCGGCGTGGTATGATTTTACGATTCCCGGAAAGCGAACGGCCGATCCATCAATGGATTGCAAAAAAATTAACGAAATTTTTATTTATTCCAACCGAATTCGATAAAAAATTACGCGATACACCAAAAAGCCACACTCACGAATATCAGCAAGAAAAAAGTGCCAGGCGGGTGGCGGGAACGAACTCGAATTACTTTAGGTGTAGGAATAGCTTTCCTGTGGCCGACCTATCAGCGCGAAATTTTTGAATTTTTCGACCAAATGTGAATTTTTCGTATTTTCCTTGTTTTAACTGTAAAATACCACCAACGATTTATGCGTACCAAGCATAATAAACCTTGTTTCCCATTTCCAGACGGAAATTGTAAAAAGATTGATTATTTTCATTTTAGCAAAAAAAAACTTCTCCTAACCTTTGTGAGCGCCATCTAGTAGCAAGCACAAAAGTTTCTAGCCTCCAACTAGATTGGGCCGTGAGAAATTCCCCTACTGAAAAAATTCCCCGCCATAATGGAAATTATTTAAATATCGTCGGCTAAAAGTGAAATTGTGCTAAGTCCATTTGGTATAATTTTCCAGAAGAGCAATGAAAACCTTGTTAAATCGTTTTAATTATCTTTCAATAACACTGAGTTTTCTTTAAATGAGAAAAATTGGGCTCAGTTTTCTTTAAATGAGACTCTGTTTTCTTTAAATGAAAATTAACATGATTTAACAAGGTTTTTTATTGCTCTTCTGTCAAATTTGGTATAATGGACTTAGCACAGTTTCACTTTTAGCCGACGATATGCAAAATTACAGATTTTGAGTGCAAGAAAATGCTTCGTTGTTATTTGCATAGCTTTCGCAGGTATTTTCCCGTAAAACTGATTAAAAATCTGCGAAGATGAGGAAAATCAGTGCCTTAACAACGGAAATTTCGTTCAAATTTTGCGTTTTCTTTCCATTTATTCAAGTTTTCATGTAAATAACAAAAAAAAAATCAAAATTGCGATTTCTAAAAATATTTGTTGCCCGGAAAGTTTTTATTCCCGTTAAAATACCACTAAATATTTGCAGGCAATCACAGATAGAAAAAATAGATAAAAAAAACTCACCAGCAGAAAAGAAAAATGTTCCTTCTTCAACACTTTTCGAAATAAGAAAAGATCTTCGAAGCAATAAAGATCTTTTCACAATAAAATAAAATTAATTAAAACCCCGGAATAATCGATTTTTTAAAAATCCGAACAAAGGAAAAAAATTACCTACGTGACTCGGAACTGCAACAAAAATGGAGGACAATGAATGGAAATCTCGTTCAACGGCGATCACTTGCCGCCGCCATCATGACGTCACAGAAAAGGAGACAATTTTTCGCCGATTTTCGTATAAATCCATTTTATACAAATATTCACAATTTCCCGACACAAAAATAATCGGCAAAACGATTCTGAATCACTAACTTCACTTTTGACAATGTTTCGAAACTATTTTAAGCGTTTTTCATTTGCTTTTTCCATGTTGAAGTTCCATAAAGGAAACAAAATTCACTCAGTCTGACCAAAAAACCGCGTCGTGCGCTACTTAAGACACGAAAAAGTTGCTTTCGAATAGAAAAGCGACTTCTTTTCGAATTCTTTCGAATTTTAACTACCGAATTTCTCAATTTTTTACACAGATTTCAATGACAAAACACAACGAACGCCTCGGACCGACCGAAAAGGACGCCGCACACACGAAAACTATTAAGTGGGCGAGGCGGCCGCGCTCCAAATTCTTTTGTGTGATTCCTTTGGCGCGAAATCGGATATCCGTGTGTTTTACTTTGAATTTAAAATGAAATCTGAATTTTTCCCATTTACAGAATTATTTTTTTGAACACTCTAACTGCCACGACGGTTTTAAGCCTTTTTCGAATATTTAGTTGTCAGTCAAAAAGGCACTAAGAGAAAAAAAAAATTGAAACAAAATTATACCTAAATGTTATTTTATTACCATAAAATGTGTGCAACTACAAAAAATCGTTGCGGTTGCAGCGAACACTTTAATAATTTTCATTGTGGCCATTGTGTACAATTAGGTGTAAGATCTTTTTGACTGACGTGACAGTTAGAGTGTTAAATTCAGTCTGTCTGTCATAATACAAAATTTGTCTGTCAATCTGTCAGTCTGTCAGTCTGTCAGTCTGTCAGTCTGTCAGTCTGTCAGTCAGTCTGTCAGTCTGTCAGTCTGTCAGTCTGTCAGTCTGTCAGTCTGTCAATCTGTCAGTCTGTCAGTACGTCAATCTGTCAGTCAGTCAGTCTGTCAGTCAGTCTGTCAGTCAGTCTGTCTGTCTGTTCGCTTAAAATTTGAGAAACACGGTTCCGACCGCGAAGCCCCTAGTATAATTATTATAAGTTTTCTCTGTCTTTCCGTCACCATTTTTTTAATAATTCGAAACTTTATCTATTTATAGCCACCGACAGTTCCATCGGCGCTATTATCATCAACAACAATAGCAACAACAATATTGTCATCATCGTCAAGTGATATTGCACCAGGACAAGTTTCATCTGAGCAATCATCAAATAGCTTAATAGGAAATAATAGACAGCAGCAGCAGCAGTTTACACATAACAGCAGTAAAAAAGATAAATCAGCAACAACGGGGTCCGGAATTAGTACCACAATTAGTAGTAGTAGTAATAGTCCGACTAGTTATACGGCAAATAACCTAAATATTAACAGTAATAGTAATATTAATACCGGTCAACCTAACATTATCCAAAGTCAGTTGGCATCGAACAGACAAATTGTGAATCCTGGAGCTGCTGCTGTTGCATCAACAACAGCATTATCAACAGCAGCAGCAGCAACAACAACAACAACATCATCGGTTAAGGGTTCATCAGAAATAATACAAACAGCGGCGGCAACAGCAGCAGTAAATAGTAAATCAGCTGATATTGGACAATCAGCAACTGCATCAGTTGTTGATCAACAGAAACCGCAGCACCATCTCGAAACAAATAGTCAACTTCAACACCAACAGAATTTAACAAATAATAATAGTAATCAACTGGATACAATGAAAATAACTGAAAGGGATGATAAGTTAGCAACAAATTTAAATAAATCGATAACAAATCAACCAAATAGCAATACAATAACGAATATAAATGGCCCACAAATAACGACGACGACAACAACAGAAACATTAAATTTACAAACAACAACACTTGATAATTTTAATAAAATTGATAAAACGTCCTTTATCAGTGATACAAATGAAAATATAATACTATCAAACAGCAATAATTCAACGTATCTACAGAAAAATGACAATCAAATTGGTAATGATGGCGATGATAATACGATATTAATTAATAATAATTTGGACACTGGCGGTAATAATTTATGTAATGAGAAAAATAAATTATCATTAGATGAGACTGACAAATCGATATCGATACAAGAAACTGATAATCTAGGTAAGTCAAAATTACATCTCTTAAAGTATACATTTTTGTACAAGCGCGGCACCCATCTGGAAGCGAATTTCCTTATTCGCAAATATTCATGCAATATTATTTCTACTCGTTATCACGTGAGATGCTCACATACTCAGCAATCTGGTGCGCTTTTCAATCTTCGGGTGTGGACGATTTCTAGTTTGGGGACCTATTTTAGACTCAAAATACTCGTAGCGCCACATTTAAATTCACCTTCCCAATATTTTATTGTTGATAACGAAGGCGCAGAGTCCCCATAAACCCCATTCAATTCGGTTTTGATTCCATCGTTCGTTTTCTTTTTCAAAAACAAATATTGAATCACTGCACGATAGTCAATTTTATTCTTTTTATGTAAAAATTCAAAAGTTATTCGCTTTCAATGACTATCAAACATAAATTAAATATCGCAGCGGCGGTGAAAATCTGACAGAAGTAATATGACGGATAGTATTTACGAAAAACCACATTGTTTTATCTATTGCCTAGGCCAATTACTTTTCAGCCGGTCCTCGTAGATATTTGGTGTCTATATTTGTGGCAAAAAGGCAAAACTTCTTAAGTCGATTTTAAGGCGAATCTTTCAATACGACTCAACGTTTTCGAGAAAATCAAAGAAAATATTCAATTTGTACGGATTTTCTTAAATAGTGTTAAATAAAAAATTAATTTCAGATCGTGGATCATCGAAACTATCCGAAAGGAACACCAGTAGCATCACGAAAGCCATGTCGGGACGAAATTTAGATATCGCGACTGCAGACAGTGGCGTGGTAGATGATGACGACACCGAAACCGAACCGATAACAGGTGAAGCTACCTTGAAATCGGCCTCAACATCAGCGTCAATGCCAGCGATACCGGCAGCGAGCGATACCCCATCAGCTAAAGGTGGCGGCCCATCGTCGAGTCTGAACGCTTTAATTCAGAAAATGAAGTACAGCGAAGGGCAATGGTCACCATCGAATACTGATGGCCGCCGCACATACAATCTTAATCAGCTGCATACGTTGCGTGATTCGCCGGCATCGAGGACAAAGCCGGATGTGAATAGCAAGGCGGCTGGTATTGTTTTACAATCGAGAACGCCCCATGCATCCGTTATGCCGCACTTTTTACGTACGAATAAACGTGGCGGCCAGGGTATGGGAACCGGTGGAAGTTCATCGACAGGCGGTAGTAATATCGGTAGTAATCGTACCGGACATCAAAATAGCGCCGGATCGGCAAATGGTAATCAATTTTTGAAGCAGGCCTCGCTATCCGGTGTAACCAGAAATAGTACGGATGGTAGCAAACCGGACTTGATATACGTTAGTTTATCGTTACGCGAAGATGTTAAACTTAATGAAACGGAGAATGCATGGCGACCGACCAGATTACATGGTGGCGATAATCTACCCGATGATGAGGTTCTATTGCGAAGAGTACGCGGTATTCTTAATAAATTGACACCCGATAAATTCCAATCGCTAGTCGATCAGATTATGAAATTACAAATCGATACCGCCGATAAAGTGATCGGTGTTATGATATTAGTTTTCGAGAAGGCCATCGATGAGCCAAATTTCTCAGCATCGTATGCCCGATTATGCCAAAAGCTATCCGAAAATAAAGTCCAATATGATGCGTCAAAAGCGAAATCCGATAAGGCCGGCGATGCCGGTAGTATTTCGGCTGGTGAACGGCAACTTGTCGCTTTCAAGAATCAATTAATTGATAAGGCCCAGCGTGAATTTGATGAGAATGTCATTAGTACGAAGAAAAAGGAGAATACATTGAATCCAATTAAGATACAAATTAAGGAGTGCAATGATCCCGAACGAAAAACCGAACTGGAAGCGAATTTAGAAGAGGCCGAACGTAAAATGCGCCGCCGATGCGGTGGAACGGTTCGATTTATTGGTGAACTATTCAAGCATTCACTATTAACTGGTAATATAATAAATGCATGCGTTATTAAGCTATTAGATGTTAATAGCGAAGATAAACTTGAGTGCCTATGCAAATTATTAACAACTGTTGGACAAAAACTGGAGGTGACACCACAGTCAAAGGAAAATGTTAAACCATATTGTTTAGATGATGTATTTAAAAATATGCAAAAGATCGCTGACCGTAAAACTGGTCCACCAAAGATCAGTAGTCGGATACGATTCATGTTGCAGGATGTCATTGATTTACGTAAGAATAATTGGGCATCGAGACGATCTGATTTGAATCCAAAGACAATGGATCAAATCCAGAAGGAGGCTGAAACCGAACAATTAAGCAACCAATATCTGAATAGCAATTATAATATGCAACAGAATAAAAAGGACGATCGCCGTTATGGATCTGGTGGTGGCGGCGGTGGCGGTGGTGGTGGCTCCGGTGGTGGCGGCGGTGGTGGTGGTGGTGGCGGTGGCTATTACAATAAGAACAACCGTCAACAGCAATCTGGTGAGGATACCTGGCTAACGGCCACATCCAAAGGTAATCGTTTTGTTGACACCAATAAATTGGGCAGCATTATGCATCAATTCTCGTCAAATACGGACGATCTAACACGAACCGTACTGGGCAAGAGCTCACAGTTCCAATGGCGGAATAATGATGGATCGTCGAGTAATTCATTTGCTGCACTGTCGAGCTTAGATACGAGCAAGAGTTCGGCTAATAGTGGTGGCGGTGGTAGCAGCTCACGTAATAAGGGCGGCTTTAATAAGGGCTCCATGGAACGTGACCGCTATGGAAGCAGTGGTGAGTACCAGATATTGATTAGCTTAAGAAATTTGAACTAATTTTTTTTTTTTTATATTACAGATGGCCGACACTCCAGAACTGGCTCAACACATAGCTCCAGGGAGAATTCCTCATCACGCAATCCATCGAATCGGAATACAAGCGTTGGCAGCGGATGGACACACAATTATAGCGGCTCAAATTCACAAAATCGACCAAAAGTTAGTAAACTGTCATTTCAATTTATCAATAATATACAAATGAAACACCGTTAATGTGTCCGTTTTCAATAAGAATTACTTATACGGTCTAATAAAGAATAAATTCCGAAAGGATAATTTAGAAAAACAAAAATCGGATACACGCTCTTGACGACATTTTGTTGAAATCGAAAAAAAAAAACCAAATTGGATCTCAAACGAAAGGGGCTTGGGAAGATCATTTTTAGTATTACTAATGCCAACATATTTTTTTGAAAATCAATTAAAAAAACATCGTGAGAAAATCTTCTCCGAAAGACGACCCTCTAAAATCCATAAACCTGAAATGTAAAAAACATAAGAAAAACTACAATTGCCAGGGGGTCACTCGTCAAATAATGTATGCGAAGATAAACAAAATTTTTATTTGAAAAAAATCCATTTGTGTGGGTTCCGGAGTGGTCCGATTGGATTTTGATGTATGGAATGGTTATGTAAAATCATATTCTAAATGCATTTGGAATTTTCACAAAACGAATGCCGAATTAGGCTCCCCTTTACATTTTAAATAGAATCCTTACAGGATTTTTGCTGAAGGAGCAAAAGACGGTCCAAGGGACGGGGCAGGTTGAAGAAATGATTTACTTCCGGTGCCTTTTCTTTACCGACTCCATTTCCAAATCAATCGAAAAACCAGAATTGAATAAATGATTTTATGCATTTATGCTGCTATAAATGGCAATATTATTTGGAATTTTGTATTTTGTGGCCATTTCCCAACATTCTGTAGTAATTTTTTTTTCAAAATTTCATTTTGTAAATTTTTGAAATTTTTGTCAAAAAATCTCAAGTCTTGAGAAAAAATTGTTTTTTAAAAAAAGTACTTCGGTTTCAGGAAAACCAAAAATCACACATTCTTTAGGATCCTTTTATCTATCAAAAACCGTTTTCCGTGAGTCGCTAGACCAAAAATTACGAGTGTGACAAAGGATTATTCAAATGTTAAATCCTTGAAAATTGAATCCTTTTATCTTGGAAACGGCTCAACGGATTTTTATGAAATTTTGAATCTCATAGTTTTCGGGGACGAGGAATCGATTTCCGATGTCCTTTTTGGTGAAAAAAGGATTTTTCAAGGACCTCGTCCTTGTACCGCCCGAACCGTACCCCACTCCTCAAAAAGGACACCGGATATCGACTCTCCGTCCCCGAGAACCTCTAGATTCTGAATTTCAGCCCGATCGGAGGACTTGAATTTTTCGTCCTTAAAAAAAGTGAAGGGGTCCCCCTTGCGATTTTTTCAATTTTTTTATATGTCTCCGATTTTGCTGAAATTTGGCATAGGGGGGTTTTTAGGACTCCTAATTAAGAATCCGTTGTCCGTTTTCCGATATCACTAATAGTTTGGAGGGTGCAGGGGGAGGGGGTGCCCTTGCGATTTTCTTCAAATTTTTGACACGTCTCCAATTTCGCTGAAATTTGGTATAGGGGGGTTTTTCGGGCCTCTGATTAAGAATCTGTTGTTAGTTTTCCGATATCACTAATGGTTTAGGTGGTGCAGGGGGCGGAGGTGTCCCACGAAAAATTCAATTTTCAGAAAGATACCGAATTGGGCTCCCTTTTTTCTTTTTAAATCAAATCCTTACAGGATTAGGCGGCAGAAGGAACGAAATTGTTTACTTCCGGTGTCCTTTTTTTTACCGATTCCATTTTACAGTCAATGGAAAAACCACAATTGAATAAATGTCTTTATGTTGGTAGAAATGGCAAAGTTAATTGGAATTTTGTGACCATTCCAAACATTTTGCAACAATTATGTTTTTTTTTCTTGAATTTCGCTTTGAAAATTTTCGATTTTTGTATTTTCAAATACAAAATCCGTTAATTTGCAAGCAATTCGCAAAAAACATATTTTTATAATTTTTAATAAAAATATCTCAATAACGGTAAAAGATGGCAAATATTTAAAAAAAAAAAAAACAAAATTTTGTAGGATATTATTCTCTTCAATTCGACATTATTCTCTTTAATGTGGCTGAATTGTTCTTTTGTGAAAATCGTTAAAACTGCAAACACGTTTCGCGTAAAAATTCACGTGCGGTCAATTTTTTCCTTTAAAACCGATCGAAGCAGATCGGCGGCGAATGCCGAATGAAATGGCGAAGCGAATAACGGCCCGATTTATCTTACTCGTTTTTTGGGCGATTAATCGCCTAAAAGGCCTTTGCGCAAAAATTGCGAAAACTTGACTTTTATTTTATACTAGCTTGAATACCCGTCGCTGCCGGGTTAAGTTTTTTCAAATTTTTTTTTATGGTCTATGTTGGAGCTAAACTTCAGGCCAATCGGCTCGAAGTTTCCCCGCGAAAGCGTAACATAGAAGAAGACCTAAGTTTTGAGATAACTTTATCCCCTCCTCTTACTCCCCCACCTCTCGGGCTACTTTTTAATGGGTCTATATTGGGGCCGGACCTCTGACGAACATCTATGCCAAATTTCAAGTCAATCGGTTCAGCCGTTTTTGCGTGAAAGAGGAACAGACAGACAGACAGACACCAACTCATTTTTAAATACAGTAGAATCCCGATAACTCGTATTTCAAGGGACCAGCAAATTCATACGAATTAGCGGGATATACGAATTACCGGGGTACGAATTATCGGGATTCTACTGCATTAGTATGATCGACACAGATTTTTTTTTTCACTTAATTAGAAGGAATTGTCAATTTCGAAATGTTTTTGCGCCACGACAAAACGCGTACCCAATTTGACGCCTGATTACTGCCTGCATCGATAATCAATGAAAGACAGAAAAATTAAAATAAATTTTA